>OX377206.1:65012374-65219874 GCA_947396885.1 Heligmosomoides polygyrus polygyrus | reverse complement strand
GGTAGCGTGTGAAGAGCCGCGCCAAGGTGTTGATGAGCGCTGGCGGGAGGTTCTTCAGGTGTTCAGCTCTGATCCTGTCAGGACCGGGTGCTGTACGTTTCTTCACCGATGAGATGGCGTGTCGGATCTCGGAGGGGAGAACAGAGGGGACGACATATCCATCCTGCGGAAGATGGCATGGGGGCAGGTGGACGTGGCTATCGAAGAGATCGGAGTAGAAGTCGTGGATGACTTTCTCCATGGTCCTTCTGGAAGAGGTGATCGTTCCGTCAGGACGTCGGAGAGCGGTCATCTTAGTCTTGAAGTTGGCGAAGTTCCGGCGGGCATTGCGGATGCTCAGCCCTGCCTCTGCTGCTTCAGCCAACACTTCCGCCCATCTCTCCTTGAGATCTTCCTTTATCGCCGCTCTGCATAGCTTTGCAAGCTCGGACGTCAGTTGGTAGTTGCCTGACGCTCGTGCTGCTCCACGCTGGCGTATCAGCTCGAGAGTTTCCGGAGACAGGCGTCTCTTGGTGGTCTTCAAGCTCTCGGCTCCCTTAGCACTATCGTGGAGATGGTGCACGAAACGATCGTATTCCTCGTCGACGTTGTCCATGACGGCATCTTCCCAAAGGCCGACAAGAGAGGTGTAGAGGTCCCAGTTGATGGTCGTTCTGGGACTCCTCTTCTTGAACTTCGCGGCCTTCTCTCCTTGACGCGAAAAGCGGAACCTCGCGCGAAGGAGGCGGTGGTCCGATCCCGTGTAGAACTTGGGGACAACGGAGACATCGGTCAGGCAATACTTGCGATTGAAGATGATGTGGTCGATCTCGTTGTGGAACTGGCCATCGGGGGATTCCCAGGTCCATCGTAGGGAGGGAGGCTTCTGGAACTGCGAGTTTCCATGGATGGTCTTGGTCGACATGATAAACTCAGACAGCCTTTCACCTTGCTCGTTCCACTCCAAACCCTGGGTTCCGATGTGAAGTTCTCCCGGCGATCTTCGTGGCCCGACCTTGGCGTTGAAGTCGCCGACGATCACCTTGTAGAAGGTGTGATCTTCCTTATAGAACTTCTCCAGCTCCACGTAGAAGGCCTCGACGTCTTCGTCGTCGTAGTCGGATGTTGGGGCATACGCGACGAACACAGTCAAGGCTGGCACGGAGCCACATCGCTTCAGTCGCAGACGTCCGATTCGGCTTGTCAGAGACTCGTACGAATCGATGTTCATGGCCAAGTGCGTGTTGACGAGGACACCAACGCCGCCTACTCCCCTGCTGTCGCATGTTCCGAGGAACAGTTCTTCTCCGGAGTCGTAGGCGGCGTGTAGGGCGTGGTGCCTTCTCGTCTCGGTCAGTCCGATGACGTCGTACTTGATCTTCCTGGCTTGCATCATCAGGTCCTCGACGGATGCTTCCGATGCAAGCGTGCGGGCGTTGTAAGTACAGATCGTCATCCTAGTCCTTCTCAATTTGCGCAGCCTGGTTAGGCCCTGAGATTTTAGCAGCCTCTCCGTACTCGTCCTTCCCATCGCTGCAGAAATGGGGGCTCTTTCGGGGTCAGGGGAATGAGGCCCTTTAGTGCTGCTGTTTTTGACTTGAATACACACGGGTAGCTAGTCGGGCTCTGTCGTGCGGGCGGGGTACTCCGGGCAGCCAGCCAGACTGCCCGAAGGGACGGGGCGAGACTTTTGAGGCGGCCTCGAATCGCCTTACGATGTACTCCCAGTCTACCGAGTGCAAGCTTTTGGCCGAGCCGACACAGTTACAATCCGCACAGTCACGGACACATCCGCGCACACTGTGCACAAACATGCCGCTCCCACGCACAAGGAACGCGTCGACCCGACACAGCAGGAGCAAGGAGCCCATCCCCTGCATCCCACCTGCGTCTCTGGGCAGTACACGGTCGCATTTGGTTCGCGTTTAATTCCCCTATCCACCACCCGGGGACGCGCCACGTGGCCCTGCGACAAGCGGCCCGAGATCCCTCTTAACAAGAGAGCCCGAAGGCTCTCTATCGAGGGAGATCCGTGGGAGATTCTTTAATGACTTCCTACTTCATTGCTTTAATGACTTGGCAAACAAAGAAAGACAGTATATTAACTGAAGGGCGGAGATTCTTCCTATATGACTCGTTTCCCCCGCTCAGAAATACGCTTCCGACCCTTCCCTTGCAACATCCCTAACCACAAAGGCATCACGCATATTTCGTTCTTGCATCTTCCACATCACTTAACTATCACAAATTCTCCTCCTACCCCCACTCATTTGACGAAGTTTAATACCAGTCGTTTAATGGACAGTAACAAGGGAATGCCTTCAACTTCCAATGGAGCTTCGGACAGAGACGCATGCCATGTTAAGGAACTTGAAACGTACAAATATATAGACCAAATTTGCGAAACCGATCTCCTAGGCGAGCTCTCACTAGTCAATGTTCGCGCTATAGACTTCATGCCGCGCGTGCTTAGCTCGGTTATCAGCTGCGTCGGTTTTGCAGTGGAAGCGATCTCGCTTCGAGATAATAGGGTCATGAGTTCAATTCCCACCAGCGGTAGCGTTTTTGCGCTTTACGTTTTGTCGCCAAAAGACCATTTATCCTCTACTGCCGTTTACATCTTTTAAGCTCTGCGACGGTTGAATGTACACGAATGCCGATTTCTATATTTGTGCTCGAATAATCGAATTCGAATAATTATTCATATAATTTATTCGAATTCGATTTTCGATTATTTGATTATTCGAGAGACGAAAATCCGAATAATTATTCGAATTCGGTTTTTCGAGGGTCGAAAACTCGAATAATTATTCGAATTCGATTATTCGAGGGTCGCAAATTCGAATAATATTCGAATTTTCAAATAGGTAGTGTTGTTCCGAGTGTGGCATAATGATCATTTTTGCAAGCGATGTTCATTCCGATGAGAACTGTCTTCGACGGTACACTGTCGAGGAGCTCACCGTTGCGAAAACGCATTCCATATTTATCTACTTATTTCTATACGCGGACAGACAAAATAAGTTCAAATATGATTCAAACGCAAGACAACAGGTGACTAAACAAGTGACTTGTGGCTTGCACAATAACGTAATGTACTAAAAACAACGCAAACTACAAAGTATTCTAGAGATACCCGTCAACCAATCTTTTAAATTTCCTTGGGTATTTGATATATTGTTGCCTTTGAAAACTTCAAAAATTCAACCCCTGCCCATGGGTAAAAAATGAGGATCTAACCTTTATTTATTTATTTTTATTTATTCAAGGCATAGACAGACACAGCCAACTGCCTAGCATGTAAAGTGTAAAAAAACAACGAACAAAACATCACAGATTGACCAAGTCAAGTAAATAACAAACCACAGGGATCATTTCTTGACTGTTTGGCATTCACATTCTACAGGCTTGAGCAGAGAGCCTCTCTAAATCTTCATACTTGCCCAGTAGCAGGTTGAATTCCTTGAGAATGCGATAGGTTAAGAAATCTGATCTGATTCGCGATTTAGCAACTGAGACTCGCAGTTTCAGCTTCCCTCTCACGCTCTTGTCAACATCCCGTCAAGGAATTTATTTGTGTCAATGGAAACCTTATTTGCAACAATTTTGTATAACATGATAAAACCAGCGATTTTTCTTCTCCTCTTTAGCGAAGAAAGACCAAATAGCGAAGCTCGTTGAGTACCGTTTGGAATAGAACTATAATCTACTGAGAATCACCTCATCATAAGTTTCCTAATGAAACTATTCTGAATGCTTTCTAGAAGGTCTATATCTCTCTTTTTCGTTGGATTGAAGATTGATTTCCCACATTCCACTATAGGTCTTACGTAGGTTTTGAAACCACGTATGTAAACCTCGGGAAGCTCGGATTTCAAAGCCCTAAAGAGGTTATAGATGCGATAATTGGCTTTTCTTACTAAGAGACTGTAATACTTGGAAAAACACAGGTCGTTTCTTATTATATAACCGAGATCTCTAACTTCATCAGTTGTAGCTAAACCTGACCGTTAATTCGATATTCCGGAGTTTGGGCATGGTTTTTAGGACCGATCATCAGAAGATGTGTTTTCTCAGTTGCGAGAGGCAACTCCCATGTTTCTGCCCAGTGACTAATGAAGTCGATCGCTACCTGGAGAGACATTGAATCCGCATCATTGTCAATCCTTTTGTAGATCTTAACATCATCTGCATACATTTTACATGTTACCCCTAAATTAGTAAGACAGTCTGGAAGTTCATATGTGTACAAAAGAAACAAGATTGGGGAAAGTACTCCTCCCTGAGGGACTCCGCTTAGTGCAGGAAAGATCTTGGATACTGGCCTTCAATCTTTACTTGGTAGATTCTCCTAGATAAAAATTGCCGAGTCCAATTTATCACCATAGGATGAAGGCCTATCGCTTCCATTTTCAGTAACAACTTATCTATTGGAACTCTGTCGAACGCTTTCGAAAAATCAAAATATACTACATCCGTACGTTTTTTATCTTCGAAACTCTTAGACCAGTCATTTAGTGAACTATGGACAGCAGTTTCACGAGATCTTCCTTTAAGAAAGCCAAACTGATTTTAAAAGACAATTTTATTGAATTCGAGATGAGCTAGGGCGTGCTTCTTACGGATCTTTTCGAAAGCTTTCGCAAAGGTTGAGGTGATGCTAAGGCCGATAGTTCCCGGGGTCGTTAAATGGAGCCTTTTTAGAGATGGGGGTCACAAACGCATGCCTCCATCTTTCAGGGACTTCCGCTCTGGTGTAACTAAGGTTACTTATACTATACAATATACTTTCCAATGGAAAGGCTATATGGTAAACAACGTTCTTTATAAAAACAAGAGGGATGAAATCCGGAGAAACCGAATAAGACTTACCAGGATACTATCTCAACGGTAGGTCGGAACGGCGCAAATGTTGTATATGGGCAGAACCGCCTCTCCTTGGGAAGTAACAAACTGCAGGTATCTCGACCCCAATGCAACTCTGCGCAGAGTTAGGGGCGACGGAAGTCGCCCGTTGGCGCCCTGTTGATTCACGTGCTCCACAGCTGACGGGCGCGCGCGGGATGAGGGCTGGTATCACGGATTAGCGCAGTGCACAGGTGGCGTAGTGAGAAGAGCTTGGGCTCGTGAACGTGGGGTCAGGAGTTTGGATCCCGCGGACTGCGTTTGTTTTGCACTTTTGCAAAATCCATGTTTATCATATAGGTGATCCACCTAGGGTATTATAGTGTGTTATAGAGCATGTTTACATATAGATATATCACGCATACCGTTAACAATGGTGGTCCAGGCAGGGTCACCGATTTCGCTGAAACTTCGTTTAGCGGGTTATTTGGGATGGTGATCACGAATCTGATATCCGTTCTTCACGATTCCGTCGGAGGCCACCCATGCCGTTAACTAGGATGGTCCAGGCAGGGTTACCGATTTCGATGAAACTTCGTCTAGGGGGGGGGGTTAATTGGGATGGTGATCACGAATCTGATATCCGTTCTTCACGATTCCGTCGGAGGCCACCCATACCGTTAACAAGGGTGGTCCAGGCAGGGTCACCGATTTCGCTGAAACTTCGTCTAGGGGGGGGGGGTTATTTGGAGTGCTGATCACGAATCTGATATCCATTCTTCACGATTCGGCTGGATAATATAAATACAGGAAGGTACAGGATTACATTCCTAAAGTTTCTGCCGGTGACGGCAGGTAGAGAAAGAAGTTTCAGCAAAAAAATTTTTTGACTGAAGTCTTGTTGGTGGAGTCGGAACTTTTAACTACATAGTGCCACAAAATATCTATCGTTACATAACTACAGCTTCACACAAAATAGGCTTAAAATAAGTGACACACAGAAGTGAACATTTTAGCTAATCTGTAATTTGAAACACATGTTATATGTAAACATGCTCTATAACACACTGTAATACCCCTAGGTGGATTACCTATATGATAAACATGGATTTTGCAAGAGTGCAAAGGAAACACAGTCTGCGGGATCCAAACCCCCACCCCTCGCTCACGAGCCCGAGCTCTTCCCTACTACGCCACCTGTGCACTGCGCTGATCCGCGATACCAGCCCTCATCCCGCTCGCACCCGTCAGCTGTGGAGCACGTGTATCAACAGGGCGGCAACAGGCGACTTCCGTCGCCCCTAACTTTGCGCAGAGTTGTATTGGGGTCGAGATACCTGCAGTTTGTTACTTCCCAGGAAGAGGCGGTTCTGCCCATATACAACATTTGCGCCGTTCCGACCTACCGTTGAGATAGTATCCTGGTTAGGCCATTTAGATAATACCTCAATTATTTCTTCTCTGTAAAACCATACAGTAGATTCCATACGTAGAAATCTTGGCAACGTCTCATCATCGTTTATTACACGTCTATCCTCACCGATTTGCCCGTCATTGTATGCTTTTTGAAATACTTCGCCTAACAAGTCTGCTTTGTCCTTTGACGAATGAACCAGTTCACCTCCTTCACTGATCAGACCAGGAATTAAGCTGTCACTCCCAGTACGCGATCTGATAAACCTATAAAAAGTTGTCTTGTCTCTTAGTGCAAGACACCTTTCTTTCTAAGTAAGTATTGTAACGGTGAAGGGCCTTTTCCAGTTTTGCGGAAACTAACTCATACGCATACCAGTTTTCATCTTTGCCGGTGGAACGTTCCACATTCCAACAGTACGAACGATGACGGTATAATCTAGTGATATGACCAGGGTAACTTTGTTCGACACCATTTAGTTTTTGATAGGAACATACAGTTCGATTGCATGGCGAAGGACCGCCAGCAACGTCTCGTATGGTTGGCCAACTGTTCTGCCCGAACTCATTATGCCAACCCAATCGATACTTCTCAGGAATACCCCGATTTGGTTATAATCGACGTGTTTGAAATTTTGAACCCATCCCATTTCCTTGCTTTTATGCGTCAGGTCTAATCAAAACGTAACTGTAGCACGGTCACTACTGCCAATGGGCGGCCCAGTTTGCACACCGCTGACAAAGTCTCGTTTATTACAGAACACTAGATCCAAAATTGAATTCTGTCTGGTAGGCGTTAACACCAACTGTAGGAAGCCATGACTTTCGAAAACCTCCTTGAAGTTCTTGCACGCATTACTGCTACAGCAGGGTCAAGCTTGAGGTTCGGGAATCGAAGGGGGGGGGGGTCGTACTGTGGCCTCGTCTGGAGGGGGGGGGGTCGTGCTCTTCCGGTTTTGGCAGAGGATTCTCTCTTATTCTTCAGGTTTTTTGGTGTTTTTTCAATTCTTAATAAGTTGTTTTTTCCAGGAATGCTTACGAAGGTGTGGAGTCTCTCCTTCGTCCCGCGAAGTTGTAAAAATTAATATAACAAGTTTCAAATAATGATTGTATTACTCGTTAGAAATAAAGATTTTCCGCCGGCAGATTTGGAGTGAACGAGAACTTTCCATTTTTCAGTTTTTTTTTTCAGGAAGTCATAGACGCGACAGTTTTCTGCCTGAACGAGCGACATCTACGTCCTAAATTGCAGTCTATAAAAGTTGAAGTGTCAATTGCTAAGGAAACATAAGTGCTTTTCCTACAAGATTTTTGGAAGCACTCTTCGAAGCGATGACCGAATGGCAACCGAGGATGGACTCGTCACGGAGCTAATTTTCTCTCTTCTGCTGGAAACAGCATCAGAAAGTGAGGTTGTACCCAATAAAGTTTTAATCCACCGGTTGACACAAGGGAATAAAACGTGTTTTTGTGAGACAATCTTCTGTAGACGCTCCGATTTGTATCATTTGCCGAAAAAATTCGACACCGTTAATCACATGGAAGCCGCTATTTTTACAAGCTGCTTTTTAAAGCGTAGAACCCACACCTCTTACAGTTTTAAAAGTTCTGTGAATTTTTCAGAGATGTCGCACAAACTTCGAAATATGGTAGGTTACGTGGAGCCATTGCGTTCTCCGATATCACCGATCGCCACTGAAGGACGGACTTCTTGCGGCAAAAAAAAATTCTACCTTCTGGAGGAAGAGCATCAGAGAGTGAAAGCTGTACCAACTTAGAGTTCAAGATGTGATTAATATACAATCATAAACTAAGCTTCTTCGCAGCGATCTCCGATATGATTAATGCTGACTGCATTTAAATTTTTCGCTTTTCAAGAAAAATTAATTAATTTTTACCTGAATCAGATCACCCACACAGTTGAAATCTTGCCACAAAAAGTATCAGGTCTTGTTCAATGCATAGTGTAAAAATCATGGTTTCCTGAAACGAATAGACTGGATCCACCACTGGTCGATATCGCACCGACGTCATGGGAGCGACGAAATTCGACGTTCACAAAAATGACTATAACTCGGTAAGTTTTAAAACAATTTTAAAAAGCCGATGGCTTTTTAGAAACTACAAGAAAAGTTGTTTCATAAGGTGTGAAAATCGGTTTTCAAAAACTAGGTCTTCATAGGGGGCGGAAGACTTCGATTTTTGCGCGAAAAAAATTGAAGTGATTTTGTATAAACAATTATATCCCGGTAGGTTTTTGGAATTTTGAAAGATTTAATAGCCTTTTAAAAACTAGAGGAAAAGCGCTTTCGAATCATGAGGAAATTAGTTTCATCAGGGAGGTCCTCATAGAGGGCGGTGGGGGGTTCGATTTTTGGCACGTATTTCTGCAACAATGGACCAGAAATCGAACCCCCGCCGCCCCCTATGAAGACCTCCCTGCTGAAAACTAGTTTCTACATGGTTCGAAAACGCTTTTCCTTCAGTTTTCAAAAAGCAATTGGGATTTTTAGATTTCAAAAAATGAACCGAGTTATGATCAATTTTGCGAAGCCGTAACCAGAGGAGTTGGTCGGCCCATCACCGGAGTCATTGGAGTGATTTCACAAAAAATGTCCATAACTCGGTTCGTTTTTTGGAATTCAAAAATCCCAATTGCTTTTCGAAAACTAGAGGAAATGCGCTCTCGAAACATGTAGAAATTTGTTTTCAACAGGGAGGTCTTCATAGGGGCGGTGGGGTTCGATTTCTGGTCGATTTTTGCCAAAAATCGACCAGAAATCGAACCCCCCTCGCCCCCTATGAAGACCTCCTTTTTGAAAGACGATTTATGCATGGTCAGTTAGCATATTTTCTCTACTTTTCAAAAAGCAATTGGGATTTTTGAATTCCAAAAAACGAACGGAGTTATGATCATTTTTATGAAATCACTCCAGTGTCGACGGTGCAGAGTCTACGAGCAGTTCATCACAAATTTGATCATAACTTGGTTCATTTTTTGAAATTCAAAAATCCCAATTGCTTTTTGAAAAATAGAAAAAAGATGCTTTCTTTCCATATAGAAACCGGTTTTCAAAAAAGGGGTCTTCATACGGGGCGAGGGGGGTTCGATTTTTGGCACGTATTTCTGCAACAATGGACCAGAAATCGAACCCCTACCACCCCCTATGAAGACCTCCCTGTTGAAAACCAATTTTTACACGATTCGAAAGCGCTCTTTTCTAGTTTCCAAATAGCTATTGGCTTTTGTAAAACTCGAAAAACTTACCGAGTTACGATTACTTATTCTATATCGCTTCAATTTTTTTCGCGCAAAAATCAAAGTCCTCCGCCCCCTATGAAGATCTAGTTTTTGAAAACCGTTTTTCACACCGTATGAAATAGCTTTTCTTGTAGTTTTTAAAAAGTTATTGGCTTTCTAAAATTGTGGAAAGCTTACCGAGTTATACTCATTTTTGCGAATGTCGAATTTCGTCGCTCCCATGACCACGGTGCCATATCGATCAGAGGACGATGCAATCTGTTCGTTTCAGGAAACCATGATTTTTACACTATGCATTGAACAAGACCTGATACTTTTTGTGGCAAGATTCCAACTGTGTGGGTGATCTGCATCAGGTAAAAATTAATTAATTTTTCTTGAAAAGCGAAAAATTTAAATGCGATCAGCCCTAATCATATCGGAGATCGCTGCGAAGAAGCTCAGATTTTTACTGTGTAATACTCATGACTTAAAAATCCATGAAGCACAATTTCACTCTCGCGTGTTCTTTCCTTGAGAAGATTGAAAAATTTTCCGCGAGAAGACCACCCTCAGTCTCCATCGATGATATCGGCGAACGCAATGGCTCCACGTAACCTACCATATTTCGGAGTTTGTTCAACGTCTCTGAAAAATTTACAGAGTTTTTAAAACAATAAGAAGTGTGGATTCTACGCTTTAAAAAGCAGGATCCATGCTTCCATGTGATTAACGGTGTCGTAAATTTTCGGCAAATGACACAAATCGGAGCGTCTGTTCATACAAAGGATCGTTTCAGAAAAACAGGTTTTATTGCCATGTGTCAAACGAGGGCTTAAAATTTTATTGGGTACAACTTACCTTTCTGATGCTGTTTCCAGCAGAAGAGAGAAAATTAGTTCCGTGACAAGTCCATCCTCCGGTTGCCATTCCGTCATCGCTTCCGAGAGTGTCTAAAAAATGTTGTGGATAAAGCACTTAAGTCAGCTTTAGCAATTAACACTCTGCATTGTATAGAGTACAATTTCGAATGCAGATGTTGCTCCTTCACGTACAAAAATGTACCGTGTTCACGAGATGCTCAGAAAGCCTGAAAAGTTACTCGTTGTGATTAAATCGACACATGCTCCCAAAAGTGCTTTATTTTCAACTGTAAACAAACAAAATATTATTATCAGAAGATTACATACACAAAACCTTTATCAGCGTTTTTTCTAACAAATTACTAAATCAAACAGTTGCCCTCTTTCTTGAGCTAATCTGATACAGTCGACGCTGCATCTGGAAAGAAAGACCTATTAAAGGGTACAAAAATTGCATAGAAAATTTTAAAAAATCAATGCGGATAGGAAATAAAACTGTGGTCTACACAAGGGGGAGGGTCGTACCAGATCCGCTCTGGGAGGGGGGGGGGGTCGTAAATTTTCGGCAAAAATCGAACCCCACGCTTGACCCTGTGCTACAGTCGACCATTAGGCCCGGAAGGTTAAAGTCTCCCAGAAGAACAGAGGTAATGTTAACTGAAGAAAAATCACTAATAGCCTTCACTAACTGATGTGGAGTTGAGGCACTGCAGTCAGGGGTTCTGTAAACACATATGACACGAAACATGATTAGCCCATGCTTCAGATCGCATACTAGGATTTCATAACCATTTGACACTGACTCTTTGAACACCTCAACATAAGAGAAGGCTTTTTTCAGCAAAGGAAGTAGACACTTCCAAGAAGTGGTTTTAACTCATTAAGATTACTTAGCCACGTTTCGGTACGACCAAGTCAATATTATATAGACACAGGCCTAACCAACCAGAGACCAAAGATTTAACATTTTTTTTAATGCTTAGGTTACTAAACCTAAGCATTTATGCCGACGACAGCTCAATGGTTTCCCGCAGGATCACCATTGCGCGCTGTAGAAGGTGTGCAACTAGCGACTGGGTTAGCAGTAGAAACTGGGGATGAAGAAGAATCTCAAGCAGCTTGATTTGGCTGCAATCTACCACTAACCTCACGCTGTTCCCTCCTGCGCATTCTCTCCTCCTATGTTAATGATGGGCGTAAGTACACCCCATTGAGAAGAGGAGAGAAGCGCAGGTGTGGAGCACGTTTTATCGCCAGTCGCTGAAACTGCTAACTGGAAGTACGACTTTGATCAATCGAGGCCTATTCTGATCAATCCTACCCATGCGACAAACCGAGCAGGGAATACATTCAACACCTAAGTGGTTTAGAACCTCAACAACGAACTCAAAGTCATTAGTTGATCTTTCTGACAGTTTAGATGAAGAAGACTCTGGCACATGTAAAATTACAATTGATCTTTCAATTTCGACATCCACATTTGCTAAAGTAGCGTTGGACTTAAGCTTACGATTTACTGCGTCTACTTTGGAGTCCTCAATGTTAGCCAATTTCTCTTTGAAAGAACGGTTTTCCTCCCTCAGCAGACGAATTTCTTCAAAAAGCTCCGTATTCCTTCTGGTCACCTCCTTCATCTCCTGCCTGGTTTATATCATTAGCTCGACGATCTGCTTGACATAGTTCGGAATCTTGTCCCTGGTCATTAACAAATGTAACTGGCTGATTTGATCCCGCGCGTCGATTGTGGTCGATGTTCTCGGTGTCTCTGTAATAGAGCAACGACGAGAAGAAGATTTCATCGATCTACTGGCATCATCGTTTCTCGACATGGAAAAACCGGCGTCGATTACAATAGGCAGTACCTTTTAGAGTGGCAAGAGAATAACGAAATGTCTTGCCTTCTTGCCACCAAAGGCGATGTCAAAGTTTCACTGTAGAAGCGAGTGCAGATGCTCGGAGCTGAAGTAAACGCAATCGCACACAAACAACGTGCCGACTAGAATCAAAACAGCACTACAAGGTGTAGGTACAACCTTGATTTTTGCTCTGGGAATTTGAATTTTCTGTTGAGCACCTCTTGTAGGAGAAGAAGAAACCGAATAGAACTAGAGAGGCACCATACCATCTTTCAACTTGTAAATCATGACTAGGCCATATTTTCCTATTACACGATACGCGAGAGTACGTTAGTTCAAGATAATCTTCCTGGACAATGCCAAAGGTGCCGTGGTATGATGTTGTAATTATATCCGTGAACTCCCTAGGCAAAATTCCCAATGAAGCTGTTCTGCACCAATTCAAATCTAGCTACTTCTCTTTTGCATTAAGACTTAAGATAGTGGTACCGTATCCTAAATAGTACAGGTGCTCAGTTACGCACTTGCGCACGATGTTGCATTATCACTAAGCTAAGGACAATCACTTCAAGCTGGTTGCTCTACTTCTTCGCTCCTTAGCAGTACAGATGCAATATTTGAGAACCTTATTATGTTCCAACCTTCCACTGCCTTCCTCATGATCAGGTTAATAGTCTTGCGGTATGAAGTCATCAGCCTCCCTCACCACCACTACGCTCAACATCGACATCTCCAGACGGTTCGAGATGCCGATGCTTGTTCTGATCAGTGCCTTCATCCCCGAGGTCTTTCGACAACCCCTGATGCCCACAGTGCGGTCCTCCACTTCACTCTAGCCCCAAATTGACTGCAATCAGCTCCTCTGCCTATCCTTGAACAGTCGAGCTCAGGCAAAGATTCTCTATAGGGTATTGAGCCCCTGATCGATTTCGATCCCACGACGAAAAGCTTTTTTGTCAGAGCGGATTGTTCCCACCGCTTGTATTAGGGTGCAAAAGCAATGTAGGTTTTTGTTTTCTTCGTTTCAACACCTTTTTTTTTAATAAACTAAGCATTAGTGCTAGTTTCAGTACAGAATTTTTGGCTCTGTCTGACTAAATAGTTTGTCTCAACGTTGTTTTATATTTCTGTTTTTGAAGGACTTATTGAAGTATGTAGAAGGAGCAATTCCGAAAGATGTTTTACTATAACTTCAAATTGGGACAATCCGCAGCCGAGACGGCTCGACAAATCAATCAAGTGTGGGGCCTAATAGTGTTGGAGAAAGCACTGTGCACCAGTGATTCAGTAGGTTTCGGAGATCTCAGGTTAGCCCTTTCACGACACGCGTGATTTTCGCGTGACTGCCGCGTGGGACAGTGCGTATTTTTCCCGCGCACCGAGTGAATACAGTGTTTGGCTTGCTTGAAATCAAAAAAAGCTCACCTTCCCACTTAGAAGGAGCTCGATGAACGTAAACGACATTTGTGCCATGCCTCTGTTCAAAAATATGTTAGAAACGGCGATAAAGGGTCTCACTGACGATAAATCGCAAAACGCAATAACAGTGGTGTATGCGGGAATCGAACCAACGACCACATATTGCTCGTCCAATGACGTGCCTGAACATCTCGCTGCAGAATTTTCTTATTTCTCCGGGACTAATTCGTCTTGAATGGTTTCTCTCGGCAAACCTATAGAAGGCAGTTGACCTTAATTACTATAAATTTTACTAGAGCTATAATACCTCAACATCTCTGTCTTCAATATATCTTCTTTCAGCACTGTGCTCCTAGGGCGCTTCACTTCACCATCAGACCCGAATATAGAAAACCCCAACCGTCTTCTTTTCTTGTTTAGGTTTGTAGCACGTTTTCTGAGTCTCTACGCACGTTGGACGATGCTGAGAGAAAATACTGTTCCCCTTAGTAGCCCCACCCTTCAAGGTCCACTTTACTGGTGCTCCTCACTCTTCTTAATCCGGCGCCCATTGGGCCACGTCTTCTGAATCCCTGCGCACGTTGGACGACATCTTCGGCACGTCTTCTGAAACCTGGCGCCCGGCGCATGATTCCCATACATGCCCTGACGCGTTGCCCGCCCTGTATATAAAACTTGGGTGATCCGCCATCAAAGTTATAGGTTCGCTATCAATCGTTCATGGTTTTATGCCCAAAGAAAGATCGGCTGGTATGCGCCGCCCTGTCGAAGGCTTCCAAAAATTTTGAGCGCTTGGCCTTCTCTTACAATGAGAAGGTCTCTCATCTATCTATCTGGATTCCTCATGCAATTTCAACCTGGAAGCATATCGCACAGTTAATCACGATAGCCTTAAGGCATGCTGAGTTCGTGCCCTTTCCTGGCTAATTCGATAGAGCTGGCAATTCCAAATAATACAGGAGACTTTAGGGTTTACATCAGACCGAATCTTTAGACTGCCACAGCAAGCTCTCTATGTCCTCTAATCCGGTTGTAATCACACGGATCTGGTCGACCTCTAAGCTCCAGTGGTTGGCTGCGTCACCATCGCCTCTGCGGCAAGAACAGCCGTGACTCATCGCGAAGCGGGTGTCACTGCGCAAGTCAACGCTAGTTGGCTCCAGTGCAGTGTCCGCCTTGTTAGTCGGCGGCGCTTTTAGGCAGATCTCCCCACCCCTCCCCCATCATGAATACCTACTATAACCTATCGTAGTCGAACGAACTTTCAAAAAGCAGTGCTTCGCTCGGCACCCAAAAATAACCGTACTGGGCAATGTTTGGATGAATTTTTTTAAAAATCTCTTCTCGACTCGACAATAAGAAACACTTTCAAAACAAGTAGAGAACATTACAAAAGAACGATATCGGTATAGCAACTTCGAGAACACGACGTAGCTCTATGCAGCGAAAACCCGACTTTTCCAAATCTGACAATACTGACAACAGGTTAAAAAACAGAAAAAGTGAAGACAGTGTCTTACCGAGGTCAAAACGTATTCTACATTTACAAAAACGCGATCCGTAAGCCGCTCATCCAGAATCCAACCCTGGACCCCTCTCCTGCAAGTCTGCACCGCTGTCCACTCCGCCACCTAACCGCTGTAAATGGTTCACCAGAATGTATCGTGCGGCTTCTTTAAGAAAATCTACTAACTTATAAATTCACTACGATCTGACTACAATTAAAGCTTCAAATTTTTTGCAAGTTAATTTCTGAGCATTACAAGGCCATTCAAGGTGTCACCTTTGCGTTATTAGCACGCACTAAAGTGCTATGATTTTTCGCCAATTTAGACCTAACCAGATATTCGCAGGAAATTTGAAAACCACTACAGTGTTTCTAGGTAATCCTATACTACCCTCAAAAGGTTACTTTGGAAATCTCCACGGGAAGTTCGTTAACCTCCCTTGTTAGGTGTTGTCATTTTAATAGATAGGTCTATGTTATACTTCGGCGACGCTGTTGCTGGCGACGTCGGCGTAGCACCCCCTCAACACTGCCAACGACGTCGCCGACAATAGCACCGCCGAAGTATAACATAAGCCATAACGGTATGGGCGTAAGAAGCATAACTGAAAATAGCGCAAATCACGAGAAAAACGGGCGTCTTTGAAGTGTAGGAAGAGGCTACAAGAGCAGTTCGAATGTAGCCCCATGCATGAGGTGATCATGCGCTTGAGGGTAAAAAGATTCTACAGATGTTACATTATTATTAGTAATAAAGTAAAGGTGAAAATGAACAAATGTTAACAAAATACTAGGTTCCTTTCGCCACCTTTCTTCAGGTGAACAGCAATGTTATAATATCTCTCCAGTGGCTCGTCAATGAAGAGGGAGACATTATAACCTTTTAGGAACTTTAATTTTTTATAAACATTAAAATATTAACTCATTTGTTTGATCACTATTTCAGGGATTAATGAATATTTATACATTTTTTGTTATTTTATCTATGATTACAACATTTATTTTGTCTCTAACGGGCGATAATGTGTTTACATAATTTAGAATGAGTTGCATATGTAAGTCGGCTATTTTTTTCTCATTTCAGACCTCAGAGTCAACATGTGGGAATCCAATAACTTTGAAGTTGAAGGAATCTGTCTCGTTATACAGTATGCTTCCTATTCTGTTATTTACAACTTTTAAGTTCAGGTCTATGTAGCTGCAAGTGTCCCCACTATTATGTGTTTTCTTAAAATCAAGGATGCTTTTGTATACTAAACCAAGTTTGTAATCAATGGAACTATCTTCATAATTGTGAACTATGAGAAAATCGTCCATGTACCTAAATGGCCTGAATAAATGATAATTGTTTAAATCTGCATTTTTTTGAGCATTCATACTCAAACATAGAAATGGTCAGATCAGCAAGCAATGGACTAAAATTGTCACCTTGAAGAACACCGTTGTTTTGCATATAAACCATGCCGGTAAATGTAAAATAGCTGTTCATAAGTAAATAATCTATAACACGTAAGATGTCCGTTACGTTGTAGTACCTATATCTATCACTTTCAGTTTATAATTTTTAGTTTAATGCACAATGTTATTAGAGAAAAAATGGGAAGAAAATGATTTGAAACATAGAAAAATGCATAGGGAAAAGGCGCTCACCTTCAGATTTGCCATTTCGTCTTTGAGAATTTGTATCGATGGTACGTGATAAGCCTTTTCCGTAAGTTCCTTCACCTCCATATTCAAAGCGGCAACCTGACAGCCTAACTGCGCTTCTCGTGACTTCAGCTGATTAATCAACTCATCCTTTTGGGTAATTTTCTTAGTGAGGGCGCTGGTCTAGAATAGCTGGTTAAGGTGAGCAATCATGGCAAGACTATGTTACCTTGAAACATACCTCTTTAGTAGCAGCTTCAAGTGTCTGATGTTCTTTCGCATATCTCACTTGCATTTCTGCTAGCACTTTACCGTGATCAACCAGCTCTTTCTCGCGGTCTACATTAACTTGTTGCAGCTTGGCTTGCAATGTCTAAAATATTTAGTTTTGACGTAAAGCAACATGGAAAAGGATGTACTGGATTGAAGCCCATCATTAATGTTTAGTGATATTTCGGGGATGAACTCTCATCCAGGTCTAAAACAGAGCAATGCAACAACCTTACTATGTAAAAAGGAGATATTTTTGCGCCAAGTCAACTTTCCCGCTCTTCGACTACCTCGGGCTTCGACAATTCAATTCATATACGGGTATTACAGCACAGGGGCCAGTTTGATAGCTTAATCTCGGATACCTTGTTTCACATACCCAAGATTGAGGCCAGAGGCATGACGTTTCAGAAGTCAGTGGCTGCTGTGCTGTAGCGACTTCTTGCTATACAGAGCCGACTACCAAGGTCACATGAGGGGCATCGAAAGGGTCTGCTCAAGGTCCGAAACAGAAGCGACGGCAGCGAGCAATGGGTGGGGTACTGAACTTACAAACGCTATTCCTTATTGCGGCGACCTATGCCGCAACGCGGCGAGACTTCCGACCCTCTTGTTCAGCCGCCGCCAGCGTGACGACATCCGTGGGTATGGAGCAGAGGTGAAGAAGAACCAGTTTTTTCGGACTTCTTGGAACGTGTAAAATTTCATCTGAAAGGTGTCTTACTAGCAGGAAGACCTGAAATACTAGGTTGAGTCGTAAATTTCGCAACAAAATTTGTCTTCCAGCAAAAACAAGATTATAGCATAAAAGAGAAATGATGGACTCAAACGAAGTAATTGCCGTTATTCTCAATGAGTTTCTTCCGCTTTTCATGAACTGACTGGATTACATCTCTGTAGAATTTTGTCGGTTTCGACCTGAAGAAGTTGTGTGCCACCGCCGCGACCTCATCGATTTCGGCGAAGCACCTGCCTTTGAGGAAGTGATCCATCGACCGAAACAGATGGCACTCAGACAGCGCAGTGTCGGGGGTGTATGGTGGTTGCTTGATTTTAATCCAGCCCAATTCCTAGGCTTTCGCCGCTGTCTAAGGTACCGTAAGCAGTCGGGTGCTGCCCTGGTGGATAAAACATTGGATCGTATCGGCTTCCTTCTCTTTGCCGGAACTATTGGAGTTGTTGGCAAAAGTGAGCGACGAGGATGGTTTGTGTAAGGAAATTGTAAGGGGATGAAATACTGTAGGGAGATCGAATATCGAAAACATCTATCGAAAACAATCGTCACCGAAATGAACGCCGCTCACAAAAATCATCATTATGCCACAATCGAAACAACCACGTATTCGAAATTTTCAAACCTCGAATAATCGAATTCGAGTAATTATTCGATATTGCAAACCTCGAATAATCGAATTCGAATAATTATTCGAATTTGCAAACCTCGAAAAATCGAATTCGAATAATTATTCGAATTTACGGAACACGAATAATCAAATAATCGAAAATCGAATTCGAATAAATTATTCGAATAGTTATTCGAATTCGATTATTCGAGCACAAGTATACTTGAAGTTAAGAGTTCAGTGGTCCAAAACTAAGAAAAAATTTTACTGGTCTGACGCTGCCACCCCACAACAATTCAAAATATCACTTGGAACGTTGACTGTGAGTGACGAGAAGTCGAATCCTTGCAATAATGATTATCTACCACTGCACAGATGGGCTTGTACGTAACTAAGGCTTAGATGTTATTTGGAAACTACGGTGCATTCCAACCGCTTGTTCCCTTGAGGTTTATCACGCCCGTCTATCACTTAGCTGATAGGCCATCAGACAAGCTTGTGGTACACTGGCAGGTTCACATGTTGTTCATAATGAAAACAACAAGTATTGGGGTAGTAGGAAGTCTTATTATGCTTTTTTTCAAAAATCCTCAGCTCTCCATTATTGATCGGTCCCATGATCTAACACGTGGCACTTGTAGGTCATTCTTCAACATTCTCCGCGATAGGTACACCCAGCTACGTTGCCCTCCATAGCTTTAATCACGGTCAATTCCACAACACTACCTTCGAGCCATCACCTTTGAATGGCGTCTTGGCACTGGAGCGACGCAACAGTTTGAAACATCAACAGGGCACTGGAAGACACCTCTTCCATCAACACTGGTCAAGCGCCGGTGCGCCCGCCTCAAAGGAGGAAACGCTTAATTCGAAGACAACCCTCGGTCGGGACGCTCCCTCCCCCACCCCCTCCCGCTGTGGAAGACTCCACCGTTTTTTGACGCTGTCACAGGATCCGGCGGTTCGCACACACAGTCTTGCGACGACACTCGGGTACACCCATCCAATAGTCTTCAGTCGCCTTCGGTCCATCAGCTACGGAAAAGTGCTGACTGGATGAATCCCTCATGTATTGTATTGGCCAGATAGCATGCGATTCACCAGCATATCCATCTGCCAGCCTCTCCTGCGCCCGCACCAAAAGGGATTACTGGAGACTAGAGTTCTGTTCTCCTCTGTGATTATAACATGCTGTGTGGCCTCCTAGAGAAGACCCACAAGCACAATCCAAAATGGGCCTTCACCCCAAGAAGTATCCCGTTTGCTGCTCCTGGGATTCGCAAGGAATTTGTATTATGAGCAGCTCCCGAAAGGTCACAGTCATCGGCAGCATTTATGTCAAGCGACTTTAGAAACCGGCGAACTTTCATCTAGAAAAACTGCCGAGACATGCTTCTGTCGACCTCCATCACGATAACACTAGGTCGCATGTAGCTAAAGACACAATTGAAAAAAAAACTGCAAGAGATGGGCTGAGACACGGCTCCCCACCCACCCTATCCCACCATTTTATAATAGAGGAGGTTTTTTTGTCTCAACGTGACCGTGGGAAACTTCGTAAACTTTGCGGGCTTGATGGTTTAATCACCCAAGTTTGAGGCAGGTTCTCGACTTCTCTCTCCGAAGAGGAGCGCCGGGAGGTGAGCAATCGCCGCTGCCGAGGAGGGCAAGTGAGGTATTGCAAAATAGGCCGGCGCCGCGGCTCTGTCCGCACACGCGTTGGGTGGCTACTGCCTCGAACTGGCCCCCTTGAAGGCTCTTGTCCTTCCTACCGGTCAATTAGTGCTTGCAATTAGGTGCTGCTACAGTTGTGTTACCGCGGGGTACAACTCTGCCGCCTGTGTGCATGGCCGAGGTCACAGCTCATTACTGTTGCTGCTACCCCCTCTGTGTTCGGGCATAACCTTCTGATGTGTAAGAGCTTCCGCCTTCACTTTTCTGAAAACAGCTCCTGCTGTGTTCATCCATACTGCTGCTCTTCGTTACTGCCTACACCACCGTTTCACTTTGTTTGTTTCTCTTCGAGAGCCTTTTAAGTTGATGTCAGTGTTGTGGTGAGAATTTGCGGCCCTCATCTAGTGACCGTCACTCTACACGTCAGAGTATGCGCCTTGCTAGGAAGGCACATGTATGCCCATTCACAACAGAAGTGAGACCTAACTCGGTTCACCATAGGGCTAGAACGCAGCAGTGCTGCTTAAAATTTTGAGTTTCATACAACACAAAACGACGGATTGGGTATTCCTACATCGTGGCCCGCGCGCCCCAGCCTATTTGCGCCTCATTGGTAGTCGTAGTACTTATATTCACACTCGTGTGCTTTTTAAAGAGGCTGACAACCACTTAACACGATGAGCCCTGTCCACCCGAGCCGTTTTGCGCCTGATTCTGTAGGCTGTAAGTCAGATTCTCCCATTCAAAATTCGTTGGCTTGAGCCCTCCAGTCACTCTTCCAAGCTGTTGGATTTTTATTCGAGTGATAGCAGAAGTTGCACAACAAACACAGCGGTGAGGAACATACGTATCCCACTTTTGTGGTTCATGTAAGTGGCTTTACACTATCAGTCGATTAAGAGCTCGGTGAACTTTTCGAAGGCATGGCACAATCTAATCTTTTATTGCGCTATATGCTTGCTTATTACCTAGGCTGTAAGTAAGATTCTACCATCCGAAGTTCGTTGTGTTGAGCGCATGCATCAGTTTCTCCCGCCCACTCACGATTCCTATTTATCGCTTGGGCCCCCTTCCAAGACGTTGCGATATTTATTCGATTGATAGCGTAAGTTTAACAACAAATACAACTGTGAGGAACATACATATCCCCACTTTTGGTGGATCAGTTAGGTGGCATTTTTGGAGTGCATGGCGCGATCTCATCCTTTAATGCGCTATATGCTTGCTTCTTAGCTGTGGGCTGTAAGATTCTCCCATTCGAAATTATTTCGGCTTAGCAATTTTTATTCGATTGGTAGCAGAAGTTGAACAACAAATACAACAGTGTGGAACACAAGTAAGAGGCATTCGCGCTACCAATCAAATAGCCAGTGGTGCTATTGGTTTTCTCTCAGACCTAACCGATCGGGATTGGAATTGCCTGATTGTGTTGGCCGACGGGAGCGTTCCACAGTATATTGGGCGCTTTGATCAGGCAGTCGATATCGATCGTATATTATCTATGATTTGAGTGGTGCTATCGGTTTTCTCTCAAACCGAACCGACGGGGATTTCTCTCTGACGCATTGGAGGTAGAGAAATCAGAGACAGAAAATCGCACCATATATAAAGGAGGGAGGCATAAGTCATTGTCTCTTTAGTGGTTCGTCAACAACGGATCCAAGTTCCCGTCCCACCCACACCCCCCCCCCCCCAGTTTTTCCCTACACTACGCTCTCGGAATAATTCTTCCCATACGTTCCCTCAAAATTAGTGGCTAATGAAGTCACCTTCTCCGGAATGCGCCACACCTAGCGGCTCGAAGCACGACGACTGGACAGAAATGTCAGACATTTCTTTAGGCTTCACGAGCGGCAATAGGCTGTGAACACAACGCTAGACGAATAAGGAGTGCTGAGGACATTCTTCTGCGTGTTATACTGAGATGTGAGTGGTACCAAGCTAGGAGTCAGTCTGGAGTAGGCGCAAGTTTCAACGTGCTCGACGCTACGGATGCTTCCTTACCCAGCATTAGTTGCCGGCGGAGCCGGCTAGCCCGGCGTGACCCGCGGATGCTATGCCGGCGGAGCCGGCTAGCCTGGCATGGCCCGCACACTCCAGCGTCGACACAGGCGGAGCCGGCGACCGACGCTGGGTGAAGAAGCATCCGTAGCTAGGTTTGGGCTACGTCCCTAGCGCGGCCTGTCATACCCGACGCCGGCGGAGCCGGCCACCCCGGCGTGGGCCACGGATGCGATGCCGACCGACGCTGGGCGAGGAAGCATCCGTAGCTATGTTTGGGCTATGTCCCTAGCGCGGCCCGCCATACCCGACGCCGGCGGAGCCGGCTTGCCCGGCGTGGCCCGCGGATGCGATGCCGGCGAAGCCGGCTAGCCTGGTTCCTGATATTACCCTCTCTGACTCTCACTTATTCCACCCCTTAACGCATTCTTAGCGAAGGAAAAATTCAACAAAATTGAAGATGATGAAAGGGAGGTCAGCGAATTTTCTGACCCAGCCACCGACTTTTCAGGTACCTTAAGTGAATGGGGTTAGCGAAGAGGGTCGCTGCATGAGATTCTATGAGTAGATTGTGCCGAAGAAAACTTGAGCGCTTCAACGTTCGGGAAAGGTTAATCTCAAATTTAGGCTCCAGCTAGGACTAAGCACGACACCAAGCATCGGATTCACCGAATCCCTCCGGTAAACCTTGTGCCTGGGTGTTTCACGAATAAATTGCTTGAAGATTACATTTGAAATGGGCAGTCTGTGCCGCACGACATCACTCTGAGAAGCGAGCTAATGTAGGACACGTTAGGTGGGTCACAGCAATTATCCCACCATATATAATGATTAAATAGTACAGTGGCGCAACCAATGAAGTCAAATAAATCGAAAGGAGTGAAAACATCGAAAATATTCAAAATACCTTGCAATTTTTCTCCGCATTTGCCAGGCTTTCAGAGAGCTTTTTCAATTGCTCCTTTAAGGAAGCATTCTCATTCTGAAAAAAGAGAATCTATAAACGTCTCGAAGGCTAAAGGCATGAAAAATGAAATACCAATAGGGCCTTTTTGTCGTTTTGGAACGCCGCTTCCTTTCTCGAGTTTTCCCTTGTTAGTGTTCCTATGGCTGCTTTAAGACTTGCAATAGTGTCCTGAAGAAGACAAAGGAATCTAGCGAACAAATTTAGGCTGGAAAAAAATAACGCACCTCCTCGGTCTCTGGATTCTCCACTCCATCAGCTGCTCTTTCGGGCGATAGCGAATCTAGTGCTTTTTGCAACGCAACTTTTTCAGCGTCCAAACTTTTGTATGCCCTGACGACATCTTAAAATGAGGAAGGCAGCATCCTACTATATATTTTGTCTCGAAATATTGGAGACATCACATTGAGTTGCCCGTGAACTACAACAAGCAACTGAAGTAAACAAGCGATCGAACACACCTTTGAGTTTCTTCTCATAGAGCCTAATTTGCTCATGCTGTGACTCTAGCCTTTTCTGCAAGTCTCTAGCACTCATAATAGAATTTTCAAAATCGCCTAAAACAACTAGTCTTTAAAATACACATAAGAAGGAAACAACGTTTAATATAGGAATGTCCACAGAAACCACGGTGCAGATGACTTTAAATGTCTTTGACAAGGAGCTAGACGAAAATGGTTGGAGCCTCAAGCCAAGGCGTCTGGGCCAAGGTGTCTGATGAAAATGAAATGCGATGTTTCCTTTGGATTCATAATAGCTTCCGACAACCTTCCCTTCAGAGACTTCATCTACGAGCATCAAATTTTTGAAGTTTATCATCAATTACCGACTGGGAAATAAAATCGCCAAAAGGAAAAGGAGACGGTCAAGGTGTTCTCTTCCCGGGATTTCGAGGCGAAGCCTTGGCGCCGCTGAACGTCTGGTTTTCTCCATAAATGATAGCTTTATCCTAGCCTCAGCAAGCCTGGTGTAAAGCTCTAATGTATAATTGTGCTTAACGTTTTCACTTTAGGCTTTCATATGAATGCCGCTGTCGCTAACAAGGCGACCCCCTCCCATCTATCTCTTTCACACATCTCTCTAACCTGTGACCTTAAAAAAACTAGTTTAACCCCTAATGCAAGACTTGTTGCTCCTGATAATCCAACGTCGGATGAGCACGTTCACACCATTCGGTAACAGGATTCTAGTAATCGACAGTTTTTATCATGTCGATATTGCTGTCCTAAATGTAAGATCATCCCCGTCACAGGTATTGTGACGCACATAGAATTTCAAACCACAAGCAAACATATCTCCACAAACCTTTCTAACCGATCGATAGCAAGACGTGACGGTTGAAGAAATAGCCATTCAAACTGCCGCACTGTCCTGACACTTTGGCGAGTCCCATTGGAGCACGTTAGCTGCATCGAGATCACAGACCGACCTGCGAGTACCTCAAGTTTTTTTTCAAGCGTTCAGAAGAAAACTAGGGAATAGTGGCATATCTATCGAATGGGCAGCTGAGCATTTTGTCTAATCAATTGTAACACGTAGCACATAAGTTATGAGAAAGGTTTAATGTATTCTTCAGTGTCAAACCACCAATAGACGCCGTGTGTGATCGGTAATTGCGCCTTGTAGAGATATGTGGAAGTTAGGTAATATCTTATAACCAGGTGAGGGGTCGCATAATGTAAGATGTGGATGCTTCCATGCAAAAATGGCAGGATCAATAGTTGTGGGAGGGAGTGGAGTTATCGTTGCCGGAGAACTGGTCCGCTTGGCATAGTGCCGAGGCGGCGCGCGGTTTTTCGTCATGTCGTCTCGTGCACTCCACGCCTCCCTGTTCGCCACACCCCGGAGTCCCTTCCCTAGCCCAATCTGGAGACTCACTCTGCTCATCTGACTCTCTCCGCTCGCGCGTGATGGAATTTTTCGGGGACTAGTTCACATGTAATCGTGGAGTTATGGCTATTAAACAGAAATCAGATTAGATTTTGGAGCGCGAAACTTGCATTGGAGCATGGTTTCGCGCGCGCGAGCGCTTAGCACTGAGGCACGGACATCTCCATTTGATGATTGTGAGCGCACTGGAACTGCTTAGCCGGGAAGCGTGCTGGGTTCCGCGCTCTTCGAGCCAGGCTAGGGAAGGGACTCCGGGGTGCGGTTCATCCAAGCTGGTTGTGCTAACAGCTCTCGTCGCTCAGGAGAGCCCACAACTGGGTTCTGCAGAGCCGCATACGACCGAAAATGGATAGAAAACGCCAGAAAATGTGTACACGTCAAAACCCCTCAAAGCTCAACCAGTCCGTTGAAATAATCCCACAACATAGGAGAAGCAAGCCCCCGCCTCCCTCGCATGAAGAAACGCCACTACCCAGTGAACCATGAGCCATTTGCCTGCATTGCCATCGCGGGCGTACAAGAGACCCTCAGCGCACGTGTGCAGCCCGACTACCCTGGAAAAAGTGTGTTCGAGCTCCAATTGCGCGCTCTGATACCATGCCTCTATTCCGACTTCCCTCCTCGGCAATTCCTGTTTGGAGGAAGTCTAGAATGTTGCAGGCGCTAAGTAGCTCAGGGAGATAGGTCACCATGCAAGGTGGCCCTATATAGTATACTTGTGCTTTTTAAAATTTTTTCGAATGAACGAATAATCGAATAACCCTATTTTTCGAAAATTCGAATGAGCGAATAATCGAATAACCCTATTTTTTCGGTTATTCGAATTTCCGAATAATCGAATAACCCCATTTTTCGTTTATTCGAATTTTCGAATAATCGAATAACACCATTTTTTGGTTATTCGAATTTCCGCATAATCGAATAACTCCATTTTTTGGTTATTCGAATTTCCGAATAATCGAATATTCGAAAAAATCGAATAATCGAATAAACTTTATTAAAACTTAATACACCCGGTGCAAAATAGGTTCACCCCTGGTTTGTCCATTGATACCCGAAGAACCCTCTGCCGAGGTTCAGTAATGTTACCATCGTATTCCTCACTATGGAAAGCTTCTATAGGAGAATTCTAAGCAGTTTATCTTATCAGTGCAAGATACCACGAACTTCAACTGAAAATATAAGAAATGGAGACCTGTGCAAAATATAAGTTCGCTTCATAGAAAATCTGATTAATCACAAAAGTACCTACAAACAAGGTAAGATTAGTACTTCGTCACATCACCTTTGTTGCAATCATATCGAAAATTCTATTTTGCATGCTACTGATTAGGTTATCAATAACAGTTCGCTCAAAATTGGCCCATGCATGAAGTATGGCGTTCTTCAGATCAGAAACCGATGTCTCAGCGGTTCCATTTTTGCACACTGTGTACAAGAATGTCGCACAAGCTTTCTAGTTTTCGGGTTGAGATCTGAAGAACAGCTAGGCCACTTCAAATGATGAGTTCTGTTGGAGTTGAGCCAACCTGTAGTTGACTGCGATACGTGTATGGATGCATTATCTTGTTGGAAAATAAGGTTGTGCCTACGAAATCTTCTGAAATATGGCAGAAGGTAATCTCCGAGCAATTTCTGGTAGTCTTCACTGTTCATCCTACGCGGGACGAACTCCAAGGCAACAAGTTCGTATCCAGAAAACGCAGCCAAAACCATGAGACTTCCACCGACAAAAAAGCACCTGTAGAATACTCGCTTCTCTCTCTCCTCAAATCTCTCGAATAGTGTCTGTACCCGTCGGGCCCATCAAGATTCCACTTTTTTTACACTACTGGAGAGATCTGAGAGAAGAGGTTGAGTATCCCCTAGGCGCAACTTTGACGGTGAAAGTCTCATGGTTGGGCTGCGTTTTCTGGATGCGGATTTGTCTCGTTCGTTTCGGAAGTTCGTCTCGTGTTGGATGAACAGCGAAGACTACCAGAAATTGCTCCGAGATCACCTTTTGCCATATTTCAGAAGATTTCGTGGGCACAATCTCATTTTCCAACAAGATAATGCATCCATACACGTATCGCAGTCAACTGCAGGTTTATTTTATTTGCTTATTTATTTATTTATTCAATACGCTCGCGATAAGCGCAAGCGCCAGAAAAAAAGTATTACAACAACATAGCAACATGAAGACACACCTAGAGCGAGTCAAACCAATGTCCTATGAGGAGAAAGGGCCACCTTCAGCTTACTCCTAGGTCGAGTGATAGGAAGCTTCTCACGCTCCCCTTTTGTTTGAGACGCACGCAGATCAAAGAATTTGGAGCCTACAAAGCGCGAAAAGTGGATTAACTTATAAATCCGACAAATATCAGAGAATTTCCTGCAAGAAGCCAATGTGTGAAGACCCAGGTATTTGTTCCTTATCGATGCTTTAGGTACCATAGAGTAAAGGAACCCGCCAATGCGAATAAGAACCTTGTAGTTAGTTATTCTGTACCTTTTCCACAAGGTTTATAACAGGTTGGCTCAACTCCAATACAATTCAACTTTTGCAGTGGTCTAGTTTTCCTCCAGATCTCACCGCTGATAGAGAACTTGTGGGGCATTCTTATACACAAAGTGTACAAAAATGGAACCACTTACACTTTGGTTTCTGATCTGAAGAACACCATACTTCATGCATGAGCCAATGTTGAGCGAACTGTTATTGATAACCTAACCAGTAGTATGCAAAACAGAATTTTCGATATGGTTGCAACAAAGGTGATGTGACGAAGTACTAATCTTACTTTGTCTGAGGGACTTTTGTGATTAATCAGGTTTTTATGAAGGGAACTTATATTTTGCACAGGTCTCCATTCGTTAAATTTTCAATAAAAGTTCGTGGTATCCTGCATTGATGAGATAACCTGCTTAAAATTCTTCTATAGAAATCTTCTATAAAAGAATTTTTAAATTCTTCTATAAAATTCTATTCTTCTTCGATAGTGAGGAATACGACGGTAACCGCTGATCATAGGCAGCGGATCCTTCGGGTACTAATGGACAAATCGGGGGTATCTACAATTTTGCACCGAGGTGTATTAATAAGTACGATGCGATTTCTGTGTTAGCCAATTTTGTTTGATACCGTTTACTCACTCCAAAAGCGCATTGTGTAGGCTCAAGTAAATGTAGTAAAGTAAGTTCAACGACAAAATAAAATATTTGAATTCTATAAAAAAAGAAAGATATTTAATATTTTCTCAGAACCGTTGACAATACTCGTTAAATGGCAAGACATGAGAACTTTTTTCCTGCAAACAAAATCCTACAAAAAAATTCCTACAGAAACACGGTGCAAAACATCTACGCAGAAGTGCAAACCTTGGCGAAAAAACCCGTTCACTCCATTTGTTCATTTCATTATCTCACAGGAATTGCCAGCCAATCAAATTGTAGAGTTATACGGCATTTTCAGTCGAAATTCAACGCTTATGAAATGAATTTCAACGTTCTTCTGAAATCTTGCCTGCGTAACAACGTTGAATTTGATTTGAAAAACTTTGAATTTCAACTGAAAATGGTATATAGTCGTGTCATATATGCAAACTGTGAGTTTCAGTCCCGAAGTAATCGAGGTCGCTGAACACGAATCTTAAGATAGTTTTTGCTGTAACGGTTGCCATCAAGAGATATTAATCAATTTATCGATTTTTCGTAAATATCACTCAACAAGATCGAAACTTCAGGCCTGAGGAATCGAGGTCACTGAACACGAATCTGAATTCATTTTTTAATTTTCCGTCAAAATTTGTGTTTGTTGTGCAAATTCCGTAGAGTATTCAAGTGTATGACAACGATGACAGTCGTGGTCGCAGAGAACGCAAATGTGAAGTTAGATTTTGAAAATATCGACGAAGGCCGGTCATACAATTGAATCGCCTCAACGAATTCCCCATAGAAAATATATAGCTCGATCAACTTCAACCGATAGTTTCAAAAACGAACTTCAAATTTGTGTTCAGCGAGATCGACTACCCCAAGGGCTGAAGCTTCGGACCGCAGTCGATCGCCATCAACTGCGGTCGGTATCGCCAATACGCCATTTCCCCACGCCAGTTGTGATGGAAACACGCACGCACACACACACTACCCTTCTATGTATAGTAGGATTTTGAATGCGTTTTCGTTACGGTGAGCTCCTCGACAGTGTGCTGTCGAAAACAGTCGTCACCGAAATGAACGCAGCACACAAAAATCATCATTATGCCACATTCGAAACAACCACGTATTTGAAATTCGAATATTATTCGAATTTTCGCACCTCGAATAATCGAATTCGAATAATTATTCGAATTTTCAAACCTCGAGTAATCGAACTCGAATAATTCGAATTTGCTAAACTCGAATAATCGAATTCGAATAATTATTCGAATTTACGAAACTCGAATAACCAAATAATCGAAAATCGAATTCGAATAAATTATTCGAATAATTATTCGAATTCGATTATTCGAGCACAAGTATACTATATAGCACTTTGAGGTGCACGAAATCGAAAACTTTCTGCAGCACTGGTGTGTTCTACTCCAGTGATGAACTGAGCTAGGCCACTTAAGATGCGATTGGGCATTCTCGAGTCTTCTCAGAATGAGTGGATAATCACTGAATGTATCTCGCTCCGCGTGACGTTCATTGTGTTTGTCATGTGTTTTTTTATACACACTGGTGCAAAAATGGTGTTTTGGATTTCGTGCCCTGTTGTATTTGGGAGCCGATGGACGGCGACGCAGAGTGACGATGGGTCATGCGGAGGTTTCGCAAGATGTTGCGAAAGGAGGGCGAAACGAGGGTGGTGACTCTAGAAGAGGAGGGCCTGCTTTCTCCATTCCGGCTTTTCCTCGTCGTATTGACGCCCCCCCCCTCCCACCCTGTTTGCTGCTAGCGCTTCTATATTTTTTGTTTTGGTGTTTTCAGCAACTCTGTCTGTTCATCATACGGCTGCACGTTCTGCGGCATCAATGGCTTCTACTGTGGGTCTAAAGGAAGTGGCTCGCATCATCGAAATTTGCGTTGATCTCGCGGTGGCGCCTGCAACCCTGAAGATATATCGACGAGTCAAACGCGACTTCTTGGATTTTGTAGTCAAGCTCGGACTTCCTCTATCGGGCATGGATAGTTTGCGGAACGTGTTCATAGCTCACTTGATCGGCCTAGGTAAGGTTCGGTCCTTGGGTTACTATGTTAGCGGCCTCGCGCATTTCTTTGGTCCTGTAAGGGTTTGGAAAATCCGGAACTGCCAGAACCGTATCTCCGAGCCACATGACCTAGGGTGACCCACGCGATCTTGCCATTGACACTGACGGAGACTATTTAAGGCCACCGCCGCGCCGTCCAGGAGAGTTCGACGGTTCCCGCTCGCTCTCGACCACGCCACCGCAACCATCCTCAACCATCGCCCGACTCCGATGGATCGCCACCGACGTCGCATACGAGGAGCCCGCCAGCCCGAGCATCCGTCGCGCCATCGTCATTGACCGTCGCCAACATAGCCTATCTCCACGCCTTCATCGCCGACGTCACCTCTGGGCCCGATCGCTTCTTGTGATGATGTCATACCCAGAAAAACTATTATTACCACTGAAGTGTCATGCTGCTCGCGAGGGTGAACCGCCCGAGCTATTACTGTCCCCTTCCTCAGGATCATGCGAGCGTGCTAAAGGCTGTACTGTCTTCTGCTTCTAGTGTAGGCCGCCTGTTATTCATAGCGTCAAGGCTCCCAAGGATCTCTAATGATCCCTACATATTGCCTAAGCTCTTCTTGGTGCCACCTCCTGGCTTGCTTTCTTGTTCCCCCCCCCCCCCATCGACCATCCCGATGCTCCTCCTGGTCGCTGCCTCCTGATCGCTGTCGGTTCTCCACCCTCAAAGTCTCCCTTCTACCCTTACCCCTTCAGTAGTCTTCTCATGCTGATGGCACGAAGTCGGCTTCTGAATCTGGACGCTCAGAAACGCGCGTAGATGCTGTTGTGTTAAGCAGTAAAGGGTTGCGTTTCTCTTGCTGCAGCAAAATCCCACGTTCAATAGCAAATTTTGCCTGCGCTGTAGATGATGAGGGGTACCTCATTCAGGTTAGATCATCGAATGCCCTCGCTGTGGATAATGCGGCGTACCTCACTTAGGTTAGATCACTCGACGGACAAACTCTTATATATAGGGTGGTGATGGTGATGGTGATAGTGGTGATATCTCACATAGGTTAGATCACTCGACCGCTCTCGCTGTGGATGATGCGGCGTACCTCACTTAGGTTAGATCACTCGACGGTCAAACTCTTTTATATATAGGTGGTGATGGTGATAGGTGGTGATAGCTCGCTTGGGTTAGATCACTCGACCGCCCCCGCTGTGGATGATGCGGCGTATCTCACTTAGGTTAGATCACTCGACCGCTCTCGCTGTGGATGATGCGGCGTACCTCACTTAGGTTAGATCACTCGACGGACAAACTCTTTTATATATAGGTGGTGATATCACGCCAGCTTCACAAGCAGTGAGCTATCCTCAAAGATTGGCATGCTCACGATGGAATGAGAAGATGAGTTTGACACTGTTAGGAGGACGAACAGGAAAGCGAGTTCGAGATAAACTCTATGAGCAGTGGACTGAAGCTGTAAGCAGCATGGGCGTTGCCCTAAGGACAAGATTCCAAATAGAGGAGAAAATAAGGAACGAGAAGGTCCAGCGCTATCTAATGCTACAGGTTACACTAGAATTGTAAACACAGAGCCACACAGAATGTATCATTGAAGTAACGTAATTTTCAGAAGCAGAAGGTCATCGTCATAGTTCTTCGAGACAGGATCCCGTTCAGCCTACGGTATAACGTTGAACAAACTCTCTAAGTGGTTGCAAAGAAGACCAGCACAACATTTTTACAGCTCAGTTCCGCGATCCATCTTCGAACGAAGGTTCGTCGCCGTCGCTGAAACTTCCTCTTCCTGTACCGTCACAGGCGTCAAAACCGAAATTGGTGAAGACGGCGTTAACCAACTCGCTACAGTCTGCCGAGAGGGCACCGGTCAATGGTTGGTCCTTATTTTTACCTTGGTGTTGGAAACGAGAGGTGTAAAATTGCCTTTGCTCCTAGGTAATGTCGTTGTGTTACCTCTGGTGGAGAAGAACGTCCGAAAGATCATAAGTCGTCTTGGCACTCTGCCAAAGAATGACCGAACAGACGCGTATTTGGAATCGATGAAAACTGCACAACCCAGGTGGAATATTTATTTTGCTCTAGCTCCAATTCGTGGCCTTAAGGACGTTTTCCAGGAGGTTTCGCATCTGGAGACTGGGAAGGAGGAGGCTTACATCGCGTCATCTCTGATGACTATCTTGAGGACCTCCCGCCGTATTCTGGCGGAGCTAATCAGGTAGTTCCGAGTTTTTCTCTATCCTTTTTGCGGTTTAAAATAGGATTTTGAAGAATTTTGTGAAAGAAATCAGTTCTTGTTCCCGTTTTCCCTTCTCAAATGACAGTGGTTGTTTCAAGGAAACGGGAATGCACAAATCACATCTGAAGAAAACTTCTTCGAAAGCTGTCATAGTTCCTGGAGTACGGTTCTCCTCCAGTACTTCACCATCCCTGAAAGTTCGCGACGAAAAGAACGTTGCGAGCGACGAATCTCCATATCTCTCAAACAGCTACAGCTACTTTCTCAGTCTTCTAAATGGTCTTCGCTTTCCCTCATTCTGTGTGTTACAAGGTTCCTGTTGTTTATATATGTATATATATACATTCATCCAATGTTTTTCGATCATTTCGCGATACGTTTTAATGTGGTATGTCGTTTCATTTTTCTACGTCGACTGCTATCCGAAAATCGTGTTGTTGGATTTAAAAATTGTTCTTTCAGCTTCCGTATGTCTGTGATGAAACACACACGAAAACCAATAATAAATTAATTACGGACGTGCTCATCGAGTATGCAATACAATTTTCTGTAGCTATCACAAGGATCGCTCCCGCCGAGGTGAAAGTCGGCGGCGCTGTTGACAGTCCTGGGTTGGATTCCCGGCGGGCGACACGCAGGTGTGGAGGTGTGCTGACCGACTCCGACTCCTTCTCCAAGTCTCGGACGAAATGTTCCGCCAGGGAGATCGCTCCACTGGGAGTTCCCTGATGGTGAACGCTTCGTTCAGCATACCGCCTCTCGAATCTTAAAAAACTACAATTTCCGTGAGTTATAATAGGTGGTCAGAAAGCCTGATAAGACACTGGTTGGCAGGCAATTAGGACCGAGCCGAATCTCAAGCATGTGAATTTTAGCGGAATAGAATAGTATTAAAGTATAGTAGTAGTATATTCCATTATACATAGTACACATTCTATTCGCCTTTTCTCCCTCTTTCAAGTTTCTCATACTTTCTTCCATTTCTGTAATTACTGCTAACACATATCTAATTTTCACGTTGAATTGAACAGCTTCCAATTCAAATTGAACACTCTGACGGTATTTAGATATTCAACAACGAACATGACTTTTAAAATAGGGAACTATTTTTTAAAACCCCACCCTGTTGATAGCAAAGCGACGCTGACGAAGTAAACGAACGAAAACTACAAACTCCCTATGAGGTGAGGGACGGCATTGTTAGAGAAAAATGGGAAGATGTCAACACTCTCGATATGAATACCCTAAGGACTGCCCCATCTATTTCTACCTTCAATAGGACAGCAAAAGTTCATATAAAGCAGCGCTTTTAAAACGACATGCACAACTAACCAACAATAAAACCTAACAAAAACGAATATCAACACGATTTCTTTTCAAACAGCGACTTCATGCTACTCCACAGCTTTCCAATGCATTTTTTAAATGAATGATAAAAAGGGGTAAGAAAGGCGTTAATCAATCCCTATTCATGATACGCAGGTGCCTCCCACAGCACCTCCATTCGCCCAGTGGAGGAGTAGGTGCTGGAGAAACGATTAGTAACAACGGCAACTTCAAGAAATACCACTCTCCAATGGAGCGTGTTATTCACCAAGCCGCTAATTAATTTAGTATGAGCCATACATTCGACATAATTGTAAATGCTTACAATTGCGCGAAATCTATGCAATTGTTTGTGCAGATTTGTGCCCTTGTTAAGACGTTATCCCACCTTGTAGATGGCTTACCCTTTATTTTAAAATGCGTACATAGTAGCTACATATTACTTGGCGCAAGACTAGAACAATGTCAGAGACAACTATCTAATCTTGTTAGAGTTATTTTTCTTAGAAAAGGGAAAGATTCTTTTGGTAAACCTGTGAGGCACACTCTACATGAACCATCAAAAATCTGAAAATCTACACGTCTCTTAGCACACATCTCCGACATCCGATAAGTATTCATATTTCACAAATTAACAACGCGATCGGCACAACGTTTGTATGAGTTGAGGAAAGCATATGTAATGTAAGGCCGAGTTGAATAAAAGAGAATCGGTGGATGGCGAACCACATCTACAAGGTTATGCAAAAAGCTTATTGTACGTTGCCTCTTCTAGGACATTTTGATCAAAACGATCAAGACTCACTTTCCGATGTGTCTTGTAAAGCGCCTTCGTGAAGCGTCCATTAATGGTATTAAGTGGAACTGGACAGCGAATTAATCAAGGGAACTTAAAAAGAGGAATGTTTGTTGGAGAAGCTGGTTTGTTAACAACTTAGAATGCATTCAAATTGAATCAGCGCAATCCGATAGAAGTTGAATGCGTGGCCAATTTCAAAAATGGATGAAATGGATGAATAATTAACGCCTATTCTTTATGCAGAGGTATCGAATAATTTCCAAAAGTGCCCTTAGCAAGGATATTGTTTCAAATTTATAAACCAGTGAGCTCTTTTCGTTTTAAATTTTAATCAAGGTACGAAATCAAAGATGACAAATTTGTGCCTCACTGAAGGTCACACTGCTATGTCAGCTGTAGTGAGCCCAAGGTATGAAGACCAGTACCAGGAAGAAATGGGTCAGAATCTTCAAAAATTCCGCCTCAGATCCACCCTTTACCGGCTTCATGAGATACGGGCTCATTAAAACAGCAGGATAAATAATACAGAGAAAATTCAGGTGAACGGCATAGGAAAGCAGGCTTACCTAATAATAAGTAGGCAGAGCAGCATAGAATACAATATAATAGAATAGGAGGTCGAACAATTTCCATCAATACAGCTGACGTCGAAACTAGAGCGATGAGTCCTGAAATACTCGAAACTGGAGAAGGAAAACCAAAATATGCCACACGAAACGATACACGGAAACAAAAACCGTCACACAAACACCACTAGAACACGAAAAACGAAACAATACGGTCGCTGGAAAACAATCAGCAGCTGTGCAGGAGGAACGGTCTCTAGAGGGCCTGCCACCATTGCGGGAACAAAACAGGAAAGACCGGCGCGGCTGCGCACCGGCCGCAATGGAGCAGAGTAGCCGACGTTCCTCCGTCTGCTAGCCCACCGTACTTCACTGCCTTCAGTTCCGATCACTATATTCTCTACTGTGATGGTCCCTCTACCCTTTCTTCTTCACACGTACAATACCCACCATAAGTATTGGAAAAATGGCGCGGTAGGCGCGTTTTCCGCGTTCTTTCTGTTCTTTTGCTATAGCCCTTCGGATCTTCATCCTTTTTAGAAAACTTACACACCGTTGTGATCTCCTCGACGAGATCTACACAGTGCCGCAAAAACATTTTTCGCTACTTCATTTTTGATCCTTATTTTTCCGAAGGCACCAGGGGATACTCATTAGCGAGGGACGTCTCCACTAATTACGCCCAAAGGACACTTCAGCGCTCGGATTTAAAGCTAGCGCAGTTGGCATAGTGCCTCTTTAAGTAGAATTCTTCAGATGATAAGCTTAGAATACGACAGATATATTAACCTCCTCTATATTATTTTTTATTTTTTCGACTTTCTAATAAGGACTGCCAAATTTTTCCTTTATTCACCGTGCACTGCCAAAAATTGCCTTTATCTAATCACATCAATGGAGAAAGTGCACAACAGATAGAAATTCCTAATTGAGAAACGCCGTACATATTTCTCAGCAGAGGAGATTTGAATTTATTCTTGGTCTATACAATGAATAGCCGTTATGAATAAGTCAGTGTTTTGTTCTTGCAAAACAAAGCTAGGGCACCCATAATCGGAAGATTGAAGGCTTAGTTTGTCTGGACGGCGCCCAGCCCGAGAACATCTACTCTGCAGCATGCGAGAGCTGGCGTATCCTGCGATTCTGCTATCACTCGCATATGGAATAGCTAATTTTGTATTATTGAAGGTTTATTTGTAGCTCTACTGACTTAGAAAATGTATCAAATTAGGAGAAGTATCCAGATTTTGCTTCCCCAATCCGTTCTCAATTCTTCTGCACCAATAAGTTTTCTATGTGGGACAATATCGTTCAAATTCTGCATATTTGCTTACAAGGTTATCAGCTAGCATCATCCAAATCCCTTCTTCACTGCGCATCCGATGCTTGCTAGTAGACAACCCGTTACCTAGTTATGGAGCATTTTCTTCAAGAGAGTCTCTAATTAATTTACGACCTCTCCAAAACCACCAATGGCGTTATATGCGGTCACTCCACCAGCCAGTTCAGCGAAATACCACATTTTTTGTTTTTCTCAACGGATCTGAGTTCAGCTTGCTGTAACTATTACTGCGGCATTAAACACTACCTCGTTTGGTTTATCTTGATACCACTGCGCGCCTACTCCAAATACGCTGGATGCTCACATTCAGACCGTCATTTCTCGCTAAGCATCGTCTCCCATGCAAATATTTTTTACGTGAAGTTAGCTGAGAAAGACTATTCTCAAGTCTGAAAAAATTGCTGTAAGATTGCAAAACGTACCTTTTTATATTGCCCAAAGTTCGCAGTTTTTCGCCTGCAGAAAAGAATTTTCTTCATGTTAAATTAGCTATAAAATGTGTAGTAGAGAAGGGAAGGAGCTCAAACTTCACTCACTGGATGGCATCGTTGGTCAGTAGTTGAAAACTAGCAACAGATCAAACTGGACTTCTTCGTAACGGCCATCTTCTGGCCTTTATTATGACCCAAATTTGCAAAATTTTCTAGTTTTCATGGATCTGGCTGTTTGGTTGGTTCAGAGTGAGAAAATGCTTTCGTTGGTGATTCTGCTCACAAAAACAGCTTTCTGGCAATATAATATGGCTTAGATTCGAGATGGTCGATATTTCACCTATCTGTAGCATCGAGTCGACGACATGGTGGTTGTGTGTTCACGACATGGACTTGACTTGAGCCCGGTGCTCGGCACCGATGACCCTTGCTCGGTTCGCACCTCGGTGCAATACCCAGTGGCAGGGCACTAGCAATAAAACCAATACCTATCGATCCTTCGAGAACTGTTCTACGCTCGCTCTTTAGTGCTTTAAATTTCCTTTTGCAACTCGATCTAAAAATCAGGAAACACGCGTAAATGCTTGTTTAAGAAATAAGTGGCTACTAAAATGTTGTCCATGTCCTTTCAGCCAATATTCACAGACAGCCTGAATCTCACCTCTCGACCATTGCATGATCTCATATCATCGAATCAAATTATCTAGAGGCGACTATTACCTATTTAAGCCTCGAATCAAAAAAGAATAAATTCTGAGGTAAATGCAGGCGCTAAAATGGCTTTCACATTTTAATTACATTTTTAGCGCAGGATAATTATAAATTTTTAGAGAAAGTGTTGGTAACTTATCATAGCAATGTTTTGTGGCGATCACAACTCTGACGCAAGCTGGACTCGAACCTACACCGCCTGCTGACCGGACGGAAATGCTGTACGCCGGTAGTGCTACCACCGGTGGTGCTTGATCGAGCAGAACATTCACCTCGTGGGATCCGTATTGGTAATTTGTCCAAATCAAAAGTTAATCTTGACACTCTGACATATGGAGGTAGGCAGCAGTTAATCCCTGTTGAAACGCGCCATGCATTCTACTTCTATCGCATCCCCCTGAGATGGATTTCTTTTATATTTAAACGATGAAGGATAACGACGGCGTTACTCTCTTTCTGGGATGCACCACGTATTCTACTTCTACGGATGTCATGGACGATTTGATTTGAATGCATATTTAGCATAGACTACTTACTGAGCTGCTATTCTGTATAATTCCATGAAAAACTGCAAATGTACACTGTTTCGATTTAAAACGTATAGCTTGTTTAAACCCTTTCACGATATTGTCCGACGATGTCGTCGGACACTTTTTTTGCCGCGTTTATCATTGCTGTTGCTGCCTGCGGTTGCGATGTGACCGGAAATAGCACAGAAATAGGATAGAACTGGAAGATCAATCAGGCTGTGGCTATCACGAGTAATCTTAGCCTCGCAAGAGGCTTCAACAATCCTATGTGTAAGTAGGCCCTAGTGAGATATCAGTTCATGCTGTTAAGCGTTTATTTTTGGTCACTGCTCACAATGAAAGAAATTTCGCGTATTTATCTTTATTTTTACCTTTATGCCGACTTCATTCGTACATGTGGAAATGGATTGCATCTGAATCTTACGAAAACGATGTCCATGAGAAACGAGCGATTTTCTGATTCCCCATTCTCGCACAACGGAACGAACATCTCCGAATGCTCCAGCTACGTCTATCTGGGTCGCGAAGTCATCATGGCCGTCGACTACGCCGGGGCCGGGCAGGAGGAAACAAGCGGCTCGGGGAGCTTTCAAGAGCGTTGAAGAAATCGTGAAGAAGGCGAAGAACGTCCGACTCCGTGCCCTTCTATTTGACTTCACTGTTCTTCCTGCGCTCAGATCTGGGCTACACGAAAACAGGTTGGACACTACCGGTGTCGCGGAGCAGGGAGTAGAGGATGATGCTCGGATTGACACGGTCCACGCAAGTGAGAGAAGGTCTCCGGAGTTCCAAGCTTCGTCGAGGTTCGAAAATCAGAGAAGCCGTCGCATGGGTCAAGTTGTCAAAAATTAGATGGGCCGGCCATGTAATGCGCTTCGCAAACACCCGCTGCACGACAGACGTCACCGACAGAATTCCGCGGATGTCAGGAGAACGCCAGAACGCTCATCGACGCGTTGGTCCTACCAAATAAAAACAATGTAAAAATACGTAAGATGTAAACAAAGAAATATGAAGGTTCGTTTCGCCACTTTCTTCAAACGAACCTTTTTATAGCACCTCCCCGGTGGCTCATCAGTGAAGCGGGAAGGTGCTATAAAACTGAGTTAATAAGATAAAAAATTAGAACAAAAACAACTCACGCACGAAGTGCAGCAACGATGACGACCTGAAAAACGTCCGAATATACGCCTCAATAAGTTATGCTAAGAAACAACATCTAGAATTAAAGAAAATTCAAAGAATGAGGAGAAGAAGGAAGAGAAGGAGTAGAGACCAGGAAACCATAAAAAGGAATCGCAAGAAGTAGAAAAATATGGTTAAAAAACAGAAATAAACTAAGGCAAGCAAAATTAGGCCAAAACAAAGGTTCAAATTTCTTACGTTTGATAGTCAGCATGATTGGCGTTAGAGCGCGTAAACTGTCGGAGTTAAGCGAACGTAAATTAAGAAGAGTTAAAGAGAAAAAAGGATGAAGGATGAATGTTAGACGAGATAAGGCAAATAGAAATAGACTTAGTTAAAGCATAAAGAAGCTAATAAAGAGAACAAGCGCTTAGACTTTGTTATTTAGTAGAGATTGGGTAAATTTTACCACTTTGTTGGTACCATCAAGCATGTTATATTTATAGAAAATTTGTTTGTTTTTATAAAGGCATTTAAGGATGTTAGCAACTATAAAGTCTGACCTGTAACCATTACTTAATAGCAAAGTATGTAAATCTTCAATCTTTTGGCAAAAGTATTCAAATTTAGAACATGCCCTACTTATTCTTAGAGTTTCGGTGTAAATAGTATTAGCTTTTATTTTAACTGAAACTTTAGATTCTGAACTAGGGAATCTAAGAACTTTAAAGTTGAAGGAATCAGTCTTGTTATATAAATTAGTTTCAATCTTATTGGAATTAACTTCAAGGGATAAATCCAAGTAATTGCATTTATATTCGCTATCATGGGTTCATGGTTTTCAAAGTCGCGACACGATTTTTGAGGGTGTATGTAGCGCAGGCGTAGGGCGCTCCGGATGGCTTGCAGCCCCGATTCAACGGTCCGCTTCCACCTAACCAAACAAGCCCGTTGTCGGTGGTTTGATCCTATTCTTGTCTGGAAAATATAAAAAGTTAACGTCTCCGCTGCCTGCTGCCAGCAGTCACCTTTCGTTAGTGGTACGCATGTTTGGCCTATTCAGTAACTTGCGGTGGTCAACCAATGAACAAATTAGTGCATTATCCTTTCCAGACAAGTCTGATACCATAGCAATCGATTACGCAACATCCTTGTCTCAATAGGTAGAGCGTGAAAATTAATTCAGATCAAAACAGTATTTAAATTATTATAAAAATTTTCAGTATAATATACTTAAATGAAGACCGCGGCGAATCAATAGTAGCGTTCGCCGAACGGCACTGTGCAGTCCCCTATAATTAACAAAGTACCGCTGGGTCTCGCTCCCAGGTGCGAGGAGGCCCTGATCGGGCGCGGGCGATGCACGTAGAGCCCAGGTCGAGCCGAACGCTGCCCAAATCGACCTCGGCAGAAAAGACGCAAAAAGTCGAATCTCCTCAAATTTTATAAAACTATGTTGTTGGGAGGCGCTTCCAATGGTGAAATGTGCTATCTTAAGCATTTGACGGACTGACTGACGTGAAGTCCTAAATTTTGAAAACAAAATGGGACCAGGAAATTGTATATTTTCCTCGAGTTTAGACACCTGAGAGACTATATTAGAGTGAGCTCAGCTCCTCCTACCTTGCCTGTATCTGAGCCACGCAAACCTATTTTGCACAGAAAAGATTTCAGCACACTTGCTTCTGTCCTTGGAAAGTTGCAGTACGCAAAACGTTGCTGAAGGTGGTGCGCAGTGGATTTGTGACTAGCAAAATTTTTCTTTTTTTTCATGTTAAAAGTGGTCCATCTGCAATTCACCTACGTGCTTTAGAGTTCAAAACAAATTGTAACTTTGTAACTTGCTTATAAAAAAGAAGTTACAACACCTGTTACACAGAAAAAGCTCGTTGTTGGTCAAGAATGAAGAGCTGCTTGGAAGATGCGAAATCTGGACATTTATCCAACAAGATACCTTTTCTTATTCGATAGAGCTGCAAAGAAATTTTCAGTAATACAAAATTAACTATTCCTTGTGCGAGTGGTAGCGCAATTGGAGGATACGCCGGCTGTCGCATGCTAAAGAGTCGAGGTTCTCGGACTGGGCGCCGTCCAGACCTTCAATCTCCCGGAGTCGGCTAATCGGTATCCTAGCATGTCTAGCAAGGACAAAACGCTGACTTATCCATAACCGCTGTTCATAGTGTGGACCAAGAATAAATTCAAGTCCTTTCAACGATATCTCGCAGAAGTAATACGCATGCCGCGTCCCAGTGTGAAGTTTCCATCTATTGTGCATCCTCTTCTTTGACGTGGCCAGATAAATCAGTTGTCAGTGGTACTCGGTAGATAAAGAAAAAATTTGTTAGCTCTTATTAGAATAATCGAAAAAATAAATAAAAAATAGTTATTAAACAATATAGAGTAGAATAATATATCTATGGTGTTGTATGCTTCTCGATCTACAGAATTTTCCTAAAGAGGAGCTACTGTGAACGCGCTGGCATTAGATCCGCGCGTTTAAGTGTCCTTTGGGCGAGTAAAATAATATATCTATGGTGTTGTATCTATGGTGCGGAATTAGTGGAGACGTCCCTCGCTATTGAGTATCCCCTGGTGCCTTCGGAAAAATAAGGATTAAAAATGAAGTAGCGAAAAATGTTTTTTTTTGCGGCACTGGGTAGATCTCGTCGAGGAGACCACAGCGGTGTGTGAGTTTTTCAAAAAGGATGAAGGTCCAGAGGGCTATAGCAAAAGAACAGAAAGAACGCGGAAAACGCGCCTACCGCACCCTTTTTCCAATCCTTATGGTGGGTATTGTAAGTTCATCGAAGCACCCGTTATTAGTTATTGATAACCGTGCGTTACTATCTCAAGTCTTTCTTTCGGAATCGCTTGCGATAGTGTAGAGCGATTCGAATAGAAATGGCTTTGAGATGGATCGCTCCCTTGCCCATTCTTCTATTAGGGACTGCAATTACTTTTGACTGCCTAAGTTTTAATCTTAATCTCGTCACAATTTTGATTTCTACTGTGCGTTTTAATATGAGGAGCGATCATTGCCATCGCAGTACTTTGTTCAACAACCAATAAAGACTCACAATAATTTTATCTTTACGCATAACAAGAATATTTTGCAAAATGGACCACTATCGCCAAATAAAATGGCCTAATATAGAGGTACAAGGTAGTAATAAGAAGCAGTGTATGTGTAGTTCAAGCAATCATTGATCGCTGGATCCGCTGTCGTGTCGACTTCCTTCTAGCATTGCTTGTAATTCACGGTGAAGGTCTTCAGTTTCAGCTAGATTCTTTTGTTTCTTTTATTTGCGGCGCTGAATAGTTTGATTTGATGATAAGTAATATTGATCTGCATCACTTGTTGTACAAAATACTACATGGTAGAGTGGGATTTTTAACAACTGAGGTTTGCCGCCTGCTTCTGCCATCTCAGAACGCGATGCCAGCCCATGTCCTGTTGAAGGTTGGACAACTCCTGCCGCCAGCTCGAGGTAGGCTAGCACTTCCTCTAGTTTCTGCATGGCCTCTTCCGTTTCCACTTTTGCCAATGCAGTTACGCCGCTATTTATCACGGCATATGTCTGGATATAAAGATGATAACATTACAACAGGTAAGTAAAATTAACATTGACATTAAGATTCAAATTGATTTGTCACTTACGCTTTTGATTATGCATAGCTTTTAATAGCGAGCTTCATACCGTTGCTGAGCGAGCGTCACTGGGGTCTAGCAGATGGTCCCTGTTCCTCTTCGGGCGCAGTTAATGAAGAAGTATCATGGATTTGTGTAGCAGGTTGACCCAAGTCTCTTTGCGGGAGGTCAGCAACGAGTTTTACCGCATGCCTATGGGGACAACTGATACCGGCCCTATTATCTAAGCATGTGCAACTCCATGTATACAGGCACACGCCACAGATGAGACAGTAAATATTCTTCTAAACTCATGGATGGACCGATGGATATATCGCAGAAGTAAGTTCATACCTGGGTTCCATTCACAATAACCATCCCACACGACCAGGAACTCCTTCGTATGCGTACGATTACTGACCTTCCACTCGCTAGCCGACGATCTCACAATTAGACCAGGTTGCGAAGAGTATAGGTGCACAGCAGTTTAGTGTCTTTTGTGGGTTTCTGCTATACGATATGCCGAATTCACAAAGCGAGGGCGATCCTGAAATAAGTTGCAAATCTATCTTTTACACAAACTTTTCCTTGAGTATTAAATGATGTTCACCTTTATATCGATGGAGTCGGGCATGTCCTCTACGGATTTGATTAGGAGGTCCACGAAGCTGTCAATTCGCGAATAAGCGTTTCTGTGAAGAAACTCATCCTTTATTCCCAAGTGAAATCTTTCACTTATCATGGTAGTGTTCATTACGACGTCCTTATTCGCAAAGGAAACCCACGTGGGTGTGTTACCTGTAAATGATCATACAAAATACGTAAATTTTATACATTGGCAGTTTCACAAACCCAGATAGTTTTTTTTTCCAGGTAGTCAGCCAAAGGACCCTGCTTTTTAGTTCGAAGATAGACAAGAATCTCTGCGAATCTCCGTTGAAACTCGGCCAATTGAGTTTCCTTCAGAAGACCGCTGTTAACCGTTGGCCGAATATAAACCTGAGAATCCATTTTTTCCAAAAATGGAATGATCAATATAAACAAACAGACTTCAACAAGTTCCTTTGTTTTCCGTTCCCACGCCTGCCGGACGTGATACCTGCAGTATCATAGCCGAGTTGCAGAATACGGAAAAACGGCTCGAAAGCCTTTGAAGAAGCACGGCGCCTCATCTGTCACTAACGTTCTACGTGAGCATTCAGGCATAAGAGAGCGGATTTCCACGAAGAGCCTGCGAACGTCATCGGTCCTCATGGATCCACTTAGAAGAGCGGCTAAAATTTAGTACGCTTAATTTAGCGCTTGAAACACACAGAGAATGAAAATCTACCTACTGGAAGACCGCGGTCCTTATCGTCAGGTATCATGAGGGTTGCAAGTCTCACGCTATACCGAGTTGTATGAAACGTATCGTCTAGTATTACCCCTTTCGAGGAAAACTGTCTTAGCCAACCTAGCATGAGTGGAGTTATGATTACTGAAACAGCCGTTTTTGCTACCTTTTCAGTGTTTAAAGCACTCGTCACCCACCCATTAGGAATCCTCTGCCGTTTTGATCAGGTGGTTCAAAAACCCTCATGCCATCGTCAGTGTTTTTCTCATCATATCTCATCTGAGTAGAGGTCACGTCGTCCTCGTTTCTCCAACCCGGCATCATATTGTACTGTGCAATGATGTTCCGGAGATCTTGTTTTACAATGTAACACAATCTGCTCAACTTGCTAGGATCCTCGTTTCGGACGCGTTTTATGACGTGGTCTAGTGAGTGCTCTTAAAAATGTTTATATGAAGGGAGAGAATTAGGTCAAGTATAGGGTACCTTCAAGTAAAATCCTTAGATATTCCCTTTGCTGAATAATATTAATATGACAGACGAAGAAGTGCGGGGTCTATCTTATGTCCGACGTGTCCAAAACATCCATCCGCACTTACTTTCCCATCCTTGTAAAGTTGTACCGTTACAAAGCAGGAGCAATATTGCACGTCTTTTTTGCTGACAGCCGCTCTTTGGATGCCCTTAGTCTTGTAAACACCAGCTCGATCGCACCTTAACATGGTTGTATATTAAACTGCAAAGCCACGAGGTTCCAGTAAAAAGTACAAGAAAGTAGAAGCGAATGTGTGAAATTGCTAAAATTACAGCATCCTTCGCCTCGTGAAGTCTGGTAGAGTTTCCTTGCTCCAAACATATAGCGATGGCATGTCCGCTCACAGATCTCGTTCAACCATCGCTGGATAAAAACTGACTTACAAAGCGAAATTGTGCAATAAATGTGAAAAATCAAAATCATGTCTAGAAAAACACGTGAAGAAACGACGGAAAACTTGCTTATAAATCGAAGCCGTGAAACAAAACAGTCCAACAAACCCTATATACTTCCTCGCCGTCAAAAGTCCAAGATCCAACGTCGTAGTCTTGCAGACGCCCTTCTGCTCCATCTTCGGAATGAGCTTCTCCACAGTGCTTTGCCAAACTTTCAAAAGTTGCGCATCTCACATTCCAGATCGGGCAGATGACAGTGCCCTCTCCCTTAGCTTCTACTTCCTTCACTATTTGTTCTTGTAGATGAAGAACCTCTTCCGGACTACTCTTGTGAACGACTCTGAGATGGGTGTACAGATTCTTCTTATGCATCACCTTTTGGCAGAGGGAGCAGCTGTGAAGCTTTGAGGGATTCATCTGGAAGCAGTAAAAATAGCAGATCAAACAGTATGGCGCAGCCTATCGGCAAGATGAGAAGAGGAAATGAACATGTTTCGTTACGTCTATTGTGGATTTCTACCCTTGCCCAGCTGTTGTGAAAAAGTGGTCACTAGTTGAAATGCATTGCGAAATAGTATCGTTGTATGCTCCTTTAGCACTTGTCGTTATAGGTTTCTCCATCTTGAAAGCCTCTCAAAGGGTTTGCGATGTGATATATACTCGCAAAAGCGATGAGCACCCCCAAGAAAGAGATTACGACATTTATCAGGAAGCATTTGGAGCTTATGCACACGCTTAATAGAGTTGTAGAGGTTTGTTTCAAACAGTTTCGCCGTTAGAGAAACGCGTGAGTAATTGCAGGCATTGTCATCGACCTGTAACTCTAGGTATAGCCGCTTTCAGGAAAAGCTCCAGATTCCGAAAGGAACGCACGAAGGAAAAGCTATGATAAAACCCACCTGGTACTGAAGATCGACAAATAAAGTTGACGACTAGGATAGGTACAGCTGAATATAGAAGAATAATTAATAAGTAATTGCAGTCCCTGATAGAAGAATGGGCAAGGGAGCGATCCATCTCAAAGACATTTCTATTCGAATCGCTCTACACTGTCGCAAGCGATTCCGAAAGAAAGACTTGAGATAGTAACGCACGGTTATCAATAACTAATAACGGGTGCTTCGATAAACTTACGTGTGAAGAAGAAAGGGTAGAGGGACCACCACAGTAGAGAATATAGTGATAGGAACTGAAGACAGTGAAGTACGGTGGGCTAGCAGACGGAGGAACGTCGGCTACTCTGCTCCATTGCGGCCGGTGCGCAGCCGCGCCGCGACCGCGCGGAAAAGCCGCGCCAGCCGGGCCCCGAGATATAATGCCGTTCGTGCAGGGGTTTATCGACTCCTTGGCAGCGAGCCCAACTCGTTGCCACCGGGTCTCCGTTTAGCTGTGGAGCGCTACCGCTGCACCCTGGTAGCGGTTACGATTACATGAGAACTGGTCCATGACTCATTCCGCCACGCGCGTGCGGCGTGAGTCAGATAGGGAGAGTGAGTCTCTACGTCTCGTCTCCCTGCGAGTGCCCCGTCATACGCCGTCTCCTCGACCAGCAGAATCACGTGTGACCAGGATGGGTGCGGGAAGACGTGGGTATGGTAGCCCTTGTTACAAAGATAAACGTGCGGCGGTGGTTCAGATTTATTAGCAGAGGAAGAGAGTGAGTGGTGGAGCCCAACCGGTGCTCACCACGTTACTTGAGAGAGTCCCGTCCACCGTGCCAAACAGCCCTGCGGCCGCCTCTAATAGAGGGAGCGGCGCCTTACAAGGTGCGGAAGAGGTCGTAGACGACGACAACGTGTATAAAACGTGAACACGGTCGGAACCGTAGGGAGAGTTGGTGGTGTCGCATAGAATCGACAACTTAACAAGTATTGGTTGTGTTACAACTGTTTCATGGATATGCAAAAGAAAAAAGGGAATTGATTTAGCTCGAGGCTTGCGTGCGGTATGCGCTTGGTTTTCCTGACTTTAAGTATGCAGTGACACCCTTATCACGTAAAGTTTATCTTCAACATCACAATGGTAATACCAATAATATCATGAGCAGAAAAATAAAAACAAAACAATTATTACCAATGTGCTAATCTAGCGGCAAGTACATTGAGGTAGTCCTTGCATTCTCTTGTAGTAGGCGGGCGCCCTACGGTTCTCAGAAATTGGTGGAACCTCCAGAGCTCGGTGAGCACTTCCACTTGGCGTTGTTGCTCATTAGTCCTTATGTGGTGTGGTGCAACTTCACCTTGACGAAGTTTTATGCTTAATCCTAATACTATAAGATGGTGTGCGCTTTAGTTAGCAATCAGCTGGACTTGACTGACCTCACACCCGTCTCGTAGGGATGTGGTGAGATAGCAGGGTTGATTCCAAAACGCTGCTTGGATTAGCAATTTCACCCTGCTTGGCCGTTTTGTGGCATGTAACTGCAAGGTCTGAAGTGCCTGTCATACTTCCCTTGCGAGCGCAGTGACACTGTGTTAAAGTTACGCACTAGTTTCCCATTCAATTAATCTCACTGTAGCCTCAACAGAAGTGTAGTGGGGCTCTGAAGATCTGCAGCTACATTAGATATCCTCAATGTTTGTTGCAGGTGTTTATGCTGATTTGATCAAACGGTCCACTACTCATAAGATCTATTACTGGTCGCCCGGGTCTCTCAGCTGTTGTCGCTGTTTGACTGTACTCATTCCGTCTTTGAATCACCTCTAGTATTGGTAGTCTCGCATCCAACTTGCACGCACGTGGCCTCAACGGAAGAGTTATAGGCAGTGCACTCATGAGTGAGAGGCCTGTCGGTTAGCCGGAAGTCGAGGTACATGTTGTGTGTGAGAAGCGGCAGACGCTAAAGACACGAGCGGGATGCATGTGAGGATCGCCATTATTCGACACCGGCGGCTGCCACGCCGCGACTTCGCGTGCGGCACATTGCGGCGTTGCGCTTGCTGCGTTGCGCGCTCTCTTCACAGCACTGCACCTTCAAGACTGTTGAATCTGCCGCAATGAGAATAACTCCACTCAACAATAACACTCAAAGGTTCCAAGTAGGCTACAATCTAACGCTCATTCAAGAAAAGGAGGACGGGTGGCCACGGCACTTTGAGGTGCGTATCAGCGGATGCAGCTTTGAACATTATGGATGTCTATTTCCTCCCTGAAACAAAGTTTGGGAAAAAGAATTACGAAATGTACTTCCACAGACTATTATGAGGCGGTAATGGATGCGTATTCAGATTACTACAGACACTTGCTGTGATCAGTTAACCAAAAAATCTGTTCTTTATTTTTCTCAGAGAAATCTAGTACGAATTCACCGCCCTCAGAGCGATAGATGACTATGTTTGCCTGAGTGGGTAACGAAATTTGGATCAAAGTGAGGTACACGCGACTGCCGGCGCTTCTCTACATTGCTGCACGCACCTTTATTCCAGGAATATTTGTTATGCTCTCGCCCCTTCGTAAAATCACTGTACATATTACCTCCAAGTGTCACTGCGACCTGGTGTGTCCTCTCATTAGTGCAAATATGGGTATAGATTTCTGGTGTGATTGTTGTAGTATTCGCTGACGATTTCACGAGTAGTCGACGGTTGCTCATGCTTAACAATTACGAACAATCCCTTCGAAAAGGCGATCAGTTGATCATGGACCCAAAGTCGCTGATTATCTGAGCTGGACTACAGATATTTTCCCAATACAATATACTGCTGGTTCGAGCTCTTATGGACTGAAATTTCGTACTTCGGTTATCGATCAGTTTGTCAGCCAGCAAGCAAGGGCGGTAGCCATCATTCTGATAACCGTTGGTAGAGATGCGTAATGATCTCGTGTAATCCACGCATTGTAATTTCCACCAATGTAGAGTGAGGTTTAGCCCAATGTTCAATTCACGGGTCAGAGTACTCGAGTGTCGATTTATCGCGCGCACGAAACAGCTGAGTCATTGCGCGGCGCGGTTGCGTTGCGGCAGCCGCCGGTGTCAAATAATTGGGACCCCAGTTCTCCGGCAACGAGCGGTTACCGTGCACTCCAGCCTCGTAACGGATACGCCGGATCTGAGGCCGGATTTAACTAACCACGTTTTGATGAATCGGCCCAATGGCGGGTTTCGTGGTTAGATTCGCCACTTACAGCCGGCTAAGTGGTTGACGAATCCGGCCCCAAGAGACCCTACTCTGGCAGCGTTTCTGTCACCTCAAAAGGGTGCTACTTCCTCAGTCTTTCCTGTTTTGTTCCCGCAATGGTGGCAGGCCCTCTAGAGACCGTTCCTCCTGCACAGCTGCTGATTGTTTTCCAGCGACCGTATTGTTTCGTTTTTCGTGTTCTAGTGGTGTTTGTGTGACGGTTTTTGTTTCCGTGTATCGTTTCGTGTGGCATATTTTGGTTTTCCTTCTCCAGTTTCGAGTATTTCAGGACTCATCGCTCCAGTTTCGACGTCAGCTGTATTGATGGAAATTGTTCGACCTCCTATTCTATTGTATTGTATTCTATGCTGCTCTGCCTACTTATTATTAGGTAAGCCTGCTTTCCTATGCCGTTCACCTGAATTTTCTCTGTATTATTTATCCTGCTGTTTTAATGAGCCCGTATCTCATGAAGCCGGTAAAGGGTGGATCTGAGGCGGAATTTTTGAAGATTCTGACCCATTTCTTCCTGGTACTGGTCTTCATACCTTGGGCTCACTACAGCTGACATAGCAGTGTGACCTTCAGTGAGGCACAAATTTGTCATCTTTGATTTCGTACCTTGATTAAAATTTAAAACGAAAAGAGCTCACTGGTTTATAAATTTGAAACAATATCCTTGCTAAGGGCACTTTTGGAAATTATTCGATACCTCTGCATAAAGAATAGGCGTTAATTATTCATCCATTTCATCCATTTTTGAAATTGGCCACGCATTCAACTTCTATCGGATTGCGCTGATTCAATTTGAATGCATTCTAAGTTGTTAACAAACCAGCTTCTCCAACAAACATTCCTCTTTTTAAGTTCCCTTGATTAATTCGCTGTCCAGTTCCACTTAATACCATTAATGGACGCTTCACGAAGGCGCTTTACAAGACACATCGGAAAGTGAGTCTTGATCGTTTTGATCAAAATGTCCTAGAAGAGGCAACGTACAATAAGCTTTTTGCATAACCTTGTAGATGTGGTTCGCCATCCACCGATTCTCTTTTATTCAACTCGGCCTTACATTACATATGCTTTCCTCAACTCATACAAACGTTGTGCCGATCGCGTTGTTAATTTGTGAAATATGAATACTTATCGGATGTCGGAGATGTGTGCTAAGAGACGTGTAGATTTTCAGATTTTTGATGGTTCATGTAGAGTGTGCCTCACAGGTTTACCAAAAGAATCTTTCCCTTTTCTAAGAAAAATAACTCTAACAAGATTAGATAGTTGTCTCTGACATTGTTCTAGTCTTGCGCCAAGTAATATGTAGCTACTATGTACGCATTTTAAAATAAAGGGTAAGCCATCTACAAGGTGGGATAACGTCTTAACAAGGGCACAAATCTGCACAAACAATTGCATAGATTTCGCGCAATTGTAAGCATTTACAATTATGTCGAATGTATGGCTCATACTAAATTAATTAGCGGCTTGGTGAAAAACACGCTCCATTGGAGAGTGGTATTTCTTGAAGTTGCCGTTGTTACTAATCGTTTCTCCAGCACCTACTCCTCCACTGGGCGAATGGAGGTGCTGTGGGAGGCACCTGCGTATCATGAATAGGGATTGATTAACGCCTTTCTTACCCCTTTTTATCATTCATTTAAAAAATGCATTGGAAAGCTGTGGAGTAGCATGAAGTCGCTGTTTGAAAAGAAATCGTGTTGATATTCGTTTTTGTTAGGTTTTATTGTTGGTTAGTTGTGCATGTCGTTTTAAAAGCGCTGCTTTATATGAACTTTTGCTGTCCTATTGAAGGTAGAAATAGATGGGGCAGTCCTTAGGGTATTCATATCGAGAGTGTTGACATCTTCCCATTTTTCTCTAACAATGCCGTCCCTCACCTCATAGGGAGTTTGTAGTTTTCGTTCGTTTACTTCGTCAGCGTCGCTTTGCTATCAACAGGGTGGGGTTTTAAAAAATAGTTCCCTATTTTAAAAGTCATGTTCGTTGTTGAATATCTAAATACCGTCAGAGTGTTCAATTTGAATTGGAAGCTGTTCAATTCAACGTGAAAATTAGATATGTGTTAGCAGTAATTACAGAAATGGAAGAAAGTATGAGAAACTTGAAAGAGGGAGAAAAGGCGAATAGAATGTGTACTATGTATAATGGAATATACTACTACTATACTTTAATACTATTCTATTCCGCTAAAATTCACATGCTTGAGATTCGGCTCGGTCCTAATTGCCTGCCAACCAGTGTCTTATCAGGCTTTCTGACCACCTATTATAACTCACGGAAATTGTAGTTTTTTAAGATTCGAGAGGCGGTATGCTGAACGAAGCGTTCACCATCAGGGAACTCCCAGTGGAGCGATCTCCCTGGCGGAACATTTCGTCCGAGACTTGGAGAAGGAGTCGGAGTCGGTCAGCACACCTCCACACCTGCGTGTCGCCCGCCGGGAATCCAACCCAGGACTGTCAACAGCGCCGCCGACTTTCACCTCGGCGGGAGCGATCCTTGTGATAGCTACAGAAAATTGTATTGCATACTCGATGAGCACGTCCGTAATTAATTTATTATTGGTTTTCGTGTGTGTTTCATCACAGACATACGGAAGCTGAAAGAACAATTTTTAAATCCAACAACACGATTTTCGGATAGCAGTCGACGTAGAAAAATGAAACGACATACCACATTAAAACGTATCGCGAAATGATCGAAAAACATTGGATGAATGTATATATATACATATATAAACAACAGGAACCTTGTAACACACAGAATGAGGGAAAGCGAAGACCATTTAGAAGACTGAGAAAGTAGCTGTAGCTGTTTGAGAGATATGGAGATTCGTCGCTCGCAACGTTCTTTTCGTCGCGAACTTTCAGGGATGGTGAAGTACTGGAGGAGAACCGTACTCCAGGAACTATGACAGCTTTCGAAGAAGTTTTCTTCAGATGTGATTTGTGCATTCCCGTTTCCTTGAAACAACCACTGTCATTTGAGAAGGGAAAACGGGAACAAGAACTGATTTCTTTCACAAAATTCTTCAAAATCCTATTTTAAACCGCAAAAAGGATAGAGAAAAACTCGGAACTACCTGATTAGCTCCGCCAGAATACGGCGGGAGGTCCTCAAGATAGTCATCAGAGATGACGCGATGTAAGCCTCCTCCTTCCCAGTCTCCAGATGCGAAACCTCCTGGAAAACGTCCTTAAGGCCACGAATTGGAGCTAGAGCAAAATAAATATTCCACCTGGGTTGTGCAGTTTTCATCGATTCCAAATACGCGTCTGTTCGGTCATTCTTTGGCAGAGTGCCAAGACGACTTATGATCTTTCGGACGTTCTTCTCCACCAGAGGTAACACAACGACATTACCTAGGAGCAAAGGCAATTTTACACCTCTCGTTTCCAACACCAAGGTAAAAATAAGGACCAACCATTGACCGGTGCCCTCTCGGCAGACTGTAGCGAGTTGGTTAACGCCGTCTTCACCAATTTCGGTTTTGACGCCTGTGACGGTACAGGAAGAGGAAGTTTCAGCGACGGCGACGAACCTTCGTTCGAAGATGGATCGCGGAACTGAGCTGTAAAAATGTTGTGCTGGTCTTCTTTGCAACGCTCATCTGCTGCTGGTCCCACAGATTCGTCCACCCGGAAAATTCGAACATGCAAAAGTCCTCCCATGACTGCATCTTTTCCTCTATTGCTTGTGCATTTGTAACGTTTATAGTCACATCAACAGGTTTATCCTTTGGATGCTCCGCTGTGTATGAACAGCTTCGCCCTGCCACCAGGTATCCTAGTTTTGAAGGAATGAGTTTTAGTCGTGAGGGAAGTGTATGTTGTGGTGCTGATCCCGAGCTCAGCAACGAAAAGAGATCTGCGCAATCATGTAGAATTTGTGGTTTGACGTCCCGTGCCGTCGGATTGATGGAGAGCTGTAGATCATTATCACAGATGAAGCGTTTGTCTTCGAGATACAAGCTGCTATGGCGTAACGTTTCAGTGAGTTTTCGATTCCAGTGTCGCTGAAAGTATGTGGTGTTCCACTGACGTTTCATATCTGAAACTCAGTTGATCTATACGTTCTCGTCATGAGCTCCTGGTCAACGAATGCACTTATAGTCAAACGATTGACATCCGTATCTTCAAGCTGCAACCGTCCGACTAGCTAGTTACTGATAAAAGAGCGGTCTGCTCCTGTATCAAGCATTACGTATACCGCTTCTAGTGAGTTCGTTGAAGGATTGAGTACGTGTGCTTGACCCATCAGTACGAGAACGTTTCCGCTATCATCAATGTGAGGCACCGTATTTGATATTGTTTCTTCATTGTGGGCTTCATTCGATGATATCGTATTCATCCTGGATGATGACGCTTTTACATTGGTTGGCGACTTTTTCTGTGTTTTTGGAAGTTGACGATGTCGCTGGAGTTGAGCTGATGGACTTTCTGCAAATTTTGCAAAGTGCAAAGTGTGATGGCCGACTTCCTTGCAGATCCGGCAAGCACCCCTTTGGCACGTCGCTTTTGTGTGATCTTTACCACCACAGTTCTGACAGAGCTTTCGCGTTTTCATAATCTGCAACCTTTGATCAGTGACGCTTCGGGGCAGTATCTTGGTTTGTGCTCTTCGATTTCACAGTAGAAGCAAGGTGAGGATCGATATCTTTCCTGATTGACCTTTCTTGGCGTCGGCGCAGCTTCCTCTTTATCTTGTTTATGAGCGTTACCTGAGCCACGTTGAATTTGCCGGACAATCCTTAACTCGGATTTCACATATTCCTTGGCCGTAGTAAGGAGCGTGATGGTGTCCCACGTTCCCTCATGTTCGTTGCGAATTTTCTGGCGGAGAATGTGTCGCTGAACGTCCGTAGAGAACTTGTTAAGGAGTTGTTTCTGCAGGAACGAGTTGTCAATATGTTCTCCTTTGACTTGAAGTTGTGAAATTATCGTGTACAACTGTTCGCACAGCAACTCCTGCTCTTTTAAAGCGCTGCTTCAAGCTCATTTCGCGTCGAGCTTATTCAGAAGGTGATCGACAAAAGCTTGCCTGTCACCATACCTTTCCTTCAGGTGCTCGATCACCAAAGGCTAAGTGCTGTCCGATACCTCGAATTGCTTGATTGATTCCTTGGCTTCTCTCTATAGTGCGTCGAGCAAGTAGTTGAGTTTAAATATGTTGTCGATGTTCCTCGAGTGCACTGTGCAGTCGAAAGCCTTCCAGAAGGTTTCCCATTCCCAAATCTGACCGCTGAATTTGGGTACGGGGATAGGCGCGAGCAGTGGAGACTCCATTACCCGGCCGCGCTCGGCCTCGTTGTCTTCGTGGAGTCTCATCAACGTTGTTATTGCTTTATGGGCTTGGTCGAGCAAATCTTGGGCCGTTTTCGTGTTGGCTTCTATTCGCTCTTGCATTGCTAGCATAGTCGCTTCTTCTAGTTTGTCTGCCACGGTACTGTACCTTTCCAACGCATCCTCGAGTTTGAATTTCGGTCTCAATCACCGAACGAGCTCGTTGTATGCGCTGACGAAGCAGCCTGTTCTCATTCTCGGTTTTTGACGTCGATAACTGCTCAGAATGTTAGTTTTCTCCGTGAGTATTGAGGATAAACGGTTACCAGTTCGGGTTAGGATGCTTTGTCTATTTGCTAGTGAAGTTGCCATCGTGCTGTTGTGCTAGTGCAAAGACAGTGGACTTCTCGTGCAAGACGCAACGGTTAGGCCCCTGTTATACTCCCGTGGGAGCTTCCGCGGATGGGCGGAAATCGCGTCGGGACTCGGGCCACTCGTCGCGACCCGCCACGCTCGCTGTCCGCGGATGGCCTTCGACAGACGACGAGAGGGGTGTTATACTTCCCGCTCGCGGGAGGGCAGCCTTCCGCGGTGCAGTGCACTGCTCCCGCGGGAGTATAACAGGGGCCTTAAAGTTGAACTCACTTCAATTCTTGGTTGAAAGCGACCTTGATCGGCTACGACTGCGACTGTCGGCTTAACGGGACGATGCAGCGAGTTCGTAAGATGGACGTCGGCTTGAAGTGACGATTAGACCAGCTGAAGAGTAGAGTTTATAAACCGGAGTCGTGTAGAAGCTGTGGAAGGTGCTTACAGGTACTCACACTCCAGAAACGACGAATCGATGTAGAGTCGGCTCGATCTGAACGAAGGTTGACGTTTCGATGAGACCAGACAGACCAAACTTCAGGAGACGACGCGATGGTGCAGCGAATTCGTAAGATGGATGCCGGCTCGAAGTGACAATCAGACCAGCTGAAGAGGAGAGTTGATTGACTGGAGTCGTGTAGAAGCTGTGGAAGATGTTCGCAGATACTCACTCTCCAGAAACTACGGGATCGTTGTAAAGTCGGCTTCATCTGAAAAGCAGTTGACGGTTCGACAATATCAGACTTCCGGAGGTGACGCGATGGTACGGGGAGTCAACTTGAGTTGACGGCCAGTCCAGGTTCCATGAGACGGCGGTGTAGCGAGTTGCTCGGCTTGGAGTTGACGTCCGAACGAGAGTTCCAGGAGCTGACGACGGGTCGATGCACCAGATATAGTAGTTCGGTGTGTCACTTGCAGTGCCACGCGCGACTTCACAGATTTATTGGCAGCAGGATACAGGAGCAGTGCAGTCCGAATGCAGAGGAGAATACGGTCGCTACGCTATACTAACTTCAGCCGGCTATTTATACGGCTTTTGGATGAAGTGCTCGTGATAAAGTTGACATAGATAGTGGTAATGTGGGAGAGGATTAAGAAACGAGAGATGCACTTCGGATGAGAATTCCCACGCTTGTCATGGGAAAGAGGCAAGATAGAAGAGACGCAGACAGCAAATGAGTGGAAAACCAGAATTCAAATACATTTCAAATGTATTGCGACTTCAGAATACAGTTCATACAAGGATTCAAAGAGATGATATAGTGACAAAGTCACTATAGTTGGCGCATGAAACTTGAAAACTTTGGCTCTTTAGAGTGATTTCTATCTAATATAGATCTTGATAATATTAACCCTCTTGTTTCGTTTGGATCCAACTAGCTTATATAACTTAATTAACTGTTTTAAAACTGTTTTCTGATTTTCCCTTCTCTGGCGCTTTGGATTTGTTTCATGGATTTTTTAAAAAATTTCCGCCCTTCTCTTGTAGGCGTGAAGGGACATAGGCTTAACTCGACGCAGATGAAAATGGGATCCTTAGCGCCCACAAGGGTAGCGTGGTAATGGGCGCGCTTAGTTTGGGTCTGGACCCTAGCGCCAACTGCAGACTACACCGCGGACAGTGGCGGCGCAACACTTGCGGAGTTGGGGCGAAAGACGCATGCCGTGACTCATCGGAGTCACACTATTGCCAAGGAACTCACAAAGTAATCCCTGAGTCACCACCACGGATATTAAAGGTGAATCTAGTCATGGCAAGAGTTATGTTTTGTTCTATTCGGGTCGCGGCTTCAGTTGTGGAACAGGGGTGCACACAAAATTTTAGGCGTTAAATTTTTTAACGAATTTTCTTAACAGCAAATTTTCATTAAATTACTGGTAGATTCTTAAATTTCCGTAAAAACATAAAAAACATACAGTTAACTGCGAACTATTATTTTAAACGAAAAAAATCTCGAAAAACGTTTTGTATTCCTACTTCAACTGCGGAACAATTAAAGTCCAATGAACGCAGTGTAACATACTACAAGGCAACATAGAAAATTTACGACCAACAATATAGGAGACAGCAAAATACGCCACTTTTCAGCAACAAATTAATAATTAGAGTTCAAATTAGATCAGGCAGACCCCAGAGTTGCCTCCATTAATTAGTTCTCTAGCTCTATGCGAAACCGTTTTGTGTGACTGTTCTACGAGTACGAGCACTTTCGAAACGGGCAGCAGCAGTTCTATGAGCATGAGCATTTTCGATACGGGCAGCAGCCCGCTTAGTACCAAAGAAACGGCACAAGTAGGCCTGGGGTCACCTTTTATTCAGTGGATACTCGGCTTGACAAGGAGGCACATGTACGTCTAGGTACATATAAGAAATAGCCTAAACTAGTTCATCAATAGGGCAGAACACAAGAATAGATGGTAGAATTGACTGCTGCGTAAACTTACAACCCAATGCGCCTTATAGGGCTGTCCTAAAAGGTGGACTAATCCTAGCCTGTTCGTGCCAAAGGAACTAATAAAAATACAGTTAAAGGCCTTTCAATGAAATGTCAACGTTCACGAGAAGTATCGTTCCAAAAATTTTTTGTCAGCGTTTCTCTGTAATCAAATAAAACACATCCAGCACCCAAGAACATTCTCTCCGTCTCTGCTGTTCCAGGTGGCGAGCGGCGAGCATATTTTGGGATAAGCTGCGCTAAATGGAGTAGGCGTATCTTACCAGGAAATGAGGGGACAGTGTCTTACAGGAAATGCCGTCAGATTCCCATGGAACTTTGGATTGAGACCTATATCACATGGAAGAGCTCGAGACGTTGACCACAAATATTTAGACCAAATTTATTAGGATATTCGAAGTTGGAAACAGTAAGATGTTTTATTCATGACGTGAAGGATGTCAAAAATTTAATCAAATCAACTATTACACATCTGTTCAAACCTTCCTCAACCTGATTGAACAACACAAAAAATTTGTGAAACAAACATGCTATTGACCAATTACACACCTATTCATAAACCTAAACTTATGTTAAACGACTCCTAACGGCTCATGCACAGTCCAGCAAGTAGGTCAAATGTTTGGCCTGCTAGATCAATTTTGAAAAGCTTCGGTGTGCCATTAATTTTTCTTTGTTCGCTATGCCTTTTCTCTAGCAAGAATAGTCTCCATTCTGCTTCCTGAATTCGGATTGCTTAAGGCCTCGTTTATACTTCCATCGCCGAGCGACGCGATTCCAACGACGCGAAGAATCCGGGCGAGCGGCGACTGAAGTCGGACGTTAACAGGTCAAACACATCATAAAAAACAAAATAGGTCATGTACGCAACAAATAGAAAAGGGCACAAAAGAAATAGATAGGAATAAACACGAGAAAACGACACGAATAGAAGAGAGACTCAACTTGTGGGCGAAATCCGCCTCGCCCCCATCGAATCCGGGCGAGCGCCTACCTGAAATCGAACGTATAAGGCCAGACACATCACAGCCAGACACATCACAAAGCAAAGAACAACGAATGAGAAAAAACACACAAACCAATGAATGAGGTGAAAATGAACATGAGAAAACATCAAAATGGAGGAAACACTCACCTTGTGGCCGAAATTCGGCTAGTCTCCAGCGAATCCGAGCGGGCGAAGACCTGAAACAAAAAAAAAGGGTTATGGAGAAGTAAAAAACGAGATAAAACGTTTTGTCGACTGAAAAAATCAAAAAAGTAAGAGCGAATGCAAGGCCGCACTTCGAAAATCAGCTGACTGAGGTCATACCTTGCCCCAATCAACCGCGACGGCGCCCCAATCCACCTCGATCCATCGCATCGCACCCATTTCGAGGGCGACGCGATCAATCAATTTGGCGTCATTCTGTGGCCATTAGACGCCGAGGGATGCGACACCGCGTATAGTGGCCGTATTGATTGAGCGATGCGTGCGATCAATTTGGCCACTTTACATGCCGTCGCGTCGTTCAGCGTCGGAAATATAAACGGGGGTAAGAATAGCAGTGCGGCTACACGCGAACAAAGAAAGATTGCCGCAAAGTTCGCTACCAATCTCCGACAGGGTGCTGCAACATTAGTAGAAATCGAGATGGATGAAAATTTGGATGCATTCCACTGATGATGACCCCTGCTGGAACTACAATGATGACGAGGATGGAAGCCATCCAGGCCCATTTGCTACCCCTGGTGATTATTTGTTCAACTTTGGTACGGTCGACTGCTTCGTCGGTGATTGTAAGGAGACGGCCTGTATAAGGTGTGCAGTTTGTGAAGCATATTTCTTTTTGTTTTTAACATCCTTCGCGTCGTGAATAAAATATCTTACCTGAAACATGCTTCCAACTTCGATTATCCTAATATACGTAAATGCAAGTCGCCATCAGCCGTTCGCTTAAAAATGTGCTTAAAAAATGAGGTTATAGGTCCTCGTCGAAGATAGGCTACAAAATGCAGAAATGCCGTTATCGACAGGAACCGAACCCATGACTCCTGTGAAGCGAACGCTCTCCCACTGTGCCACTACCGCTGCTGTCAGCGCTGACAACCGCACCTCTTATTACGCAACAACGCGGCTTTCGAAGGCCACAATTCGCTCAGAAGATCCATGCAGCAAATTTGGTCTACATATCTGCATATCTGTGATCAGCGTCCCGAGCTCTTTCATGTGATATAGGTCTCAATCCGAAGTTCTATGGGAAACTGACGATATTCCCTGGTTAGTGGATTCATTGACGTGCTTGGCGACTCAGCGAAGAACTTTTCTAGCTCCTAAATGCATTACATCTAAAAATTCAAATCCACCATAGAAGGGATGAAAGATAGCATGGAAAAAATAAAGAAAGAATTCACGTGTTATGCTTGATGTCACGAATGCAAGCCCACGGGGCAAACCCAAACAGAATGACATTGGAGCGCAGCACCCTCTAGCCAGTTACGGCTGTACAAGAACAGATTGTTTTTGTTTATTCTTGCTGATTTCAGAGGGTTTCCAGGACCAGTAATAATCAGGAGGTTGAGAACTGCAAAGCTTGTTAAGAATAAGAGGAATAAGAGGAAATAAGAGGAAAAGTGATAAACTTGTTGAGAAAACAGTCCGTTAAAAATTCCGTTATATTTCTGAAAGTTTCCGTTAAGCTGTTAAGCCAGATTTTAACAAGAATGCCATTAATTCGTTAAATTCGTTAAATCATTAAATGTACACCCTCCTCCTCCGTAGAACCTCCCATCAATGCTCATCACCCTGCCGTGGCTCTTCACAAACTTGGAAGGCCAGCAGGGCGTCATTCTGTACAAGAAGGGGATCTGCAGGACAAAAGCAACTACCGTCCGATCTGCTTGCTGTTCCTAGTTTACGAGCTGTTCACCCGAGTCATCACGAACAGTATCAGCTGAACGCTGAACCAAGGTTTCGGAAAGAACTTAGCACGCTCGATCATACATTAGGTTGTCGGATTATCGGATTGTAGGATTTGACGCCTGCTTTCGATTTGTCATTTCTATTTTCTGCCATTGTTATTTCTTGGATCATGTAACTTAACATGTTTAACCCATTGACGACCGCGCGGGCCGATTTCGGCCCGCAGTTATAAAACTATTTGCTACAGCTGATTTCTCGCTTTTTTCGTTCTTTACGAGTAGTCATTAGATATGTTGGGTCCTAGCAATGCAACTGCGCTGTGGTCCGGCAGCCATTTTATTCTAAGCACTAATATAAACGATTAATCAACACTACACACCATTAAAGTTGCACAAAGATCGGCACTATTCACGAACAACTACTCATATCTTGTAAAAATGATTATGCAAAAAATAACTAGTCACATTTTTTTGTGAAAATTTTAAAAACAATCTAGATAAAAACATATCGATACTTGCTACATCGTGTGGTCAGCTTATCCGCACGATTCGTGGCAAACGTGCGGCCTTTTCCTTTTGCAGACCTTCTTACAGCAGGGAATACATCTTTTATGTTTTGCTTCAAACCTGTTCCGGTTTCTCCAATATGTGGCTAACCTTTGCAGAGGAAGCTCCATTTGGAATATCGTGAAGTAGTGTTTCCACGAGATTCCAGCGTCCATGCGGTCCCACGCGCTGGACACGCCATTTGCCACGCGGTCGTGAATGGGTTAACAAGCGTTTCCGAAGGCATCTTTCGCTAATGTTTCGTTCCGATTCGTTGACCCTTTAAAGAATTTTTTTATTAGCGATGATCGAGCAAAAGCAACGAGTGCGGGTTTGCTGGCTGTAGGACCTCAAGAAAGGAATAACTGTTGCAGAATCCCATCGCATCTTGTCTGAAGTATTTGGTAACGAACTTCCATCATTACGTCAATGCCAGCGATGGTATCAACGCTTCCGAGAAGGTGAGGAGGACCTTGAAGACGAAGAACATCAACGGCGTCCTGAAGTTGTGGATAGTAAGGAATTAAAGGAAGCCGTCGAGTCTGATCCAACACAAGCTACACGTGAGCTTGCACAGAGATTCGGTTGTCACCATTCCACCATTGCTGATCCTTTGCATGTAATAAAATTGATAGGAAAAATGGGTGCCACATCAGCTCAGCGACACAAACAAGGCAGCACGAGTCGCCATCGCTGGAATTTTTATCTGCAATACCAAGCACAGCGGTTTCTTTGACTCTATCGTGAAGTCGTATGCAAAGTGGATCCTTGCGACAACAGCATACGAATGCGGCAATGTTGATCCCCGGTGAGGTTCCGAAGACAACGATGCACGCCGAAAACATCGCGCTGCAAAAAATTGAGGAGTTGGGCTGGGAACTTCTGCCTCACCCACCTTATAGCACAAACCTTGCGCTATCAGAAGACTATCTTTTTCGGTCGATACAGCACGCCTTGGGAGAGCAAAAATTCAAGAACCGTGACGAAATCGAAATTTGGGTGTCCAACTCCATCCAATCACAGCCACCGGAGTTCTTCAAGAAAGGCACCCATTCTTTGCGAGGACGTTGGCGACATGTCATTGATAATAATGGAGATTACCTCTTGTATTATGGTATGGTCACTCTTCGCTTGTAGCGAAATTTCTCCTTGAGCAAAACCGGCATTTTTAATTCGACAACCTAATACAAGAGCACCGTGGCGAAGCTTATCGAAGCATAGCGAGAGTATGTATAAGTTTCCGCAATGCATTATGTTCATCGACCTAAAGAAGGTATCTCTGCACATCCCAACACCGAAGTGCGTGCAAGCTCAGTGCCATTAATCTTAATGGAGTCGGAATCGTTTACGTCAGTCGTTAGGTACTCGGTCTTCCTGACGTTCATTCAGAGCCCGAACATCGGTAGGCGGTCGCACCAAAGTTGCACTTGCCGCTCGAGATTACCTCTGTCTTCGTAAGCGAGCACCACGTCATCAGCATAAAGCAGCGTCCACGAAACAGGCTGCTGAAAATCTCACGTAATGGCATCCATGATGACAACAAAGAGAGTGGAGAAAGCTCAGATTCCTGGTGCACTCCAACAGAGATGGGAAACTGCCTTTAGATTCCTGTTCCAGCTTGAACTCGACTCTTTGGACAGGAGTAGAGTAGTCGCACTCACTCTATGAGTTCATCGGGAACTCCACGATGTCGCAATGCGTCCCATATCACTTCATGTGGTACGCGATCGAAAGCCTTTTCGAAGTCGAAGAACACGATGTGCACTGGGTTCAGTTTCTTGCGGTTCTTCTCTTACAGGAGGCGGGGGTGTGTATGGTATCATCAATGCTTCCATAGCCAGATTCAAACCCGCACTAAACACTGGATCCGATTCTGATTTTCCGGATAATCGGATGATTCGAATAGGTTATTTTTCATATCCCGGACCCTCGGTTGATTCAAATGAGGGTAATTTTGAAATCCCCGAATCTTCGGATGATTCAGATGAGGGTTATTTTCGATTAGCCGTATTTTCGGATAATGCAGATAAACGATTTTTATTCGGATCGGATATTCGATTCGAATAACATTGGATAATACGTAGTAATAGAGGGAGGCAATTTCTTCAGTATGGAATGAATTAGAAAAGTACCTAGTTATTAGAATTTTTAAAGCATGACCGCCAACGAAAACTATAAAATTCATCAAAACTAGGATTAATAGGAGATAGCCGAATGTGAAGACACAACAAAACCTCAGACGGCGTTAAATTGCTATAGGGCTTTGGGCGGGGGTGTCACCATGTAACACCGCCAAATGCCACATGTGGTAATCCACGTAAGAATCTTTTGTCGAACTGGCACGATGTATAATTCCGCATGATCCCGCTGGGCAAATTCTGAAGTAGCTGGATGTTCATCTGCTTCCTAACACAGGTGAATCAATCTCGTGCAACCAACTCTTAAGCCATCAACCGTCGAATGAGGGAGGATAAGTACGAGACTTTTTTTAAATTACATACGTGTTATGTGCCTACCATTTGTCACCCTGGTCATATGCACCGGATGCATTTAAAGTACAGCGCTATTTTTTAAATTTATGTCGAAGGCGGTTTGTATTCATAAAAACGTCCGTTTAGAAGAGATCAGGAATAGCACTAAGGAGGCAGAATAAAATGAAGGAAAATGTGTGACATCAATTCTCCTGGCGAGGTTAGTTAGCAGGACTTTTACAAGGCCTCACAGGCTTCGGCCAATAGACAATCCACGCCCTCAACTTTTTTAAAAGAGTTGGAACCAACCTATATCTCCGAATAAGATGTAAGGCTTGTCTTGCGTTAGTCTGGAATTTAACCATAACTTAGTATTCGCTCGGCTTCGCTATATCAGAGTTGAGCATTATCCGATTTCTATCCGATAATATCCGAATCGTTGGGTCTTGAGCACCTCTTCGGATGACTCAGATGAGGGTGATTCATCTGGTATCCTTCCCTTGTCGCTTCATCATTGGAGCAGAACACACCAGTGCTGTGTAAGATATGTCGTGTAGGACTACACTACAAGCCGACCCCCAACCCTGAGCCACTTTGCGCCTCCAGAACAAAAGGCAGTCAGCATTAAGACCTCATTGAGTGCACCCCTTAAATAGTGAGTTGTTTGCGCACCATGAAGCCTTATAATGCAATGATTGCGAGACCTCCCTCAAAAACTCGCTCGAGCTCTAACAAGGGAAAGGTCTAAAGCGAATGTCTGAACGGGGGGAGCGAGTCATATAGGGAGAATCCTCACCCATCAGCTGGTTTGAAAATGTGTTTATTTTTTGCCAATTTGCTAAACCCAAAGAGTAGGGGGTCACAATGGGATACGGCGCAGCACGCGTTTGGGGGTCTTGTACGCCCGCGATGCGTCTGCAGCCAGTGCCTCGGAGCGCGGGTGGGTAGAGGATTGACTCATGGGAGAGAGGTCAAGGGTTTGGCTCCTCGACGTTGCTGCACTTTTGCATTTCAACTGATTGGTAGAGATTTGGGGGATTCTGACGTCTATACCATTTTCAGACGTTCTCTTCACATTTTTCCAGCGGTACGTTGTGGTATTCAACATGGTGATAAATGTTCAGCACCGGTGATACACAGGTACAAAGTGCCTGTGTAGTGAATCGCGGTGTCTTCTTCCATAGTTATGAGCACGCATCCGAGATCCAATTGAGGCCGTACCCTTTCCTTCGAAACAAGAGTTCCACCTGAAAACGTTATCATATGCCCACTGCTTGCTTGCCTCTCCACGTCCATCAGTTCATCTTGTGGAATCCAATCCTCCTCTTCTTCTTCCATCATTTCCAGCTGTTCGTCTTCGTCAACTTCAAGTTGGCGTGCTTTGAAGTCCTTGAGTATGCTGGCCATTCGTTCAGCCAGCTTGATTTCTTCCCTCGAAGATTCCTTGTCTAATGGTGGGCCACACTTCAGCGTGAGCAGGTGCATCACCACTCGACCGTCGGCGGACATTGTTGGTGTTAGGTTCTAGAAAACCTTCAGCAGATCTCTGATTTCCAGGTGACAGGCAGACATGTGGGAAAGAGTGTATCGATGCCGTTTAGCTTAATTTGCGGGATCCGCACACCTCTTTTCTCATTTGAACCACCTCCGACGTCATAACGTGGTCTCCTTTGAAAATCCGAGCAGGGTGGTTTTTCCCGAGGCCTTTGGTCCATGTAAACGGTCTATAAGGAGCTTGTACCCTTTATACGCTACCCGTGAAGTGCCCAGAGGTGCTTCATGCACTTTGTACCTGTGTATCACTGGTGTTGAACATTTATACATCATCATGTTGAATACCACAACGTACCGCTGGAAAAATGCGCAGAAAACGTCTGAAAATGGTATAGACGTCAGAATCCCCCAAATCTCTACCAATTAGATGAAATGCAAAAGTGCAGCAACGTCGAGGAGCCAAACCCCTGACCTCTCTCCCATGAGTCAACCCTCTACCCACCCGCGCTCCGAGGCACTGGCTGCAGACGCATCGCGGGCGTACAATACATCCAAACGCGTGCTGCGCCGTATCCCATTGTGACCGCTACTCTTTGGGTTTAACGTATTGGCAAAAAATAAACACATTTTCAAACCAATTGATGGATGAGGACTCTCCCTATATGACTCACTCCCCCCGTTCAGACATACGCTTCAGATCCTTCACTTGTAATTCCCTTGTAAGAGAATTGTCGCCAAAAGATTGCAAGATCTACCTCTAAAACGTCAGATTATCAACTATCCTGAGTTCCGCAGCGAGGTGCGCCAACATCTTTTTGTCCGATTTTTATTCGATTTTATCCGCATCATTGCATTTTTCAAAACCCCGGATCTTCGGATGATTCAGATGAGCGTAGTTGTGAAAACCACAGATCATCGGATGACCCAGATAACGCCATTTTCGGTCGAGCCGGATTTCGGATAATCCAAAACCGGATAAATCTGGCCGGATATGCGAAAATGCATGATTCAGATCCCACGTCTAACCCGCATTGAGCGTGGCGATTCCATGAATTCATCTATCACAAAAAGATCTTTATGGTGTGCAAAAGCAAGCGAATCGGACGGTAATTGGAGCAATATGCAGGACTATCCTTTTTCTTCAAGATCGAAGACATACAGCGTGCGTCCTCCAGATCCAGAATGCAACAGACATTGTGCGGCATGCGTAGGATTTTCAGAAGACCTGTTATAAGCGTCGTGCGTCGTGTGTTGGAGAGGGAAGGATGGTAAAGAAGAGGGAGGAGAATGACTACAAGAGTCGGTCGAGAATTACATGTATTGATGTCGGACAGTAAAGGGGAATGGATTGGATCCAGATGAAGGCGCTATGCTCTTTTGCATAGTGGAGTAAACCACACTGACATGAAATCATCACCTGAACTGTGAACAGTGATACTAACCGGAGTTCATAGTGTAAGGAATCGTGTCCCACGCTTCCTTGTGGTAGAATAGCTTACCGTAACCCAAACTTAGTGGCACATTACTCTCCCACGCTAGACTACTGTAGCACCAGCTAAGCCTCCAATATCTCACGCTTCTATCTCCTATTACTCATGCATTCCATCCATACTACCGTAACCGATGCTCGTATTTATAGGATGAGCTCCGTGGACAAGGCAATCGAATGGACGTCTGACCGGCGGACGGCTGCGCGCAGTCGCTAGGAGCCCGAACCCTCAACCCGACTTCCACCGGCTGTCGACTCCGTCTCCCGTCACCTCTCCACACGCCCCCACTGCGCCTTCGTCGATCTGATCTATATTGCTTCTTGCCTGTACTTATGCAGATAAACATGTATTCTCTATCGACTGTCGGCAGAAGCACTTAGAGGCGAAAGGCCTCCTATGACTGGTAGCAGCGAGCTCGATGTGGAGGACGATGGCAGTACGGTAGGTTGTAAGGGGTTTTCTTCCGGTTAAATTTCTGTAATTCTTTCGCTCTGCTGGGCGTTTGCTAGACATCTGTTTCGTGGCCAGAAGGAGATCGTCTGCGACGTCAAGCTTTGTAAACGTGAGTTCGGGCTCTTAGGGACGTTTTTTTTTCTGTATAGGTGCACCTAGTTAGAAGTTAGTGGCGTAGTCATGCTCAGTTTAGGTTTCGCGCGATTTGAATTCGGAGCGCTTCTCTCATGAGGTCCTCTTTGTGCAGCAATTTCAAAAGCTCACGAGCTGGTCTCAGACCAGGCGGCGAGCCTCCTTTTGTGCCTTCAGAACTAAATTCCATGGACCAGCACATGCGCTCCGAACTCAAGTCGCGCCAGCCGGTAATCAAAGGACTCTTAATGTCCAATTTGTCTTTGTGCGCTCGAACGCATGCGAAGCCGTTCGAGCGGTGAGCGCAGTTTAAAACGGTCGACCACTAGGGTTTGACGAAAGGAAGATGGAAATTTCCCCCGGGGGCCTGCTGGCCGATTATTTGAGAAATGTTTCGAACAGGAAATCGCGAGATAGCGCAGAGTAGCGCAGATGAGGTAAAAGCCCGTTTGGTGGCTAAGTCACGGTAAGGAGTACTCCCAGGTTGAGAAGGCGGTCGCTCTGCCAGTCGCCCGAGAGCGACGGTTCGAAGATTCGTGAACGGTAAGGAAGTTACTTATCAGAGGATTTTTTTCGGTTTGTCAGATAGTAAAAATTCGACTTTAGTGTACGGTATGGAAAATGTTCAAATTTGTTTATTTTAAGCAGTCGTGGTATTCTCTTGCGCTTATCTCAAAGTCCATCTCAGCGAGAGCCGCGTGAAATGTGACTCCCATGTTTTTGCAAGCCGCCCGAGCAATCAGATAAGCTCGGCTCGTTTCTTCCCACCAGATGCTTTCACAAAAAAAGGCATTCTGCGGAGGGAACCTTTGTCCCCTTATCTGATCGGTTCCTAGCTCGGCTGCGTCAACATTTCCCCTCACACGCCGGAGCCGGCCGAGCGTAGGCGAGGTTATGGTATCGACCAATCAGGAGCGCGCCATACTGTAAGCGCCGCCCCTTCGACGGTCTCGGCAGAGCTCCACCCTCAGCTCTTGCCATTCGACTCGACGATGCCGACGACGCACAGTGGTGCGCAGTCCTCTTCGAGCTCCAGTTCGTTTTCTACGGCCCCGACGACTTCGTCTTCGCCTCCAGTGCCCACCGGAACTGATGTTCCACCTTTCGACTCATCTGAGCCCTCTCTAGCTCCCATTGCAGAGGCTTTCAGGAGGATGGAACCGACCACGCTCATCCAAGCTCAGGACATCTGGCCGTTTCGTGACGCTACTTACGACAACTTCAACCAGGTACTCAAGGGAAAGAGGACGCTGAACAAGCACGTCAACGAGGGAAACACCGAAATCGCCCAGCGCCTCAATGAGACGTTCCAGACGATGGGCCAACGTACGCCGGTAGTCGCAGTGTTGAGTGATCAAGCTCCATCACTTCTAATGGCTCCGTTTAGCGGCTCAGGCGACCAAGGAATGCACGTCTCGTTCTGGCTCCGTCAGCTCGAGGATCTACTGCACATCCGCCCGGTCCCGCCAACGGACGAGCAGAAGGCCTACTTTCTTATAGCGCACCTTTCAGGTACAGCTTGCGAGAAGGTAGAGGAGCTTCCCCGAGAAAAGCGGCTCAATTACGCGGCGCTTACGGAATTTTTGCGGACCTATTTTGAGGGACTCCAGCAGAGGTACTTAGCCCGTCAGAAGCTGGCCGCGTGCAAGCAGGAGCCCACGGAAACGACTACGGCTTTCGCGGGCCGTCTCAAGATTTTGGTAAGATCAGCTATGGCCGGACTGGATACCGAGACGCAGAACGAACTGGCTCTGGCAGAATTCGTCTCCCGTCTCCCGTGGGGACATCCGCTCATTCGTCAGGATGTACAATCCGACGACGCTGGACGAAGCCCTAGAGAAAGCCAGGTTAGTTGAACAAGTTCTTACAGAAGCTGCCGCTGATCGTCTTCTTCACCCGACTCAACCGATCGTCGAAGTTCACGCGCTGGACCATAGACACTCACCCAGGAGGCCAGAATTCGACCATGCCTACCAAAGGCCGGAGCAGGTACGTCGCTACCGTCCTCAGACGAATAATCAAAGGGTCACTTTATGAGCCAGGGTGGTAACCAGAGACGACCCTTTCGCCAGGAAGCGCCCAGGAGGTCCGACCTATGCTACAACTGCGGAGGAACGGGACACTTCAGCCGCCAATGCCCGTCACCTCCAATAGGACCAAGACGCAACAACAGGAGTACAGGTAGGTCTCCCAATTTTCGTGAGCGATCGAATCAGCAGTCCTACAGGCCTCGGCAAGACGCACACATGATGCCCTGCGTGCCGACCGCTCCTCCAACCAAGCAGGTACGGTTCGACGATGCCACGGAGCGACTACAGGAGCTTTCGTTAACCGTTGATCGGACCAAGAGCGAGTTGGAGCAGTCGAAGGCCCAGATCGCAGCGCTTCGCCAGAGGAGCGAGGAGCTCGCCAGCTCCGCGTTCAGGTCAACCATTTCAGCTCCGACATCTCGTCCGGACGTCAAGGCCTTGATCCTCTGCTCGATGGCAGTCTGCCTCTTTTCAGGCGCTTCAGCTGAGGCTGACGCTTGACTTTGCCCTAGCGAGAATCCGTCGCAACTTTTCTTCGTGCCGAGCGCATACAATTGTTCCCGGCTGATGCCAGACCACCTGACAAATCCAGTAGAGCTTACTTTACAGGTTTTTAGGCCTAACACGAAACAGTATAACACACCAGGCTCACTCTGCAGAATCATTCGGCAATCGGTCTACTTCTCGGTCAACTTCTTTGGGGCGCGCCGCGAACTTCACAAAGACTCCCAACTGGCGGTCTCTTCAGAGGAATGCAAGCGCATGCTTCAGCACAAAAGATGCGACTTCGGCGAAATGGTCCACAAAGACGGCATCTGGCAGACTGTAAACCAGCTTGAGTTCGAATTTCCGTCGGCCCCTTTTGGCTGTTGTTCCGACCATGAGGCACATGTGGTCAACTGCTATCTCCTCGAAACCGTCATTTCGCCACGGAACTGACGCTCCGCAAGCGGCGATAGGGGTCCTCATGCCAATACAAGGACGGAGTCTGCATTTTAGCCGACGGCTCAGCGATCATCTGGGAGCCGGATCAGGAAGAAGAGTGCCGATTTATCTACGTCGCCAAGATGAAGGGCCTACGCATGGGTGACGTATGGATCAGCGAGTCGAAGGAATTCGCTCTATCATGGTCTACGGGATTGCAGACAGTCCAGGACTGTCTCAAACAGTTGGTCGTGACCGACCAGGATTACGCCGTGTCTTTCCTCCGTAGAACCCCCAGATCAGTGGCACCAGAGGCTGGATTGGTAACATCCAGCCAGCTGTCCACTCAGCTTCTAGCAGTAGAGGGATCCATCCAGACGGCACTTGCAGCGACGTTTCGGCACGCCATCAGCGTCCTTTGCGAACGGACGAATATTCTGGCGATTTCCCTCCACGCGTCCTTGAGGAGCGACCCGACACTCACCATTCGGAACCTGCTAGGACGAAAGGACGTCGACGCGACTTATTTGGGCAATGGTTTTGTCCAGACACGCAGATGTATCTCGTTACCGATGGCCGATATAGACTCCTGCCGTTCAACTCGTCGTGCTTCGAGTACCCGCGCGTGGAACTTTCACTTCCCAGTGGATCAAAATGGCAGGCCTTCCTTAATCCCGCAACGAAGGTCGTCAGCAGCACAGCCGCGGCCGCGGATTGCGCCAGCACCAGCCCTTTCTATCTGCTGGCCAACGGATCCCTAATTAGGCTCTCGGCTCTGGACGGTAAGGTGACACCGGTCTCGATGCAAGGGATCGAGACGATTTCGTCTCTCCCACAGTTCGCATCGGTCACTGTAGCGCCAAAGCTAACGATCTTCCACAACCTAATTCTGACCAATTTCAGCGAGGTGGCAGCGGACAACCAGCTACAGGAAATGTGAATTGCAGCGGAACACGAGAGACTGATCGACCACGTCACGCACATGGACACACCATGCACCTGGACAGACACCGCCCTTTCGCAGGTAAGTATGGCATCGTTTAATTGGCCATGGTCTCTGTTTTCCCCTTTTGATTTTTGGGTTATCGTGTGTTGCATGGCGGTCACACTACGGCTCCTACATTTGGCCGTAGTGACGTACCTCGGCATGACTTTCTCCAGACTGCTGCCCGGCTTCCTGATCAATAATCTCTGTAGATCGTTTTCTTCTCCCCCCGCATCACCCATGTCGCCGGTACCCGAGCCGCCCACTGAAGACACGCCATTGAGGACTATCAGTAGACCCCGTTTCGCCGCACCTTTAATTCTTTCCCAGGTCAAGATCCACACCGAAAATGGATGGCCACCCCGCGCAACGACGATACCGGCCCAGGTCATGGCCTTACCCATAGGACAGCAGTTCTTCGTTACGCAGATCCCAGTGTCAGCCAACCACGTGCGAATGCTCGCATTGGTCGGCACCGGCGCAGGGATTACGGTAGCTAGCCAATCCCTCCTGCCGTTGCTTGGCATATTCCGACTCGATCCCAGCCACGTTCCCTCAGCCGTAGGAATGGCCGGAATCCCAGTCCGCTTCGTAGGATGCGCCACAATCGATCTGGAAATTGGAGACAAACAGCTGAAGCAGACTGTTCACTTCACGGAATCGCAATATGTCCCCACGGCAGCCAATTCCTACAACATGATCCTAGGAAACGACGTCCTAAGCCGCCTTCCAGCCTGGTCAGTGGACTACAAAAAACGGACGTTCCATATGGGAGACACCCAAGTCCAGATCTTTACGTTCGTGGTAGAGGAACTTCCCCTGCCGATCCCACCAACGCCAGAATCTTCACTGGAGATCGCCGTACGAGCTGCAGAAACCGTCATCCTTCAACCTGGTTTAGAAACCATGGTTCCGTGCTATGTCGCCGACGTCTCCAGGAATCTCGGGCCAATGATGTCATTGGGCAACGTGCTCAACAGCGAAGCGGTCTTCGTAGCTCCAGCGGTTTTCATGTCTGTAGAACCCCGTCTTCTCCTGTCCAATCCGTCTCCAGCCGTCCAGGTAGTCTACAAAGACCAGCGACTAGCGACAGCCGAGACGCTTCAGGTCGCCCCAGATGGGTCTCTCGTGGAGATCCAGCTGTGTTTTTAGCGGCGCCCAGGTGTTAGCGGATCAAGGCGCCCAAGCTGATGGCTTGACCACTAGATCAGTGCCTTTTCAGATCGATCTTTCTCACGCTGGAGTAACAGATGAGCAGATGGCACGGCTACACGACCTTTTTGTAGAATTCCAGGATCGTATCTCCACCTCTTCGAATGACCTCGGCTCATACGAATGGGATCCCATTTCGATTAAGACGACGACGGAAATTCCACCTACGAAGCATCGACCGACCAGAGTTCCGACCCGATTTCAGAAGGAATTGGACGACCACATCAACAAGCTACTCCAAGCCGGTAGAATCGTGGAAAGCGACACCCCATGGGTACACAATACGGTGCTTGTCAAAAAGAAGGACGGATCACTACGGGTCTGTTTGGACTTTCGGCCGTTGAACGACATCACCATCCCGGACCACTACCCACTTCCGAGGATCGAAGACCTCTTGGAAAAGGTCGCAGGTAACAGATTTTACACCTCTTTCGATCTAGCATCCGGCTACATGCAGCTGCTGCTGTCCCCTGAGGCACAAGCCAAGTGCGGTTGGGCTACGCATCGAGGAGTGTACCAGTTCGTCTACGTGCCTTTCGGCCTACGCAACGCCGGCGCGTACTTCTCTCGAGCAATGGCTAAGATCCTAGCCGGACTGGATGGCAACTGTCTCGCTTACCTGGACGACATCATCATTTTCAATAAGGATTTCGAATCTCATTTGGTTTCTTTGAGGAAAGTCCTAGAACGTTTTAGAATTTTTAATATCAAGGCCTCAGGAAAGAAATTGACCGACATTGCGCAGTCCAAGATCACTTTTCTAGGTCACGAAATCTCAAGAGACTCCTACCAACCGGCCGAGCGCAACACCCGTGCAATCAGGGACATGCCACGACCCAAGACGATCAAGGAAGTCAAAGGATTCTTAGGTATGACGAATTTCTTTCGGAAATTTATCAAGGGTTTCGCCTTGATCGCAGCTGCGCTGTACGACCTTTGTAAGGGAAAGGCCAAGTTCAAGTGGACCCAAGCACAAGAGGATGCCTTCACTAATCTCAAGGCAGCCCTAGTCTCGAGACCCTGTTTAGCGTTTCCCAAGGACCAGGAGTTCATTCTCCACACGGACGGCAGCAAGATCGCCGTAGGAGAAGCCCTACTTCAGCGACAGGATGACAACAAGACCTTGGCAGCCGTAGGGTATTTCAGCAAGACGTTGTCCGATTCCCAACGGAAGTGGAGTCCCACGCACATGGAATTGTTCGCGATGATCAGCGCTCTTCGATTTTTTCGGACCACCATATACGGTAATCTAACCCGCATCCACTCGGACCACAAGCCCTTGACTTTCTTGCTACGTCACGGTAAGACCCACGACAACATAGCTAGATGGACTGTCGAATTACAGAGTTATAACATCAGTATCAAATATCTCAAAGGGTCATCAAACGTCGTTGCTGACTGTCTGAGTCGTATGGAGAACCCGCATCACCAATTAGTCGACGGAGAACCTGAAACTGAGGACATCGTCGAATTCCCGGTCTGTCTGGTGTTGCAGCAACCAGCTGCGCCTAGACCGGAACGATGCCCTCCAACATCTCGGACGAAGTCAAGGCACAAATCGAGGAGCTGTCCGAAACCTGCATCTTGCGAGGAAACGGTTGCCTCTACAAGTTGCTTCCGAAAGCAGCAGAATCAGGTAATCCCCAGTCGGCGTTGTTTCTTCTAGAACACCTTCGCGAACCCGTCTGTATAGCTCTGCATTCTAGTCCCGCTGCAGGTGGCCATTTTAATTGGAAGAAAACGCTCGCTAAAATCGCGCGCAAGTATTTCTGGCCCACCATGAAGCATGACGTATACCGATTCGCTCGAGCATGCGATGAGTGTCAAAGGAAACGGTCACATCCGCTAACCCGCGAGAATCTCATACCGATCCACGCCGACGCAGTGTTCCATAAAGTATACTTAGACCTTAGTAGCCCCTATCACACCTCGGGTAGCTCTAACAAGTATATCCTGTGTCTCATAGATCATTTCTCTAAGTATGCGGTCACTGCCCCGTTGCAGGATTGCACAGCACCTACCGTAGCTCACGCGATCATGACCGAGTGCATCTTGAAGTACGGTACCATGACGGAGCTCGTTTCAAACAACGCCTCTTACCTCAAAGAAGAGCTAATGACCGAACTTGGGAAACTTTTGCGTGTAGGTCGCTATTTCTGTACCCCGTACCACCACGAGGGCAATGGAGCCTGCGAGAGAAATTTCGCAACCCTCCAGGCCATGCTTCGGACCTACATCACGGACAACCAGCTCGATTGAGACCGGTTCTTGCCCGCGTGCACCTTCTGCTACAATACGACGGTCCACTCCAGCACGAACAATTCGCCGTTCTTCCTAATGTTCGGACGCGACCCGGTGTTTAGCATCGACTTGGTAATTAAACGTCAGGTCATGGAACACATCCCAGCAGATGACGACGCCAGCATCTACAAGGAATCCTTGCTCTCTGCCCTGCACTCCGCGTGGACCGCGGCAGCAGCGTACAACGCACGCCAGAGTCAGGAATTCAAAGGACAGCACGACAAGTCAGGTTTGTCTCCGCTATCAATACACCTCGACAACTGCTGACCCACCAGTACAACACGCGATTCAGGAAACGGACCACTTCTCTTTAATATTTCTTTTCTTTTTTCATCACTCACCCCCACTCAGTTTGCATCCTAACCCGCTTTGGGCTCTATCTCCTTGGTTCAGCCAATTGGCTCCTCTTCTCGGCGTGTTGTGTTCATCCTCGTGGTGTGTGTGTTCTTTTCTTCCTTTTCAGCGGATCGGACATGACTCTATCCATTTCAGAAGTCGAACATGTCCGATCGCGGAAGCTCTGCCGATGAACCTGCCGGGCGAGCCGATTCAGTCGATATGGCCGACGACAGCCAATCAGAGCCCGACGACAGCGAGCCGCCGTGCCTCAGCCAATTGGCACTGTCATCGCCGCCCGCCTCCGCCAATCCGACCGCTGCCGGCTCTACCAACGGATCAATCACGCAGGAGCCAGCCGACCAGCCGGGTCCATCGTCAGTTGCCGCCGACGCGCCGTGTTCTTCGTCTCCAGCTACCGGAACTGTTGTTCCAAAAGCTTACAAATCTGATTCTTTCTCTTTTGCAAGCACAGGGCGACGACTCGCATCAACAGCGTCTTCCAGCACGTCAGATGGTCAGGCAACACCGCCGCCCAGACCTCCAGCACCCCCGGCTCCAGCTCCAGCTCTCCAGCTGACCCTTCGCCAGCCTCCGCCTTTGCCTCAGACGACGCCGGAGAATTTCACCCACCCGCTCATCGACGCACATCCATGGGGGCAGTACGTTCGCCCGCGTCGCCCGCCACGGGTCAATCCCGTATTCGTGACCAGCGCGCTACCCCTGGACATCTACAAGCAGTTCAAGGGTGGCGGCTACCTGTCACAGCGCTTCGTCAAGGGACTATTTCCGCGCTCGTTCGTGGAGCGACCGAGCGGAAGGTCGAAGCTGCCCATCTTCGAACTGATGCGCTTGGAGCATGCAGTCGCCTTCCGCACAGCCTCACCGAACGTGATCGACGACCTTCTTGCAGGACGATACCAACACGTCGAGAACACCCGGAAGCGCTCAGCCGAAGGTGCCATGCCTTCGGTGGTCTATCCGCTCCCCAGGTCGTCGTTCCCAGTACTGTACCAGGTCGTCCACCGCGGACACGGACAAGGCGTCATCCTGGAGGCCAAGGATTTTTCATTCCAGGACCAGACCGCAGAGAAATCCAATTTTTGGTGCTCGACCAATACAGCACCAACGTGAAACTCAACACCCGCGGTTTCGACAAACCCGTCGTTTCGGTCAAGGACTTCATCTGGGTCTATTCCGTGGAACCCACAATGGCTGCGCTCAGCGATCCTCAGGGCACGTTACAGAAGGCACGAGTCGCCAAGGCCACTTCGCTGGACAATCGCGTCCCCTACTTCTTCCGCGTCTCGGAGTTCGTCTTTGTGACCCCGTCATCCTTCCCACGGCAAATCCTGGGTATCGTCCTCTCTTTCATCGACCGCGGACACGGTGTACGCGAGTTCCGAATCGCTTTTGAGAGTGCTCCAGAGGCCGTCAACGTCTCAGTCAACGTGTGCAACTTCGGCACCCGGCCATTCGAGGTAAATGAAGTCGTCCTCGCTTTTTCGCGCGAGAACGTTTCATGCGCAATGCGGTTCTCGGAGCTTCCAGTGTCGATCGAGGCCCAGAACTTCCTGTGCCTACAGGCAAGGTCCTTCCTTCCGGCTTGTCCCGACGAGGGCTTACTCCCACTCAAGGTTAGGCGCCTGCCTCGCGACGACCTCACATGGCTCGACGATCGTGGCAACCGCTTCCGCAGCTACGCCAGGAGCCCAGCCTATGCCAGGCCCAAGATGGCTCAGCTGTTCAACGTCGCCTGCTCAGCGCTGTCTGCCATCAACTTCCTCAACGACGACAAACGGACACATGAGGTAGATGCCACCGTTCCAAGCATGTCCGCCTACCCACTCCGCCTCGAGTTCACTCTCGACGGCATGTCCTCGGAGTGCGGCTCGACTAACCAGAGGCCGGTCTACCTATGGATCGTAGGCGCCCAATCGCTATGCCGAACGATCATCCAGAAGGCCGAGTTCGACTTCGAAGGCCAGCGAATCCACGTCCGCGTAGCTGTCCCATCGTACGCTCATCGCAGCACGCTCGGCGCGGTGCGCAGGTTTCAGAGGACCGAGGATGGCATCGTGAAGGTGACGGTCTGCGTCAAGCTCGGACGTGCGCCGACAGGAGCTGATCCAGTATACGACATCATTTCCTCGTTGAAGCTGTTCGAGGATTTTTCGCCGACTGACCGATCTGTCGCAGCAGACCTCTTAGACATGGTTTACGGAGGAGCCCATCATAATTATCAGCCTGCTGGTCGCTTACCCGAAAATGCAGTCGTGTCTGTTGCAGGTACTTCCATCACACTCCGCCCGGAACAGCTAGCAGCAATTCGTCTCGGCGAAGGACGATATCCAGTGGTAGGCATTCAGGCTGCATATGGAACAGGAAAGACTGTAGTCGGCGCCCTCATCGCCGCAAGGGTAGCTCGAGCCAACAAAACGCACAGGGTCATCGCCACATCCACGACCAACACGCACAGTTCACCGACACTGTCATGAAGCTCGACGACTTTCGCCACTTGACCATCCTTCGCTACGTGTCTAATATAGCACTCACAGAGGGAACACCGACAACCGTCAACGATATGCACACCATCCTGAAGCGCCTTCCGACGGATTACGCGCACGTGCTCACTGATGATGAAATGGCACTGTGCGAGACGTTCAGCAGAGGTCGAGAACTGATCGAGCGTCTCTTGTTTCATCCCGACGACGCGCTTTTTCTCAGTCAGGACGAGCGCGAGGAGTACCGCCTTGCTGAAAAGGAGGTTTCACGCATCGCCACGAAGGTGATCGCCATCATGTTCAGGGTCCGGACGCTCGCCATCATCTGCCTGACGACGTCCGCTCTGCTCAACGCCACCGACAGCGGAGGAATCTTTAATGGACTGTTGTCCGAGTTCACGACCATTATTGGCAATGAAGCCTCACAGATTCCAGAGCCTGCGATGGTCGCCATTGCGACTCGTGTCCCAGACGCCCGCCATATCTACATCGGCGATGCACACCAGCTGGAACCCCACATCCGCTGTAGTCGAACGTCCACCCCGGCTAAATTCGGAGCACTGGGAGTGATGGATCTTCTAGTCCAAAGAAGGATCCCGATGGCGCCGCTGACCACGACGTTCCGGTCGCACCCGGAATTGAACGCCATGCCGAACCGGCTGTTCTACGAGAACACCTTGATCAGCGGAACGACTGCAGAGAACCGACGCCTGTTCCTCGACAACACGAGGTGCCGCAACCGCAAGCTGCCGTTGCTGTTCGTGAAGGTGGCTGGGTACTCTCAGCGAACGGCGACAGGGTCCCACTACAGCACTTCGGAGGCCCAGGCATGTCGCGGCACCATACGCCTGCTGCTTGGCATGGCACCGCGATCCGGCCGGAATCGATAGCAGTCATCACCTTCTACAAAGAGCAGTACAGGTGCATGGAGAGCTACGCCCAGAACCAGGGAATCGACCTCTACACGGTCGACTCCGTACAGGGCCGCGAGAAGGACATAGTGATTCTTCTCACCACGAGGTCGCACTTCGAGGCCGACCGCGCAGAGTTCCTGGACGATCCTCGACGGATGAACGTGGCCTTCACACGCAGCAAGCATGGCCTTATCATTCTAGGCCACGAGCGTTCCCTGACCCGCCTGCCGAACTGGGGACGATGGGCGCGAGCTCGCGACGCGATCGTCAGGCCCTCCGAGCTGGTCGACTGCTTCCCGTGAAGACCGCCATCGACGACAACCACCACAACACCAGGTGACAGTGAGTGCCTCATTTTTTTCTTTGTTTTTTCCCGTTTTGCATATACTCGTAGCCATCGGTTTCCTACATTTCCCCCGGGATCGTTGTGATAATGGGCACGCCCGGGACGGTCGTGTTTTTGATGAGGGGAGGTGTAAGGAATCGTGTCCCACGCTTCCTAGTGGTAGGATAGCTTACCGTAACCCCAACTTAGTGGCACATTACTCTCCCACGCTAGACTACCGTAGCACCAGCTAAGCCTCCAATATCTCACGCTTCTATCTCCTATTACTCATGCATTCCATCCATACTACCGTAACCGATGCTCGTATTTATAGGATGAGCTCCGTGGACAAGGCAATCGAATGGACGTCTGACCGGCGGACGGCTGCGCGCCGTCGCTAGGAGCCCGAACCCTCAACCCGACTTCCACCGGCTGTCGACTCCGTCTCCCGTCACCTCTCCACACGCCCCCACTGCGCCTTCGTCGATCTGATCTATATTGCTTCTTGCCTGTACTTATGCAGATAAACATGTATTCTCTATCGACTATCGACAGAAGCACTTAGAGGCGGAAGGCCTCCTATGACTATAGAGACTACGTAATTACAAGGACAGAGGACCGTTTAACTTTAGCTAGAACACCGCTCATAACTAGTGTCGCATTTGGCGTCGGCGACGCTCTAGAGCGTCGCTGCGTTGGAATCATTGGGAGCAGGAAATTTGAGAAGCCGAGCAGAACGCTGGAATCGGCTAGTCGAGCAGAGTTCGGTCATCTAATCAACTTTCAGCCCACTCTAAATTTGACCTAGTTGCAGCGATTTGCTTCTTAGCGTCTCTGGTTGTAATTCTTCCTAATTTATACTGTTTAAGGTTCCAAAAAAAGAATATGCAAAAGCCAAATTTAACAACCTTTTCAAAGGTGAAGGTGTAGAAAGCAAAGGTTAGGTCTAAAGAACACGAAATTCGGGGGCACGAAATTCTCTGAAGTGTAATTCTAGATTTAAAGAAAGGAATGAAATTAGACTAATTTTTATCATAAAGCTGAAGTCAGCAGCACTGCGGTGAGATCGTGTCTGGTTCACTGCCGCCTACATTGCCGTGGAGCACAGATGTCGACCGCATGCTTCCGCACCTAGATGCGAGGGCGGCAGGTCTGCGACCCGGCCGAGGAGCGCATTGCGAAGGTCGACCAACTGTCCCAGCCAACACTTCGGTAGATAGAAAGGATGAAAAACCTGAACATCACAAAAATCCACTATGTTATAACAGCGGATAGCTCTCTTTTTGAATAAAACCGCTGTCCTGCCTATTTCTCAAATTAAAACAAACTTAGTGAGTAAAGGGAGGAAGCAAAAGATTTACAGATTTTTGCTACATTTAAGCGCTCAAAAACAGTCTATCTGAAAGATATCAATACGACCTACTGCCACTTTACGAAAGCCAGTTGAAGGTACTATACAACAGAAACAGCCCACTTCTTCATCCTGCTTGACAACACAGTTACACCCACCCCTAAATTAAAAAAAATTTAGCACAACAGACGAAACGAGTAGGTTTGTGGCTCCAAATTTGGGTAGCCATTCCAGTTCCGAGACCTACACTTTTATCACAGTTAAGAAGGCATTCGACTCCGTCGAGACTGAAGCGGTCCTCGAAGCCCTGCTCACTCAGGGCGTTCCTACTCAGTACATCAGAGTCCTTCGAGAGCTGTACAGTGGATGCACGACCAAGATCTCTCCATTCTACAACGACGTCGTCATCGACGTAAGGAGAGGGGTTCGGCAAAGGGATACCATATCCCCGAAGCTCTTCAGCGCCACCCTCGAAAACGTCATGCGCGAACTAGAATGGGAGTGACATGGGAGTGAAGGTCGACGGCCAGCAGCTGCACCATCTTCGTTTCGCTGACGACATCGTGCTCATAACACCGAGCATCAGCCAGGCGGAGCGAATGCTGGCCGACTTCGATCGTGTATGTGGGAATGTTGGACTGCAGCTGGATCTTACGAAGACGATGTTCATGAGGAACGGACAAGTTTCTGATGCCCCATTCTCGCTCAACGGAACGAACATCTCCGAATGCTCCAGCTACCTGGGTCGCGAAGTCAATATGGCCAACGACCTAGCGCCGGAGCTGAGCAGGAGGAAACGAGCGGCTTGGGGAGCTTTCAAGAGCGTCGAAGAAGTCGCGAAGAAGACGAAGAACGTCCGACTCCGTGCCCACCTATTCGACTCTACCGTTCTTCCTGCCCTAACATACGCCTCAGAGACCTGGGCTATACGAAAGCAGGATGAACACGCGATCAGCGTCGCGCAGCGTGGAGTCGAGAGGACGATGCTCGGAGTGACACGACTCACGCAAGTGAGAGAAAGCCTCCGGAGTTCCGAGCTTCGCCTGCGTTCGGAGACCAGAGACGCTGTCGCGTGGGCCAAGTTGTCGAAAATTAAGTGAGCCGGCCACGTAATGCGGTTCGCAGACACCCGCTGGACGAGAGCCGTTACCGACTGGATTCCGCGGGATGTTAAGAGAACACCTGGACGCCCAACAACGCGTTGGTTGGACTTCTTCGTGAAAGCCTTGAACGACCGATATGACGCTCTTCGTGCCCCTCGAGCGAGGAGGATCCATTGGACCACTCTGGCACGCGACAGGGACGAAAGGAGACGCTGCTGGCGCCCGCTCAAGCAAGTCGATGATCAACGGGACGACAGGTAATACAGGTGATGCAGGTGAAGAGACTCTACTGCACTTGAAAAAAATTAGTGGAACAAACTTATTTGGATAGCTTCTTACCAGGAATATGGGGAATTAAAATCGAGGAAATGGATTTCTGGATTTAGTGGCCTAAAGTACCAAATTTCGCAGTGTTTACTATGAGCAAGGTCGCAGTGAAACACTAAAGCCAAGTTTGTTAAAGATTATTAAGAAAATTGAAAACTTTTACAGTTCTAGGTGGAGTAGGCGGGTAATTGGCCGAACATATCCTGTGGGCGTAATTATCTCATGCTAGGACAAGAACCTGCCGCGGTATGCAATAAAAAGAAGATCTAGGACAATTCTTGACAACTGCTATCTGCATTCTACACATTTGGAAAAGCTGTTATATGGGGATTGCGAATATTCATTTTCTTGCGAAAACGGACCACTTTAAACAGCACAAATCAAGAGGAGTAGAGACTTAAGTAGAGACGCTAAGAAGTAAATAGCTGCAGCTAGGTCAAATTCGGAGTAGGGTGAAAACTGAATAGACGTCCGAATTCTGCTCAACTAGCCGAATTTCCTGCCCCCAACGATTCCGACGCCAATGCTACACTAGTTATGAGTGGTATTTATGTTCAACTTGTTGGATATCCTACGCACTGTTAGAGATTGAGTGAGATATACAAAGCCTTTTATTTCCCACTTCCACAAGTCATACACAGACACAGACGTTGCGATGAATCGCAGAGTTTGAATCCCATATCGCTTAAGGAGGACAATGAATTACTGGACAACGAAAAACCATCATTGTTAGTTTTTCGACTCAAAAGCCTCTGCTAGCAATAAATGTATGCGCAAGAAGCTGGATGGTATGAATGTTTCGATTAATCATGTACGCGAAAGGGGACTGTTTAGAAAATCCTCAGCAGATTCCTCAACTTGAAAAGCATAGTGGCACCAACCAATCTGAGAATAATTCAGTTCCAGCTTCCTGAGCGGTAGAGATTCTATGAGACGCTGGTGCTTATTGGAATAATACGGATTTTTTTGCATACAATTCATCGAAATTTCCTGCTCAAAACAAAAACAAAAGAACAAACAGCTGGTTTCAGCTTGACCGGTTTCATGCGTAGATAAACGGAGATTAATTTTGCGACAGCCTAGTACGGTAGGATTGGAGCTTTTTGAATCTCTTCCTGTTTCTTCCTATTTCAGGACTGTCTCGTTTAGTTTTCCATGTTCTCGCGTGCATTCGCTCATTCTCCTCATTTTTCTCGTCTCTGGACCTCCACATCTTCAGTGTTATTCAACTGTTTTGTTCGAGGACGTCTATTCCGACTTCGGGCGACGTCAGCATCAGCAGCCTTCCCGATTGTACTCTAGAGCGCGTAGCATTCTTACGGTCCCGCAACGGTGGCCTGACGCTAGGAAACGACCAACCCAGTTTGGCTAATTTGTATGCACCTCTTCGCTATCCTTGTGAGTTTTGTTGAGAGTTTTGTCTAATTTCGGCCCCTGGTATGTATCGCTTTTCAATAAACTGTCGAGAACTAAAATATTACGATTTGGAGATGCATCCCTAGTGGCAGCCCGCTATCTGTTCGATAGCGAAGGCCAAAAAATTGAATACGGGAATTACACGAAACCAACACACGACGCTGTTCTGAGGACATGCAGAGTTGCAATTTCATTTCGAATGCGAGCACCCTGCATGCTTCGGGTTTCCCTCTCAAATGGCTCGTTTGAAATGTCTGGAACGCATATATCGAGCAAGTGATGTTGGCTTTTCATGTCGACCCCAGAAAACATTGTGCTTTGTATTCCCACTCTCCTTTAGTATTATGTTTTCACAAATTGGGTCCAAGGAGTGCTCGCCTGTCCATCATGTTTTCTTCCATTCCATCTGTTTTACTTCACTACATTTGGTAATTTCAGTGGCTACAACTGGACCTTTCGCCAATCGCCGACAATGACAGCAGTGGAGAAGGGTCTCTAGGACGATCGCTGAGTACGTTTGCTGATGAAGTGGTTTTCTGGGCTACTTGCTTCCAGAAAGCACCGCTGAAGTTAGTTACCGTGTGACGAGATACCTGCCGCGAATCGTTATTGGCAGCGTTGACCCCACTGAACCGTGTTCGCATTAGGCTACTCGTGTAGGCAGTTCGACCGAATCTCTGCCTACAACGGCACTTATATAGACAAATAGGTGAAAATAGGCAAACTGATAAATATAGGGAAATCAGTACGCAATCAACAGGTGAGCATTAGACGCAGACTTGTCTCGTGTTAGTGTTTAGTATAGCGACAGCCTAACACCTAAATTTACTTTTCATAGCGAAAACGTGTCATAAGAAAGCATAAGGATTTTAGTGTTTTATACCCACCACAAGGACTGTCACGTTGTCTTAATGTTTCCGAGTTCAAAAGATGGAGAATTTAGGTCACAGTGCAATGCAATAGTTTTGAATGGCGGTCTTCCACATGTGAAAAGTTGGTGTTAGAAAAATTGGTCATTGAATATGGTATGTATCACGAAGAAAAAATAATTATATCTATCTATTTCTATTAATTTCCTTGCTTATACATATGATATTCCTACTTACTTGAAGACCAACCCCCTTGTTAAAGTTCAAATGTACGCCGATGATATCAAAATTTGTGGTGTATATAACGAATCTAATCAGTCAGAAATCTACCAAGCTCTTTCTCTTTCCATCACAAGAATGATGGAGTGGGCTTCGGCCTGGGAGATTCCTGTAAACCTGTCTAAAACTTGTGTCCTTCATATTGGAAATGCTAAACGAGGGGAATCAAATTTAAGGATGTGGCTCTTGAAAACATTGAAGAGGTAGGCGATCTTGGAGTTTTTGTCAAATCGGACTTATCATTTGAAGGTCATGTGAACCTAATTGTTCACAAGGCATTTGGTGCTGTTTTCACCTTATGCAGGAATATTCGTTGTAGTAATCCGCAAGCATTTATTAAACTACATCAAGCGTACGTTGTACCTGTTTTGGAATATGGATCACAAACTTGGAGTACAGCGACAAAGAAGCTCCAAGGTAAAATAGAAAAGGTGCAGCAAACATTCACTCGAATTGTAATGGGTAAATGCTTCCCAAACTCAGACTATCCACGTGCTATGTCTGATTACAGGAGAAGGTTAAATATTCTCAAACTTGATACGTTGTTATACCGTAGAACAGTAAATGATCTCGTCCTTGCCTTTAAGATACTCAGAGGAGAAACGAAATTGAAACCAAGTAAATATTGGGTTTTTAGGTAGTAGTGAAGCAAATGCTCGTCTGGGTATGACCGATTATACGCCCGGACTCCTAGGTGCTCTCTTCTCGTCAAGGTGCTCGAAAGTGATTACCACGCCCAGTTGGAATCACACCATAGCCATACTGAATTATGACGCACTCTTGTAACACTATGACTTTATCAAATTTTATTTAATTAAATAAGTTTGACCAATTTAAGACAATTAGATGTAGTATTATACTATATCACTCTTTTTTGGAGCACGCTATTTTTGTTCAGTCGTCTGCATCGAATCTTCTGAGCAGCTGCATAAGAAAGCTTTCTTATCTAGTTGCAACTCATAGTGTTACCAAAACTACCAAACTCCTAATATCTATTTTGTTAAGGTTAATTGTTTTTATGTTAGTCTGGACTGTGTTGACTAACAATGTTCATTGTTGTTTTTAATAGGCGCACTTCTGGTACAGTAATAAATAAATTAATTAATTAATTGATATGTACGAAAAAAATTTCAGAACAAAGTCATGTAACAAGTAGGAACAATCAATATGCTGTGCCGCTCCTTGAAAATGGCGCAGTGTCGCTGGGTCTCGCACCTAGATGCGGGGAAGACCTACAGTGGACGCGGGCGATGAGAGCAGAGCGCAGGTCGAGCCGAACGCTGCCTAGAAGTCGACCTCGGCGGAAAAGACGCAAAATGCCGATTTTCTTGAAATTTAATAAAACTACATTGTGCGAAGGCGCTTGCAGCGGTGAGATGTGCTATCCTAAGCATTTTAGAGACTGAATGACCCAGGGACCTAGGTGGAGGAAACAAAGTGGGATCAAGATGTTGTTGGGGATCTCTCCGAGTTTCGGTGTATATAAAATGCTACTCGATTGAACAAAGTTCCTTCCACTTTGCCTGCTTTAGAGACACTAACGCCTATTTTGCACTGAAAAATTTTATCATCTTAGCTTTCTCCCTTAAAGAGTTACAGTACGTGCAACGTCGGGAAAATCCATCGCTGAAGGTGGTGCGCAATTGATTTGTGGCCGCTGCATGTCGTCGCTGCTCTACGCCAAAGCGTTCCAGCTTCTCCCTCCTCCCGTATTTCGTTGGCAGAGATGTCTTCCGTACACAGGAAAGCCCTCGTCCACTCATCTCCTTTTTCACAAAAGATATACTTCGTGCGAAACAGGGAAATTCATTACTGAGAGCGAAGCACAGGAGATTTATGCCTAGCACAATTTTTTCTTTTTTCAAGCTTAAAATAGCTTTATCTGCTTCTAAGATATGCGCTTTAGGGTTCGGAGTAGAACCTAGCTTTATCACTTCCTTTTCAAAAAAGTTGCAGCACCTGCTACACAAGAGAAATTCACTGTTGAGGAAGAAAGAACGGGTTGGAGATGTGAAACCTAGCAATTCCTCCAGACTCGATGCTTTTGTAGATCGATAGTTTCACAAGGGACTTTCTGTCAATTATACATATTTATCCATTCCCTGTGAAAGTAGTAGGGCACTCCGAGGACATGCCGGCTGTCGCATGCAGACGAGATTTTATGTTTCGATGCTGCCCAGGCCCACCAATCATTTCAATCCTCCGAAGTCGGCTAATCAGTGGTAGAGTGGTCCCGCAACGATAAAACATTGATTTGTCCATCAACAGTCACCGTAACTGATTGTGTAGAAATATGAGTTCTGATCTCTACAATATCTCGAGGTAGAGTGCATGGCGCGTCCCAGTTCGGAGCTGACTAGCTGTCTCCTATCTATTTTTAATCCTCTTCCTTAATTTGACCAGACAGAGACGATTTTTCGCCAATGAACCGTAGATGAACGAAAAATGTGCTACTGCTTATTAGAATAACCTAAATAAATAAATAAATAAATAAATAAATAAATAAATAGACTAGAATAACTTATCTATCGTTTTATGAGCTTTCTGGTCTGCAGAATATTCTCTAAAGAAACGCTACTGTCAATTACGCTGGCTTTGAGTCCGAGCACTTAAATGTCCTTTGGCAATTAGTGGAGACGTCCCTCGCTAACGAGTACCCCCTGGCGCTTTCAAAAAAACAGCGGTCAAAAATGGAGTAACGAAAAATGTTTTTGTGACACTGGGTAGATCTCGTCCAGGGGATCACGAGTATAGATGAGTTTTCTAAAAAAGATGAAGACCAAGACGGCTACAGCAAAAGAACAGAAAGAACGCGGATAACGCGCCTACCGCGCCCCTTTTCCAATCCTTATGGTGGGTATTGTACGCGAAAAGGGATAGTTGAGAAAATCCTCAGCTGATTTTTTCAACTTGAGAAGCATAATGGCACCAATCAATCTGAGAATTATTCAGTTCCAGTTTCTTGAACGGTAAAGATTCTATGAGACGCTAGTGCTTATTAGAATAATACGGGTTTTTTGCATACAATTCATCGAAACTCCGTACTCATAACAAAACAAACAGAATGAATAACTGGTTTCAGCTTGACCGGCTCCATGTTGATATCAGCGGCCGGCTCATCCCGATCACAGGTGAATTCTGATAGCTAATAGTTGCTAGGAAGAAAAGTGATCGTTCGGTTCAGTCAAACAGCGCTGGGTAAGCGCCCGAAAAGCAGAGGTACGGGTCCGAGACCTGACGCAAGAGCTTTGATTGCAACTAGACATTCTTCTAGCTGCTTATATCTTCAAACAAAAGCGCGTATTTTTGTTTTCGTTACGTATTATATGAAGAATAGCTCGAATTCCTACCATCATAACGGACTGCCCTAATAGTACGAGTTGTGCCTTTTTTGCAGATGTGTAAAGGGGCATTCCATTTGAACCCCGCTTTATTAATAAACGTTGGACTAGGCTCACGATGGCGACGAGCATGCATTTGTATTCGCTCCATAGGAGCACGTAGGTCCATCGAGCCGGTACAGATGCGTATTCGCTCATGATTCATTCACCTGTCCACCTATCCATTCATCCATCTTCCCACCTGCTCCTGTCCCTCACCCGCTACGTCAAGCCGCGCGGCTTATCCGAATTGCGTTTCGTCGTCATGGTGACATGGAATCGCCAGCAAAAATTGTTTTCCACCGATTTCTCGCACACGTTAAAACATTTCTCGCTGCACCGATAGACACATTCGCGCCTAGGTGCCGGAAGTGATTTCCGTATGGTTGTCTTCCTCTCACTTTTAACCTTCCAGTTTTTCAAGAATTTCGAATTTTCCTGCTTGATGTTGCATGGAATTGTGTGGTTTTACGCTGCACAGAAATTTACTTGTTTTTATTTATAGTTCTCAACACCTGCGACACACCTAACAGTGCGCCTTGCACTTGCTCTCTTTACGAATTGTTACAGTGCTGTACAGACTTCTTTCTATTTCGCACGCGAGATAAGTGCAACCGATTTTTTCGGCAAACCTTCCGACAAATCTTATTTTTCGAGGCATCGAAAAATAAGATTCGACGAAAGATTTCGGTGTACTTATGCTTGATGTTGTCCTCAATCTTGATGAAACCTTAATTTTAACCACTTCACGACAATGTACTTTTTCGCCTGCTCCTTGCACTTTTCGTTTTTAGTCGGTGAATATCTTTATGCTTTGGGAGCTTCCTCACTCAAGCAGTTGGTCCTAACGGTAAAGGAGGCCATATATTGTTTCAATGGTTAGGAACTTTTCTCCAGATGTGACTGCTCCTAAAACAAAAGTGATGGAGGTCGATAAAATGACCTGCAGGGATACGCCACGAATTCTGCCTCTCTGGGAAGGTCCGAATACGCAAATTTGCCTTCGATTTTGGTCTCTAGTACGGTTTTCTGCTACTAGAAAACAACACTTGTCGCCATGCAAAAGCGGTCATCATCTAGTCACTTCTTACGACCTTCAATGAACGTCAGTCCGAATCACGCATGGATGCTTGATAGTGAAGCATCCTGCATCTGTCCACCGTCTTTTGTTCACTGTCCGTCACGTCGCTACTAGCAAGATCAGTCGAACATTGCTTCATTGTCGATCTTCAGATTGGGAAGTGTTGAGCTCTCCTCCAGATCACACAATCAGTTGATCGTCCCACGATGCCGCGCGGGAAATCCGGCGGTCGACGGTTCAGTGTGAGTGACGCAGCACTGTCTTCGTTATTTGCATTTACGTCTTCTCTACAGGGTATGTGAAATTACCGACCTGCTCTTCTCACGGCTCGTTACAGCTCACGTCATGTGCTTTTCATCTGGTCCAGCTGGTTTTCTCTCTAAAATATGCGAGAAGAATATGGCCGGCCATACAGATGTGTCATGTGAATCTCTTCAAGAATACTTAGGACCAGCCCTACTTGACAAAGGGTTAAAGTCCGGCTTACTGTATTCTCTTCCCCAGTCCCAGAACACGTCAACATTGCTCCGAAGTGTCCACATAGCTGGCAGATGGGTCGCGTGGTTGTTCTCGTGATTTTGTGATCATTCCATGGAGCCACCCTCGCCATTAGCGGGCGAGGGTGCATATGGAATTTTGATGGACGTTAAATATGGATACCTCGAGATCAACGAAGATGGAACTAAATGATGTGGGGTAAGCTAGCAGTCGTTGATAAGCACTATACAAATCGAGACGTTCTTAGTGGGCTACCTCGTTTTTAAACCGTTACCTTAGCAAAAGTCTTTGCGGGACCACCACGTCTTCGAGTTAGCGCTGGCAGCATGCCAACTTCACGATAATCAATATTAGAGCCACGGAACTACGGAGTGGGGAAGAGCTTCATGCTGTTTGGGGCGGATTTTGGTGGAATATTTCGGGAGGAAATGCTATTTGAGGGCATGCGAGTGCTAGCCTGTAAGAGCGCCCGCGTTGTCACTCACCGTGATGTATATCACGGGATCTCAGGCCAAGGAGATCAGAGTCATTTTCTTTAAGCCTCTTGTGGCTTTTGCCAAGGTTGTAAGCTGCGTATTAGCAGACTGGTCCCCGCAATGTCGAGCCATCCGCTGAATGGGATCGGGGCTCAAGCGGGCCTCCACCAAAAGCAGAAGAGCGCCACCAGCGCTATGGCTTCCTACTACCCAAGCGATACCAGTCGTATGTTCGGCTACGCGCTCTCCTCCGCGTCAGCGGAGGAGTTCGGTAAGGGAAGGAGGTCCAGGATGTAGCTAATGCCAACGCGGATGAGTGGGATTAGTCTGGTCCCGGAGCTCGGCAAGTGAAGTGAAAAACAGCTGATGCCCTCATTTAAATTATGGCAGAAGAAAACCATTCAACATAGAGTACAACTGTGCTTACGTTATGTTCGATAATCGGTCGTGTGGATGCCTAAAACAGCGTTCCCAGTTGAGGGGAGAAATGAAAGAAGGCGGTAGAAAGAAGCAAAGCTTGGAACAAATTCGAGCAATAGTACCTATCGCAACAGTCAACTACACTTTTCTCGTTCGGGAGAATGTCGAATTTTCGTATGACCGAATATTATTCGGTTTTCGAAGCATCGAATACTTAAATAATTAGTTAAGAACGCGGAGCAGTGAAATCCCGGTTATGCTAGAGAAGGATAACAAGTAATATTCTAATTGCATGATGGTGTTGCAAAAAAGGTAGCTCGTGAAAACTAAACGTGCACCGAAAAGTTTAGTGGTGCAAATTTGTATTTTCTCTACATGGGTTCGTTGAACTCACAACTACTAATTGGTGCGAGCATATCGATTTTTTCCGCTCTATAGCCCGTCTTACAGCCGTCGCCATCGCGATTTATCATGATCCACATATCAAATAGATAATTGCGCGCAAAAATTGATGGTTATCGATTGTTAGTTGGCCTTTAGATCGATTTTGCTGATTCACTTTATAGCCCGTTCTGCGGCCAACAGGTTTTGTGAGACGCTGTAAAAACCATTTGACTCGTCTGTTGGAGAACTGCAGTTGCATGTAAATATCAAGTGCATGTATGTCGCACGAACGATAAACACAACGCATGCTCCAGATGATAAAAGATTTACCACGTAGGAGCTCCTCAAGCTCAGATTGTCGTTTTTCCTCCATTTAAGCTTAAGTTCCTCTGCATAAAAACAGGTCGATGATTGACTACTGCGCTCAAGCTGATGCGCATTAATGGTACGAAAGTGCACGGAATTGCAGCGAAATCATGTATCTACACTATCTGACTACTCATTCCCTGACTCATAGAAACACGTGAACTGGGCCGCCACTACTTAAATCCTAGAGGCCACTGCAAGTCGGGGCGAGGGCGACGCCATCATACTCTCCATCATGGCATGGAGGCATATGCTATATTGTACTTCGGCGACACCCTGCGAACCGTCGCCGGCGACCTGCTGCCGACAGCGCGGGAGCCGAGCTAGAGAGCGCCCGCCAGGGGTGTGCGTAATTGCGATTTACGAATTTACGATATACGGCGATTTTTGGCAATTTTTTTACGGTTTACGACGTGTTGGGTCGTAAATCGTAAATTTTCGTAAATGTGACGTTTCTCCTACAACGGTCGTCCACATGATGTCACGCAAAATAGCTCGTGACGACGGACCCAGTTTTAAAGACTATACGTCTTGGCGCGGAGTAAATGACATGTAAAGCGCTATAAAATCAAAGCTTATGACATATTTCAAGGTGGAAGCCGTTTTGATTTTTTTCAGTGTTCTTTTTAGGGATGTGATGGGAGATATCACCCTATGTATATCATTTAGAATGTTGTGCCTTAGCGAAGGACAGTGGTTACAAAATCAGCGGAGGGTATCCCAAGCGAATAGAGGGAAGTAGTGGTGCAATATTTTGAAGTTTTGAATGGGCAAAGGATGCAAATCCCGAGCGCTAGGCAATGGACAGCTATTGTCGAACGATTCTCTTTTCTTTCATAAGCTGTGAAAGGCCTCTAAAGCTGAGAAACGCCTTTGCTACAAGCTCTTTCCAATTAGTAGAGAAAAACTGCAAAAAAAAACTGCAGTTACACCCGGCTCGAAATCGTCTTCATTTAATTGAAACCAAATACATTTCACACATTTGGACGTCTATGGAATCGAAGTGTACACGTCTGAAGAATGTCACACAATAAAGTTCCATTAAAAAAGCACTTTACAGACGTTAGAGGTTGTCCAGAAAATGTCACAGTTTCAAGCCTAGCCTTCTGCTGCAGCAACACTATTGGGCTTATTTCGAAATGCGGAAAAGACGAGAGTTTGTGCTATGTCAGATGAAAGGACTGCGCCATGCCCTTGCTCAAAACGCTATGCTTGCCTGATTACCAATGCAATCGTTGTTTTCTTCAGTTGATCCGCTGTCAAAGTAATCTTTTTTGGTCTTGATAGTGACTTGTTGTTGTTGTTGTTTTAGCATAGATTTCCACGGAAGCTAAAGGCTAGCTAAATGGATGGAGGACAAACTTGCGTTCGTTTAGACACCAGATACCATATACATTTAGTAGGCTCCCTCTCAAGATAGATTTGTTTAAATCAACGATTGTCTGGGCTTTTTACGACCTACATTTTGATTTAGATGTTGTTCACTTGCTCACTTTTAAAGATTTCCAACAGTAAGAATTCTTAATCTTAAGCTGGAAAGAGCGCTATAAATTTAGTGAATATTGACTCATCTTCTATAACCCCTCCCGCTATGCCTCTAAAAATTTAGTTGTACTGCGCTACAGGTCAAGCAGGTCTTACGATTTACGGTTTACTCTTTTTTCGGTTTACGACGGTTTTTTCGTAATTGCGATTTACGATTTTCGAGATTTCGAATTCCATTTACGCACACCCTGGCACGCGCGCACTGTTCCTCTCGAGAGAAAGGGAGTGCGCGCGAGAGAGTGCCGCTCACGCGAGCCCTCCGGCTCCAGGACCTAACTCCAACGCGACGTCGCGCGCTAGTCGCGTGCGACACCACGGAGCTGAAACGTGAACGCGCGCTCGGTGACGCATTGTTAGCCGCGGAGCACGAAATGCTCTCAGTGTTTAAGCTCTCAGACCACATTTCTAGCAAGGAACGTAAGATCCCACAGAATGTGGTAGGCAACAGTCTGCAGTAGGACAATTGATCCGAGAATGGGTGATAGTGACCTTTTTCCGTAGTATAACCATCATCACGGGTGAAGATTGACCGAAGAAGTTGTAGTTGGCAAATACTGACGCAGGAAACCATCCACATGACCAGGATTCCTGTATAAACTGTTGCTGATCGTCCTATTGAAACCAAATTCATGTACCATCTCCAAGAAACGTTGAGATAAGGCAAACGCGTGCCGCATGTCTCTGTAGGAAGCGTTTCTAGCAGGGATGAGCGGATTAACCGTTATCCGTTATCCGGTTTCTGGGGGGTTTTGGCCTATCCGTTTTGTTGTTCGTTATCCGGCAATTGTGGGCCGGATAACGAAAAACAAATTAGCTGATACCCAGGTTTGGACGTGGTATTGGACAGCTGTGTAGAAGCTTCACATTCATAGGAGGGATCGCGAGCAACAATAGAGGGCATTTTAATCTAGAAGGGTGAGGTGACTTCAGGCGCAGGTGACGTAGTAGGAAAGACGTCTAACTTCCATCCTTCCAGGGTCGTTCATTTATACCATATATCTATGAAATCTACTATGGGTTGATTTGTTCATGAACTTGTCACCACAAGCCGTGTGCAGACCAAGAACACGTACAAGCTGTCTTGATAACCAAGATGAATTGCTTAGGGCCGAATTAAGCGCCCTCTTCCACGATTGCAGGGTGCAGGTAGCATGTGGAAAATAGACATTGGATCCGACACCGATTTCCCGGATAATCGGATGATTCGGATAGGCCATTTTTTCAAACCCCGGATCTTCGGATGATTCAGATGAGGGCAATTTCGAAAACCCCGGATCTTCGGATGATTCAGATGAGGGCAATTTTAGAAACCCCGGATCTTCGGATGATTCAGATAACGCCATTTTCAGTCGAGCCGGATTTCGGATATCCGATTCAGATACAACCGGATAAGTGATATAATAGGGGCACGCAACCTCTTAAAAACGGAACACATCAGTAACTCCGCGTTTATTTCCTTGACCAATTGAAGTCACTAGCGCGCAAAGCAGCTTGGAGCGCCTCATCTTGAATTAAATGTCTATATGCCCTGGTAGCAAGGCACATGAATGCCCAGTTACATTATATCTGGCCTAGCTTAGTTCACCAATGGAGTGGAACACACCAGTGCTACGTAAAAGATGTATTTGGTTGCCTTACGAGGGGAGCCCTCCGCAGAGCTATTTTGCGCTTCCAGAACAAACAAAAAACAGCTTTATGAACCCAAAGAGCCAATACCAACTCAATAGTGAGTTGGTAATGTCTTGTAAAGGACAATAATGAAACGATTCCGAAACGCCCCGCAAGAAATTTCTCGTGCTCTGAAAAGGGAAGGGTCTGAAGCGTATGTCTGAATGGAGAGAGCGAGTCATCCCACCATATCCTATATATTAATAATCGCCACTCCTCAGTTAGTATAAAAATGCGTTTCTTTTTTGCCAAATCGATAAGCCCGAGGAGTAGAGGATCCTTGAAGTTACAGTGGAATCGGCGCCTCACGAGTTCGGGAGTCTTGTACGCCCGCAATGCCGCCGGCGGGAAGCGGCTCGTAGCGCAGTGGATAGCGACGTTGCTCCATGAGAGGGAGGTAGAGGGTTCGACTTTTCTGCGCTGCTGCATCTTTGCATTTCAACTGTTTGATTTGAGCGATTCTGACATCTGCACCATTTTAGATGTTTGCTGTGCAGTGCTTCCAGATGTATGCCGTGAGAGCAACTTTGTTGCCACTTGTTCATTACTGACCGGTTTTTTAACCAAAACTCAATTGGAAAGCTGTTCAACATAACGATGTATGAACGTTTGACATCAGTGATACACAGACACAAAGTTCCTGGAACATAAGCACTGGTCACAATACGAGCAGCGCATAAAGGCTGCTGGCTCCTCACAGTTTGCTTCCATATATGGACAAATGAGATCGGCTCCAGAGGCGAAATCCAATTGAAGACGTTCCCTTTCCTCCGAAACAAGAATTCCAGCCGAAAACGTTATCATATGCCCACTGCTTGCCAGCCTTTCCACGTCTATCAGTTCATTTTGCGGATCCCAACCTTCTCCTGGTTTTCCACCACTTTCAGCCGTTCGCCTTCGTTAACTTCAAGTTGACGTGCTTCGAAGTCCTTGGGTATGCTAGCCATCCGTTCGGTCAGGTTGGTGTCATTCCCATGAAGGCTGCTTATCTAAAGGTGGACCACACTTCAGCATGAGCAAGTGGATCACCACTCGAGCATCGGCGACTTTGTTGGTGTTAGGTTTTAGAGAACCTCCAGCACACCTCTGATTTCCAGATGACAGGCAAAGATGAGAGAACGAGTGTATTGATGCCGTTTAGGTCAATTTCCGGGATCCACAGACTTTCTCGTTTTAACCACATGTGACGTCACGTCATGGTTTCCTTTGAAAATCCAAGCAGGATGGTTTTACCAGAGGTCATTGGCCGATGTATGGAAACAGACTGAGAGGAGCCTGCAGCATTTATACCCTGCCCATTGTGTCCAGTGCTGCTTTATGCACGTTGTACCTGTATATTCACTGGTGTTGAATATTTATGCATCATCCTGTTGAGTACCACAGCATGCAGCTGGAAAGTGCGCGGAAAACATCTGAAAATGGTATAGACGTCAGAGTCCTTCAAACCTCAACCAATCATTTAAAAATCATTTAAAATTTAATTAAAATTAATAATAAAAACAATCAATTAAAATCAATTAAAAGCAGGAATGCAGCAGCGCATGAGGATCGAACCTCCGACCTTCCTCCCATGAAGCATCCTCACTACCTATTGCGCTCCGAGCTGCTTGCCGGCAGAGGCATCGCGGTCGTACAAGAACCCAAATTCGTGATGCGCCGTTCAATTGTGACTTCAAGAACCCCCACTCCTTGGGTTTCACGACTTAGCAAAAATGAAAAACATTTTATGCTAATTGAGGGGTGGCGATTATTCCTATTTAATAGGATGACTCCCTCTCCCCGTTCAGATATACGTTATCAGACCATTCCCTTGTGAGAGAATTCCCGCCAAATGATTGCAAATCTGCCCGAAAAAGTCAGGTTATCAATGGCGCAGAGTTTGCCAGCAAGGCGCGCTAACCTCCTATTATCCGATTTTTATCCGATTTTATTCGAATCATTGCGTTTTTCAAAACCCCGGATCTTCGGATGATTCAGATGAGAGCAATTTTGAAAACCCCGGATCTTCGGATGATTCAGATGAGGACAATTTTAGAAACCCCGGATCTTCGGATGATTCAGATGAGGGCAATTTTCGACCGAGCCGGATTTCGGATAATCCGAAACCGGATAAATCCGGCCGGATATCCGAAAATGCATGATTCGGATCCCATGTCTAGTGGAAAAGGAATTTTAGTTTTTACTGATAGACTGTTGTAACGCATTAAACACGTACAGCTAAGCAGTAATGAATACAAGCCAAATGGGCACAAGTTCAATCTAAATGAGTGGAGAAAGCTACGCTCCTACAAATAGTTGATGTGTGTTTATAGAAACGATTTTCTGAAAGCATTTTCTGTACGCTGGTACTGGTGGTACCTCCGTAATGTTAATTGATCCTCTCTATTAAAAGTCAAAATTGTGCAATTGAACTGCACTAAACTGTTTCCCCACTGCGCATATTGGAGCTTTATTTTAATCTAAGATTGTCCTTTAGGGACACTCTACTTCTGCTTTTCTAGTTTTCATATCTCTCTGCACGTGTATTTGGACTGCACAATGGCTTGTACTGGTTAGCCTGTAGAAAGCTGGTATTTCATCCATCGCATTCCACGTTCTCCTTAGATCTTGGGGTACTCTCGAACAGCAGTATCAGCCCGCGTGAAGCTGCGAAAACAATACTGTGATGCAGACTTCATTCGCCTGAGGTGGCCTATCATAGAGAAGTCAAGAGGCGTCGGAGGAGCCATTCATCTAAGGATCATTCTGCTTGGCCACAGCCTTAATTCAAAAAGAAAACCTGACGATTGATCAGTAAAACAACCCAACAATGGAAACTTACAAAATATGTACCGGCAAGTTGCTGTTCAATGAAGGAAATGTGAGCGAATAAGGGGTGAATGAGTCTCACATTCTCTCCCTCCAAGGGCGACTTATGAATGTTTCTATACTGTTAGTTGAGCTGTTTTACACATCCTTTGTCTCTTTCTTCCCATTCGTTTCAATGGCAAGCATTTGAACATTTGTGAATTGTGCTGGAAATGCGCTTGGATGAACAAATTCTCAATCTTTCCTTATCTTTTCCAGACTTTGATTGAGGTGATCATGGCGAAACAGAGTAGAGGTTGCAAAACAGTTTTAGTTTCACAGCTTGGTGGTCTTGTTTGCGGAACGTGGAGAAATTGCCGCTTCTACATTGCCATCCAAACCGATGCTCAGTTCGCAAATCGAACTGAGCATCGGTTTGGATGGCAATGAAGAAGCGTTTCTTTTTACTGAAGTTTTGTGAGAATCCCATAGGGCATTGTTAGAGTGACTGCACTGGGTTAAAAAAACCCCATTGAAGTCGTTAGAAAAGATTTATAATTTGACAGCAGTCGCGCTCCATGTCTGCTGTTGAAACTAGAGCAGTTTAAGCCCATCAATCGTCGCGGTCCGATGCCTCCGACGGCTAGAAACGCTTCCTACAGGGACAAGCGGCACGCGTTTGCCTTATTTTAACGTTTTTTGGAGATGATATATGAATTTGGTTTCAATAGGACGATCAGCGACAGTTTATACAGGAATCCTGGTCATGTGGATGGTTTCCTGCGTCAGTATTTGCCAACAACAACTTCTTCGGTCAATCTTCACCCGTGATGATGGTTATACTACGGAAAAAGGTCACTATCACCCATTCTTGGATCAATTGTCCTACTGCAGACTGTTGCCTACCACATTCTGTGGGTTCTTACGTTCCTTGCTAGAAATGTGGTCTGAGAGCTTAAACACTGAGAGCATTTCGTGCTCCGCGGCTAACAATGCGTCACCGAGCGCGCGTTCACGTTTCAGCTCCGTGGTGTCGCACGCGACTAGCGCGCGACGTCGCGTTGGAGTTAGGTCCTGGAGCCCTCCGGTGCCCTCCGCGACCAGAGGGAAAGCGACAACTTGTCTCAGCTTTCCGCATTGCGACAAGCTGTCGCCGAAGTATTACATGTGACTACCGCTCTAGAAATAGTTGGGAACCAGGAAGGATGTCTCTGCAACACCATGAGGAGTAGTTTCTCGTCACATCGACAGGGCACCAGCTTGCTGAAACTGCTTATATTGTTCGACTGAATTTGTTAACAATTCCGTCACACAACTGAAGCATTCAGTTTCGCTACTCTATAGTTTCCCGTTCGTCTAAGCTATGTATGAGCACATATAAGCTTGGGAAACGTACTGAAGATGGTCGTGAGGATCGTCTCTGGATCAGATTCTGCCGGAACAGTATGAGAACCCCAGAGTTGTTGCGATTGGAAGCGCATACGCGACACATTTTGTACTCAGGTGGCGTATGGGGGAAATGCTTAATTACCTGCCGCTCAAGGTAAAGCCAGTGAAGGTTCCAGAACATATAGACAGGAAAGGTCGTGCATATTTTCCAGGACTACTGTTTTATAAAACGGAGATGACGTCACCTGAAACCGCCACCACTCGATTGGCTCTGTTAGTTATGTATGCATGCAAACAAGTGCTCCATCACGCCAATCGGCCTCCCACTTGCGCGCTTCGCGCGATGTTGCGGTATCACTAAGCTGAGAACAATCACATCAAGCAAGCTGCTCTGCTTATGCAGCTTATTATGCTCCAACATTGCTCTACCTTCCTTAAGATCAAGGACCAGATTTACCAACCGCTTACCGGCCAGCAAGCGACTGATGAACCTAACTCCAGTAGAGTCGTTTTGCGGTATGAAGAAATCCGGACTATTTCCCCGACCAATACGCTCAAATCGGCATCATCTCCAGACGGTTGAGTGTTGTCGATGCTTGTGCTAATCAGTGGCTTAGTACCCTAAGTTCTTCGAGACAACCCTCCTGATGTCCCATATTACTAATACTGGTCCCCCACTACTGGATCTGGTCCCACATTACTGGTACTGATCCCCCATTACTGGTCCCCTTTACTGGAACTGATTCCTCATTACTGACCCCTTATTGGAGCCCGTTCCCCCTTAACAGTACTGGTCCCGCATTACTGCTCGCCCCTCTCACTGGAACTGTCCCCCCACTACTGGTCCTCCCTTACCGGAACTGTTCCTCACTACTAGTCCCTCTTTAGTGGAACTCGTCCTACATTACTGGTACTGGTCTCCATAACTGGTCCCTTTCTGGATCTGGTCTCCCGCTACTGCCCTCCGCCCCCCCCCCCCTTCCCCCTCCTATAGCGGACCACGTTTTCTGAACCCCCACACACATTGGAAGACGTCTTCGGCACCTCTTCTGAATTCCCAGTCACGAAGACGTCTAGATATTTTCCGCTATTTTTGCGCCCCGTAATTTCCCTATTTCCTCCAGTCGAAGCGACAACGACGTTCACAAAAAAGATAATTTGATCAATATGGATTGATACTTCAAAAACGAAGCCCAGATTCGTGTTCAGCGACCTCGATTGCCTCAGGGCTGAAGTTCCCACGCAGGCAGAAGAGGTTTGGGTATTTTTCGCTATTTTCGCGCCGTAATCCCCCCCCCCCCCATTCCCCCTATTTCGCCTATCCCCCCCCCCCCCTATTTTATGACTAATTTCTGCGGCGGCGCCAGTCGATAGTATGATTCACCGCTTAGCGCGTTATTATAGAGTATGTGATATATGATACGTGCATGTAAATACGTTCGACGATTAATTCCCTCAAATCTGACATCACTGAATGCTCCATTGTTCGTGTCCGAACTTTAGTATGACGTTCCTTCGCTGGGCGTAGGTGGTTGTCAGAGAATGCTGTGAGAATGTCATGAAATGAAACTTGAATTCGGATATTCGACTATTCTATATTCGAGGCCTTCGAATAGTCAAATAAACAAATGATTCGAATTTTGAACTTTTCCGATTAGTCGAATAAGCAAAGAATTTCAGACGTTTTCGTTTAGTCGAATAACGAACATTCGATTCAGACAAAGTTATACCTTCAACCAGTCGCAGCGCATTCTGATTCAGGAGACGCATAAGAACATGACGAGCTGACAGGGCGCGTAGGTGGACTGATTGACCTGAGCGGGAGTATAAGTTGCACCTCTTCCCATCCGATTAGACTTGCACCGGGGGCGAGTCTCCGGGGCACGCCCTCTTCGTGCTCTGCCAGGACAGACGCCACTAGTGCCGAAAATGGGGGAGGGGGCAGTCGTTCGGTACACCGTGCTGCCCGCCACCCACTTCTCGCCCTGCCCGCGCCGCCCTATTTGGACAAGTTTGCTGCGCGCGAAACAGTCGTTAATTGGCGTGAAGCCGTCCAAAAGCCTAACAGCTGGTAGGAGACTATTGGGAAGCGCATCTCGGGGAACTCTGAAGTCATTTTCTAGTCGGTTCGGTTATGGAGGCAGTTGAGCGAAGAAGAACGTCGCTCTTCTCTCTAGATTCTTTCAATTTTCAACCAGAGGCTATGGGTGATTCCGGTCAAGAGCTCTACATTGAAGGCTTATTCGTAATTCTACGGAAAACCGGCTCACCACCCTCTCTTTCCAAGGATCAGACAATTCCTCTTGTGTTGTAGAAGTTTCTAGTGGTCGAGTTGTTGTCCCGACATATCTCGCTAAGATGTTGCTGTACTTGTCGGAAAACGCGAACGACGCCTTAGTACTGAGCAATGTGGCGAGACCTGAAGAAAGCCTTGGCGCTGCAGCTGAAAACTCTTTTTCTCCAAATATGGTGAACAAGATTCTGACTTCTGTCTCAAGAACGAAATCAGTTCGGGATAGCGCTACAGGGTCAAGGAAAGTGATTAGAAATGCGATGCCTCCATGATAGCAGGGACCCGGACATCTTGTCCTCGGCGCGCCCCTCGCCCCGCCCCTTTCTGAGGGCGGTGTGTCCAACGACTCTCCGCCGCGTTGATAACTCCTCCTAAATGAGGGCAGCACCTAGCTTCCTTTAGTAAGGTAGTCACCTAATTCCATCTACCCATTTATCTTCGCTGAAAATCGTCGAAAAAAATAGAATTCTGAACTCGCCCTTAGTGTTCACGACAGCGTTGTTCTTGTTAAGGTTACATCGACAAGCCTCGAAGCCTTTATTACTCAGCTGTGCTTCATAAAGAAATTCCGCGCCAAAATGGAGACTGTTTCGTCCGCTATTGTAAGCATTCTCTCAATTGCACTCTGGCTCGTCAGTTGCTGGCATGGAAGGCTCTCATTTCACAAAATTTAGAACTTCAAAGCAGCAGAGGATGCGTTGTTCAACTCCCCAAAGCCGTCTTCGATCGCGCAAGGTTAGCACTATTCCTTCAGTTTTTGTTTCTGAATTGCTTCAATCAGTACATTCCTTTTTTCAGCGCAAAACCCGGACGTGGAGGGTCCTTGTTCCTCCACCCCTGCCTCGAACCGCATTTGTGGGGTACGTCAAACTCATCTATTGCTTGCGCTTACATTGTCAATAGTAGCGAAGCGTTTTTGTCCAAGCTGCACGTTTTTCGTACAGCTCAAGCGATTGCTGCGGGACGACGAGAGCTCTCCTCTCACTTTAACTCGGTCAGTACTTGATATGATAGGAACAGATATGTACCAGTACTCAATACTCATGTAACGTCATCAACCATGTGATGTGACATGGGTCTTCGTAGGCCGGCCTGTCACAAGGGCCTGTCGCCTGCATTCGAGTGTCCGTGCTTAGCTTAGCTCGCAGAGCGAGCAGTTTCCAGTGGCACCACGTGGAGGAACGGACATCGCCACCGGATCAAGCCAAGGATGAGTTTTGGAGCCTGCTTGATGAGAAGACAGCAGAGGTGCCGTCGAAAGATGTCATCATAGTCGCTGGTGACCTTAATGGGCACGTCGGCGCGACGAAAGACGGGTACAGCTGTCATGGTGGATTCGGTTACGGGTCGCGTAACGCCGATGGTGAACGTATCCTTGAATATGCGGAATCGCATAACCTCACCATAGTAAACACCGTATTTTAAACGCTACTCCCACCTCATCTCATACTATAGTGGGAGCTCCAAGTCTCAGATAGATTTCGTCCTTGTGAAGGATCGCGACCGAAGTCTTGTCAAAGATGCGAAGGTCGTGCCGTATGAGACGGTCGCCCCACAGCACCGACCGCTGATCTGCACCCTAAAGATTGCCCCTCCAAGGCAGAAGCAGGTAGAGCGATGCGGTGCACCGAGAATCAAGTGGTGGCGAATGAGAGAGAAGGAAGCAGCTGTGATTTCTCGCGTGCGGTTACCGACAGTCACAACTGTGGACGAAACTTGGAAGAAGGCTGCCGACGCGATACGTGAAGCTGCAAGGTTGGAGCTCGGCATCACGGTGCCTGGACGACGGAAGGTCGACAAGCAGGCGTGGCTGTGGACAGATGATGTGAAAGCAAAAGTTCGAGAGAAGAAGTCGCTCTATCACGTGTTTCTCAGCGACAAGACAGCCGATAACTGGCGGAAGTACCAAGAAGCGAGGAAAGCTGCAAAGAAGGCCGTGGCTGTTGCAAAAGCCACTCATTATGAAGATGTCAACGAGAAGCTCGAGTCACGCGATGGTGAGCGGTATCTATACCGACTTGCTAAGAGCCGCCATCGCCAAACCGAGGATATTGGAAAGTTTTTTGGCATCAATGATGAGAGCGGCCATCTTCTGACAGACCGCAAAAAGGCGCTGAAGCGATGGCGTGATTACTTCGAGGAAGTTTCCACTATGGAATTTCCTCACCCGGCCATCCCTTCTGTGGCCTCTGTTCACGGTCCCGTACACAAGATCACCGTGGAGGAGACAGAAGCGGCTCTGAGGAAGATGAGGTCAGGCAAAGCGACTGGGCCCGACGACGTGGCAACTGATCTGTGGAAGTCAAAGCTGTGGTACCCTGCTGAGTGGTTGGCGAAGTTATTTAACCAGGTTGTGGCGGAGAAGAAGGTGCCTGAGTGTTGGCGCCAAAGCACGACGATTCCGATTTGGAAGAAGAAGGGCAGTCCTGCAGACTGCTCCAATTACCGTCCGATTCGCTTGCTCTCGCACAGCATGAAGATCTTTGAGCGAATTGTCGATGGTCGAATTCGTGGCATCGTCCAGCTTTCCAGCAATCAGTGCGCTTTCGTAGCTGGCTGTGGCACCATTGATGCCATACATGCCGCCCTCCTCTTGTTAGAGAAGCATCGCGAGAAGCAGAAGCCAGTGCATATCGCCTTCCTCGACTTGGAGAAGGCCTTTGACCGCGCACCGCGTGAAGTGATATGGTACGCCCTGCGACGACATGGAGTTCCTGAAGAGCTCATAGAGTGGGTGCGAATCCTCTACTCTTCCCCAAAAAGTAGAGTTCAAGCTGCAGCCGGAACCTCGATGGAGTTCCCCATCTCTGTCGGGGTGCACCAGGGTTCCGCGCTTTCCCCACTCCTTTTTGTTGTCGTGATGGACGCCATTACACGAGATCTTCAGAAGCCAGTCCCCTGGACACTGCTTTATGCTGATGACGTAATGCTCGCTAGCGAAAATAAAGGTGAACTCGAGCGAGAGGTGCAAGCATGATGTGATCGCTTGGAGTGCTTTGGACTCAGATTGAACGTGAAGAAGACCGAGTATCTAACGACTGACGTTAATGAGTCCAGCTCCATCAAGGTTAACGGCATCGAGCTCCCACGCACATCGGTTTTTAAGTACCTGGGATCAGCAGTAGCATCCGATGGCAATCTGATGATTGAAGTGAACTCACGCGTGAGTGCAGCTTGGTCCAAGTGGCGCTCGTTGACTGGCGTGCTCTGCGATAGGAAGATGCCAGAGCGCTTGAAGTCAAAGATCTACAAGGCAGTCATCCAGCCGGTAGCGATGTACGGTGTTGAGTGTTGGCCTGCGACCAAGGAGGTTGAAACGCGCCTCAGCGTCATGGAGACAAAGATGCTGCGCTGGACGGCTGGAGTCTCGCTCCTGGACCGCATCCGAAACGATGTCATTCGGCAGAAGTTCGGTGTCGCGCCGATAGCGGACAAGATGCGCGAAGCTCGCTTACGATGGTACGGCCACGTTCGGCGCGGAGAAGAAGACAGCGTCCGCAAGATAGGCCTTAAGTTCGAGGTGGTAGGAAAGCGGCCTAGAGGGCGTCCGAAGCAGCGCTGGTCTGACACGTTACATATGGACTTGAAGGTTGCTGGTGTCCACCCTGATCTAGCGCTGGATCGGGAGAGGTGGCGTCATGACACCAGAATAGCGGACCCCGCTACGAAGCGGGACAGACGCTGAAGAAGAAGAAGAAGATATGTACCAGTACTGGTGAACTTAATCTACTCCTCTGCATGTTCGGTGATTCCTACCTGACGCGGCCAAATCTTGAGAAAAATCGATTCCGATCAGTAATGATCATCCAGTCGATAGTGATTACTTGTTGTGAGCCACGTCTGTAAGTTCTTATTAGTATTACTCTATTATCGGTGTCTGAATGAAGCAGCCCAAACCCGCATTGCTATTGTAGTTCGAGTCCACCCAGGAAGTGCACCAAAAATTTCAAATTTCGCTTCACTACTTTGTTTACCCCTCACTCATATTTTGCAATTGGACAGCGTAGATGCTCGCAGTCATTGTTGTACCAGCTCTAAGGAGCTAGTCGTAGGGCATTCCTTGGGAGTCCCATCAACTATACAGCATTGCTTTCTTCTGGCGGAGGTTAGACTGCGGTTCTCGTTGGGGGAGCAGCTGGGCCTTCCCGGCATGATTTCGTAGGAGACGCGAATTCATCTCCCGTGACTACTTTCTCTCAGAAAAATCTTACTACGAAAGCGGAGAGGAAGAGACTGAGCGATGCTCAGTCGCGACAACGGGTCCGAGCCATGCAGGCCAAGTCGAGATCACCTTTATTCTTATCTTTTATTTATTCCTCTCGGCCGCACCGACGGCTTCTTGACAGCTTCGCCGTGGTATTAACTTCTCATCATCAATTGTAGCTGCCCCTATGTCATGGTTTCCTGAGGAAGAACATTTTAACTACGTCGATTGGGGCAAGTTAGAAAAAAAACTAAAGAAAAGGACGGCATCCACAACAAACGATTATTTGACCAATATCCATTAATGGCGATCGATTGTTCAAAAAAGAACTTCAGATTCGTGTTCAGCGACCTCTATTACCTCCAGGGCTGAAGTTTCGTTCCACTTGAATGACATCCACAAATTATCGATCGATATGGATTGCCTCCCCTGCTGTGAACGCCTCCCGTCGATGATCATTTAAGTGCCCAGGTACGGTTGCCGACGCGTTCGGCACGTCTACGGCATCGCCAGGCCCGATGTCGATGTTCAGCAATCGTTTCCATTACTCAGTGCCCCCACTCCAGTTGTGACGGGCGGACGGAAACACACACACACACACACACACACACACACACACACACACACACACACACACACACACACACACACACACACACACACACACACACACACACACACACACACACACACACACACACACACACACACACACACACACACACACACACACACACACACACACACACACACACACACACACACACACACGAACACACACACACACGCACGCACGCACACACACACACACACACACACACACGCACACGCACACGCACACGCACACGCACACGCACACGCACACGCACACGCACACGCACACACACACACACATACACACACACACACATACACACACACATACACACATGGCGATGTCCGTTCCTCCACGTGGTGCCAGTGGAAACCGCTCGCTTTGTGAGCTAAGCTAATCATGGACATTCGAATGCAGGCGACAGGTCTTGTGACAGGCCAGCCTACGAAGATCCATGTCACATCGCATGGTGTATGACAGTTCAAGTTTCTCGAGATAGTGCTACGGCGTCCGCGGGAGCCGACGCGCACTCGCAGATCCCGCGAGTGTGGAAAGTATGCGGGGGTCCCTGATGCGAGGATGGCATCGGGGGGAACTGAGCTAGTCCGAAAGTCCCGTAACGTAAGCAGGACCCGCGTGGCTACGCTGGATGTGGGTACGTTGATGGGCGCTCGTGCGAGTTCGTTGAAGCGCTGGAGCGAAGGAGAGTTGATTTCTGTGCGGTGCAGGAGACGAGGTGGGCCTGCCGCAAGTCAAGGGACATAGGATGTGGCTTCAAGGCCGTTCTATGTGGAAGTTCCAGGACCACCAGTGATGTCGGAATAATCGTCTCCGAACGATTTCGTGACTTGATTATAAGCGTCGAGCGCTTTGACGATCGATTAATGCAGATCGTTGTCGCTGCTAAGGAGCGACTCTATCACTTTTTCTCTGCGTATGCTCCGCAGAGTGGCTGCTCCGATCAAGCCAAGGATGAGTTTTGGAACCTGCTTGATTGGAAGACAGCGGAGGTACCGTCGAAAGATGTCATCATAGTCACTGGTGACCTTAATGGGCACGTAGGTGCTGCGAAGGACGGGTACAGCTGTCATGGTGGTTTCTGATACGGGTCTCGTAACCCCGATGGTGAGCGTATTCTTGATTATGCGGAATCGCATAGCCTCACCATTATGAACACCGTCTTCCGAAAACGCGACTCCCACCTTATCTCATATTATAGTGGGAGCTCTAAGCCTCAGATAGACTTTGTGCTTGTGAAGGATCGTGACCGGAGTCTTGTCACAGACGCGAAGGTCGTGCCGTATGAGACGGTCGTCCCACAGCATCGACCGCTGATCTGCACCCTAAAGATCGCCCCTCCAAGGCTGAAGTAGGTCGCGCGTTCGGTTGCCGACAGTCACGACTGTCGATGAAACTTGGAAGAGAGCAACCGACGCGATACGCCAAGCTGCAAGATTGGAACTCGGAACTACGAAGCCTGGACGACGCAAAGTCGACAAGCAGACAGATGATGGCTGTGGACGGATGATGTGAAAGAGAAGGTTCGAGAGAAGAAGTCGCTGTATCATGTGTTTCTCGGCGACAGAACAGCCGACAACTGGCAATAGTATCAGACGGCGAAGAAAGCTGCAAAGAAAGCCGTGGCTGTTGCGAAAGCCACTCATTATGGTGATGTCTACCGAAAGCTCGAGTCACGCGATGGTGAGCGGTATCTATACCGACTTGCTAAGAGCCGCCATCGCCAAACCGAGGATATTGGAAAGTTTTTTGGCATCAATGATGAGAGCGGCCATCTTCTGACAGACCGCAAAAAGGCGCTGAAGCGATGGCGTGATTACTTCGAGGAAGTTTCCACTATGGAATTTTCTCATCCGGCCATCCCTTCTGTGGCCTCTGTTCACGGTCCCGTTCACAAGACCGTGGAGGAAACAGAAGCGGCTCTGAAGAAGATGAAGCCCGGTAAGGCGACAGGGCCGGATGATCTGGTAGTCGATGTCTGGAAGTCGAAGCTCTGGTATCCTGCTGAGTGGTTGGCTGAGTTCTTCAACCAGGTAGTAAAGGAGAAGGAAGTACTGGAGTGCTGGCACAACAGTACAACGATTCCGATTTGGAAGAAGGGCAGTCCTGTGGACTGCTTCAGTTACCGTCCGATTCGCTTGCTTTCGCACAGCATGAAGATCTTCGAGCGAATCCTCGACAGACGAATCCGTGAAATCGTCAAGCTCTCCAACAACCAGTGCGGCTTTGTGTCTGGTTGTGGGACCATTGATTCTATACACGCCGCCCGCCTCCTTGTGGAGAAGCATCGCGAGAGATAGACGCCGGTGCATATAGCCTTTCTCGACTTGGAGAAGGCCTTCGACCGCGTACCGCGTGAGCTTATATGGTACGCCTTGCGACAACAACGTACCTGAGGAACTCATAGAGTGGGTGCGGATGCTCTACTCTTGCCCAAAGAGTAGAGTGCAAGCTGCAGCTAGAACCGCTTTTTGTTGGGGTGCATCAGGGTTCTGCGCTTTCTCCACTCCTCTTTGTTGACGTCATGGATGCCATTACGAGAGATCTTCAGCAGCCTGTTCCATGGATGCTGCTTTATGCAGATGACGTGATGCTCGCTTGCGAAGACAAAGACGACCTCGAGCGGCAGGTGCAGGCTTGGTGCGACCGTTTGGCGAGGTTCGGACTCAAATTGAACGTCAAGAAGACCGAGTATTTCACGACTGACGTAAACGAGTCTGGCTCCATTAAGACTAACGGTACTGAGCTTGCACGCACTTCGGTGTTTAAATACCTGGGATCAGCAATAGCGTCCGACGGCGGTCTGATGGTTGAAGTGAACTCACGCATGAGTACAGCTTGGTCCAAGTGATGTTCGCTGACTGGCGTGCTCTGCGATAGGAAGATACCAGAGCACCTGAAGTCGAAGATTTGCAGAGCCGTCGTGCGGCCGGTAGCGATGTACGGCGCTGAGTGTTGGCCTGTGACCAAGGAAGTTGAAACACGCCGCAGCGTCATGGAGGCGAAGATGCTGCGCTGGACGGCTGGAGTCACGCGCATGGACCGCATTCGAAATGATGCTATTCGGCAGAAGTTCGGTGTCGCGCCGATAGCCGAGAAGATGCGCGAAGCTCGCTTGCGATGGTACGGCCACGTTCTGCGTGGGAAAGAAGGCAGCGTCAGCAAGATAGGCCTTGAGTTGAAAGTATCTGGAAAGCGGCCTAGAGGACGCCCGAAGCAGCGTTGGTCCGATACGTTACACACAGACATGAAAATAGCGGGTGTCCACCCTGATCAAGCGCAGGATCGGGAAAGGTGGCGTCGTAACACCAGAAGAGCGGACCCCGCGACGAAGCGGGACAAACGCTGAAGAAGAAGAAGAAGTGCCCCAACTCCAGTTGTGACGGACGGAGGAAACACACACACACACACACACACACACACACACACACACACACACACACACACACACACACACACACACACACACACACACACACACACACTTGCTCTTTTATATAAAGGATAAAGGATAAAGGACGGCGTTACTCAATCCCTCCTGGGATGCGCCAGCGCATTCTAGTTCTACGAGATGTCGTGGAGGCGACATGAATGCGTATTTGGCCATACAATGACTTGCAGTGGCCAGCCGATGAACAAATCAGCGCTTTATCCTTCCCAGACAAGTCTGGCACCAATTCACCGACCCCGGAGGGATGGAAGGCTTGGTTGGCCTGGGCGGGAAATTCGAACCAGGAACCTGGTATCGGGTCCACGCGGCAGTCGCGCCTCCTCCGACTGCGCTACACGCGCCCGCTCTTTTATATATAGTAGGATATTCTAGAATGTGTGACATTATGTTAGAAATGTTAGAATGTTCGGGCTATAAGCTTGTTGCACTAAGGCGGACAGGTTTTGTTAAGTCTTGAAAAATGATTGAAAATTTTGTTGCAGGACTCTTCCGACAACCTAATAGAAAATCTAAGAAATTTTGGTGTGTCATAGGATACAGTAGCGCCATGCATCAATTCAGTGGGCGGTTTGTTGAACTGCGTGCGAAGTCACTAGTTTCTCCGACTCATGAGCGGTAAAATGACTTTGTTTTTGTTTTGATAGTGACTTTTTACTATGGCTTTTGCTAAATCCTAGGTTGATACACATTTAGGGAACTGCTAAGAGGTTGGAAACTTAATGCCAATTTAAACGATGAAGGCTTTTAGTCGAAACATCGTGTATAGGTTAAGGTAGATTTCTAGATTCAAAAACTTTTTCGACTTTCTTAAAACGTATAATTGATTTGAGTTTGATTGATTTGAGACCCACGCCCCTTTGCCTGACCAGAAGGAAATGTGAAAGTGAAAAAGGAGAAAAGCTTGGCAAGAAAACTGCCCAGCTTGGGCTGAAAGTAGCACGACAAATAAACAAATATTGGATCATTTTGTATTAACATTGACAGATAACGCATAAAAATTCAGTTGCACTGCACTACACGATATAGATATAGTTCTTACGATTTACGAGTTACAAAAGTTTCTTTTGTAGTTACGATTTACGATTTACGATTCATGATTTTACGGGCTACTAGAAAAGGTTGGCTAGAAAAATTAGAGCGACATCCACATATGTTTTTTGAAAGAGCAGGAAAAACCCACCGAACAGTATGTGTGGCTTTCCCTGAGACGGAATGATTTAGGGTAAAAAACTTATTTATTTATACATACCTCGAAACGGAGATTAATTTTGCGACAGTCTCACCCAGTTCCATCCTGTTATAACGCCTCCGGATAAGACGCGACTCTCGATATAACGTAGATTTTCCCTGGACCGGCCAGCTTACCTTTACGCCAATACAAATCAACTCCGGTTAACACGAGTCACGGGATAGCTACTCCCGTTTAGCGGGGTTTTGGGAGGAAACCTCCGTTCAAAATGAGTCCCGCCGTTATAGCGAGAGCCGGGCTCAGTGCCGGCACCACACGGAAAATGAAGAGGAGCAAGATGCTGACCGCGTCTGTGTCCAGACCTACCCTTCTATTGCCTCGTTTGCAGTTGCGACCAGCACCTGTGCGGCAATGAATTAGATGCATGTAGACGTTTTTCATGCTTGTGCGGCCCACGAAAGTGTTCATAGTCAGTAATATGTCGAGCACAATATAAGACTCCCGATAGTCGCTAGAAGCTACCGTAAATTGGTGAGTTTCCTCCATCAGAAACAACGGAAGCTGCGGAGTAAAGCTCAGATTATTCAAAACAATATCCTACACATTTGTTCTACCAAGGAAAGGTTTCCAACTCATGATGAGCTTTTGCGATGCTATTTTGACAGGATGTAGGGCCCTGTGAGCGGAGTCCAGAACCGCAGTTAGTTTTTGCTGAACGTTTTAGTCCCGAAAAGGAGGTCTGAAGGCGTGCGCGCAACTATCATCAACCCCTACGACATCCAACGAGGTGTGCCGGCGGCGCAGTTGGTAGGAGGGCCGCCTCATAGGTTACGGGGTTTTCAGTTCGAGTCCGCATGCTGCCGGCATTGTTGCACATAATAGTTTGTTGCTATCACGCTTTTTCATGACCACAGGAGTTGATTTTAGACCATCAATGCTTAAAACAATTCAAGGCTGACTATTTGCGCCTTCATATGTGCTAGTTTTTCAAGAAAGCCTATCTGCACCATACCATTCCTCTGAAAAGAAAAAGTCCTGTCTTACTCTTTCCTTTTAGTCAACAGCTATGGTAAAAATCTATGAAGCAAGGAAAACACAAGCGTTTAACACACCAATAGCATCTTACATAAGCCAGTGACGATCAATCTTCCCATATAAGGCGTCCAGGAGGAGTCCTTTTATGGCGTCCGCAACCGCAATCTCTCTCCTTCTCGGGAAGTGAAATAAGAGAAATCCGGTGTGAAGGTGGAAAGTAATCGCCCGACAACATGTTCAGGTGAGAACGACATTTTTAGCACAGTTATGCACCGATATGGCCCGGATTCATAGTATTCAACCGTAAGGTACGCGCTTTTGTGTGCATTTACGGTATTATAGGTGATATGGTGATGGTGCAGATAGACGTTGTTGAAAAACTAGCACACATGAAGGCGCAAATAGTCAGCCTTAATTTCTTTCAAGCATTGATGGTCTAAAATCAACGCCTGTGATAACAAGAAAGCGTAATAGCAATAAACTATTATGTGCAAAAATGTCGGCAGCACGCGAGCTCGAACTGGAAGCCCCGCTGGTGTGCTCTTATGAGTTGGACCTCCTACCAACTGCGCCGCCGAGGCACACCTCTTTGGGTGCCGTTGGGGTTGATGATAGTTGCGCGCAGGCTTTCAGTCCTCCTTCTCAGGTCTTTAAAGAAACGTTCAGCAAAAACTAACTGTGGTTCTGGACTCCGCTCACAGGGCCCTACATCCTGTCAAAATAGCATCGCAAAAGCTCACCTTGAGTTGGGAACCTTTCCTTGTAAGCCTAGAGAAACTCGAATATATGCAGTCACATGATGTTTTGTTGCGACTAGAACTCCCTCGCCATGCTGGAATTGTACCTGCACCCTCTGCTTCCCTGGTAGGATTACAGCAACGGGGCGTCTGATCACATGCAATATCGTGGAATATCCCGATATCGTGGAATAATGCTGAGGGGTCGTTGCAACGGGCGTGATGGATGCGGCGTGCATTTAACAGCGCTGGCGTAGTGGGCTAACATTCTGCCTGGAAGGTAGAGAGTGCGGGTCCATGTCGCGCCTGGTGCGAGATGGCGGCAGAAGACATTGATACATCAGGTTACACAGTTTCGCTTTCGATCACACCTAACCTACATGTGATACTCGTGATTCCTCACGTATATCTGTCATACTTATGCATATAGAGAGAGCATCTCCGAGGACAGAACACACGCTTCTCGTGCTCGCGGATTTCATTAATATAGTCATGTTTAGCCATTGTATGCGGTTCTAAATGAATCTACGCATAACAGAGTGCAAAAAGCTCAGCTCCGGTTGGGATGCGACTCCCGTTATAACGCAGATTTACTCCGGTCTCTTCAAATGCATATAACGAGAGGGGACTATTTAGCCACAATACTTTTACAAGTCATACACAGACACAGACGTTGCGATGAATCGCAGAGTTTAAATCCCATATAGCTTAAGGAAGACAATGAATTACTGGACAACGAAAACCATCATTGTTAGTTTTCCGACTCAAAAGCCTCTGCTAGCAATAAATGTATGCGCAAGAAGCTGGATGGTATGAATGTTTCGATTAATCATGTACGCGAAAGGGGACTGTTTAGAAAATCCTCAGCAGATTCCTCAACTTGAAAAGCATAGTGGCACCAACCAATCTGAGAATAATTCAGTTCCAGCTTCCTGAGCGGTAGAGATTCTATGAGACGCTGGTGCTTATTGGAATAATACGGATTTTTTTGCATACAATTCATCGAAATTTCCTGCTCAAAACAAAAACAAAAGAACAAACAGCTGGTTTCAGCTTGACCGGTTTCATGCGTAGATAAACGGAGATTAATTTTGCGACAGCCTAGTACGGTAGGATTGGAGCTTTTTGAATCTCTTCCTGTTTCTTCCTATTTCAGGACTGTCTCGTTTAGTTTTCCATGTTCTCGCGTGCATTCGCTCATTCTCCTCATTTTTCTCGTCTCTGGACCTCCACATCTTCAGTGTTATTCAACTGTTTTGTTCGAGGACGTCTATTCCGACTTCGGGCGACGTCAGCATCAGCAGCCTTCCCGATTGTACTCTAGAGCGCGTAGCATTCTTACGGTCCCGCAACGGTGGCCTGACGCTAGGAAACGACCAACCCAGTTTGGCTAATTTGTATGCACCTCTTCGCTATCCTTGTGAGTTTTGTTGAGAGTTTTGTCTAATTTCGGCCCCTGGTATGTATCGCTTTTCAATAAACTGTCGAGAACTAAAATATTACGATTTGGAGATGCATCCCTAGTGGCAGCCCGCTATCTGTTCGATAGCGAAGGCCAAAAAATTGAATACGGGAATTACACGAAACCAACACACGACGCTGTTCTGAGGACATGCAGAGTTGCAATTTCATTTCGAATGCGAGCACCCTGCATGCTTCGGGTTTCCCTCTCAAATGGCTCGTTTGAAATGTCTGGAACGTATATATCGAGCAAGTGATGTTGGCTTTTCATGTCGACCCCAGAAAACATTGTGCTTTGTATTCCCACTCTCCTTTAGTATTATGTTTTCACAAATTGGGTCCAAGGAGTGCTCGCCTGTCCATCATGTTTTCTTCCATTCCATCTGTTTTACCTCACTACATTTGGTAATTTCAGTGGCTGCAACTGGACCTTTCGCCAATCGCCGACAATGACAGCAGTGGAGAAGGGTCTCTAGGACGATCGCTGAGTACGTTTGCTGATGAAGTGGTTTTCTGGGCTACTTGCTTCCAGAAAGCACCGCTGAAGTTAGTTACCGTGTGACGAGATACCTGCCGCGAATCGTTATTGGCAGCGTTGACCCCACTGAACCGTGTTCGCATTAGGCTACTCGTGTAGGCAGTTCGACCGAATCTCTGCCTATAACGGGCATGTTTTCGATCGAGTTACCTTCGATGGCGTGCACGAAGTGGATTGCTGCTTCTATCGCTTCGCACTGCATGCTTTACTACTGGTTTCGTGTTGCCAACAATACAATACGTAATATTCTTATTCTTACCATATACAATGCAGTTAATGTCACGTTTCCGCTACGGGGATGGTGAAAAACCAAAGCCAAGTGATGCGTTCTGCGCTGTCAGCCGGTCTTTCTTTGAGCTTAACCGTGGCCGATTGCTGGCGAACTTATTGGCTTGGCGGGGATCAAGTTTACGATATGTTGAGCGGGCAAAGTGTCAGGATTCGAATGAGGATCACTGAGGATCGAGCCTCAGAAGACGTGCCGACGACGTTGTCCAACGTGCGCTGTGATTCAGAAGACGCGTTGAAGACGTCGTCCTTCCAACATGCGTCAGGACTCACTAGGGGCACTAGTAGGGGATCGGTAAAGGGAGAGTCGGTAAGGGGGAGCAGTAAAGGGGGAGCCACTGAGGGGGAGGGGCAGTTACAGCCAGTATTTTCTCTCAATATCGTCCAACATACGTTCGGATGCAGAGGACGTGCCAAGAAGTCGTGCGACGTGTGTCGGGATGCGGAAGATATCATAGACGTCATGGTAACATCAATACACGTACGTTGGAACTCAGCAAATGTGTCACAGATGAAGAAAGTTTTGATCGTTTGGAATGAACCAGCCAAAACCGCCATAACTTCCCATCCAGTCTAATACATAAAAGTACACACTTCATGCCATCTATGAAAAAAACAGCGTTAATTATCGAGCAGCCCAATATATAGCAGCTTAATAATAAATAAAGCCTGATAAGCAGGTGTACGGCAACTGTGTCTCAGTCGAGATTGTGCGTACTTGCGACTTACGATTTAAGATTTTACGGCGGGTTTTGGCAATTTTTTTTTGCGATTTACGATATACGATATTTTGAGTCGTAAAGCGTAAATTTTCGAAAATGTGATTTTTGATTCACTCACAGTAGGGTCCACATGGTGTAACGCAACAGCTTGGTTTATAACGACGTGCTCATTTTTAGAGTCTCCCTCTCAGCGTGTGACCATTTTCTGTTGGACTTTGTTCTTTAATATTCTGATATGGAGTCGAAACAAAAGACACCAACAAAAGACACAAAGACACAAAATGGTTTTCTATATACCCTCATTTCAAATGAAACTGGAAACCTTCCATACCACTTAAGAATGCCACACAATATTCTTCCAATTATTTAAAAATGCATGTCCTGACTATACCGTCCAGAACAATATGATCGTACCGCCTTTTGCCTATCTGCCTGTAGCAGGGACGCTCTAGAGCTTCAAAATGCAGAAAAAAGATCTCTGCTCGTCATCAGTAAGATTGTGCAATGCCATGCCAGGTGATGTTCGCTGTGTAACTTGAGCAAACGCTGTTTTCGCTGGGTTGGTTAGCGGTTAAATAATTTTTATTTGTTGTCTAGTCTTAGCAGTGACTTGTTGCGATTGTTTCTGCTAAGGTGTTTGCATTAAAGAACAATCTAACAAGGGAGGCCCATTAACTTCCCCCAAAAATTCTCAACGTGACCTATATGGCCCTGTAGAGCATCGGACAAGGATCACAGAACTGTGCTTCGTTTTTGCTGTGGGCCACTGGGTTGTCCGAAAATGACAAAAAATGGAACCGCTTCAGGGCGGGTTGATAGGGCAAAATTGACGGCTGGATGGCCCAGTCGTGATCTGAACTTGACCTACAAAAGGTTTGGAGCTCAAATTAAAGTTTGATTATAGTAATTTCCTACGTTTCCTAGACGAAGCTGCAATGTACACTCAAGTGATTCACTCGCCGCCGTTTGCGGCAGCGACTGGATGGCCGAGTGGGTAGCGGGGTGGGCTTTCGGGAGGGGGTCGAGGGTTCGATTCTGGGGGTGCGGTTTCTGCGTCCCTTGGAGACTGCTAGCGTTTTTGCAATTGAAGATTACATTTTGGCTTCGGTACCTTCTTCGCGTCCTAACCCCGCTTTCATCCTGTTGTCAGATGTGGAAGAAGCTGGTTTTGTTGCGTGGAGCGATATCGCGCATTCATTAAACGATGCTTGTCTCGCTGAGGAAGGCTCCGTTTGATGCTATCCCCATATGACTCTTTGGTATCTTCTCAATTAATTTGGAAGTGTTTCTCACTGTCACTTCATTCATGAACAAGATTTGACCAATCATCAAGACAAGCTCATTGCTCTTCGGATTCCCTCATAGATTGCTTTTTATTCTTCTCGCAACTTTCGCTATTTCAGCTAACTGTTCCCAAGTACTGCATATTTTATCCAACTCGTCTGATTGATCGCCTTGCTGTGTGCTTCTTCCTCACCATTTTCTTATACACTTACGGGAAACGGGTGGGGCATTGCAGGTAGGAGCACTTGCACTCACTCCCCTACTTTAGAGGTCGAGAAAAATTTTGTCCAAAATTCAGCTTTAGGGTTATTTGGGACGCAGAGCACCAATTTGGCAACCTTACTTTCCAACCTTCGACTCCAAGCTTTGATGGAAAGTAGTGCAAGCAAAGTGGTAATTTTGAAAAAGTGTGACAGATTCGTGGTCAGCAGCTTGAATAGCTCCCGATAGGGAGATTCCTGGTGTCACTTATGCCTTATCAACCCGCTCTGAAGTGATACCATTTTTGCCATTTCTGGACCACTCAGTGGCCCGTAGCAAAAACGAAGCACAGTTCTGTGATCCTCGTCCGATGCCCTACAAGTCCATATAGTTCTCATTGAGAATCTTTGGGGGAAGTTCATGGGCTTCCCTTGTAAGGGCTAGCAGAAAGCAACTTCATGGCTGTGTCTTTTATCTGGTCACCATTTATATGCTTTCACTTGAGGTAAAATTTTGAATCAACGATTCATTTAGGTCTTGCCAGGATACTATCTCAACGGTAGGTCGGAAAGGCCCAAGTGTGGTATATGGGCAGAACCACCTCTCCCTGGGTAGTAACAAACTGCAGGTATCTCGACCCCAATACAACTGTGCGCAGAGTTAGGGGCGACGCAAGTCGCGTGTTGGCGCCGTGTTGATTCATGTGCTCCACAGTTGACGGGCGCGCGCGGGATGAGGGCTCGTATCGCGACCCGGCGCAGTGCACAGGTGGCGTGGAAGGGAAGAACTCGGGCTCGTGAACGAGGGGTCGGGGGTTTGGATTCCGCAGACTGGGTCTGTTTTGCACTTTTGCAAAATCCATGTTTCATAGAGGTCACCCACCTAAGGGTATTATAGTGTGTTATAGAGCATGTTTACATATAACACACCACTCGTACCGTTAACAAGGGTGGTCCAGGCAGGCTCACCGATTCCGCTGAAACTTTGTCTAGGGGGGTTATTTGGGGTGCTGGTGACGAATCTGACATTCGTTTTCACGATTCAGCTGGATAATATAGATACAGGAAGGCGCAGGATTACATTCTTAAAGTTTCTGCCGGTGACGGCAGGTAGAGACAGAATCGTGAAAAACGGATGTCAGATTCGTGATCAGCACCCCAAATAATCCCCCCCCCCCTAGACAAAGTTTCAGCGAAATTGGTGACCCTGTCTGGACCACCCTTGTTAACGGTATGAGTGGTATGTTATATGTAAACATGCTCTATAACACACTATAATACCCCTACGTGGATTACCTATATGATAAACATGGACTTTGCAAAAGTGCAAAACGAAGGCAGTCTGCGGGATCCAAACCCCCACCCCTCGTTCACGAGCCCGAGCTCTTCCCTTCCACGCCACCTGTGCACTGCGCCGGGTCGCGATACGAGCCCTCATCCCGCGCGCGCCCGTCAACTGTGAAGCACATGAATCAACACGGCGCCAACACGCGACTTGCGTCGCCCCTAACTCTGCGCACAGTTGTATTGGGGTCGAGATACCTGCAGTTTGTTACTTCCCAGGGAGAGGCGGTTCTGCCCATATACAACAGTTGGGCCATTCCGATCTACCGTTGAGATAGTATCCTGGTTAGAACGTGCCTTGTTCGTGTTAAGCTCAATTGATCTTAATGTCACGGTAAAGGGGAAATAAAGTCAAGGGATGCCTCCGACACGGCGGCGTATGCCAGCCGGGTTTTCTTTGAGCTTAACCATGGGAGATTGCTGAGAATCTATATCTTTGGCGGCGGATCGTCCAAGTTTGCGATATTTTGAGCGGGCAACGGGTCAGGGTATGAATGATGGTCAGCGCAAACGTCGTCCCAAGTGCATTGGGATTCAAAAGGCCTGATGAAGACGTCGTACAACGTGCGAAGGGGTGCAGAAGATCTGCCGTAGACGTCGTCTAACGTGCGTAACGATTCAGTGTAAGCGAGACCAGTAAAGGGGGATCATAGAAGAGGAGACCAGTAGGGGGAAGGGGGGGGGGGGAGGGGGCAGTAAGGGTCACCATTATGACATGCGTCCAGATCCAGAAGACGTGACACAGCTCAGACTTTGCGCGGAATGCGTTAGATTTCCAGAAAAACTTTTAAAGGCTTCGTGCATCGAGCATGCGCGCGCGACTCTCACTCCGTTTCTCTGCCGGCAGGTGGGTAAGGCCTCGTGCACACTTTCCGTCGCGATGAGTTTTGCAGAGTGACGCGAAAGAATTTGAACTTCTCACAAGGAGAGCCTCCGGAGTGGCGGTGAGCCTTTGCGATGCAATTTTTACAGGATGTAGGGGAGCCAAAACCATAGTTACTTTTTTCGGAATGCTCTTGTGTGGTCGGAAAAAACTCGTGTGGACGCGTGAGCGCGAAGTTCATGGTACCATGCTGCCACCTAGCGGAAAGTGGTCGGTTGGCGTAGTGGCAGCAGGGTCCCCTCTCGGTCGCACCGAGCGTGGTTCGGTCTCCGGTGTCGCCGGTGTTTTTGCACACGTCGGATCGTTATTATTATGGGCTTACGTGACCAGCAGTCAATTTGTACACGATTAATGCTTTTAGTATTTGAACCTAGCCTTTTTGTGCTTTATTTGAGTTACCTCTCAATGCATGGTATTTGCACTGTACCATTCTATTGGATCGCTAACATTAAAAAATTTTCTTGCTCACATGAAGTAACTGTGTTTATTGCTGACGATGATAATCAACAGTTACGATTTAGAAGTATGAAACATTTAAAACATCGCTCATCACACCAGAGCAGCATCTTACAAACGCTAGGGACAAACAAGGCAAGGCCTCACTACTTCTTCGTTGAAAGCATAATCGGTAGGCGTAGAGAAGGGCCCTGGGTGATCATCGACTTATCCAGCCGCCACCCAAGCCTATGCCAGACATGGGCGGAATACCGGAGCGCATAACAGCCGGTAGGTCTGGCTTATAATCTACAATCGACCAAATGCGTGCGAATGGAATCCAGTTCGCATGGTGTTCTATGCTATTTACATACTTTCAAGATGCCTTGAGAAAGGCGGTTTAAATACTAAAAGCATTAATTGTGTACAAATTGACTGCTGTTGTCACGCAAGCCCATAATAATAACGATCCGATGTGTGTAAAAACACCGGCGACACCGGAGAGCGAACCATCAAATCCGCTCGTGCGCCCGAGAGGCGACCCCACTACCACTACACCAACCGACCACATTCCGCTGGGTGGCAGCAGGGCGCCATGAACTTTGCGCTCACGCGTTCGCACGATTTTTTTCGACCATAGAAGAGCATTCCGAAAAAAGTAACGACGGTTTTGGACTCCCCACATGAGACCGCACATCCTGTAAAATTCCACCGCAAGAGCTCACCGCCACTCTGGAGGCTCTCCTTGTCAATGCTCGTCGCATCGCTCATCCTCTGCAAGGGAGCGCGACGGCGATCCGTCCAGGACCAACGCTAAACACCGCGCGCGGCCCGAAAAAGTATGCCATGCCCGCGATGGGCGCGGGAAGCCATCGCGCATGCCGACCGCCATTGTTGCGGCGGCCGCGGCGAAGTTTCCTTTGACTATTCGATCGCGTGCGGCGGAATGGGCATGAAATGAGCGCCGCGGCGATGGTAGTATGCCCCGGCCTAAGGAGCTATTGGGGGGAGGGGTAGGGAAAATGATTACAGGAATTATGGGGTACCAGACGTTCAGCGTCCCAGCGGCCGCCAAACGTCTGGTAGATATATATTTGAATACCTTTAGGCACCGTTTGCAGATAACAAGCATCTAGAGATTTAGTGCCACTACATGTCAGGCACCTCTTACGATTTACGGTTTACGATTTACGATTTAGGACGGCTTTTCGTGAATAAAATTTACCATTTACAGATTTATATACGCACACCCCTGGTCTCCGTGTCACACAGTAACTGCCAGATGATGACTAATTCCCTGCAGCCTATCTTGCTGCCAATGTTCGTAGCTTTTCTCTTCAGGCAGTATTGAGGGAAGACCACCGCCGTCTCCGCGCCATACTCCTCGTTCTTCCGGCAGGTCGTCGATAAACAGAAACATCTGGTCACCGAGGAACGAATCGTAAGTTCGTTCTTCTGTTTCTACTTTTTAGTCAAGTGATTTGATAGTGGTGTCGAGTACACAGCGCATACTGCTTGACACGCTCCATTTCGTACAGTCCAATCCAACTTCCCACTGGAAAAGCTGGTCTATCGGGAGCATCACGAAATTCGTCCTACTGAAAGGGTTCGGAATGCGCCATTCATCCTAGTTCTGGGGAATGTCGTGAGGGCAGTTTGAAACCCTATTTAGCCTATACATACAATGGCTTGCGAAGAGCCGATAGACAACTCAGTGTTTTATCCTGCTCAGAGAAGTCGGGTACCAATTCCCAGATTACGGAAAAATGACGGCTTGGTTGCTCTGGAGAAGAACCAATGCAAGGAATTGGAGTCAGGTACAGGCAGCAGGCGGCTTTTCTCCAACTGCGCTACAACGCGCGCAGTGATTGGATGAAATGAACAAGAAAAGAAAGATCCTTTTTTGAAAGAATAGAAGGAGCATTAAATGGGCCTTACATAGCGCAAAGGCCCTTCAATCACACCGCTTTCTCGTTAGATATTAGGTCGAACCGAAAGATCCACCATTTTAATGCTTTGAATATTCCCGCCATTGTTTTAGTTTTTTAACTAAATAACTTCATAGGAGATTTTGACACCCTTACTCAAAAAGCAAGTCGTTTTAGATACATGTAAACTGTTTAGGATGATTGCAAATTTTGAATTCAAATTCCCTTCACAGAAGGAAAGTACGATTTTTGTGTCATGTACCTTTACGACTTCAATCTCGGAACGTATCAAAACGTATTCTGCAGGGACGTTTACTTGCACAAGAAAGGAGGAAATTCAGTTGCAAGTGAGGTCAGTGAACTCGGTCCGGAGATTCTGAAAGAGACCTATAATATCTTGTTCGATGCGAGGATCACAGAACTGTGTTTCGTTTTTGCTAAATGTCCCCGGGTGGTTCAAAAATGACAAAAATGGTATCACTTCAGGGAGGGCTGATAAGGCAAAAATGACATCTGGAGTGGCCCTATCGTGCTCAGAATTTCGCCTACAAAAGGATTGGAGCTCAAGTTAAGGTTAGATGATGGTAATATGATACGATGTTTCCTAGGAGAAGCTGCAGGGTACATTCGAGTGATTCATTCGCACGGATGGCTGAGTGGATAGCGATGCGGACTTGCAGGAGGGGGTCGAGTGCTCGATTCCGGGGGTGGTGCCAAGGTGAGCTCCTCATTTTTAGCAAATGAAGAGTACATTTTGGCTTCGGTAGGGCACCTTCTTGACGCTTTCGACCTGTTGTCAGATGTGGAAGAAGCTAATTTTGTCGTGTGGGTGATGTCGCGCTTCCTTTATATCTTCTGTCTTGATGAAGAAGCTCTCGTTAGATGCTGCCTCTATGTGACCTCTCTGGAATGTTCTCAATTACTTTTGGAAGCGTTTCTTCCTTTCACCTCAATCGTAAACACGACCGACAAGTAATGACTTGTCTATCATCAAGACATACTCATCGTTCTTCGGATTTCTATACAGACTGTCTTTTGTTCTTCTCGCAGCTTTCACCAATGCTACTAACTATTATCAAGTACAGCATATTTTACTCACTTCGTGTGATTGGCCGCCTTGCTGTATATTTCTTCCTAACCACTCTCCCAAACACTTACGGGAGACGGGTTGGGGGCATTGCAGATAGGAGCACTCGCTCTCACTGCGTCGACTAAAGAGGTCGAAAAATATTTTTTCGCCCAAAATTCATGTATCACCTGTATCACCTGTCGTCCCGTTGATCATCGACTTGCTCGAGCGGGCGCCAGCAACGTCTCCATTCGTCCCTGTCGCGTGCTAGAGTGCTCCAATGGATCCTCCTCGCTCGAGGGACACGAAGAGCGTCATATCGGTCTTTCAGGGCTTTCATGAAGAAGTCCGAGCAACGCTTTGTTGGGGGTCCTGGTGTTCTCTTGACATCCCGTGGAATCCAGTCGGTAACGGCTCTCGTCCAGCGGGTGTCTGCGAAGCGCATTACGTGGCCGGCCCACCTAATTTTCGACAGTTTGGCCCACGCGACAGCGTCTCTGATCTTCGAATGTCGGCGAAGCTCGGAACTCCGGAGGCCTTCTCTCACTTGCGTGAGTCGTGTCACTCCGAGCATCGTCCTCTCGATTCCACGCTGTGCGACGCCGCTGATCGCGTGCTCATCCTGCTTTCGTATAGCCCAGGTCTCCGAGGCGTATGTTAGGGCAGGAAGAACGGTAGAGTCAAATAGGTGGGCACGGAGTGGGACGTTCTTCGTCTTCTTCACGACTTTTTCGACGCTCTTGAAGGCTCCTCAAGCCGGTCGTTTCCTCCTGCTTAGCTCCGGCGATGGGCCGTTGGCCATGTTGACTTCGCGACCCAGATACACGTAGCTAGAGCATTCGGAGATGTTCGTTCCGTTGAGCGAGAATGGGGCATCAGAAAATTCATGTATAGGGAGGGTTATTTGGGAGGCATTTATTTCTGTACGATGCATAAGGCATACGTGATATAGGATGTAGTACAATACATACAATACAAAACACAATACACGAAGAACAACTGTTAAATCTGGAAATGTAAATACCATATCACCAATCTGGCAACCAATTTCGTTGAAACGATAGATGGCAGAAGGTTACGACGGGTATATGTATGTAAAGGGGTCACGCAGAATAACAGGCACTGCTGCCTTTGATGACTCCATAAGTCGAGGAGGGGTCGAATGGAAAATTTCGCTAAAACATCGCCCAGGAGGTTATTTGGGGTGCTGATCACGGATATGATGCATATTTTTAAAATTTCGGTCGATTACGGCAGATTACGGTAGATATGGGTGAGTACAGCTGTCTACGCTAGTGGAATCGTTTTCTTCTCCAAGGTGGTCAGACGAATTTTCCAACCTTCGACTTCAACCTTTGGTGGAAAGCAGTACAAGAAAAGTAATAATGTGGAGAAAATGTGACAGATTCGTGGTCAGCACCTTAAATAACTCAAATAGGCGAAGTCTGAGCGAAGTCAGTAGTCATGACTTCGTCTTCCTTATTACCTATCCTGCCCAATAATACCTTACACTACCGAAGCCAAAATATGCTCTTCATTTGCAGAAATGTGGTGTCCACCTTGGAAACCAACCCAGAGTCGAACTCTCGACCCCCCCCCCCCTCCCCCGCAAGTCCGCATCGCTACCCACTCGACCATCCAGCCGGTGCGAGTTCCCTGCAAATCAATCACTTGAACCTACAATGCAGCTTCGTCTAGGAAACGTCGTAAATTATCAGATTACTATAATATAACTTCCACTTGAGCTCCAAACCTTTTGTAGGTTGAGTTCTGAGCATGACCGAGCCATTCCATGTGTCAATTTCCCTTAACAGCCAGCCCTGGAGCGATACCATTTTTTGTCATTTTTGGACCACCCAGGGGCATTTCGCAAAAACGAAACATAGTTCTGTGATCCAATGCCGATGCGCTACAAGACCATGTAGGTCTCGTTCAGAATCTCCGTACGACTCCACTGACCTCCCTTGTTAGTGTGAACTCTAGAATCTGGTGCCCCGACCCCGTTGATATGGGGCTGAAAGTGGCAAAAAGGGGGGCGACCAGGCCCTATCCTATTAAGAGGGGCGCAAGAAAATGGAATGAACTGTTAAAAAATTTCGTTGTTCAGAAAGCATATGTCAGTCTCGTGTTCCTCAAAACTCCTGAAGGCATAGTCAGGTGTCGGAATGGCCCCTATTCCACTCGGGTGCTAGATTCTAAAAATCCAGCGGTGTTTTGTTGTTGTTTCTTAAAGTTCTGGTAGCAAAAAGGTCAGAGTCCGTCGAAATGATCTCTGAAGTTGGCTCCGCGACGTAGTCTTCCCCGTCAAGAAGCTGCTCTGGGAGACGGTTTGAACGGAATCTTCGCAGGAGTGGATTTCTGTAATCACGTTGAGGCTAAATTCCTTGTATATGCGTCAGCGCCAGGGATGTGCGTAGCTACGGCTTACGATTTACGGCGATTTTTGGAAAATTTTTTACGATTTACGAGATTTTGGGTCGTAAATCGTAAATTTTCGTAAACGTGATCTTTGGTCACCAGACACTCACATCTAGCGCGCACCAGTTTGAATATACTTCGCCTAATTTTTGACAATAGACACCTTCCGCAGACGTTCAGAATCTGTGTGTGGAGTGTTTGGCGGTCTTGCTTTTATCAACTTTTTGGAGATTGAATTGAGTGGGACTATCTATGCATGCTCGAACAAGCTAGAATTCGATTCTTTTGCTGGCAAAACAAAGTTCTCCTTCAACCATCTTTAGCTCATTTAACGCCAGGTTTTTCCACAACGGATAAAGGACTAACGTGTCTTTGAGTGGTGCGAGAAGATGCATTACGCAGGCTATAACTGCACGCAAGTACCACCAAAGTGAAACGTAGATAAATGAAGGTTGCATGCTGCATCTCGAATCGACGATCACTACCTTTTGATGAATCCGTGAAAATGCGGAAACTCTTCAAGGGGCTGCGTTAAGTCAGCTCTAGTATGCTACAAAATTTAGTTGCGATAAGGAAGGTATTGCTCTACGATCAGCCAAGAATTCGCGTATAGTTTGCATATGCCATTAGATGGAAAGCAGGGTGCAAGAATAGTTATTAGATCGTTAATAATTCATGATTCTCTACCGCGGTTCGAGCCCCGAGGCGAAGAAGACAAAAAAGAAAATAACGCTCCGATCAAAAACTTTCAAATCTCGTGAATTTCCACTTTTTCATCACATCTTCCTATGGCTCAACAGCAGAAGAATTTCGTCTTTCTGTTTTTTAAAGTGAGCTATAAGGCAGTGACAACATTTTCTAGGATACTCTGTATTTGTAGATCAATATAGACTGCAGTGCACCTTTTGACAGCCCTTCTCAGTGCCAAAATTTTGTGTTATCCAGAATATTGAAGATTGAAGACACCCTTTAATTTTGGTTTGGCGTGGCTAGTAGTGCCAAGTATTGTCTGGTTTTACGCTTCAACAGCAATTGTCGTTTGATTTGTATCAGAAAATTAGCCTTGACATCGAGCTCACAACGAGAAATTTAGCGGTGACAAAGTGTCGAAAATAGAGGATAGTCGAATCTCAGGATAAAAATGTGAAATTACACGCCAGAGAACCTTTTTGTGATGCATTAAGCACTCTGTGGTCACTTATCTTTCTTGTGAATAACTCATATATTGAAGAGGGTCGAAGGTACACATTTGCTTGCTATGGAGCACGAAAACGTCTCTTTTAGCATGGGGGCGCAATACACGGGTCGTTTTTTCTAAGACCATTTTTGAATCTCCAGTCCTGTCGCACGACGGGCGACGGTTCTGTCGCAAACACGATTTACGATTTACGGAATTTCATTTGCGCACACCCCTGGTCAGCACGCAACACAAGCTGCCGTGGATCATGACTGGGCATGTTTGCCGCTATTGACGGACCGAGAGAAAGAACGTTATACCTGTTCATTTAGTATAATCACTGGTTAAGTTGAGGAATGTTATCATCAGTCATTTAGTCACCGCTCAATTCGGCGCTGGCCTTCATTAGAATAAATGTTTAGTTAATTTTCGGGATTTCTTGACGGCTACGTACATACTTATGTCACTTCGACATCATAGGTCAAGAGAGGGTTTGGCTGAATCAAGCGCTTCACAACATTGACCTCGCGTCGCTGTACCTGTCTATCACGTTGCGGAGGTGAGGTCATGCCCTCTACATGCCGCGCACGCGCAATGCCCGTCACTAGCTTTTCTCACTGCGAAGGTTTGGTGCCTTGAGAATGGGAAAAATTATCACAAAGCTGATGTGGTAGTTAAGGCTTGTGTGAGTGAAATGTTAAAAAGTGCCCACGATTCCAAAAAAAAAGTTCAGCGCGCAATGGAACCTCCAACAAGTTTTAAAAATTAGGCCTACATTTTGAAAATTTCCTAATTTCACATCGATTTCTGTTCTGGACCATTATCGAGTCAATGTTTGAAGGTACAACCGCTCACGTAACTCTTGCCACAGTTCTAGATTGTAACTTGACAACCACTTTACTAGAAACTGTCAATGTCTTCATGTTCTACTCAGAGAGAACACCTTTCTGCAGTCCATCGGTTTCCACCAAACCGTCTTCGCCTAGACTTGAAGCGATTTACTTCCGCATTCTTTCTCTCTTTTACATGCACCATCAACAATATTCATGCGGATCTCCATGGTTTTAGAATGTGCAAGTTTAAGCTTTTTGAATATGGGTGCTCTCACCCGCAGCGCCAGGAACTGCGGGTGAGACCCGCCGGAGGGCGTGATAGATGGGTGTCCATTATGGTTCATCCATTCTAAAAAAATTTAAACAAATCTACATGTTAGGAATACAATAGATTGGTGCATAATTTCTGTCCATGAAAGAGCTTGAGAACCAACAATATAATCACCGTTAGTGTCGAAAAACGGAGGCGTACGGAATCCTGGGGGGACGGTCAGGAGGTTCACCCGTCCCCTGCTGGGGTGTGTGTGATCTACCTCTCATCCCTCTTGCTCACCCACCCCCAACCCCCCAGTCTTCACCTAGAGCCTAACAGCTGCCTTACGAAACATTTGACAGGCAAAACAAAAGTTTCCGGTCCTCAGAACAGCGGTGTACCTCCTGACGCCACGCCTCCCAGCAGGGGGCTGGTATACCTCCTGTCGCACTGCCAGAACTCTGCACTCGAAACATAACGCAAAAAAACCTTAGCACGATATTAGGTAACCTTAATTGCACTGCAAATCTTCGTGGTCTTCCAGCCACAAATTAGTGAGGATTAGGGAAAACGTTTGCACAGAAATGGAACAGCAAAACAGACCGTTCTTTTTAGTATGAGCTATAACTACATTGGAGAGACATCCCGGACTCAACAAGGCATCGGAGGGAATGCTGTTATCACAATTACTACCACATTATCTTCGAGCTGCTTATCAACCGAGGAACTTTTAGTGGAGGTAGAACGACAAAAGTGAGAGCAAGCATAAATGGTGCAGAACTGTTGAGTTATAACGAGAGTTCCATTAGATTTCGGGGCTTTCGCGTACAGTAACCCTCGCGGCGGCGCACCACCCGCTGTAGTCATGGCGGGTCCGCGGCATCCGCAAGACTCTGCTGCCGGCCTAAGGCCTATGGTATACAATACCAGCCCTCTCTTTTGTACATTCGGCGCAAGAGCGCGTTTTTTGCGCCGCTCCAGGAGAGAAAGCGTCGCTTTGCAATAACCTGCCTCAAAGTAATCCCTCTCTGAAAGCATCCCCATATTTGGAATGAGCATCAAATTTCCTATCCGATGGTGTTAAGAACTGTCAACCAATTTTGAAGAAAAAAATCAGGGTTTTTGAGGGTTACGGTACTGGCCTAAGGTCTACTGTAGTTTACGACTGTCCCTTCCTCGCTCGAGATAATCACCTCCTTAGGACCTTTTTATTCCTTTTGGTAACTACTGGCAGCTGTTGGTGATTCTAGGACCGTTGAAGCTTGTAGTAAGCTTGTTCGCAACAACTTCACAAGTACACCAATTTTCGATAATCATCGTGAAGCAAAATCTGCCTGGTGATTGTCAGAGAAAAACATTAAAATGTCATGGAAGTCATGGAAAGAATTAAAGATCGCTTCGAGGATTCAGACAGGGCATCACCTACTTTGTAAAATTCCATGGGAGTATGAGAGGCTGTTTAGGATTTGATAAGTGTGTTGGTGTTAAAGTACAATCTGAGCAACCGTGAAGAGGTTTATCTTTCGTTTTTCTTGCATTTCAGCATTTCTGATATATTAGGGGGGGGGCCAAAAGTAATGAGACACCCCATGCCGTGTCCATATATCTCGTGGCTGGAGTCTGGTTTCGTGCTTGTTGTATTTGTATGTTTGTATGCTACTTACTGAAGCCCATCTGAAAAGTTACCACTTCCGCCCTTTCCAGAAGCATGCCAAAAACCCCAGCCTGTCTCACGCCGAAACCCCAGTCTGACGAGTCGACCTGTGTCGCTCAAATCTCCCCCAATTCCCAACCCCGGGCAGCCTGGGCTCAATATTCACGCAAGATGAGAAGTACATCTTCTACCTTAACCCTGCCAAGCAGCGAGTCTGGGTGAGGCCTGGTGAATTGTTACCGACCTTCGTTCGGCGAGATGTTCACGGCGAGAAGCATCTTTGGAGCTTTTGGGTCTGCGCCCATGGATCGGTTTACCGGAAGCTGTTTCCCAAGAGCACCGCGATGAACTCCAAGGCCATGGTGAACGAAATAGAGGAGATGGGCGGGCGACTCGCTCTTATTCATTCGCAGCGCTTCAAGAAGGTTCTCCTCTTCGACAACGCCGCACCCCATCGGGAACAAGTAAGCACGGATAAGCTTGGCCAGCTGGGCTACGTTCACATGCCTCACCCACCGTATTCGCTGGACATCTCTCCATGCAACTACCACTTCTACTTGAGCCTATAGGACATCCTAGTCGGAAGGGACACAAGAACCCAAGCAGTCCTTGACAACCATATCGAGCAGTTGATCAACACCAGGCTCAAGCAGTTCTGGAAGGATGGGATCAGGAAGTGGGCTGAGCGATGGCAGCAAGGTCCTTGCCCTTAATGACAAATACACTCCTCAGCATCGTTGAGTTGTAATTGAGTTATAAGGAGATAAAGATTTTTTTTCATTTTGTCTCATTACTTTTGGCCCCCCCCCCTAATAGCTCTTTTGGAGTTCACTAAGTAAAAATTCAGACTCTACATATTTCTAACGAACGAGACCTCAAGATCACAATGCAGTCGTTTTTGTAATTACCATTCCGAGCTTTTGATGATCAGAAAACACTTTCGCTAAATCATTTCGTCAAATTTGCATCATATTTCCTAGTCATCAAAGAGCATTATTGCAAAACTTTCACATAATTCGAAGAGCGATACTTTCGCCAAAGCGCAAATCAAAAACAGCCTTGACAAGCAGAGAACGAAGCCTAATTTTTTACCTTGATTTCACTTTATTTCACGACCTCATTGGCGTTAATGGATTTCTCCATTTTTGAATAGACGTAATTATCTTGTACGAATAGCTGAGAGCCCCAGCTGTCTACAGTGCATAGTAGACTTTACTGTTCGTGAGACTTTTGCAGTTTCAAGAAGCGAGTTTGTTACTTGCAAGCAACATTCGGGTAACAGATTACCTCAAACTAGTCATTCGTAAGCTGCTGCAAGCTAGCACAAATATCGCATGCAAGTTACATGCAGACCCCTGCTACTCATTCGTAGAATGTGGCAAGCTAGCACAAGATGTCGCATGTAAGTTACACGAAGACCCCTGCTAGTCATTCGTAAGCTGTTGCTAGCATAAATACAGTTTAGATCTAAATTCGCATGCAACTTACATATTAGCACCAGACAATGTATGTACCTTGGATTAAGGATCCTTTAAGCTAATATCCACCCGTAGGTCATATTTTTTAAAAGGGTCATATATGTACTAGTTGTAGTAGTCACAACCCAGTCGAATGTTTTCCCATAAAAGCCTAATCAATACGCACTTGTAATGGATCCGTAAACTTTTTTTCAATATTCATGTTTTATTGGCTTGCGTAACTCGCACACTCACAAAAATAGTCGCACAAGACTCGTGAAAAAAACCTAACACAAGTGAATTGTACGTATGAGGCGAGGTCAGATAGGACGAGAACAATATTGAGGCTTCGCAAGGTAGTAATGACGTGGATAACAAAAAAGAACAACTAGGAGATCTAATAAAGCAGGAATATGCAATGAGCACCGAGCAGCAGCAGAATAGACAAGGTGTATGGAGGAGCAAGACAAATTATGGCACAATGTGAGGCTTAATAATCGCGATGTTCGTAGGTAAGACAAAACTAAGTTGCTAGCAGTCATAGCTCCGACAATGGCGCGCGAGTAGCGCCGTTTAATCAGTCTACAAGACCCAGCGTTTTTCCTAAATTTTCACTAAATGTCAGTGGTGGACTGAGCTAGGTCACTTCTGGGGCCAGGTTCATCAACGATACCGTCGGTATCACCTCACGGCGGATTCATCACATCGGCCTGCGTAGAAAGTGGGGGACGGTCAGGAGTTACACCCGTCTCAGCTGGAGGACGTGCTATCATCCTCTCATCCCTTTTGCTTACCCATCCCCAACGCCCTAGGTTAATCGATAATTTGATTAATATCTCTTGATGGCAGTCGTTACTGCAAAAACTAACTTAAGATTCGTGTTCAGCGACCTCGATTACTTCGAGACCGAAGCTCACAGTTTGCATATCTGACACGATTATATACCATTTTCAGTTGAAATTCAAAGTTTTTCAAATCAAATTCAACGTTGTTACACGGGGAAGGTTCCAGAAGAACGTTGAAATTTATTTCAAAAACGTTGAATTTCGACTGAAAATGCCGTATAACTCTACAATTTGACTGGCTGACGATTCCTGTGAGATAATGAATTGAACAAATGGAGTGAACGGTTTTTTTCGCAAAGGTTTGCACTTGTGCGTAGATGTTTTGCACACGTATTTCTGCGGGAATTTTTTTGTAGGATTTTGTTTGCAGGAAAAAGTTCTTATGTCTTGCCATTTAACGAGTATTGTCAACGGTCCTGAGAAGATATTGAATATCTTCATTGTTGGCTTTTTTAGAGAATTCAAATCCTTTATTTTGTCTCTGGCGAATGTTGTCGTTGAACTTACTTTACTACATTTACTTGAGCCTACACAATGCGCTTTTGGAGTGAGTAAACGGTATCAAACGAAATTGGCTAACACAAAAATCACATCGTCCTTATTAATACACCCCGGTGCAAAATTATAGATACCCCGATTTGTCCATTAGTACCCGAAGGATCCGCTGCCTATGCTCAGCGGTTACCATCGTATTCCTTACTATCGAAAGCCTCTATAGAAGAATTTTAAGCAGGTTATCTCATCAGTGCAGGATACCACGAACTTTTATTGAAAATTTAACGAATGGAGACCGGTGCAAAATATAAGTTCCCTTCATAAAAAACCTGATTAATCACAAAAGTCCCTACAGACAAAGTAAGATTAGTACTTCGTCACATCACCTTTGTTGCAACCATATCGAAAATTCTGTTTTGCATACTACTGATTAGGTTATCAATAGCAGTTCGCTCAACATTGGCTCATGCATGAAGTATTTATTTTTTTATTTATACGTGTATGACAAAACGCGACGAAATAAACACCAGCAAGACAACACATTGGTAATAAACACAAAAATACAAGAAACGGCGAATTAGCGAGTCTTAACTATCAACGAGCTTTTTATATTGGTTAAACGAAGATGGCAAAGCATTTATGTTTTTTGGTAAACATAAGAATTCAGAACGGCCCTTTGAGTAAAAAAGGAGGCACGAACACAACTTTTGGCCGTAGAGTAATGAATTTTAGATCTACAACCCCTAGTGGTAGAATGATGGACTGTGTAAAGCTCAGTAAGTGGAAGTGCAACTTTTCCAGTCATCATCTTGAAAATCTGAACACAACTTGTGGTACACAAGTATGGCGTTCTTCAGATCAGAAACCTAAGTGTAAGTGGTTCCATTTTTGCACACTTTGTGTACAAGAATGCCCCACAAGTTCTCTATCAGCGGTGAGATCTGGAGGAAAACTAGACCACTGCAAAGGTTGAATTGTATTGGAGTTGAGCCAACCTCTTATAAACTTTGTGAAAAGGTACATAATAACTAACTACAAGGTTCTTATTCGCATTGGCGGGTTCCTTTACTCTATGGAACTTAAAGCATCGATAAGGAACAAATACCTGGGTCTTCACACGTTGGCTTCTCGCAGGAAATTCTTTGATATTTGTCGGGCTTATAAGTTAATCCACTTTTCGCGCTTTGTAGGCTCCAAATTCTTTGATCTGCGTGCGTCTCAAACAAAAGGGGAGCCTGAGAAGCTTCCTATCAGTCGACCTGAGAGTAAGCTGAAGGTGGCTCTTTCTCCTCATAGGACATTGGTTTGGCTCGCTCTAGGTGTGTCTTCGTGTTGTTGTGTTCTTGTAATACTTTTTTTCTGCCGCTTGCGCTTATCCTACGTATTGAATAAATAAACAAATTAAATAAAATAAACCTGCAGTTGACTGCGATACGTATGTGGATGCATTATCTTGTTGGAAAATGAGGTTGTGCCTACGAAGTCTCCTTAAATATGGCAAAAGGTGATCTTGGAGCAATTCCTGGTAGTCTTCACTGTTTATCCTACACGAGAAGAACTTCGGAAACGAACGAGACAAGTCCGCATCCAGAAAACGCAGCCCAACCATGCGACTTTCACCGTCAAAGTTGCGCCTAGAGGATACTCGACCTCTTTTCTCAGATCTCTCCAGTAGTGTAAAAGAAGTGGAATCTTGATGGGCCCGACGAGTACAGACACTATTCGAGAGATTTGAGGAGAGAGAGAAGCGAGTACAATACCCACCATAAGGATTGGAAAAAGGGCGCGGTAGGCGCGTTTTCCGCGTTCTTTCTGTTCTTTTCTGTAGCTGCTTTATTCTTCATCCTTTTGGAAAAACTCACATACTGCCGTGATCCCCTCGACGAGATCTACCCATTGCCACAAAAACATTTTTCGTTACTCCATTTTTGACCGCTATTTTTTCGAAAGCGCCAGGGGATACTCATTAGCGAGGGACGTCTCCACAAATTGCGCCCAGAGGACATTTAAGCGCTCGGATCCAAAGCCGGCGCAGTTGACAGTAGCGCATCTTCAGATAACATTCTATGGACTTAAAAGATCATAAGACCATAGAGTAAATATTCTACTCTATTTATTTATTTTGGCTATTGCAATATGCACAGTACGTTTTTCCTTTATTTTCCTTTCACTAGCAAAAAATTGTCTCTATGTGGTCAAATTAAGAGAGGGGATTAAAAATGGGAGAGACGATGTAGTCAGCTTCAAATTGAGATGCGCCATGCAATCGCAACAGAAAAATTTTCGCTAGTCATAAATCCACTGCGCTTGACTCTCAGTAATGAATTCTTCCTGTTTCACACGCGGTATATCTTTGGTGAAAAAGGATACGACCGAACGACGAATTTCCTATGTAGGGTAGGTTGTTACGTCAGCGAAATAGACGGAGGAAGAGATGGAACAGCTTGGAGAAGGACAAAGGCGTCATCCAGCGGCCACAAATCAGTGGTGTACCACCCTCAGCAATGGATTTTCCAGACATTGCACGCACTGTAACTTTTCAAAGAAGGATGCTAGGGTACCAAGATTTTTTCTGTGCAAAATACGCTTGAGTGTCTTTGAAATAGAAAAAGTGGAAGGAACCAAGTTCAATCGAATCGTCCTTTGTAGACGTCGAAATTCGGAGAAAATTCACGACATCTTAATCCCACTTTGTTTTCACCACCTAAGTCTCTGGGCCATTCAGTCTATAAAATGCTTAGGGTAGCACAGCTGATCATTGCAAGCGCTTTCTAACAATGTAGTTTTATAAAATTTTTAGAGAATCGACCTTTTGTGCCTTTTCCGCCGAGGTCGACTTCTAGGCAGCGTTCGGTTCGGCCTCGGCGCTGCATTCATCGCCCGCGTCCGCAGTACGCCTTCCTCGCACCTGGGTGCGAAACCCAGCGGTACTACGCCATTTCTAAGGAGCCGCGCAGCACCGTTGCATCAACAGGACTATTGATTTCCCTGTTTGCCGCACGAGCTTGTTTTGAAAAATTTTCGTACGCATAATTTAATAGAAATATTTTTATTTTTAAACATACGTGTGGAGGCGATACACGTTCAGTGCCCAAGAATGTGTTACTTCCATGAAGTGCCACCTTCCTGACTGTTCAATATACCTATTCTATCTAGATTTTTTGCTCTATTTGTACGATTCTAATCTCTTTTTCTTTGTTCAATAATGTTGTACCGCCTTTTCAAAATCAACTAACTTCTCACTGTATTTCTTTTTTCCTAACATTTTTGCACCACACTGATAACCTTTTTGGGATGATATTCTCCTCTATTTTTAAAGATGTCAGGAAACCTGGTGTAGGACACTAGTTATAGATTTTCGAAACACCTTTCAATAATCACGACTAATCGCATTATTCCTTAATCCTTCTATCCATTGCCCATAAGATTGCGTGATACAGTAGCGGAGATGCATTTTAATCATTGGCCGAAAAAGCCGCGCTGCTCAACCTTTTTGAATAACTTCTTCAGAAATTAAGTACTTGTGTAAATAAACATATACTTGAACTCAGCAGCTCAAGCTATATCTTTTGGCATATAAATCTCAGTAGAGTTGAACAATGCATATAGGCCCGACAGAATCAATCGAGTAGGCGCGACAACCTGTAGAGCGAGCGTTTGGGGAGCTTTATCGGAAATTCCCCGCCGTCCTAATCAGAAATTGCTCTAAGAATGCCCAGCTCATCTGGAGTGCGCCGTGAACAATGCATACAGAATCGGACCTACCAATGGAGTGGGCGCGACAGCTCGCAAATTGCACGCGCATGCGTGTTCGGAGCGCAATAACTCTGTGAAGACTGAATCGTTCCGGCTGCTGCTCGTGTATTTTGTAGGCACTAAGACGGTCTAGTATTGCACTAAAGTAGAGTGACGTAGCTTATGATTGCATAATGTTACAGGTGTACGGAAATGCAGTTGAGGCTTGTGTGACGCATTTTTTCCGATTTCGGTGGACCACTACGGGAAGACGCGGCGAGCTAACGGCCTCAAAATGTGTAAGCAGAGCGCTTAAGCTACTTTACGATGACTTGCTCAGAACTCTTCAGCTTCCTAAACTGCCTTAGCTTCAGCTGCCAGTTTAAAGCGGCGGAAGATAGCGGTTAGAGTTTCTTGCGCTCTTACTCGCCAAGATTTGAGTGTTCAAGACTCGCAATGGTACCGTTCTGTGCAGCATGAAAGGCGCTATCGAACTGTGCCAATGTCAACCAATTTTTGGGAAAATCAATTTTTTTGACAGTTTTGCATCGAGGATGAGGCCTCTCGAGGCCGCAGCAGACGGACGATGACGTCATCGAAAATCGATGTCTTGGAGTGGGCCATGCTTCATACCATTCGATAGAGCCTTATATGCTAAACTGAGTGGTGTTATTGATAGTAGTGGAAACTGTAATGGGCGAGTAAGAGCGAGGAAAACATCGACCGTTGTTGTGCCAAATTTCACGCGCGGGCGTGTTCTGAGCGCGATTACTCTGTCACATGTGAAACTTTCCGACTGCAGCTTGTGGATTTTGTAGGCCGTAAATCCCAATGCCTTAACGAACTAGTGGTGAATACTCCTGTGGTGGCAGTCAGAGGAGGTGTTGGCTGTCGCGTGCGCTCAACTCCAGGTTGGGATTTCAGGCCAAGCCAACTAAGTCTCCCATCCCTTCAAGCTCAGTGGGTCGGCGTAAATTCTTTATGTAAAGGAAGGACACTGACTTGTCCATCGCTCGGCTAAGAAAGCCACTGTAAAGGCTAAGTGCGTGTTCAAATCGCCTCCACAGCATTCCGTAGAATAGAATGCGTGGCGCATCCCAAAGGATTGAGTAAAAAAGGGATTCTCCATTACCTTTTATTTTTATTAGCAGGTGGATTGATGTTATCTACTTGTTATAAAGTCTATCTACCGGCCAACATATTCGCACGATTCCCTGCTTCAATAGTCATCTCTGAAAATGAGAAGAAATTGACAGTATCGACCGAGTTGTCATGGGGGATACGTATAAAAGATAAAGGATAAAGAGCGGCTTTACACAATTCCTTCTGGGATGCGCCGTGCATTCTACTCCTACAGGACGTCATAAAGGCGATTTGAATGCGTATTTGGCCATACAATGAGGCGGCCAGCTGATGAACAAGCGGTGACTAGTCGACGAAAAAAGAAAAGCTTACGGTGGGCAGCCGATGAACAAAGCAGCGCTTTATCCTTTCCAGACAAGTCTGGTACCAATTCACCGACCCCGGAGGGATGAAAAGTTGGGTTGGCTTGAGCAGGAAATCCGAACCTAGAGCCTAGTTAGTACAATCAATTACGCAACATTCTTGTCTAAATAGAGCGCGAAAATTAATTCAGATCAAAACAATACTTAAATTATTATAAAATTATCAGCATAATATACGAAAGGGAAGACCGACTCGAATCAATAGTACCGTTCGCCGAACGGCACTGTGTAGTCCCCTATAATTGGCACAGTACCGCTGGGTCTCTCACCGAGGTGCGAGAAGGCCTTGATCGGGCGCGGGCGATGCACACAGGGCCCAGGTCGAGCCGAACGCTGCCCAGAACTCGACCTCGGCAGAAAAGTCGCAAAATGTCGAATCTCCTCAAATTTTATAAAACTATATTGTTGGGAAGCGCTTCCAATGGTGAGGTGTGCTTTCTTATGCATTTGATGAACTGATTGACGTGGAGTTCTAAATCATGAAAATAAAATGGGGTCAGGAAATTGAATATTATTCTCGAGTTTAGACACCTGAAAAACTATATTAGAGTGAAGTCAGCTCCTCCTACCTTGCCTGTGCCAGAGCCACGCAAGCCTGTTTTGCACAGAAAAGATTTCAGCACCCTCGCTTCTGTCCTTAGAAAGTTGCAGTACGCAAAACGTTGTGAAAAAAAGTTGCTGAAGGTGGTGCTCAGTGGATTTGTGACTAGCAAAAAATTTCTTTTTTTCAAATAAAAAGTGTGCCATCTGCAATTCACCTACGCGCTTTAGTGTTCAGGGCAAATTTTAACTTTGTAACTTCCTTTTAAAAAGTTACAGCACCTGTTACACAGGAAAAGCTAATTGTTGGTCAAGAATGGAGAACTGTTTGGGAGAGGCGAAATCTGGACATTTATCCAGACATGATACTTTTCCAAACCGACAGAGCTGCAAAGAAACTTTCAGTAATACAAAAATAGCTATTGCCTGTGCGAGTGGTGGCGCAATTGGAGGATACGCCGGCTGTCGCATGTTGGAGAGTCGAGGTTCTTGGACTGGGCGCCGTCCAGACCATCCAAACCTTCAATCTTTCGGAGTCGGCTAACCAGTATCCTAGCCTTACCTATCAAGTACAAAACACTGACTTATCCATAAGCGCTATTCATAGTGTGGACCAAGAATAAATTCAAATCTTTTCAACGACATCTCGCGGAAGTAATATGCATGGCGCGTCCCAGTTAGGAATTTTCATCTGTTGTGCATCCTCTTCTTTGATGTGACCAGACCCTTCTTTGATGTCGGCAGTACTCGGTAGATAAAGAAAAAATTTGTTAGCCCTTATTAGATAATCAAAAAATAAAAAAAATTAATAAATAGTATAGAAAGAATAATATATCTATAGTGTTATAAGCTTCTCGGTCTACAGAATTTTCCCTAAGGGGGAGTTACTGTCAATTGCGCCGGCTTTGGATCCGAGCGCTTAAATGTCCTTTGGGCGCAATTAGTGGAGACGTCCCTCGCTAATGAGTATCCCCTGGCGCTTTCGAAAAAATAGCGGTCAAAAATGGAGTAACGAAAAATGTTTTGTGGCATTGGGTAGATCTCGTCGAGGAGATCACGGCAGTATGTGAGTTTTCTAAAAAGGATGAAGATCAAGACGGCCACAGCAAAAGAACAGAAAGAACGCGGAAAACGCGCCTACCGCGCTCTTTTTCCAATCCTTATGGTGGGTATTGTATTCTACAGGTGCTACTTTGTCGGTGGAAGTCTCATGGTTTCGGCTGCATTTTCTGGATACGAACTTGTTGCCTTGGAGTTCGTCTCGCATAGGATGAACAGTGAAGACTACCAGAAATTGCTCGGAGATTATGCATCCATACACGCATCGCAGTCAACTATAGGTTGGCTCAACTCCAACAGAACTCAACATTTGAAGTGGCCTAGCTGTTCTTCAGATCTCAACCCGAAAACTAGAAAGCTAGTGGGACATTCTTGCACACAGTGTATGAAAATAGAACCGTTGAGACATCGGTTTCTGATCTGAAGAACGCCACACTTCATGCATGGGCCAATTTTGAGCGAACTGTTATTGATAACCTAATCAGTAGCATGCAAAATAGAATTTTCGATATGGTTGCAACAAAGGTGATGTGACGAAGTACTAATCTTACCTTGCTTGTAGGTACTTTTGTGATTAATCAGATTTTTTATGAAGCGAACTTATATTTTGCACACGTCTCCATTTGTTATATTTTCAGTTGAAGTTCGTGGTATCTTGCACTGATAAGATAAACTGCTTAGAATTCTCCTACAGAAGTTTCCCATAGTGAGGAATAGGATGGTAACATTACTGAATCTCGGCAGCGGGTTCTTCGGGTACCAATGGACAAACCAGGGGTGAACCTATTTTGCACCGGGTGTATTAAGTTATAATAAAGTTTATTCGATTATTTGATTTTTTCGAATATTCGATTATTCGGAAATTCGAATAACCAAAAAATGGGGTTATTCGATTATTCGGAAATTCGAATAACCAAAAAATGGGGTTATTCGATTATTCGGAAATTCGAATAAACGAAAAATGGTGTTATTCGATTATTCGGAAATTCGAATAACCGAAAAAATGGGGTTATTCGATTATTCGTTCATTCGAAAAATTTTAAAAAAGCACAAGTATATGACTTATCTCTTTGTTCAAGTGACTTTCCTTTTTTCATACATTATAAGGGTCGCCGTTTGGTATCGGACCCGTTCTAGAGCAGAAGCGAAAACAATATATAATATAATATCAGTTAGGAAAGGCTTTTTTGATTACGAGATTGAGCTGGTCCCTTTCCGATGGATTTCTAACAAGGCACCTTTCATATACATATATTATTTTCAAATCAAATTGGACATCCTTCTAAGCATACTCGACGAAGTTGAGTGAAGTTTTGAAATGCAACACAAATGAAGTCAAGTTGAACATCTTCTAAATCAAAGCGAGCGACCTCCAGTATCAACTGTACACGTCAGATTAGAATAATTTCTTGTCTAAGGAAAACTCGGTATACATTTTTTGAAATTTTTAAGCCCTCCTTCTCCAATACGTGCACACTGCTCGCACCTATTGGGACAGGTGAACTTTATCAGAAGAAAAAAGTGGAAAAAGAGAAAAGTTGTTGCGCAATGCTTATTCTAAAGTACAAGATTTTGTAGTGTGTTAAAGAAAGAGATCGCTCATTGTGATCGTCTGACACGTCGCGACTTTCAACCGAGTGGTACTGAAATGCTATTTACCTGAAACAGTGAATTGAAGATAAATGTGTTTTTACAATTGCTTTTGTTCTGTCGACTCAACACATGGAATCCACGCAGACAGAATTTTTGCCATCAATCAAATAAATACCATGACGACCTGGGCGATGTACGGCGCATCTTTTTAGCACCGAATATTGCAGCTTTTCTTGTCTTAAAAAACCGAGAGCGACTATTCTTCCTGAAAAAAAAGAGATTTTATGAAACTTCAATCTGTCTTTATGTGTCGGAACAGGTGAATTAAAATGCGTCAAGAAAAGTCATGCTAGATTTTCCTTGTAATCATTTTCACTATCTTTACTCCAGGGCTTCTATTTTAGAAAGTACAGTCCACTCTCGTTATAACGCATTTGAAGGAGCTGGAGAAAATCCGCGTTAGAACGGGAGTCGCGTCCTAACCGGAGATAACCTTTTTAGACTCTTTTACGTGTAGATTTATTTAGAATCGCATAAGGATAAGGATAACGATAAAGGATGGCGTTATTCAATGCTCTTTGGGATGCGCAACGCATCCTACTTCTACGGGATGTCGTAGAGGCGTGTTGAATGCGTATTTGGCCATACCATGACTTGCGGTGGCCAGCCAATGTATAAGTCAGTACTTTTCCTTCCCAGACAAGTCTGGTACCAATTCACCGACCCCGGAGGGATGGAAGGCTTGGTTGGCCTGGGCGAGAAATCCGAACAAGGAACCTGGTATCGGGTGCAGGCGACAGCCGGCGCCTCCTCCGACTGCGCTCCACGCGCCCCAAGAATCGAATAGAATCGCATACAATGGCTAAATATGGCTATAGTAATGAAATATGTAACCACGAGAAGAGTGTGAAGGGAACTGACATCTTTAGGTTATTAATGAAATCATGTTCTCTCTGCCATATGCATAAGTGTGACAGATGTGTGCAAGGACTAACGAGTACTGACGTAGGCTAGACTTGTTTAACAACCGACTGTCTAACCTGATGTTGAAAAATCTTTTGCACCATCAAAACTCCCGCGCCAGGCGGGACATGGACCCCCTCTCTTCCTTCCACGCAGGACGCTAACTCATTACGCCATCAGTGCTGTTAAATCGCGTGCCAAATCCGCTGTATCCTCCTCGCAGCGACCTCCTCTTCCACGATATCGGGATGTTGCATGTGATCAGCGTTATTGCTGTGATCGTGTCAGTAAATAGCCGAAGGTAAAGGTACAATCCTGCACAGCGCGAGAGTTCTGATCACCACAAACCATCATGTGACTGCACATAGCCTCCACATCAGCTGACCTAGGTTTAAAACAAATGTGTAGGATATTGTTTTGAATAATCTTAGCTTTAATCCACAACTTCGTTTCTGATATAGTAAACTAAACCCTCCGATTCACGTCAGTTTCTGACTATTACCGCGAGTCTAATACTGTGCTCGACATGTTGCTGACTATGAACAAATTTGTGCGCCGCACACGCGTGAAAAACGTCTACATGCATGTAATTAATTGTCGCACAGCTGCTGGTCGCATCTACAAACGAGGTCATAGAAGAGTAGGTCTAGTCGCAGACGCGGTCAGCATCTTGCTCACCGGAACTGTGCCCAGATCGCATTATAACGGGAGTCATTTTGAACGCGGAGATCCTCCCAAAATCACGCTATAACGTTGCAGTAATGTTGTATATGACGAGTCTTAGGCGGACTTGGTTTGTATTAGCGTAAAGGTAAGCTGGCCGGGGCCAGAGAAAATCTACGTTATATCGAGAATAGTTGCGTCTTCTCCGGAAGCGTTGTAACGGAAGGGGACTAGCTCATTTTCATTTGGAAGGCGCTCAGCATGGTTTCAAGAGCGTCAGGCTTGCTTAGAACAGTGCCTAATGTGGCGTAAGAATGGTACATATTTTTTTAAACAAACTAAGGGCTCGCTAAGGGGTTGGGAGTTCCAGTGTTCATCTACACCATACAAGCTTTTTGTCGGGAGTTTTTAAATCAACAATTTGGCTTGACTTTAATAAAACATGTAAAGTTTAATTTGACAGTTTTCTGTTGTATATTAAGAAAAATGAAAGTAAGAAAGGAGAAAAGTTCGGCTAGAAAGCTATTAACTCTGGGCAAAAAAAAACATGCAACATAAATATTAAATCGCCTTTGCTTAGCATTAGCAAAACAAACCTATGTAGATAGAACTGTAGAAATTTAGCTGTGCTAAACTACACTTCAAGGCACTTCTTCAATTTACAATTTGCGACGGATTTTTCGTAATTACAATTTACGATTTACGAAATTTCGGCTTTCATTTACGCACACCCTGATCCACACGGACTGCTCGGAGGGACATGGCATCAATAGCTATGTATGCGCGGTCATTGGAGAAGCAAAACTGCAGTATAAACGCAGTTCTTGCTCTTGGTCGTAGTCAGAGTCTTCCCGTGAGGATGAGGATAATACATTTACCGGCTATTACTGATCTTGTTCTCTACATCCTTCACCTATAATGGACCGATATTTTGGATCGCTTTGACCACTATAAGCGCGAGCATATAAAAACGACGGCAGCAAGAAACTTTAGAATAACGATGAAGAAGAAGAAGGAGAGACAAAGTCTGATGATACAAGCCTCAATGCGAGCTCCCATGGAAGCTCACACGCCCGAGTGAGGAGCGTGCGTAGTGTTTCAAACCAATTAGACGCGAAACGTTACACGAAAGCTTCTTGCAAGCTTGCACTGCAGTTAGTTAGTTGCGTGCAAGTTTAAAATTTCTGGGTGCAACCTTGCAAGTTAGTTAACCGCGAGGGAAAAGTCGCAAGTAACTTGTTTTCGCGGTCTAAAGGAGGAAGTAACTTGTTTTGGAGCTCATAAGGCGCAAGTAGCTTGTTCAAAATTTTCTGAGTGCGCCGTCCACCACTGCAGCGAAGGCGCGTCATTGACAGTTGCCCCGCGCCCGTCGTTGGAGCGACGCTGGAGTATACCATAGGCCTAACCAGGAAACTATCTCAACGGTAGGTCGAAATGGCTCAGGTGTTGTATATGGGCAGAATCGCCTCTCTCTCTCTCTCTGGGAAACGACAAAATGCAAATATTTCGACCCCAATACAACTCTGTGCAGAGCTAGGGACGACGGAGGTTGGGCGGTTGGCGGCGTTAGCCCTATGCCTGCAGGCGGAGGGTGGGCTCAAGTTGGCTGGAAACAACGACGACGAGCGAGCGATGGTGGCGCAGTGGGTAGAGGGACGGCGTAATTCCCATAATCGCTGTTTCCAGCCAATCGAGGTCGAGAAATTTGCATTTTGTTGCTCCCAGAGAGAGGCGATTCTGCCCATATACAACACTTGGGCCATTCCGACCTACCGTTGAGATAGTTTCCTGGTAAGACCCTTCTGCGACGCGTTGTGGGAGCGACGACGCGACAACTGTTCCCGCGACGCTCACTGCGCCGTTCACCACTGCAGCGAAGGCGTGGTCCCGTGTGGAAATACCGCACTCTCGCCTGCATGAGTGACATTTGCTCACTCTGTCGCCGGGGTTATACTATACTTGTGTCCTTCCAAAATTTTTTCGAATAAACGAATAATCGAATATATTCGGTTTTACGAAAAACCGAATATTCGAATAATGAATATATTCGAATTTTGGACCTTGTGGAATATTCGAATAATGAATATATTCGAATTTTGGACCTTGTCGAATATTCGAATAATGAATATATTCGAATTTTGGACCTTGTCGAATATTCAAATAATGAATATATTCGAATTTTGGACCTTGTCGAATATTCGAATAATGAATATATTCGAATTTTGGGCCTCGTCGAATATTCGAATAATGAATATTTTCGAATTTTGGGTCTCATCGAATATTCGAATAATGAATATTTTCGAATTTTGGACCTCACCGAATATTCGAATAATGAATATTCGAATATTCATTCGAAATTATTCGATTCGGTCCGAAGTATACGACAGATGTATTTGAATTGAAAGCCAAATTGAGCCCTATGCTAAATGCCTTTTTTCTAATTTCTTCTGTAAGATCGTGTCTTCAATTTTTAAATCCAAACTCTTTTAATCTTAATAAATTCTGACCGTAACGCACAACTGACATAGTGCCACAAAATTTATCAATACCAAATACTTTGGTTGAAATTGTAAGCATTCTACGGCTTCTAGCCACAAAATTTATCAATAAATAATGCTTTGGTTGAAATAGTAGATATTCTACGTCTTCTAATGACCCTCGTAAAGCAAATACAGAAATAAACGTAATCTCAAACATGACATGTTATTTAAAGGCATTATGTTAATATGTATCTTCTTCTTCTCCTCCTGAGCGTTTAGTACCGCGCAGAGGCAGGGTCCGCTGTTCTTGTGATCTGTCGCCACCTCATCCTATCAAGGGCGTCATCTGCCGTGGCGCCGACTTCGGCGAGATCTCTCTTGATGACGTCCTTCCATCTTTTCCTTGGGGCTCCTCTCGGACGCTTTCCGGGTGCCTCGAAATCTAAAGCCAACCTTGTGGGGTGATCCTCTGGTCTTCTGAGGACGTGTCCATACCACCTCAGGCGCTGCTCTCTCATCTTCAGCTGGATCGGGGCTGTCTTCATCACTGCCCTAACATCCTCGTTTCGCACCCTGTCCGACGGTCCATCCACATGCCCACCTGAGCATCCTCATCTCCGCCGCGTGCAGTTGCCGCTCCTGCGCCTTACCCAGGGCCCAGCACTCACTGCCGTAGAGGAGGGCAGGTCTCACAACTATTCTATAGAGCTTGCCTTTGAGCATCCTGGAGCATCAACGGTCGCAGAGGATCCCTGTGGACTCTCTCCACTTGAGCCAGGCTGCGTTTATCCGTCCCCTGACCGCCTGGTCCACACTTCCTTCCTCGGATAGGTCACTTCTGAGGTAGCGGAATTCTTCCACCTTCTCGACCGTTTACCCTTGGCAGTCTAGGATCGATCCAGTGCACTGCTGATGAACTTCGTCTTCTTCACGTTCAGCCGTAGGCCGTTCTCTGCGAGGGCTCTCTGCCACAGCTGCACCTTCTCCTCCAGCTCCTCCTGGTTGTCGGCTACTAGGGCGATGTCGTCCGCGTAGAGGATCGTTCTGAGTGGCCTTCCTCAAGGTGGTTCACTATAGAGTCAAGCGTCAGCAGGAAGAGGAACGGGCTCAGAGCCGACCCTTGGTGTACCCCACTGTAATGTCCACTTTCCTTGTCACCCCGTGTGGAGTTCGTATCGCCGCTTTCTAGCCCTTGTACATGTCCCTTATGACCGTGATCAGACGTTCCGGGACACCCCTCCCTCGAAGGGCATTCCAGATTACGGCCCGAGCTAGCCTGTCGTAGGCCTTCTCCAGGTAGCAGGGTTTTTGTTTCTCCCGATATTTCTCCATCACCTGACGAGCGATGAAGATGACGTCTGTGGTGGACCTCTCAGGCATGAAGCCCCACTGCACCTGGGAGATGGGTACCATCTCCCTCAGCCTTGAGTCGACCAGTCGTTCGTAGATCTTCATCGTGTGTGAGATCAGTTTGATCCCTCGGTAGTTGGAGCATTCGGAAGCGTCTCCCTTCTGCTTGAGATGGGGACTATGGTGCTGTTCCTCCAGTCATCCGGCATCTTACCTTCTTTCGTGATTCTGTTGAGGAACTGTGTCAGCCAGTTGATTCTGAGGTCCCCGAGCACCTTCTAAGCCTCTACTGGCACACCGTCAGGCCCTGCTGCCTTTCCGAGTTTCATCTTCCCTATGGCCTTGCGAACCTCTTCTTGTGTCCAGGGTGGGATGAGTCCTTCCGTTGGTTGTTCTTCCTCGGCCTCCCGACGAGGGATCTCGTCGTTCAGGAGTTCCTTGAAGTACTCCTCCCATCTCTCTCTGACCTCGACCGGCTTCCGTAGTACCCTTCCGTCAGCACTCTTCACAGTCTTCACTACTCGAATGTCGAGGCTAGCTCTATGACGCGCCTTGGCCAGGCGGATGGCGAACTTCTCTCCCTCTGGCCCGTTTAGTTTCTCGTACAGGGCATCCATTTCCGCGTTCTTTGCCTTCGCTACAGCTGTTTTTGCCAGCCTCTTCAGCTTCCTGTAGGCTGTGAGATGCTCGGGTGCCCTCGTCTTCTGCCACAGCTTGTAGGCCTCCTTCTTCCTCTTCACCGCAGCCTGCACCTCTTCGTTCCAGAACCATGCGGATTTATCCCCTCTGGTACCTCCCTTTGTTTCCTCCAGGGTTTCCTTGGCACATCTCAGGATTGCTTGGGCTACCCTCCTCCAGGTCTCATTCACGGGAGCAGCTGGATCTGGAAGGCCTGCTTCGAGCACTGCCCTTCGCAGCTCGTTCCGCTCTGAACCCCGCAGTCTCCACCATCGGATCCTGGGCTCCGTCCTCACTTTGGGCCTGCTGGGTAGAGTTATGCTAAGGTCGGCTACCAAGGGTCTATGCTGTGATGCCACGTCTTCTCCCGGAATGACCTTCACATCCCGGACTGTTTTCAGGGCAGCCCTTCGAACCAGGATGTGGTCGACTTCCTTCCTTCTTCCTCCGCTAGCATAGGTCACCTTCTGGCTCTCCCTCTTCGCGAAGAAGGTGCTACACACAGCCAGGTCGTGGGCGATAGCCAGATCCAGAATTCGTCCAGAACTCCGCGACAGCTATCCCTACCCAGTTCCGGTTGGTATCCTCTCCGTTGTAGTACAGCTTGACCCCTTCTCCGATGTCCCTTGCTTTCGCCCCTTTCCATCGCGTTTCCTGCAGACACAGGACTTGTGTCCTTCTGCGCTTCATCAGATCAGTCACTTCCCTAGATCTTCCGGTCAGCGTTCCCACATTCAGAGTCCCCAGTCGAACTAGCTTCTTTAGCCGAGGTCGTTCGGCCCTCGGTAGCCCTCGCATACTGACCACAGAACCCGGGCGGGGGTTCTGTGCGCCACTTCCGCGTGACGTCCTAGCCTTTACACTGATTCTCTTGCGACTTGTGATCATGGGTTTGTGACGAGGTTTCTCCATCAGCCGGCCTGTAAACCTGAGCCTGAGCTGGAACCGTTGCCATTTTTGCAATTTTTGCAGGGCATGGCGTGCCGGAGCCGGGAGTCGAGCCTGTGACCGTTTGTGCATGAAACTACCCTACTAATCACTAGGCTAACTCGGCATTATGTTAATATGTATATGATGTTTTATGTTACAAACCCGGACAAGAAAAAACAACAATTGAGTGAGGAAACACCTCGTCGTTAAGCTGAGAAATAAGGTCTCCTACAAGTGAATCACAGAAAAGGACTTTGAGAAGGATGAATGATGCTGTGGCAATTTGGGGTGAGATCGCAGCCAGTCTATACCCTTCCTACTGAGAAGATGAATGTCAAGTAGTCCGCCCATGCGACATTTTTCGAACGGTACGACTGGAAGATGGTCTCCCAGACACATATTACTATTAACCAAAAGATCGCTCCTATGGCACTCAGCGTGACATACTTCCGATTGGTATTGGTGGCCGGTGATTGCGGTCGAAGAAAGCCTCAACCAAAGAACCAGATTGTGTTCCTAAGCCACACCAACGGTAGACCAAACAAACCGACAATGAAGTACTTTCGACAGAGGTCGACCTTGGCCGCATCATTCATGTTTCTCAAGTCCATCGTAGGTCGGCCTTCAAGCTTAGGTAATTAAACATGTTTCCATTTTCGAATAATTTCATGGCTACATATGAAATATGTATATCAAACGATAGAGCTCGAGCTGCTGAGCTCAAATATATCCTTGGTTTTTCATATACTTGACTTTAGGCGAGTTATATCCAGAAGGCGCAAAAACTGACAGCCAGTAGTCTATCTCAGTAGCGTCGAATATATTAGAATATATTCGAATTTTGGGGCACGTCGAATAGTCGAATAACGAATATATTCGAATTTTGGACCTTGTCGAATATTCGAATAACGAATATATTCGAATTTTCGGCCTCAGCGAGTATTCGAATAATGAATATTTTCGAATTTTTGGCCTCATCGAATATTCGAATAATGAATGTACTCGAATTTTGGACCTCACCGAATATTTGAATAATGAATATTTGAATATTCGAATTTATTCGAATATTCATTCGAAATTATTCGATTCGGTCCGAAGTATAGGGTATACCATACAATACCGCTCAAATTCTTTGAAAGAAAGACGCTTTGGGACGGATTAATCCGTCACAAAGCGTGGCTTTGCCATAACTTCCTTTAAACTTACTCCTGTGTATTTCAGCTAACACCATTCAGATCGCCTCTTCACTGCGCATCCGACGCTTCCAAGTTGTCTTCAATTTGACAACCTATGACCTAGTTATTGGGCAATTTCCTCTGAAGGGCACTTAATTGATTTACGACCCCTCCAAGACTGCCATTGGCGCCCACTTCAGACACTCCACCAGCCGATTTCAGCGAAATGCGGAAATCCCATTTCCATCAAAATATCTGAATTCAGCTTGCTGCGACCATCAAAGTAACGCCACACACTACTTAATTTGGATGACTTTGATCTGATCGCATATTTACGCCAATTGCTCGCAATGCTTACGTTCAGGACTTCCTTTCTCGCCAACCATCCTTTCCCCTGCAAGCATCTATATACGGTGAGTTAGCGGAGAAAAGCATATTTCTTGTCCTGTAAAATAGTAGTAGGAACTCAAGAGCAATTTCTTCAATATGTTCCCAAATACGCAGTTTTTCGTCCTCTGCAAGAGATTTTCTTATGTTGAATGCATTGTAGAATGTGTAGTAAAGCAGCAAAGGAGCTATGACTTGTTTTCGCAAGACTGTAGTACGGTCAGTATTTCAAAAATAGCAGTTAATAAGCTTGACGTTCTCCGAAACAATTATTTTGTGGCCTCTATTGCTATCCAATTTTGGTATTTTATCCCGTTTTCTTCATTTTAACCTTTGTGTTGTTCTTGAATGAGAAAATGGTTTGGTTAGCCATTTTGGCCGCGTCAGCAGCTTCTCGGCAATATAATATGGTTCAGATAGGAGTTGGTCGACATTTTACCCTTTCTGCACACAGTCGGCTTGGCTTTGAGAGGGGACTTGGACAAGGTGTGAGCCCTGTGCTCGGCGGCCAAGTCGCTGGCGACCTCTGCTCGGTTCGTACCTCGGTGCGATACCCAGTGGCAGTGCGCCATTCCATTGGAGGAGCAACAAAAGCAACATGGGTCGATCTTTTAAGATTTGTCTCAGGCATATACATTTAAAGGTTGACGATTTCATGATTTTAACGAAAATTAACGACATTCGTAACGCTAAAATTTAGCGTTACGAATCAACGGAAATTTTCAGAAATTTAGCGAAAATTTTAGCAGATTTTTTTGGGATTTGCATTGAATTGAAGATTCATTGACAAATTTGCTGTTCTGGATCTAAAAAATAGCGAACATGCTGATTACGTGAAGCTGCGCAAGGGTATGTTTTTTTAAATTAGGAAAAACAAGAATTTTTCTTCGACAAGAGAGTAGCCCAAGCAAACTTATAATACTTTTGCCATCAATATAATGAAAGTCACTCCTAAATGGATGCATGGAACGATTTTTTTTTAAAGCATGCTGAAACATTGCTGGTTTCCGCACATAAAATAGGCTTTAGACCATTTTTATATTTAAGAAACAAAATGATACATGAAGATTCAAACACTGTTTTAACGTTGTGGTACAACAAATTACAGTTTTCAAAGGAGGCCGTAGTTAATCATAAACTGAAATTGTACACGCTTGGCCCAAATAAAGGGTTGATCACCACTAGAATGTCCTACGAAACTACTGCGACGAGTTGTAAAGCTCTGGTGTCGTAGAATACCGGCTGCCAGATGCATATTGTGTAAAACATGAAAAAAAACATAAGAATTAAAAGAAATAACAAAGGAAATTGATTTTTAAAATATAAGAAATATATGCATATTTGGTGAAACGTTTGTTAAGGTAGTATGGAAAGGGTCAGCATTGCAAAGATGTTCGAGCACTCGTTTGGAAAAAACTGAATTAGGCATGAAAGAGCTTTAGCACCCAGCATTTCCAGTCTCACTTTTTCTTTTAAACTTTAAAAGAACCACAAATCAATCGATACGGTTACTTTGTAAAGAGATTATAACAAGTATTCAAGCGAAACACTATCAATAGATTGTAAAATGCAAAATAACAGGCGAGTGCATGGCCGGTGACGGACCGTCGCCGTGCGGCATGATGGTCGGGATAGATATCGACCGAACGGCGCGAAAAATCGCTATCTATGGCGCCTTAGCCCTAGTTTATACTTGTGCCGCCACACGGTGCGGCACCATGACCGTCATAGATATCGAATTTTTCGCGCCGCCCGATCGATATCTATCCCCACCGACGTGCCGCGCCGCGCAACGACGCAAGTGTAAACTAGGGCTATGGCAATCGTGCTGCCGCGCCGCGTGGCGGCGTAAGCCCTAGTTTATACTTTCACCGCCACGCGGCGCGGCACCACGATCACCATAGATATCGATTTTTCGCGCCGCTCGGTCGATATCTATCCCGACCATCCTTCCACGCCGCGCAGCGGCGCAAGTATAAACTAGGGCTAAGGCCTATGTTATACTTCGGCGACCCGTCGCCGACGTCGGCGACGCTGTGCTGTAGGGGCTGCTATGCACTGCGTAGCAGCCCGCACATCACAGCGTCGCCGGCGACGTCGCCGAGAGCTCCGCAGGGGGTGTTATACTTTCGCCGCCGACACAGACGCGTCACCGACGTCGCCGACGTCGCCACAGATGGGCCAACGACGTCAGCGCGTCGCCGTGCTGTGCACGGCGACGGTCCGTCACCGGCCATGCACTCGTCTGTTATTTTGCATTTTACAATCTATTGATAGTGTTTTGCTTGAATACTTGTTATAATCTCTTTACAAAGTAACCGTATCGATTGACTTGTGCTTCTTTTAAAGTTTAAAACCTAAAAACATACTATATCTTGCGAAAAATACAGGGCATCCTAAAAAAATACAGGTACTGTTTGAATGGTTCTAACATTGCTGCTAGTGAAACCTTTGAAGACGTTTGAGACTCATATGAAAGCACAGGTAACGAGATTTATGTAACGTGTAAATAGCCCCGTCTGAAACCTTGCGTTTCAGAATTGTTTGATTGTGCATGATCTGAATGCTTACAATCTTGTCACTACTTGGCCACATTAATTTATGGTGTGCTTTTTGATGTTTAGAACTTGACAGTGACACGTGGCATGCGAGTGATGACATTGAAAACGCGCTCCGATGCTAAAAATGCGCTCCGACGCTCTCCTGTCAACGACGTCCCCGACACCACCACAGAATCTGTTGACGACGTCGCCGACGTCGACCACGCGTCTGTGGCGACGTCGGCGACGTCGGTGACGGGCTGTCGGTGACAAGTCGTAGCGTCGGCGACGCGTCGCCGAAGTATAACATAGGCCTAAATTAGGACTAAGAAGGGCTCGCCAGCTGCAGAGTTAGCGCAGGGGTAGCGATCACGCTCTTCAGGTGGGACGTCGCTGATTCGGTCCCTCCCTATTGCTGCGGGTTTTTTTTGCTAATCAGAATTTATCTTAAAAATGACCTTATGTTCTGAATTATGACACGTCTGATTAAATGGCCGGGAAAACTGCCATGTTCAAGTTTTCTTCCCCCTCGTCATCGCAATGGTCCCAATCGGCCTCATCATCAGTAGAGACATCTGATCCCAAATTTTCATCCGTTTCGACATCAACTCAAGCTGCAGCACCGTCGCATAGAATAGCTGCGAATCTTCCAGCAGCTCTAGTTATTCAATGTATGATTTGGACTATATTTGTGCAAAATAGTAAATAAAATGTCATCATAGCAGTTTTTTGCCTTCAAACATTTTTACAAATTTGTGCGGTAGTTTTCCCGGTTATCTAATGAGACACGTGTCATAATTCAGAAAAAATGTTATTTCGAAGATAAATTATGATTTGCAAAGAAACCAGCACAACGGGAACCAAATCAGCGACGTCGCACCCGACGAGCGTGAGCACTACCCTTGCGCCACCGCCGCAACTGTCGGGCCCTTCTTACGGATTCCCGATGACTCACCACTCTCGCGCCCAGTGTGTCGCACAGCCAGCCTGTGGTAAGGCCCCCGATTTCGACAGGTCATAACTCGCTCAGGAATTTCGTTTTGCAATTTTGACACCCATATTGGCAATCAGCTTTCCGAGCTCTTTCTAATGACCCTGGTTTCAACTTGAAGTTCCATGGGAGGTCGAAACCGTTCCCTTGTTAGATTCAAGAACTCCTAGCAAAATGCTTCACAAAAGAAAAAGCGTTTTGCTTACTACATCTCTGACATTCTCAGAGGTCGCAACTGCCGGCAAAAGCACGCAGTATTGCGTACAGTAACCCTCGCAGCGCCGCATCACCCGCCGTTGTCATGGCGGGTCCGCGGCACCCGTAAGGCCAGCAGCAGAGTCTTGCAGGTGCCGCGGACCCGCCATGACAACGGCGGATGGTGCGGCGCTGCGAGTGTTACTATACGCAATACTGCGTACTTTTACCGGCAGTTGCGACCTCTGGGAATGTCAAAGATGTAGTAAGCAAAACGCTTTTTCTTTTGTGAAGAAGCGTTTTTTAAGTCAAGTTAGGAGCTCTTGAATTCCCGAAATCTAATAGAACACTTCTTATAACTCAACAGTTCTGTGCCATTTTGCGCTTGCTTTTGTTGATCTACTTTCTCTAAAAGTTCCTCGCTTGTCAAGCAGCTCGAAGAGAATGTGGTAGCCCTTGTGATGACAGCATTCCCTCCGATGCCTTGTTGAGTCCAGGAGATCTGTCCGGTACAATTATAGCTCATACTAAAAAGAACTGTCTGCTTTGTTGTTGCATTTCTGTGCAAAGGTTTTCCCTAAACCTCATACGACTAACTTGTGACTGGAAGGCTACGGAGATTTTCAGTGGACTTAAAGTTACCTAATATCGTAGTAAGGTTTTTTGCGTTACGTTTTGAGTGCAGGATTCCATACCCTCCATTTGTCGACACTACCGGTGATTATATTGGTGGTTGTCAAGCTCCTTTATGGACAAAAATTATGCACCAACCTACAATATCCCTAGCGTATAGATTCGTTTTAGAAAATGTTTAGAATAGATGAACCATAATGGACACCCATCTATCACACCCTCCGGCGGGTCTCACCCGCAGCTCCTGGCGTTGCGGATGAGAGCCGCCGTAAACTGCGGCAGCCCTCGGGGACCTTTGCGTGCGGCGGCTCCGCGACAACTCGTCCGCGCCGCGGCTTCCACCACAGTGGCAGCATGGGTCCCACTGCGGCGGGAGCGATATGGACGAGTTCTCGGGGTGCTGCCGCGAGACTCTGTAGAGGCCCTAAGGCTCGGCTGCGGGACATTGACAGTCGCGGACGCGGCGACTCGCGCGGCAAAAGACGCCGCAATTGGGTGACTTCATCTTCCAGTGGTATCTAGACCTGCATCAAAACTTGCACATCAAGTGTTAGAAAGTGTATACAAATATGCAAACTCAGTTTCACTGCGATAGTGTGTCATATTTTCAGCTTTTCCTGAAGAAGCATCTTATAAAATTGAGCATTAGAACGTTGCTTAGTTTTATAACTCGAACTCAATTTCTAAACCAGAGCATGTTTTCCCGCAGCTCCTGCAACAGCAGAAAGGGATATCAATAATTCCAACCTAGCGTCTGCAGCAAGTCATGAGGCACAGCTCCCACGACCGCAACTGAGCTCATCGCGCACGCGACAGTCGTCGTCGCGGGCGCGGCGACCATTCGTACATAAAGACCGCCCCTCGTAAGGCTCTGCTGCCGGCCTATGCAAGGGAGCGCAAAAATGCCTTCCGACAGTTCTTGAGCTATGGTTCTCCAATTCTTCGCACCTTGAAAATTGTTACTAGTGAGATCCATTGGGTGAGGGACGTTCTGCCTGAAAGCGGCGCGGGCAAAGACGCGGGACAGTGCCTACGGAGCCAATTAGCGTCGACTCGCGCAGTGACACCCGCCGCTTCGCGCTCAACCAGACAGCCCTCGCCGCTGAGGCGATGCTGACCCAGCCAACCACGGGAGCCAGTAGGTCGACCAGATTTGGTGTGATTACAATCGATAGAGAGACAGGAGGCTCAGACGGCTTGCATTGGCAGTCCAGAAATTGAATTTGATCTGAACCCCACCATATTCTATATTAGAACTTCGAGCTCTATCGAATGATCCAGAAAAGAGCCCTGCCTCAATGACCCTTAACGCAATTTTTTAATGCGCTGTTTATTTTCGTTAAATATCAATTTCTATTCACATATATCAGGATTAAATTCGAGACATGCTTCCAGGCTAATAAAAGTGCACGAGGATTCCAATATAGACGAGAGATCTTCTAACAGAAGTTTAAAGCGTTAGTTTCAACATGACATCCCTTTAGTATTTCGTAACTGATTTTTCTATGGAACTTTATAGTGCACACCAGGGGTGTGCGTAAATGAAATCCGAAATTTCGTAAATCGTAAATCGTAATTACGAAAAAATCGTCGTAAATCGTAAATCGTAAATCGTAAGAGTTGCTTAACATGTAGTGCAGTGACAGCAATTTTTACAGTTTTTTTCGCCAAAATTAACCAAAGGTGATCCAATATTTACTTATTTATCGTGTTATTTTCATCTTACCCTCGACAGCTTTCTTGCCAACTTTTTCCTTTTACTTTCATTTTCTCTCTAGTCAGGCTCCTTTCAAATCAAACTTTACACATATCAAAAAAGTCCAGAAAATTGTCGACCCAAGCACTTCACTTTAACCTTTACGTGGTGTTCGAACAAAAAGCTTACAGCGTTTGCGTGACCGATAAATTCCCAACCTCTTAGCAATTCTTTGATTTGCGTATAAGTCTAGGATTTAGCAGAAGCAGTATGAAAAGGCCACCAGCACTGCTAAAAAGTTGAAAAATAGCTCACCTCTAATTATCTATACAAAAGCAGAAGTTGCGCAGTACTCAAACAAAAATAGCGTACTGAGCGAATGGATACCGTATCTCAAGCGCATAACGCACAGAGAAACCTCCACTTTCCTACCTCTTGAAATATATCCAGGAACATTACCATGACAGACTGAAGGACTGACGTCGGATTCGTAATCAGCGCCCCAAATAAACCCTAGACGATTTTGGACGATGTTTGCATGAGAAGATTTGGCCAATTTCGAAAATACCGGTTTTTGATGACGTCATCGTCCGCGCAGCTCGGGCTAGGGCGCCACGTCCTCGATGGAATATTGCCGACAAATCTATGGCCTCTGTTATACTCCCGCGGAAGCATCCGCGGAAGGGCGGGAATCGCGCCGAGATCCCTCACCTGGCCAATCACCGCGCCCCGCCACGCCCGCCGTCCGCGTTGCACCCTTCGTCCACGGAGGTTCCGCGGATGCCCCCGCGGGAGTACAACACAGGCCTATGTTTTCAAAATCGGTCGACATTGATACGGTTTGATAGCGCGCTTCAAGCAGAACAGAACGATGTTATTGGGAGTGTCGAAAACCCAAATATGGACAAGTAAGAGTGCAGGAAACTTCAATCGCTAAGTCCGCCGCCCTAAAACGGCAGATGGGGCTAAGGTAGTTTAGGCAGCTGAGAAGTTCTGATCACGTCATCGTAAAGTACCGTACCTTAAGCGCTCTGTTCGCGAACGCGTTTTGAGGCTTTAGCTCGCCGCGTCTTCTCGCAGTGGTTAACCGAATTCGGAAAAAAGTGCATCACGCAAGCCTCACCTGCATTTTTGCACCGCTATAACATTGCCCCCTCCTAAGCTAAGCCATTCTACTTTAGTATACTTATATATCGTTCTACTGCCTACAATAAACACAAGTTGCAGCCGAAACGATTCGAACTCGACAGAGTTATTGTGCTCCGAACACGCCCGCGCGTGCAATTTAGCGCAACAACGGCAGACGCTCTCCGCGCTGTTTCTCGCCCAGATTACAGTTTTTCCCACTCTAAATGACACTATTCAATTTAGCATGAAAAGCTCTATCGAACGGTATGAAGCATGGCCCAACTCGAAGACATCGTTTTTTCGATGACGTCATCGTCCTTCCGCCGCGGCCTCGTCCATGCTAAACAGTCAAAAAATTGAGATTCCACAATCGGTCGAGATTGATACCGTTCGATAGCGCTTTTCATGTTGAACGGAACTGTGCCATTCCGAGTGTCGAAGACTCAAATCTGGGCGAGTAGGAGCGCAAGAAACTCTAACCGCTAGTTTTAGTCGCTCTAAAACGCCAGCCGAGTCTAAGGCAGTTTAGGCCACTGAGGAGCTGTGAGCATATCGTCGTAAAGTACCTTAGGCACTCTGTTCACGTACGTATTTTAAAGCCGTCAGCTCGTCGCCTCTTCTCGCAGTGATCCACGGAAATCGGAAAAAAATGCTTCACACAATCCTCACCTGCATATTCGCACCCCTATAACATTGCCCCTTCCTAAGCTAAACCATTCTACTTCGGCGTACCTACAGAACGTTCGACTACCTACAAAACCTACAAGCTGCAGCATGAAAGGTTACAACTTAATAGAGCTATTGCGCTCCGAACACGCCCATTCGTGAAATTTGCGAGCGGTCGCCCCCTTCGATTAAAAGGTTCGAATCCGTATGTATTGTTCACGGCGCACTTCAAAGGCTCGCTAGACAGCCTTAGAGCAACTCCTGACTAGGGCGGCAAGAAATTTCTGATAAAACTCCCCAAACGCTCAGTCTACAAGCTGTCCCCCCCCCTTGATTGAAAGGTTCGATTCTGTATGCATTGTTCACGGCGCACACCAAAGTTTCGCTGGGACAGATTGGAGCTAATCCTGAGTGAGGTGGCGGAAAATTTCTGATAACATTCTCCAAACGGCTCGAAATAGTCTTGAAAACGTCGCAGTTCCCAGTGAGAGAAGATAGAAGCGCAGGGGACATGCGCTCGCCCACTCGATTGATAGGTTAGGTTCTGCGTGCATTGTGCACGGCGCACTCTCGGGGCATTCCTGGCGTGACAGAGCACTGGCGACGTACGCTATCTTTGAAATACTCCGAAAGCACGCAAATCCTGGGAAATAACCTGCTCTAATCGCCCGTCCAGCCAATTTTGGACCACCCACGGCGAAAATACGGGTGTTCCGGTAAAGTTTTACACATGTTTGTGTAGATCTCGAAGAGGCGAATCGAACGGTACCAACCTTTATTCAAGAAACCTAAAACTGAAGGAGTTATGAGCGTGCGACGCTTTGCGACGCTATGTTGGCGTTTTTTCGCCCACTTTTGACCGTGCGGCGCGAGCGGTATTGTAGTTATATTCCTCGCGCAATTTCAGCCTGGATGCCTCACAATTAACTTTGATATATATAAAAACTGATATTTAAGGAAAGTAAACAACGCCTAAAAGCCGCCTTAAGGGTTACTTAGACAGAATAATTTCTAGCTCATTCGAAAGAGATCGAAATTCTAATACAGGAGATGGTAGAGTTCACATCAGTAGCCTGGAAGCATGCCTCGTATTTAATTCTGATATAAATGAAAACATATATAACGAAAGTTAAACAGCGCGTGAAATTTTTTTTGAAAGGGTTATTGAGACAAGATTCTTTCCTGGCTCATTCGATAGAGCTCGAAATTCTAATATAGGAGATGGTAGGGTTCAGATCAATCCCAATTCCTGGACTGTCAATGCAAGCCGTCTGAGCCTCCTATCCCTGTATTGATTGTAATCACACCAAATCTGGTCGACCTACAGGCTCCCGTGGTTGGCTGGGTTAGCATCGCCTCTGCGGCGAGGGCTGTCTGGCTGAGCGCGAAGCCGCGGGTGTCACTGCGCGAGTCGACGCTAATTGGCACCTCAGGCACTGTCCGGCGTCTTTGCCCACGCCGCTTTCAGGCAGAACGTCCCCCTCCCAGATCCATTGGAAGTGATGTGCGATGTTTAACGGTCTCAACCGTAACTGAAATGGTTGACGGTGAACGAGGTGATTGTTTGAAATTAGAAGTCAAAGCGACGGAAACTTTCGGTGGAACCGATTGATCCCCTTATATGCTTCATTCATAGGAGTGGAACTTCGGCGAAGTCGTTGCGCACAGTGGGTCGCGATGGAGACGGTGCTGTTCTACAGCTACTCGAGGTACGAATCTTGGTGAATTTTTCTCAGAAGTCCTTCATTTGGCTTTAGATATGGGTTTTGTTCCAGTTTTTGGTTTTCTAGCAGGACGTATTGAAGTTCTTACAAGAATTCACTCGTTGAAATAACTATATACATTATAGATTGTGCCAGTATGCGACGACCAATGTTTTTAGCTAAATAAAGAGAATGTAGAACAAGTATATTGCAATATAGCAAACGTAATTGTACCGTAACGTCTACTTCGTGGCGACGAGGCGGTTTTTAAACTGCTTCGATGTGTCATATTCATGCTATCATGTCCTGTCGTGTATAAAATTCACGTAGCAAGTAGGAAAACTTGAGGACCAAATTGTACTTCAATTTGAAAAAAAAACTGACTTCGGTTATATGTAATCTCCAACTCCGCTACAGCCATCAGAGGCACAAGAAAACAGTCGTATTACCTATATCGTCAATCTGACACTCAAAAGAAGCACGAAAGGGTACTAAACGGGCTGGCGCCCGCTCCATTATGAGGTCATTGTCGTGGAACATTCAAATAAACACGGTTTCTCTGCTGTCCTCCGCTGACGCGGAGAGCGCACAGAAGTAGGCAAGGGAAGCAACTCCAGGGTGTGGCTGATCTAACTTACCCATTTTAAGATACCTTGCCGGTGCATAGCGGGCACCAACCCGCTTAGTACTCATAAAAGCATTCCTTACCTTGGTCTGAAGAACAGCAGAATAGGAGTCGTTTCCTTCCAGCACTGGTGCGGTTTAATTACGTACCGCACACTCCCTCCGTCGCTCCAGTCGCTCCCGTCTCTGGCGCCAGGAATGAACAGGCGACGTGAGCGACAAGAGCGAAGGAGTGACTTAAGCGACAGCGCCGGCGCTCGAGTATGAACAGATTTCGGCGCCGATCGCTCGCTTTAAATCAGTTTGTATGTTTTGCACGGGCGACGAGTCGCTCTTGTCGCGAAGTACGAACAGGCTCCCCTTATAGGTCGTTTAGTGTGCGCGCGACTCGCGACGCGATGCCATTTGTAGTGGCCGAATTGATCGATCGCGTCGCTCATTCAATCTGGTCACTACACATGCGTCGCGTCGCGCGTCGCGCGCACACTAAAAGACCCCTAAGAGGGCTAATCTGCCACTCTGTCTGTTCGTCCGTTTGCGCAAAATGAACTGTGGTCTGAACTTACGACACATTCGGCTGTTCATCTCAGCCAGTATTACTAATTTCTGTTCCAGTACTGATTTTTTGCCAGAATTTATCGTTTGAAGAAAGGATCACGGCAAGATATAGGATGGTTAACATAGATCGTACAAAGCAAGCATGGACTACTCAATCAATAATGATCGATTTTATCGCCTTCTGGGGAGCTCTGGCTGGTAGTCAGTCTTCGCTCTGACTGCTCTTTAGCGTATAGAAGTTGAGAGGCCTTAGCGTATAGAATGCTGAGAGGCATGCATGCTTCTCCCTCATCGTTTAGGAGGTTTGGGTTTGGTAGTGCTTTATGCCTCTACAGGTTGATCTGTTGGTTTGGTAAAGGTGATATTCCATCGTTTACGTAGCTTCCTTGTTTTAGCATATTTTTTTCATATCTTATTTCTTGTTTTCTAGGCGAAATAGGTTCGTGTGTAGTCCGGTCGTAACGAAAGCGCAATTCGGCTTCAGATGCTGTAAGCTTCCTTAAAGCGAGCAGATATTTTTACTGAACTTTAACATACGTCTACCGTCGAGCGTCCTGGTATGTGTGTCGAGCATAGTCGTTCGTAGTCTCTTCGCCTTTCTTCAGTAATCTCTGTTTTCGTCCACGCGTACCCATTACTGGCTGAGGGCGAATGCGAGAGAGAAGTGAGTAATTCGGCGAAAAAGTTTTGAAACAGTGCGTCGACATCCGTATTGCAGCGCTGCTCGTCTAATGTAATTAGTGAAAGTGGCTGGCCGAATTTTCGGCTGCAGAAGCGCCACGACGGTGTCACGGCGTGGACGGGATGGACCGCGACGAGCAACTCGAGATGGCCGAAATCGCCTTGTGCTTGTACGCTTACACGGGACATCGACAGCGATCGGTGTAAAGTGGCAGTGTCGTTGGCGCTTCGAGCATATGTGAGCGGGAACGGCCGTCGTCTCTGTCGCGCTGGACAGTCAGTGTTCCGAACTTGCTGAATCATTACACCTGGAATCCTTCCACCGAACTGGCCACGGCAGTATCATGCGCGCATGCGCGAGCGATTCGCTGTCGCGCGCGTCGCGCATCTCGCTTTGCTCGTCCTGCTGCTCCTCGTAGCGTCGCAGACGTCATCTGCCACCCGCACTCCGTCGCCCCTTCCTGCAGAACTGTCCACAGTTCGTGACGCGTCCATCGCTGAGCCCGGCCCAAGCGAGCAGTAATGGCCGGCCGGTGGCGGCGCCTCTTCCCGCTCTCATCGTCCTCTCCTGGCTCTCCAACCGCAGATTACGGTGTGCTGGCCGAGCATAGTCGCTTAACGCAGTTGAGTCCATCGAACAGCTATCAAATTAGTTGTGGCACCTGTGCAATCGGGCATTGTTCTTTCCGTGGCGCCGATCTTCTTGTAACGTCATATTTCTGAACTCTGTCCTGGTGCCAATTTTTATGAACAGCGGAAGTTGCGATATATGTATAAGCACGTGTTGCTGCAACATGACGCCCGCCGCGTTCCGCTGCTACTTCTGCCAGTCACCTTCGCAGGGGTCTAAGTGGGTGAACTGCTCAGTTCCTGCACTCCAGCGGCTCAATTCATATGGCTGACCAGTTTGATGCGGTGCTTTGGTTCTCAGAATTGGTGACATAGAACTTCTGCAGCTGGTGTCTAAAGGACTAGCAATATCTAGCCTTAAGTCAGCCACCCCTCCATCTCGCGGTAGATGGCCGACGCGCTGTCAACCTTCACTTTAAATAGACTGTTATTTGCGTCTGGACGTACGTGGAGAAGGCGCGGAAGTCCTACATAACTTCCCAATCCCCACATGCATTTTGTTCCGAGAAATTTTAAGGGACAGCACTAAACACGAGCGAGACTAACAATATATTGACTAGCTACTTTCCCTTGTCGTCCATTAAGCTAGTGCCCCTACAGGTGGAAGTGTCGAAGAAATCTGCTGTCTTGGCGTATCTCTGCACTAGCACAGTGCAGCAGCGTGCGCGCTTGCATGGCCGCTTCTATACGGTGATTTGCTTTCGTGTTTGTGTGTTTTCGCTCACATTGTAGAACAAGGTTGTGGAGCCCAGAGCGGTTTGGTAGCTGGTGCAGCAGTAGATCGCTACAGCGTGACTGTGGTCACTTTGCGAATCCAGGCTATTTAGTTGCAGGGCGCGAATGGACCGCATTTATGCTGTTGAGGATCAGAAAGGATCGGGAGTTGAGAATTTTACACTGGAGCTGTGCTACGAAGGCGATGACACAGACACCTCGGAAAGTCCGTTGTCATCGTTTCCCAGCTCTGTTTCTTTCTATAGCGTTGCGCTGTTGAATTCCTCGCCGGACTTCTCACCGTTGCCGTTATCGGGGACCGGCTGACTGCGGACGTTCCCAGAACCCGCAGGCACCTGTCCGATAGCATATGCGGTGTCGGTGTCCCTTGGTAGGACTTCGGGTGCCGGAGGCCTTCACACTCTCGGTCAGCGGCGGCTCTGCGTTCTGGGGCAGAGTCCGGTCGTCCTCCGACTGCGGGAGGGATGCACGGCAGCAGCCGCCACGCGCGCTGTAACAATACCGCCGGCGCTTACGATTGCCTTAGAGCCGTTCTCGTTTCGCGAGCCGATACGATTTGTAAGCCGATGGCCAGTTATCGATTTATTGATTCGCATTGTGTTCTACTAACAATTATCACTGGTCCAAAGCGTCTTTACCGATCTCCCTGGGTGTTGCCATTACGAGTGCCACCGCAGGTTTTCAGAGCGCATTTTTTTACGAAATGTTGGAAATTTCTCAGTTGATCTGTAGCTGGCAGTTATGGCCTGTATTGCGTAATCCCTGCGAACTTCATGTTTGTCTAAAGCTTGACTCTACATGAACATTGTAAGCATTCATTGTGAGGGCTAAACGTTTAGGAGTGATCTACTCAGCAAAAAGAACAGGAGAACGCAGCTTGATTAGACCTATTGTTGTGCTCATTGCGGGGATCAAGTTCGGACGGTAGTATTAGTGATTTCGAGATCTATAGGGGGCCCTTTTCCATGTCATTATAAATTTATTCGCTAAATTCCGTGCAATCGACAGAGCATCCCGTGTAGACAGTGTGTTCGCACAGTTAGCTCTGCAGTCTCGTTCCCTAACAGCCATGGGTTCCGTTCCGGATCTGGGGATCATGTCATGCATGGTACGCCTATCAAGGATGCTTCAGAGGAGCTAAACAAAAATAAGTGTACATGGGTTTCTACAAATGTGTCTCTTAGCTAAGCGTTCTAGACTAGTACTTCTGTTGCGGTTCTTAGAGTGTTTAGACTTAATGATCTTTTATTCCCAACAGTGAAGTAAGAAACAAGGGCTACAGGCACTTTCATACAGGCGGAGAATACACGACCTCGTAATGGTTCACAAAATTCTCCATGGTTTCTGAGGACTTGATAAACGTGACTTCTTCATGGTGAAACCCGAGCAGGAGGACAGAAGCTTTCGTTAAGTTCTGCAAAATCTTCAATTCGACATATTTTTTTGGTAATAGAGCAGGTTCGCATTACATGCAACTTGACAAAAACACAGTTATTTCGTACAAGTTAGAACCATTTGTTACGAATGCAAGTCGATTCATAAATAATTCTAGGACATAACGAGATCTTGTGGCAGAACCCCACTTGGTTGTTCTCTCTTCTATTCTTCGTTCTCTTAATGTATGTTATCGCATGTACTTCATAATTATTCTATAATACTTGGCCTGCATCGGGGAGTTGGGAGCTTGTCTTCTAAAGGTTCTCAGTGATTGTTCACCGAAGTGTTTGCACGCTGGTTCACTGCGAAAAATTGTCACGTTTTCGACAAAAGTCCTTTTTGCAGCTTTCTTCTAGTTTGCCTCGTTTCCTCATCATTTCTCATCATTCCTCTCTGGCTCTCCATGTTTATTGTTTTTGCGTTCCATCGCGACCTGTTTCTTCTTCCTGGTTGGGACATTATTCCAGTCGAATGCGTGACGCTATTATACATTCGCAATGAGTTTTTCCTATCATTCTAGAAATGAATTATTGAGGTCATGCTTCGTTGAAAATGCTTCATTGTTGAATTTTCGCTTCGTCATCATTGTCATCAACGTCGTTAAGCGATCAACACCGATTTGGCGACGACAGGCTAGTCACACACTAAAGCAAATTGTTTATCATCGTTGTCGGTTTGCTTTGCGCTTATAAATGAAACCGATCTCCGATTATCAGAATCCGTTACAGCAAATGGGGCATCTGTAGACATTTTCGAAGGTAGGGAAATGTCCGAGGCGGCGTTGCGTCCACGTTGTTTCCCAGCTCCCCCTCAGCAAGCTCCAAAATCCGGATAAGCACGACGGCTGCGGCAGCGATGCACAGAACATACGAGGGTAAACATAGCGGAATATCGCGGACACACTGGGGGCACTGTATGGCCTATGTTATGCTTCGCCGACAACAGCGTCGCCGAAGTATAACATGGGCCTATCCCGTCTAAGTTGGGAAAAGGCGTTGCGGAGGCCGCGGCGTCCCGTAGGACGGGATTATAAGGCGAGCCGAAGTGACTACGGTGGCATGGAAAACCCCTGTGGTTGAAAAACGCCAGTCCATTTTATTTTCTCTTATCTTCCCTGTTATGGTTCGTGAACGCCAGTGAGATCAAAGACGTGTACCCTTATATGATTTTGTCGAAATCACTTCAACTTGTTCAGCGATTGTGCGAGTTTTCTTAGTCACTCTTTACTATATGCTATATGGGTTCAATGGCTTTGTGGATGTGGTCATAGGAATGAGGTCTTAGGGATGCGGTAACATAGGGTCTGCTTATTGGGGTACGGCGGTTTTAAGCGCATGTTCAGTATTTTAATTAGATCTCCTTCGCGTATGTGGACTGTAAGATGTCTACATTTAGAGTCTTCGATCAACTTAGTGTTAGTGTGTTCACCTAGCAAAACCCATAAATATGAAGGATTGATTTGATAGTTTACGCATGCATACGGCAGAAGACGTCACAGCCATTGTAATTAGGAGTTTGAAGAGCTTTTCCAATTTTCCTTTGCGGGTAAGCCAAGAATGTTCATATTTTGGTTAAACATAGAGCACGCGCGAAAAAGAAAGCTTGGATTACCTGCAATAGTGTATGTTCGCTAGACAGGGCCGGTTTTCAGGCGAGTGTAGCCTTGAAAAGCTTCGAAATTTTGAGCAGCTCTTGTTTAAATGTATGCAGGCCTATTTTCCTTTGGCTGCATTTCTTAAATTGCCATGACTAGGGGATCCAGCAATCAGCGACATTTATGACTGGTCTCGGCTAATTCAAAGAGCGGATGCCTTCCGGAGGGCTCTTAAAGTCGTGCTCTATCCTCCTTTCGGTGTGGCCTCACGTCTTTTCGGAAGTCCTCGTGTTTGGCTAGCCAGAGCTGTGCAATCTAAATCTAATATGGGGCCGGTTTTCATCATGTTTGCTGCGTTCAACTTCTTGTGCCGCTCGAGTGTTTGATCGTGTGCCCTTATTCTTCTGAATCGTCTCACACCTGTGTGCTTTCGAGTATTCGTTGGCATTCCAAATTGTATCTGTCTGATTGCAGGACGACGAGCATCAGGTGTGCGACGGCGTCCCCTGGCGCAGGCAGCGAACAGATGTATCACTCGGATCCGTACTCTCCAAGTGGAGTCCACTTCGACACGCCATCGGCACACCCTGCACAGCTTCCTTCGATGACACGGGTTGCTGCGACGTACATTGACGAGTATCGTCCACGATCCCAGAGTGCCGACACAAGGCGGCATTCTTTTGTGCAGCGTCGGGTCTTCTCCGACAACCAGGGCGACGACATGGTATTCATGCCGGCGCCGCAGTATGAGCCCGAGGGCTACGAGGAATATGGTATATTGCGGCGTCCCGCTCCAGCGGTGAGCAGCTACGGCGACACGCCGACTCTAAAGCGATTGGCGAACACGGTTCAGTTTCCGTCGACGTACCGGGATCGAGCTGAGGAGCAACACACCCCGCAGTTTAATAGCGCCGCCCACAATTTCACACAGCACCTGCGGGAGCGCTCTCCTTCTAGTAGCTCGGCGCTCCTGAATCTACTTTCCCGTTATCCGTCGGCCAAGCAGTCTGTGTACTCGTCTACAGCCGGAGCGACCGCTCAGCAACAGAAACGTATCTATCGCTTTGACGAACGACCAGTGGACACACGCTCCTATCGGCCGTCGGATGCCGGACCGAGTTATCCGCTGGTCGAACTTTCTGTGCCGAAGCAACAGCCGCCTCAGCAACAACATCAACACCAGCAACCGCATCCGCATCCACATCAACCGCTGCAGCAGACTCTGCAACCGCAGCCGAGCGGCTATCTGAACGCGGCGACGACCGCGGTGTACGCACATCGCACTCAGTCGTTACCTCTGAACGGGCAGGCAGCAGCGGCAGCGGCGCCGGGAGCTGCGGCAGCACACTTCGCTCGCGAAAACCCGCTGAGTGTCTCTGTTTACAGCGACTTCAGTCATTCGCCGACGTTTTCGCATTCATCCGACGGTGGTGGCGACAAGTCGCTTCGCTACGCAGCTACGACCACGACGCCGACCACGAACGGCTTCGCGACACCACGTCCAAACTCGGCCACCAAGGAGTTCGACAATCGATCTGAGCAGGAACTCTGCACGGATCTCCGGAACAACCACGCGCCCACGGCTCATAACAAGCGCTGGGAGGAGCTGCTGGACGTGACCCAGCTTGATTCGCTACTCGCGTCAGTACTCGAGGACAATATGAATCGATCAACCAGCGAATGGAGCAATTCGTTTGCCCAGGTGCAGAGCAGGTAGCTTACCGCAGTCTTCTTATATTAGTTTTTACTATATTTCTGTCATCCCCGAGACGACTTTGAAGACCTAGTGACCAGGCGGTGGCGCCGATTGCGCTCTTCGCTTACACCATTGTTGGGTGGTTACATTCTGTGAAGAGAAGCCTCTCCACTTTTAGGACCATTCTTTGTTTGGTGATAGGACCTGTTTTAGAACGTCGGCAAACGAACCCAATGAAAGCAACAGAGAAGCACTGATTGAGGCATTAGTGGATCTTAAAGAAGCTTAATTGTGCTGTTCAGCTTGGCTGCCGTGTCTCTTTTAAGAAGACACATCATTAAAGGCGAATATGTCCAACTTTTTCGTTCCATGGTTTCTGGGAAGGCGTTATGTAGAAGAGGAAGTGTAGCTTCAAATTTCTAAGTCATGTCTCTAGTTTTACAGTAACACCGTTTTGAACCTACTTTTCAGTTTCGCCTTACAGGTGATTACTCAGAAATATCCAACACTTTCGATAAAGGAGAGCAAAGGTATTGAAGCTCAAGTTACAAAAGGGAATTCATAAGTAGCTACAACACTGCATCCGACTACCAATTTCTAGTAATCCAAAAGGGTAAATTAAAGCAAGTCGAGTTGCTCATTCACGACATTAACTCTGATGGGTGTTGATTTTACCCAGATAAAGTTAATAGATGCCCTAAATAGTAGGGCTAGAATTCGATACGGCTCACCCTAGCCAACCGTCAATTTTCCACTAGGGAGGTGCGTCTGATAAGCAAATAAGCAAGTAAGAGGTGGGGTGTATTATGTAGGCAGAAGCTTGAGGCTCGGACAAGGGTAGAACCTGCGCTGCAGTGCATCCCATCTAGCGCAGTCCAATTCATCGAGCCTGCCGAAAAACGACTGCCTTTTGCCATTCCTCAAGCGATTCCTTGCGGTTCCACGGTGCCCACTTATTTATTTCAGTTGTTGGTGTTATTTTGCATCTTTTCCGCACCGGTGCCTTTTTTAGGTTCAAGAACCTTCCGCCAGGTACGAGTGACAGCGGGCTGCTCCATGGGTTCACCAGCTCCGGTGCCCCAACGTTGCCACGACGAGGCGGCACACTAATGCAGAAGAGCGCCAGCCACAACGACATGAACAGGTCGGACTTATCGGTGTTAAACGCTGCCATAGAGCGCCGTGCTGCTGAAGCGCCGGAGCTGCGAAAGTCCGGAGCCATTGACAGTTTCTGGAGTCACACGGTGAATAGCCGGCCGTCGTCCCCGACGATTCAGAGGATTCCCGGGTCACTAACGGCCGCCGAGCGACTACAGATGCTGCACGAGGACACGATTTCCCCCTCGGGAGCATCGGCTAGGCCGGGAAGTGGTGCACAGTTGGCTGCTAGACGTGAACACTATCTGCATGAAGCGTCATCTGCTTCCACATACACTCCACCCCATCGGGAAGCAGCCGCGCAGAGACCGACAACGCCTTCTGTAGGAGTTCGAGCAGCGTCCCCGAACTTCTCCGACCTCGACAATGCTGTGCAGGAACTGCAGTGCGGAATGCGTCCGTCGGGCTATTCCCATGGTGCTCGACGTCTCGGTGGATGCGCTCGTTTCCCGACGGACGAACATGCCCTGAGTCCGCCATGTGGCGGCACCATCGCTGCGATTTCGCGAAAAATGAATTCGCCAAGTCCCACAGACTCCAACAGCGAAACATCCTCCGTCTACCAGATGCCCACCGGTTTACCGCATCCGAAGCCGAAGCACAACATCAAGGAGCAGTTATCGAACGCCGGCGTCCAGACCTACAATTTCTTCCGCACTGGACTGCGAGTTAGCCCGAGCTTTCCAGTGCCCGTCACCGGAAGCGTGGCGTCTCGAATCTCGGAGTTTGAGAAGCGTCCTGGTACACCGACGCTTCAGATCGCTAGCGCACCCCGCTTGGAGAAGAGTCCCGTGTCGAACGGGCCCATGAGTCCGAAGTCGACAGTGTACAAGAGCAAAGCGGTAATACATGTGGAGACGGGTTCAAGAAGTCCGCGAAGCATGAGCAGTTCCGGCACCGTGTTCGACTTCTCACCACCAGCAAAAGTAAGTCACTGTTTGCTTTCAGAAAAGCGGGGAATATTGTGGAGATGGCTATTGGTACGTTTCATGCGGATGAAGCCAAACAACTGTGTGTTACTTGCTTGAACCTTTGCGCACCGTCTTCATAGGAAGCATCCGACACCATGCTGTGTTAAAAGTCCTCGGTTTTAGCAAGCAGTAGATGCTCTACAAGTGGTGTTTCGGGAGAAGGCAGTTCATAAAATGTAAACCTAGAATTTTTCTAGAAGAAATCTCAGGAAGAAGATTTCGCCTTACTTTGAAAATGCACGGAAATAGTACAACAGATGTGTCCTCGATGAGTCAAAATGAAGAATATACAATAAGCAAGTCATTTGAAATGCTGTGGTTAATTTTAAAAAACGTTCGTAAGTACACTGAGGGAATAAGTGGCCAACTAGTGGCATTACATGGTCATGTCGAATTAGTACCGATCTTATATCGATAGCTTCATTTTTAGTCCGTCGGGTAGATCTTGTTCGTTCTACGAAATCCATTGTCCAAAGTGAGGCTTGGAACCAAACTCGTCCCGGAGCGATTTTCATGTACCATAGGACTTCCCCGTGCCTGTCCGGTGCTCTTCCTTCTCTGACGTCAGTGAACCGCACGGAGTTAAACGGGTGCGATGCGATGCTAGTATAGCGAACTAAGGCACTACCAGGTCTTACTAATGAGCTGTTAGGGAGTTAGACCTACTACGAGCTCGTTAACTTTTGCCGGGAACTAGAAACACCGCTCCTCTATCATTTGGCGCTTCTATGCAGAATGCTTGGGTATGTCTCATTTATCGTGTGATGGCTCTAAGGCGATGGGATTTGGCGCTCGGGTTACGTCTGGTCGGTGTGTCTGTGGGGTGTGTGCTTGGTCAAGGAGTTTTTCCGATCGCAAGTGGTGGACGAACAACTGCTTAGTGGCAGCAGCAGCAGCAGCAGCAGGAGGAGGGGGAGCGGGGCATCAGTAGGGGGGCACATGCTGAAGTTCGCCGCCGACCTGCCGGTGGTGGCTTTGAAAGGCTTAGCGGCTCACGAGTGCAGTGCGTAGCGAGGGAGGCCGAGAGGTGCTCTACGGCTTTATATACTTGGGAGTGAGTGAAACGATTGAATGGGACATCGTTTGGCAGTGAGGAGTAGCCAGCGGTAGTATCGGCTAACGGAAGCACGTGCTCGCCACGTGACGATAACTAGCTGACCATGTTGGCGACGCGAACCGGTTTCGAGATCGAGCCACGTCCTGCTAACGATACAGAGATGGCGCCGGCCGCGCACGCTCCACCGCTCATGCGTTCACTGAGCAGGTCAGCCTGCAGGGCGAATGCCTCTCATTCACCTCGCGTTCACTGTGCGGAGCAGCAGTCGCCAAAGGAACAACTGACACCTGCGGCGAGCGCAATTTCACACGCCTTCAACGGCTCTGCTGCTTTTAGGTCGGACTGCAAGGTCCCGCCGTTTTAGTGCCCCGATTATTCCCATCGTTGCTATGTTTTCTACTCCACGACTCCACAGGAGTAGGGAAAAACATGTTCCTTTAAATACGTATAGAAAGTACAGAAGATCACTGAAGAGCTCAGCCCATTTTTCGTGACAGCATAAAAGCCCGATGGACTAGACGTAGGAAACCTTAAAATGATGGAGAGCCTAGTTAAGATTAGACGATCGTACAGAGGAATAAGTACAGGCAGAGCTTAAGCGATGTTCCCGTAATTTGGCTTAAGGCTTTAGGTACCAAAGTGTGTCCTGGTTCTGGGTGTTCGATGGTCTACTACTAGTATTGTTCACAGTGGGATCTAGTAAGTGAGCCAGAAAATTAGAGCGGAATGTGTTGATGAGAACCTGGAAAACAAACGTGACAATCTGCTGAAAGTGTGGCCTGCTCTTATATGTGAAAATTCCTACCCCTCCGAAATGTAGCTTCAAATACATAACACCTAGCTTCAGAAACTGGACGGTTTGGAGTTATAGAGGGGAGTGCAGAAATGCCTTCCGACAGTTCATGAGCTCTAATGTCCAATCGTTTACAATTTGAAAGAAGTTGCTAGGGATTCCATTGGCAGCAGTGCATCAAGCGTGAGAGTTTTTGCCGCACCTAAAATAGCCGACTATGAACGAGGTTATGGTGATTTGTAATTGGAAGCGAAAAACGACGGAAACTGACGGTCTAAGCTGGTGCCATTGCTACTACTACAGCCGCTATGCTGTGCACGCGTAGCTTCTGCAGTGGCTAGCGCTAGCGACGTTCACGCCGCGGAGCCGACTAACACGGGCGTGATGTGGCCGGCCGCTGGTCGACCTAGCACTCGCTGGCTGCTGGAGTGTTCTCGTTTCTGTTTATCTTTACAATAGCGTTCATCTGGAGCTGCTTCCGCAGCCAAGCCTTCCAGCACCCGCCAGACTCTCTCGCCTGCCTTACTGCACTAGCTCGGTGTTTTTCTACGCTTCCGAATACTCACCAGTGAACGCCGGCATGTTCCTTAGCGGTTCTTCCTTGGGTTCTATCCTACTATTTGGTTGATGCGTAAGTTCTCGGACATTTACGAGTGTGTCCACTCAAGAATAGTTTTGCTGTAACTGAGAGCAGTGACCCGTACGGGAAAAGAACATCTCGGAAAAGGCTCTACTAAATGGTCCGAAAATTGAGTCCCATCTATGTAGTTCCTAGCTAGTGTTATAGCTTCGCAATCAGGATGTATGTCTAACGGTTGACGATTTTCCCGTTATAACGAATTAACGGTATTTTCCGTTAAAATCTGCCTTAACAACTTAGCAAAGATTTTCAGAAATTTAACGAAATTTACAACGGTTTGTTCAGAATTTTCACAAGATCGATATGCCATCCGCATATTTGCTGCTCTCAATCTATCACACTATATCTATAATATGTGTAGGAAGATTACCGTGAACAATAACCATCAAATAGAACACACTGCTGGAGACAACCGATGTTGAGGCGAAATAGGGCGCTCTTAATCTGGGGGAAGGAGCGATTTGTCCCCTTTCATCCTCCGCCATTCCTCTACTGAACTTGCTTGACAGCACTCACAGCCCAGCCCTAGACAGCTGCTGGGGCTCTCTGACAAATTTAGGAGAGGGGTAGGGTTGATATCGAAATATGCATATGCATTTGACTAGGCGAACTGGTCAACGCATGAGCTGCATATTGCTATGTCGCGTTGTACTATAGATATCCTGCAGGAAGAATTACCCCCCCCCCCCCCCCGTCTTGCTACTTCCTCCTCACAAATGTGTACCTGGTTGTAATCGTAATTGACAGGAATGAGCAGGGATACCTCTCTCTCTCTCTCTCTCTCTCTCTCTCTCTCTCTCTCTCTCTCTCTCTCTCTCTCTCTCTCTCTCTCTCTTCTTTCTTTCTTTCTTTCGTTAAAACGTCAAACATCCCGCCATCGAGTAGTCGTCCTTCTCCTTTCTGACGATTGAGGTGTTTCCTAAACACCTAGCAGTGTAAGCAGCAGGTTTTCGCGGCAGTGTTGCTCGGCCGGGCCCATGTGTGCGCCGGCGAATCGAGGCCAACAGGCACAAGCTTGTTGTGTGATCAGATAGTGAAAATTGTTGCTCCGAGAGTTTCTTATTGGTTGTAGAGTTTAGATGTGTCTCTTACCCTGAGTGGAGGTGCACAGAATGACGACGTAGTTTGTTTCAAGCTTGTGTTGAAGCATTTAATAGAGGTCGTGTCGTTGTCCAGGCTGTCTTTTGCTTTGCTAATGCGGAAATCTTCCCACCGTCTACCGGCTCGTTTCCAAGCGATGCCCAATTTTGGCTGCACCAGGTGTGGCCAGAGATCTTAACAGGAAGGGATACCAGGTCGCAATGGCACTTTGACTCAGACTTGGGGCATCAGTGAACAGTGTCGGGCCATTTTCCAGTCTGCCTTGCTTGCGCTCGGAATCGGCCGGCTACGGAAACATAGCTGAAGTAAGCCGCTAATGACCGCTGATCGACGAGCAGTGATCGCTCAGTGCAGACAGAAGAACAATATGGTGGGAGTTATGGGGTTGCGGTTGGACTCCTCGTGACGCGACGTCTTTGCATTTCGCAAAAAAGGCATCCATTATGATCAATCAAACAAGGTTTACTAGGATGCCGTTTACGGTTATGGGCATTATTATATTTTCGCGCCTCCAGAAGTTGAGAACAGGCTTAGAAGAGGTGGAGAAGAGGCTCAAAAAATTGATCCAATTTGATGACCTAAAAATCAATAAAGGGCAAATGAGCAAATAGGACTAACACGTATTCTCGTAGTACAGAACATTCTCTTCCGAGTGCTATGAAAAACCGCAAAAAATTCCAAACTTAAGCGGAGAGGACAAGTGCGCAGATGGCTCTCTTTCACTTTTTCACTTTTCACTTTAACGACCTAAAAATTGACAGAATTTTATTATGAAAAAAGAATCGCAATACAAAATCTGATAGAGCAAATCATTCTCTTTCGAAAGCTCTATAGCGCTATGCAAGAGGCCGCCGGAGAACTCCGCAATGAATCGCTGAAAAAAAAAAACGGCGGAACTTAGGGGACAACCTAATATTTTCGCTAACAGAAGAGAGCACAGAAGCGGACGTAGTCATCGTTATGAAGGCAGACCTAAAAGGAGTCCGCGTTTTTCTGGTCATTCTAGCGAGTGGGGGTTAAGCCCTTTGTGTTTTTTTTAAATGAAAGTGAAGAATATTGGCCGATCGTTCAACCAACGTTTGCAGCGGAGGATGTTGTGAATCGGGTCGTATAATGCGCCGACAAACGATACGATAGAATCCTGTGTTGTCTCATCCACCCTTGCACGCTTTCATTTGATGATGTCAGAAAAAGGATGGAGCTTCTGTAACTGCCTTTCTCTGCGTTACAGAAACCCATGCTTTTTCCATTCAGCTTCCTCCACCTTTCTGGTCTCCTGGCTAGCCGTTGGTCTCGGTCCTGCTCCACCTGTGGAGATGACCTCTTTAGAAATTTCGGCCGATATTGCTGCCAGAGTTGGAGAGCTGATCGTACGTCCCGATATCCGGTGGTCCCCCGCTCCTGCCTTCTCTTTTCGTTGAAGAAATTCGTTATCAGCGGGGTTTTGGGTGGTTGATTGACTATTGATAAAGCGTTTCCATGTAATCATCGTTGATTTGATATGTCATTCCATCATTAGCAGATGAACTATTGGTTGTGTTCTACGAACAATGTTTGAAGAGGCCCTTTGTCACAGATGAAAGATCTGTAGCGGAAGGTCGGCGCTAGAGCTACTCTTTTTGGGTAAAGCCACGGGTCCAACCTCTACCGGTCATTGTATAACAGAAGCAATTTGAAAGCGTGTTGGGCGTTGCAATGACTGCAGTGACTGTCACAGTGATTCTATTATTAAGATGGACAGCTTTCTCGCACTGTTTCGAGTGAGCCCTTATCAACCCGACCAGACGTTCAGCGGCCTAGTGGCACAGTGGCGTGGGTAGCGCAAATCGTGGGAGTCCCAATCCGAAATGCTTGATCTACAACAACACAAACAAAATCAGTCGGTATGTCGATACCACCTACTCTCCACTTTCCGATGACAATAATACTCGCCCGATTCCTGTAGTCAGTCCCCTTACTTTCCCTACCCCCCCCCCCCCCCTTCGGCTTATCCACGGAGTGAGAGTCAAGCATGTACAGGTTCGTTGCACGAAGCCTTCCGAAAAAGGTCTTCTGAAAATTCAACGCATGCTGTGCAAAGTCTGATCTGTGACATGTCTTCTGATTCTGGACGCACGTTCTACGACGTCCGTGTCACATGTTCTGATTCCAGACGCGTTGCGTGTTGTATAACGTCGGGAGGGGGACGTTCTGCCTGAAAGAGGTGTGGGCAAAGGCGCGGACAGTGCCTGCGGAGCCAATTAGCTCGACTCGCGCAGTGACACCCGCCGCTTCGCGCCCTGCCCAGACAACCTTCGCCGCGGAGGCGATGCTGACCCAGGCAACCACGAGAGCCTGTAGGTCGACCAGATTTTGTGTGATTACAAAGAGGGATAGGAGGCTCAGACGGCTTGCGTTGGCAGACCAGAATATGAGATTGATCTGAACTCTATCATCTCCTATATCGGAATTTCAAGCTCTATCGAATGAGCCGGGAAATAATCTTGTCTCAATAACCCTTACAACAGTTTTTTTTCAGGCGCCATTTATTGACTTTCGTTAACTATCAGGTTTTATTTATATCAGAATTAACTACAAGGCATGCTTCCATGCTACTGATGTGAACTCTTCCGTCTCCTGTACTAGAATTTCGAGCTCTATCCAATGTTCCAGAAAAGAAGCCTGCCTCAATAACCCTCAAAGCAAGTTTTTTCAAGCGCTGTTTATTTTTCGCTAAATCAAAATATTTTTTATTCACATATATCAGGATTAAATGCGAGGTATGCTTCCAGGCTAAAATTGCACGAGGATTCCAATTAGATAGACGAGAGATCTTTTAACAGAAGTTTAAAGCGTTATTTTCAGCATGGCATCTCTTTAGCATTTCGTAACTGATTTTTCCATAGAACTTTTCAATGCACACATATATTTCGAAACGAACATTGAATAGGTGGTTCATCAAATCTAATGTTCACGACAATAAATTTCATCACACAGTACATTAAATTGCTCGTCCAGTCGTTTGGGGCTTCTAGCAGTTTTTTGACCTCACGTTCCACAGGCAATGTACCTACATAGCCAATGTCACCACCAATTAACGAGCTAGGAAATACTCATGAACTGCTTTGAGAAAACTGGAGTACTTCGGTGTTCTTAGGAGGTCCACCGACTATCAAATCGAACTCGTGGGGCAATTGCAGACTGTGAACATGCTCTACACATTGAAGGATCGTAATGTCGTTTTCAAAAAGGTTGAGCACTTACGGTGCTCTTAGAAGGTTCCTGTCTATCTAATTGGAATCCTCGTGCAATTTTAGCCTGGAAGCATACCTCGCATTTAATCCTGATATAAAAAATGTGTATTAAAATGTGTATGTGAATAAAAAATATTTATATATAGCGAAAAATAAACAGCGCTTGAAAAATTTTGCTTTAAGGGTTATTGAGGCAGGCTTCTTTTCTGGAACATTGGATAGAGCTCGAAATTCTAGTACAGGAGACGGAAGAGTTCACATCAGTAGCATGGAAGCATGCCTCGTAGTTAATTCTGATATAAATAAAAACTGATATTTAACGAAAGTCAATAAATAGTGCCTGAAAAAAAATGTTGTAAGGGTTATTGAGGCGAGATTCTTTCCTGGCTCATTCGAAAGAGCTCGAAATTCTAATATAGGAGATGGTAGGATCAATCCGAGTTTCTGGACTGCCAATGCAAGCCGTCTGAGCCTCCTATCTCTCTATCGATTGTGATCAGACCAAATCGGTCGACCTACAGGCTCCCGTGGTTGGCTGGGTCAGCGTCGCCTCCGTGGCGAGTGCGCCGATGGCTGAGTGCGAAGCGGCGGGTGTCACGACGTGAGTCGACGCTGATTGGCTCCGCAGGCACTGTTCCGCGCCTTTGCCCGCGCCGCTTTCAGGCAGAACGTCCCTCACCCCACAACGTCTGTGACACATTTGCTGAGTCTCGACACACGTGACGCGTCTTCTGTGACCCATCATTTGCATCCCGAGACACACGTTGGACGATACTGGTGAGAAAAAAATACTGCCCCCCCCCCCCTCCTCTACTGGTCTCCCTGTACTGGTCCCCCTTACTGGTTCCTCTCTATTGGTCACCCTTATCGGTGCTCCTTACTCTTCTGAACGACTTCTGCGGCACACCTTCTGCATCCCGGCGCTCGACTTTTGATCACCATCCATATCCTGGCGTGTTGCCTGCTCAACATATAGCATTTGCACGTCGAATTGGACACTTTTCATATCAATTTGGGCAATTCTAAGCCTAAGCCTAAGGCTTTTGAAGTCAAAGCAAACTCTTCTAAATCGAAACGAGATTTTCTACATTAAACTAGAGGCTCTCCAAAAAGGTTAGAGTATTTTTTTTTGCTCAAGGAAAACTTTAGTGTAACTTTCTTTGAAGTCTTAATTCACTTACCTAATAAGCTGACACTTTATTTGGAATTTTATAAAAAAAAAATTTGGGGAAAAATAATGGTTTGAAGTTTTTTATAGAGCGGGAAGGCGGTCATTTTTTAGTGCCAAAAAGCGATATTGCGCCATGCCGTCGTCCAAGAAGTTTTTGTTCGATTGATCGCAGAATTTCTGTTTACATGTGTTTGACACCTGTTAACGGTACAACAAAAACAAAACAGAACACTATCCTCACTTTGATGGTTCATGTAAGTGGCATCTACACTATCAATCAAATAAAAGTCGCGACGAACTTTTGGGTGGATGGCGCTGTCTAATCTTTTAATGCGCTATATCCTTGCTTCTCTGCTGTGCTTTAAGAAGAATTTTAATTTATTATTTTGTCTTTAGAAATAGAACTTATAAAATTATTACATTTATTGGGGCAGGCAAACTAAAAAATTCCAACGAAAGATACACCAGATTTTCGTTGAACAAAATGTTATTTTAACCATCTTATTGACTCTATAGTTTATCCTGCCTGAAGGTCATTTCGATTTGAAAGAGCTCGCTTTGATTTCAGAAGTCCTAAAGCTAGCTTAGAAGAGTGCCCAGAAGAGATTCATTCATTACGGTCCACATTTGACTCTCCATGAATCATTGGCATTTTGACGTTTTATTCGCTTTGGAATTGTTATTTAGCGGCGCCAAGATGGTTAAAATATTTATTGCGGCTGACGCTTCGACATTGTCTCCTTCTTCGGAGCCTTCATGAGTGCACAAATGAATTAAAATATCGGCTGTTAAACGTAGTCGGCGAAAACTGACATGTTGTTAGGATCTACTTAGGTTCAAAGTGCTACATTTACCGCGCGGTAATGCTTGTTGCTTGCTTGTTAGCCCCGAAAACTCCGTCCGGCAATTTCTTCCATCCGTCTCGTCGTTGTATGTATGTATCCACTGCTGAAGATGCTAAGGGTCGAACGCGGTTACATCTGGAAAACCCTGAAAATTACTGACGAATTACGAGCAGTCTATGAGGGGTGGTGTGCTCTTCGAAGGGCAGTAAGCGAAAAAATATACGTACTGTCCATTCTTCCACCGATGCTCGACTCCAGTGAAAAAGCGCAAAATAGCGACATAGTAGAGGAATAGAACCTCTGACCGTATCTCCGCCAGACAGCACTCTTACCGCTGGACGCTGAAAGCGCATGGTGCGCTGGAGCGTTCCCCTAGCTCCTTCATTCGTTGCAAATTTGAGCGCCTCTAACTCGCTCCACTCAAAAATTTCGCAGAAACGAAACATCATTCATTGCCACTTGAAAGGTGGAGATTGTTCGCAGATGACTGGCTTCTACCTTCTAGGGTTAATAGAATGCTTCAATTTGTTCATGGAAGGGCAAAAGCCTAGTGTTCAGCGTTGATCGAATCCTCTTTTCGTCATGCATCCTGCTTCCACGGTATGTCGTGGATGGACTTTCAGTGCGTGTGTCACATGTCCAGGGAAATGGAGTGACCACCCAGCAGACAATCAGTGTTTTATACTTCTCAGATAATCTGTTGGTCAGAGAAGAAAGGGCCGACTGGTCTGGAATTGAAGCAAACCTAAAATTGATTTACGGCTCTCTACACGCGGCTGCACCATCGCAGCTGTGGTGCTGAGATAGATAGAAAGCAAGGAAAACTACCCGCCGTCATGAGTTCCTCATCGCTTCTGATGCTATAGTGCATAGAGTATGCGTTTTGTATTGTGTTATTGTACAGCGATTCTTTGACCGCTGCGTAACTGATTACAGCAAACTGGCTGCATGTGTAGAATACGTCAATCGCTGCTGTCCCAATGAAGACGTTTTGACACAAGTAATCTCTAGTAGGTGTGGTCAGGCTGTTGACCATTAGAAGATAAAGCGTATCTGTGTTTGCGGTGCAGGTCGCTCCCGTGAACAATAGGACAGTTCCGCGGTAGGCGCGCTATTACGCAGTTCGACGTCAGAGGCCGCTTCTGCGTAATAGGCTTGCTGGACAAGGGCATCCAAGTAGCGCGCGACACTCGTTAGAAGAACGAGGGTCGAACTGGTCTTTCCGGTATTTTTTGCGTGCCAGCTAAGTTTGCCGGGATTTGCCGTTGCGACGTGTGAGATTTGCCGCTGGAGCGAAAATGGCGATATCAATGCCGGACCCGGAGAAAGGGACCGCTTCAGGGAGAACGAATTGTGCCGCCAAGTTGTGAAGCGCCTCCTGCTGCACTCGTCCTCCAGTGCAGGGGTGTGCGTAAATGGAATTTGAAATTTCGTAAATCGTAAATCGTAATTACGAAAAAACCACCGTAAATCGTAAATCGTAAACCGTAAATCGTAAGAGTCACCTGAACTGTAGTGCAGTACAACTAAATTTCCAGAGGCTTTTTCTGCCAATGTTAGTCACATGTGATTCAATATTTATTTAACTGTCGTGTAACTTCAGTTTTCAGCTTAATCTGAACAATCCTCTTACCACACTATTTCTCTTGTCACGGGTTCCTGAAACATCGTCCAAACCAAACTTTACACCTCTCAGGAAAGTCAAAAAACTGTAAATTCAAAAACATTACTCAAGCCCATGCATGACATTCTAACAAAAAGCTTGCATCAGTTGAGTATTCATTAAATTCCTAACTTACTAACAATGCTTTAGTTTGAATATAAATCTAGGATTTAGCTGAAACAACAGCGCAAAAATCGCCTTCAAAACTAATGCGACGGTTTCCTGCTCCTACAGTTGTAGCATTTCGAAAACTTCATAACGCCTTCACTCCATCCTGTCCAGTATTGTATCTTATCTTCAGTTGTTTGCTGCGTGCGATAGCGCGCATTTTTTCAGCGCGCTGATTATTTGTATTATTTTAATTGTATTACTGATTTGTTACGTATGGAAAAAAACAGTAACAATTAAAGTTTTCCACTGTAGCTATTAGCGAACTCATTGATTAAAATTGTTCCATAGAATGTGTAATAGTTTTCCATGAACTGTTTTTATGATGGTGTCCGACGACTTCGTCGGACATTGTCCCACGCGGCAAAAAAAAAGAGATCGACGACATGGTCGGACAATGTCGTGAAAGGAATAATATTGCTCTACCATTTAATAATTCCCAGCTCTTGCACGGGCTACCCTTCGCCAGCTCTGTAACGGAAGTTTGCTCTCCGAGAGCCTGCAGCATCGTAAGCGGATTAGATAGGACGAATGCGATAAACTCAATCACATCACCGAAATTGGAGATCAAGACTGTCTGAACCAGTTCGACCTTTTCTAGAAATGCTACACGCTCGATTTCACTGCACCTTTTATATCAATTTCATTAACCCTATAAAGCACAATGCAGACCGATAGAGCCATTGGTACATGTCGTGAAGGTGAGCAGCATTGGTAGGTGATAGCGCGCCAGCCAATAATAACCAGAACGCAGACCGAACACATGCCAGTCGATCAGGATTCTAACTGTACATACACGCCCTCTCTGAATGACACGCCCATTCAATTCGGTCTGATTCGATGGGGAGTTCCCATCTCACAAGCTCCCCGTCCTCGCGACATATAACGAAACGTTAGTGGTTTATCCTTTCAACATGAGCGTAGCAACCCTCTAGACCCCGCTTGCAATCACGAATGATGTTCGATCATGGATTTTCGTCAATTCTATTCGATGGGATTTTCATGAATACATTATAAGCAAATTGACTAAACGTTATTACCAAACAGGGCCGGATCAAAGAATGCTCCCTCTCTTTCTCTAAGAAACCGCCTCCAATGGCCTTCTATGGGCTGGAATGGAACAACCTTCACTAGTAGGAATGCGATGCGCCTTGCTAGCTCCGGACCAGTAACGGAGGACCCCAGCCTTCCCTGCCTTCTAGATCTGAGCTTATCATATCATACTATATAATAATCCGCTAACCGACGACTCATACATTAGTCATAAAATCGGGGGGGGGGGGGAATTACGGACCGCGAAAATGGCGAGAAATATACAGACAACTTCTACGTGTCATGGGAACTTCAGCCCTGGAAGTAATCGAGGTCACTGAACACGAATCTGAAGTTCGTTTCAAAAGTGTCGATCACCATCATTCGATATTGATCAAATCATCGATCAGTACCAGCAACGGAAAACCAGGTCCAGTCAAGGGGTACCAGGAGTGCTGTACCAGAACATGGGGAAGGGGGGGGGGGGCGTGAGTTCCAGTAAAGGGGGCAAGTAGTGGGGACACTGCTGTAGCGGTCCCACATGGAAAAATTTTCACTTCAACATAGCGTTAGAAGCGGTGGGAATCCTCAGTTCTGACCAGAACTATCGAAAATTTCGATTTTTGCCTGAGGTTGACCGTTTGAGGACGAGAAGTGAAGTTGTTCGTAGTCAGCCTGGCGCTAGTGTATCCGAATATTGACTTTTGTACTGATAGGAAGGAAGGAAAGCTGGATACGCAGAGCAGCTAGCTTGATCTGATTCTCCTCAGCTTAGTGATACTGCAACATTGCGCGAGGCACGCCGATTGGCCTGACGGAGCACTTGCTTTCTCCTCTTGAACCTGTCCGGTTCCAAACGGGAGTCCTTACATACAATGTCAGTGAAATGGGAAGTTAGTTAGGCGAAGAGAAAAGTCGGATTCGAGAAGCCTGTGCACAGGACGGTATTGTATAACACAGCAACACATCGGATCATCAAAAATCAACTCTAAAGGAAAGTGGGAATGAGCTACATATAAGAGGGGACCATTAGAGTAAGCATATCTTTATAACCCACTCCACATAAATTTGGTCGCCAGTTGGTTGCTGATCAAAGATCACATTTACGAAAATTTACGATTTACGACCCAAAATGTCGTAAATCGTAAATCGTAAAAAATTTGCCAGAAATCGCCGTAAATCGTAAAATCGTAAATCGTAAATCGTAACTACACACACCCCTGCTCCAGTGTACGTTTGCCAGTCGCTCCCCTCGGTGCTCATCCTGGCTTCCATCTTAGTCACTGAAAGGTCCTGGTTTTTCTTTCAGAAGTCGAATCCGATTCGAAACGGCTGGTTTATTCGAGAGTCTGAATAAGGACAAACGATGATTCGATTACGCTTGTAAGCGGCATCGTGCAGCGCGATGAAGCAACCTAGGTCGTCGTGCTGCCGAGGTTATGACATATGGCTCTGGCAGCAGGCGTATTTCGTAGTTCTCCGCTCTCTGGGGTTCTTTTCCATTCGTTCCAGTACCGTGCAGGCGCAGAGACCGACAGCCGGTTTCCTTCCTGTTAGCAGCCAGATGACCGGTTTCATAAGCCCTTACTCTGCGTGCGAGACAAACTTTGCTATCAGAACATCTTCATCACTACTTGCCTCAATCAACACTGTTCTTCTGTGAAGATAGTCAGAGAAGAAGACCAACGAGCGTAAAGCGACTGACAGCAAATCTTTGTTGGATTACATCAGTGCACGTGTACATTTACGTGAGCTGCCATTCGTTGCTTACCGACCTTGGGTTCAAAATGGACCGAAATGTCATTGCAGTGTTTGCTTCGAAAATGCTAAACCTTCAGGATGGCTTAAGGAGGTCTGTCTAAGACCTTCTTCCATTCCATTGTGCTGAAAAACGAGAAATCAATCTCTTATTCCATTTGCCCAATGAGTAGAGCGCTGATTGCCAACTGTCTTCTTCACTCCCCTCTTCAAGCTAGAAGGCTCAGTGCCGTAGTCGTTTTCGCTGCAGTCGCTGACGCCCTTGTCGCCGCGGACGTCACCACAGACGCCACCACAGTCGTTGCTTTTTTTCTCGAGTATCTGTCACCACTTTCACAGCTTATAATGGCAGCATGTTCGTAGCTTTTTCAGGCGAAACCGGAAATTTGACTGGAAAAGCCGTTCAGCGCTGACCGAGTGTGCGTGGCGCGATCTAAGAGTCTTTATCGTACTTCTTTTTCTCGTTTGGGCAACGATAAGTGCTCCGATGATGTGCTTGTGTGTTTTTCCTTAGCTCGTTGTTGTCAGAATGGCCCTTGCTTCTCGTTGTTGCGGGTAACTGTATATTTGCTACTGCCGGCTACTGACTTTCGACACAGGCTGTTTTTGAACTCACAACCACTGACCTCAGCGTTGTTCACTTTGAAACCTTGAACCTTACTGACAGATGGCCGGCTAGCCTGGGAGCGTGTTTTTTGTGGCTGCAGACAGCGCTCCTTGCCTCCGCGTGTGTCTACACTTTCATAAGGCGGTTCAATATTAGCCTTTTCACGTCAAAAATGTTCATAGGCTTTACCTACAGCTAGCAATAGAAGTTCTCACTGCGTATTCTGTTTAGCACACGCCCCAGAACTCACCGCGTTTATTAGCAAAAACCGTTGAACAGCTGTGGCATGGATTTCTACGTCTCCCGGTAGAGGTGGCCTCAGCGCGTTTCATTATTCTAGAGATTAGAACCTTGAATACGATGTGGTGGCTTGTATGGTATGTACGCTAGTGGAAACTGACCCAGCACATGTTTGCTTTTTCACCAATGGCAGTATATTCATCGCTAAAGCACTGGCTTCAAGGTTCCTTGCTAGTGTGGACTTAACGTTTGAAAGCCTCTACTGTTGCGGTATTTGGGTTTTTGCTTCCGCGGTATATGGAAAGGAATCGTTCAGGTACAGGAGTTTAAATCGCCGCTGTTGATGGTTGCTAGCAACTACAACCTCCACCACCTTGCCACTCTCCATTACCAGCTGTTCATCCGCTACGGTTCGCACACAGATCTCTGTAGATGAACGTATAAAAGTCACCTTGGCCTCTACTACATTAATTCGCAAAAACCGATGCTACTGCAGTCTTTTTCCCAATGATTCTGAAGATGATTAAGGCGGTTTCTAAAGACATTTGGCAGTAAGAACTTGTCGTGAGACTTGACTAACTGCGAGGATTGTAAAGGAGTTGAGCTCTGAGCGAAGCTCGCCTTCTTTCTGGGGAACTCATTGGGGCGCAAATACGTTGGTGGGTTGGTGGCCTTGGGAGAAGACGAGCGAAGGGCGTGCTTCAGCTGGAATTTCAGGCGCAGGGGTACTCGATGTATCCTAGACAGCCCGTGCTGTGAGCTGGAGACGATTATGACTAGGTGAGCAGTCAGCTCAGCTCGCAAGACGGTCGCTGTGGAGGCAAACAGAGCACTCGCGGCGGCATTGTCGAGACGGACCGCTGTCCGGTCCGGGCAAGCACCGTCTGGTCCCGCCACTGTGTCCCGCCTCGAATGCGGCACAACCACAGCGTCGACGACGTCATTCTCACGCTGGAACTACTTCCCCTAGAGACCATGTCGTTTCGAACTGCTTCGACTGCGTGTGTGTGTGGCTGACTGGCTACCGGTGTTTTACTTCGAACCAAGGCTCGGTCGTTGCTGCTAATATTGACTGAGGGAGGTGCTGAGCAAATTAGTATCGGCTACGAGGGCACGCGCAAAACTCGTCCTCAACTGCTGGCCGTCTGCAGGCAATTTCTTCAGTTAGTGTTGTGTTGTGCTTATCTGCTTGTGGTAGTTCCTCAGCGCGTACTGCCTGCTATACGACGGTTCTTCGTCAGATCTTCCTTAACCTAAATCGTCTGCTGAGTGGCATACCTCACATTGCGATTACTTCGACTGTTCGAGCATTCAGACCTAGTTTTACATGTATGTTGAAGCCTAGAGCAATTATTATAAGAACTATAAGGTGTAATGTGGGTAGTTGTGATAAAAACTCTTGCGCCATGCGGGGCTCGAAACCGCACCCTCTGCTTTCTGGTGGTGGTGTGGCAAGCATTCTCTCTGGAAAGCAGCGGGTACGGGTTCAAGTACCGCATAACCTTGGTCGCAACTAAGCATCTATATAACAGCTCATTCAGGCATTGTTTGAAAGTCTTCAATCTGCTGCCTAGTCCTACCTCTACTATCGTGTACTTGGCCCACTATTTGGACATAATTCCGATTGTTTGACTTCCAGATGTGTTCGGAGTACCACATGTCTTTTGGTCTTTGGCCGAAAAGAATGTTCTGGCCAACTTGCGCCGCTTTTGAGCGTTTCAAAGTGCCCTTTTAACAACTTTTTAAAAAATCAAATACTTGCGAAAAGAAATCCATATTTGGGCTTAGCAGCTTGTTCTTTATCGTTTAGTATCTAAACTCTATGTATCTGACTAACATTTTTTCGTCGATTTTCTTGCTGCTGTCTCTAATCGCAGCTGGCCCTCAACCTGTGCCTCCAGCCCAAACCTCTTCGGTATCCGCCGGTCGAAGAGCACTTTTTTCGTCCAAACATCGTCTAAAATAATCTTGAGGGTTTATTTGGAGCGATGATTCCGAATACGACGTGCGTTTTTGAAAATTGCGCCGATTTCGGTAAACTGCCCCCGTTTGGGTTTGGATAACTGGGATGGTCGAGTCAGGATCACCGATTTCGCTAAAACTTCACTTCACACCTAACATAGGCGACCGAATTGCTAAAAACGCACATCAAATTCGTAATCAGCACCCCAAATAACCGGCCTACCCGAAGTTAGACGAAGTTTGGGCGAAAAACGTTTTCTGAGCACTGGAGTCAGAAAAGTCGAATAGTGCCTAGTTGTTTATACGGACGGCAACCCATCGAAATGGGCCGAAAACTAACCGAAATCATCATCCGAAGTAAAATCGCAAAGAACACCTTTGGCAATAGGATCAAACGTCAGTCTGATTCCGAAAAAGCATCAGGTATCAGTGCCTTCTTCCTTTACCCAACTCCGTCAGCCATGAGGTTGTCAACGTAGTTCTTGTTCCTCATTCCTCCTTCGAAAGAGGAGGAATGAGGAACAAGAACTACGTTGATTTCCTTAGAAAAATCGGAAAGAATCAACCTTCAAAAGAGTTCAATGTTAACAAGTAGTTGATTTTTGGCTTAGATGAGGTTGTTTGCTGGTTTCTGAAATCGAATGTTGAGGTAAGTTTTTGAATAACGCTTGACAGTCGACTAAATTTTTCCAAGTATGTTTGAACTCCCATGTTGGGATTTCGAAAACTTTGAAACTAAGGCTTGCTAGTGCTTTTTGAATTTTCAGCGGATTTGAAAATGAGCGATTCCTCGGATGAGTGAAAATCAAAAGGGTTCTTGTGTTCGAAATGTTCGAATATATCGTTCAGATTCGATCAGTTGACTTGAACCACTAGCCCTATTCTCTATCTCAAAGATCCAGTTTCCCTGATTGAGGTTGAAATATAGCTCTGCTATGATTACTGGTGTATGCAGGAGATTGCAGCTCCACGGCGTCGTCTATACATTCAAGTGAAAAACGACCTACCGGCAGCCAAACATCTGGTTGTGCCTCGAGAATAGAGCTCCCCGATCGTCTTCTTTTCTTCTTTAGGCCTTCCTACTTTCATTACAGTAAATAACTGGTTTCACTATAACGAATAGTATATCGGGATATGGTAGGTTAGAAAAACTTCAAAACTGCTCCTTCGAAGCCCGTCCACCCTCTGTCGCATGTACGTGATTTACTCTCCGATATATTCGTTCTCTAGTGATGAGAAAGGGCGTGAGCGTCCCAATCCGAAGTGCTTAATCAGCAGGAGTCAAACACGCGCACAATGAAACTCCAGGGCATGCTTCTGGATCTGGATGTACGTTCTACGACGCCTGTGTACTCCTTTTGAATCACGAGGCATGTTGTACAACGTCTGTGACACGTGTGCGGAGACCTGGCGCACGTATCAAGACATTTCCACGACGTCTATGACACGTCTTCTGCACTCCGACGCACGTGGCACGACTTCTATGGCACATCTGCATCCCTGTGCACATTGGTCGATTCTAGGAGGAAATACTGAGGAAATACTCGCCAGCAATCGCCCATGGTTAAGCTCAAAGGATGAGTCGGCTGGCATACGCCGATCTGTCGAGCATATCCATGGGCTTTGGTCTCTCTCCCCTTGACTGACAAAGTGACCCGCGGATTAACTGAGTTATAATAAGATAAGATAAGATCGCATGTTTGCGCGGAATTATTGTGTCATTTGAAAATCCGGAATAGCGTAGCGAGGCGGCCAAGTATTCGAAATTGATCAATAATCGATCATTTATACTACGCTATCATTCTCTGCCGCAATAATCCACTATTGATTAGCTATTCGATTACGTCTTTTCCCACGGTCGATGATATTTTGAGCTGGTTAATCACGAAAAAACGATCGATCGAATAAGCCGCTGATGTGTGGAAAACTGTTCTACTTCGTTGAAGCAGTAGATGCTGCGTCCCCCCCCCCACCATCTCCTTTCGCCATCAGTTGACTGACGTCGATCTCTTCCAATTTTACGAGTGTAATGTGGGAGCGAGAGGCCCTGTGCTACGGTGTTTTTGTTCATTGCCCAGTTTCGCTCCTTCATGGTGATTCTTCGTCACTTGTATGTAGTCGCCGGGCCAGTAGCAGCAACGCACGCCGGGCCAGCGACCATCTCTGAGTATTCTTCGCTCGTCTTCGCGTGTCTAGGACCTTACTGACGTGTTTATTGAATCGCACGCGTACAGCTGGATTGTGTGCTGTTGTAGAGCCGCGCCGACGAGGTGGTGCACTTCTGAATAACGACAGGTTGTTTGGACGCTATTAAAGTGGGCCCGTTGTTTTTCTATAGAGGTTCAGAAGTTGACAAACGGCTCCAACTCCACTGTTCGTTTATATAATCTTGATCGACTTGGAACGCTCAGCGCTTCCATGTCGAGCGTATAAAAGCGCCGAATCGGTCGCTCGTACGAGCACAGGTATGCAGAAGAATGCGAGGTGTTAATGCTCATCCTAGTTGTTTTACAAATATCCGAAATGGTGTTCCGAATCAACGTCTGGCTGTCTGGAAGGAGACTGTGAATTCTTCATGCTGCCACGGTTGACTTGTAGTGTTGCCATTAGTCTTTGAGGATACAGCACAGTGCACACACAGCCCTAGCGAATTCCTCGAATGTTCCGATTAACGTCGAGCTTTTTGTTTACTTACGGCAACGGTGCGGAACTGCGATAACGAGAAGTAGTCTGGGCGAGAGGAGTGGTAGTCATTCGAAGGAGGGCGTGTGACTGGCAGGGGCGCAAGCAAGCGCTACCAATGTCGGAGAGGTCCCGACATTAGGGAAGTTCGTCCTCCACTACGATGGTGTTAAAGAAGTTGGCTAGCTCCCTTGAGCTTCCATGTCTGTCCGTCCGTCTGTTTACCAGGGTTTTTTCGTGCTCTCGTGTCTAGAGCGACTGGTAGAGAGGCTACGTGTTGTTACAGATGTTTGGTTGCGATCAAAACTCTTCCGCTAAGCGGGACTCAAACCCGCACCCTCTACTCTCTGGGCAGGATGTTTTTTCGCGCGTTGGTTACGTGTGTCAGCACAGTGATAGAATTTTTAGGTCTTAACAACAAGGGTGGTGCGCGTGTAGCGCAGTCGGAGGAGGTGCCGGCTGTCGCGCACATCCGATATCATGCTCTTGGTTCGGATTTCCCGCACAGGCACAAACTTGCTTGGGAATGACGTAGCAATGATTTGTTCATCGACTAGTCACCGCAAGTCATCGTATAGGCCAAATTCGCGTTCAAATCGCCTTCAAGACGCCCCGTAGAAGTTGAGTGCGTGGCGTATCCCAAAAGGGTTGGAGTAGCACCCTCCTTCGTACTTTATTGTGTTGCATGTTAAAATTGTCTAGGCAATGATTATCGATGAATCGAAGATCCAAAAAGATATTGGGTAACGCCGTCCCTGATCTTTTTATCCTTTAGCAACCAGCATCAGATGTCTATCGTTGATGTCCATTGTTCAAGCGTTTGGAGTAGCTTGCATTAAAATAGGTGCCTAGAATTCAGTAGATATGGCTAAGCGAGGTGTACCGAAAACCCCACATTACTGTCCGAATATCTGTATTTGTAATGCGAGAACATTTCATATTTCAAATTTTGTTTTCTTTTATGTATAACTGACTGTAGCTTCAACCCTTTGCCGTCGACGTATTCAAAATGAATGCTGTGTAGATTTGGAGAACATGGCACAGCCGAAGCTAGAGGATCAGTGCAGTCTAAATCTAATGCAGACCCTTTCCGTTTAACAGTGCACGGATGGAGGGGAATGCTGTGCGAGGGGGAACCTTTACTCACTTTTGGCCGCACCGGCTGTTGCGGCTCCAGGACCTAACTCCAACGCGACGTCGCGCGCTAGCCGCGTGCGACGTCGCGGCACGACGATAATCTACACAGCATTCACTTTGGCGCTGAAACGAGGACATGCGCTCGGTGACGCATGGTTAGCCGCGGAGCACGAAATGTTCTCAGTGTTTAAGCTCCCAGACCACAGTGTGGTAGGCAACAGTCTGCAGTAGGACAATTGATCCGAGTATGGGTGGTAGTGACCTTTTTCCGTAGTATAACCATAATCACGGGTAAAAATTGACCGAAGAAGTCGTACATGGCAAATGCTGATGCTAGAAACCAACCACATGACCAAGATTTCTGTATAAACTGTCGCTGATCGTCCTATTGAAACCACATTCATATACCATCTCCAAGAAACGTTGAAATGAGGCAAAGGCGTGCCGCGTGTCCCTGTAGGAAGCGTTTGTAGTCGTCGGAGGCATCGGACCGCGACAACTGGTCTAATTTCGTCGCGCACCGCGCGCGACGCCAGGGGGATTCGCGCGGCGTTGGAGTTATGTCTGCCCCCGGGCTGTCGCGCGCACGCCGCGTGCGCGACGTCGCCAGCCATTCGCTGGCGATGCGCTCGAGATTTACTCTGTGAGTTCCATTAGTGAGCTTCTTTCTGCCTAGTATTCCATGAACTTGCGAACGGGAACTGGCTACTGCGAATTTTTGCTGGTACTAACAGCAAACTAACTAACACCAACATTTGATTATTATTGTAGCTACTATTGTGATAATGTCCTTACTATTATTAGGAAGTTATAAGTGATGCTAGTGACGAGTGAGATACACTTACATGAAGCTTCAAAGTAAAGATATGTGTGTTCTTTACAATTGTTTTTGTTGTGTATTACAGGTGTAAAATTGCATGCAAGCAGAAATTTTGCTATCAATCAAGCAAGCGTCGCGACGTTTTAGACGTGGGCATGGCGTAATCCCTTTTTATGGCACAAAAATGACCGCCTTTCTGCTCTTTAGAACAAGCTTTAAACCAGAATTTTTCTTCAAAAAATTAAAACTTTATAAAATTTCAGACAGTGCCTTCACTTATTGAGTAGGTAAATTAAATATTAAAGAAATTATTCTAAAAATTTTTCTTGGACAAAAATTCTTCTAACCTTTTTCTAGAGTCTCCAGTTTAACGTGGAAGGAGCTCGGTTTGATTGGGAAGATGTTCAGCTTGATTTCAAAAGCGTTAGACGTGTTTGGAAGAGTGTCCAATTTGGCGTGATAATTGTATGTACAGACCGCAACAAGGTTCAACAGTAAACAATCAGCAAGAGCGGGACGACGGTTGGCGATTTACCAGCCGTCGATAATCGGTGCAGGACCCACGCGCACGGAGCTAACAAGCCGTACGCGTTTTCATCGCGCCATCGCGGGCTTGGCGCGGACGGCGGCGTAGCGCCGAGGTGCGCGGCCGAAAGTGAGTAGACGTTCCCGCCAGAGGTGCACATTTAACGGTTAACAATTTAACGAATTTAACGAATTAAAGGCATTTTTCGTTAAAATCTGGCCTAACGACATAACGGACATTTTTAGAAATTAAACGGAATTTTTAACGAACTTTTTTCTCAGTGAGTTTATCACATTCACCCTTAGCCTTCAGTGTTGTTGCAGGTCTCGTCCTCCTGATTAGGACTGCTCCTGAAAGAACTGTTGAAATCAGCAAGAGTATTTTCATACTTTCACGAATTTGTTTTGAGTTTTTGGAAACCATTCATTTCGGGGGTGCGTGTAGCTCAGTCGGACGAGGTGCCGGCTGTCGCGTACACCCAGTACCATGTTCCTGATTCGAATTTCCCGCCCAGGCCAACCAAGCCTTTCATTCCTCCGGAGTCGGAGGATAGGTACCATATGTACTTGTTTGGGAAGGATACAGCGCTGACTTTAATGAAAGCCAAATACGCATTCAAATTGCCTCCACGATATTCCGTAGAATTAGAATGCGTGGCACATCCCGAAAAGGATTGAGTAACATCGTTCTTTATCTTATTGTTTAATGCATCTCGGAGCTAGAAAGCTCATCGCCGATCCCCCAAACACGCCAACGAATCCACCTTGATACTGGTCCACTCTTCGCATGATGCCTATCCTCACCTGGCACGGCCTATTCCAGATTACTTTCGCTCGCCACCTGGAAAAGTCAAAGCAGAGAGAATGTTTTCGGCCGCTGGACGTATTTTGAACGACTTAGAAAAACGCTATTAACAAAAATTAGGGAAGCTACTTTTTTTGAACGTTAACACGTTGACGACGTGTCACACAGCAACAACAGCAACATCCTCTCTGTCTCGACTTTTCGGCAGTGTGGGACCGTGTAACACGATGTCGTTCACGGTCCCGGCAAAAAACAAGAAAGGTTTCAGGGTTTTCTTTCTCCTATAACACTCACATAAAACGGTTTCGCAAAGAACTGCATAGGAAGGGTGGGAACTCCGGGTTTTGCCTGATCGTACATTTTAAGATGCCTTGTCGGTGATCATCTTCAACGATAATTCCATGTCTGCTCTTGTAGAACACCCTGTAGACAACATGTTGCTGAAGACTTTCTTATTTTTCTGCGCTTGTTGATGTTGAATCGCTTATTTTACATTGCAGTGTTACACTCCATTCCTTGAATTTTAGCTGTTAACCTCTTGAAGATGAAACGTATAAGGTTTTCCTTGATTTTTTCACTTGAAATAATGGTTTGCAGCTAATTATATTTTTAACGAAATTTAACGATTTACCGGAAATTTAACGAAAATTTTCCGTTAAGAAATTTCGTTAAAGAATTTAACGCACAGAATTTTTGTGTGCACCCTTGGTTCCCGCACCCCTGTTCGAGGCGACGGTAGACAAACCACGTGGAGGAATCACTTCATCGCTTCACTGGGTTTGCGGCTTAGTCCGAGAACCTCAGCAACGCCCTCAGTCCACCTCTGTGAAACGTGCGCCACTGAAATGGTACTTCCTGTATTGCGCGCTAGCCGACACGAACTGAAGGCGACGACAGTAAAGTGCGTGGCCAACGCGGTCGCTATTTTCAAGTATTTCATATTTCCGAGCTCCACAATTGTTCGCGATAGCTTCGGCTGTGACAGGATGTCTGGTGTCCACTCGATATCGGATATCGCCAGTTTGATAAGGAGAAAATTCCCAGCTGAAATTTCGTTAAAGCCTGTCGAAAAATAATCGACATGAAGAAACTGGTACGAAGCGGGCTGGGTCCGCCTCGCACGGACAAGGCATCTTAAAACGGGTAGTTTAGATCAGGCAAACCTTGGAATTCCTCCCTTTGCCTACTTTTGTGCTCTCCCTCTCTCTCCTGTCAGCAGAGAAGATCTCAGAAACATTTGTGATCCGAACAAATCTAAGGAAAAATGGCGGTAAATTGTTAATCAATTGCTGCACATCGGTAATGCCATTACGGCGGTTTCCTGGTCGCGCTCTGCCGTGTGACTGACAAGACGTTCTCACTAGGGTATCACGTTTTCAAATCGTTACCGTAACAACAATCGTTGTGGGACCTCTGTTTCTGTGCTGGCACCATGCCAGCTCTACGGTAATCAATGGAGCTACGGATAGGAGAAGTTCCGCACTGTTTGAGGCACTTCTGGACGGAACATTTGGAAGGAAATGCTAGTTGACGGTTCTATAGAGCTAACCTAAGGGTAAGGGTGCTCAAGTAATGCCACCTAAGAACAATCGAATCAGGTCGAGATCCTAATCCTTTGTAGCGAAACGAACAGCAAGTGATGCAGAACTTGGTGATCATGTTTTTGCAAAGCTTTCCCTTCGGTCAGTCACTCTTCTGTCGTCGCTGTTTACACAGAGAGAGAGTCCTCAATACAGTGCAGCAATAGTTTCCCCAGCAGACGTTAAAGTAGTCGGTGAAGCCGCTTCTTTTTCTTTGCTTGAACTGCTGAGTATATTTTTTTACTGAAAACAAATACATCATTTTACTTCTGGAGAGCTGTCGTAATATAAATGAGTTTGCGTTGTACTGCTACAATCATTCACACTTTTAAGAACATAGCAAATGGATTTCAGTCTTCAGGAATGAAAAACGAGGTCTAACAATACATGTGCTGTAAATGTATTGCTTGAACATCTTGGCTTCACAATGTTCAACTATCTGGACCTTAGAGGTGATTATTACTAGTAATCGCCTTCAAAGGCCGACGAGTTAGCACAGGGATGCCTGACGGGGATGAAGACTGATTTGTTTAGAAGATGTTAGAAGGATGTTTAATTGCGGTCAAAACTTGACCGAACAAAACGTCCATGAGAACTGATTTGTTTATTGATTTATACTGATTCACCGGTTCGAGGCTAATCCATGGGTAGAGTATTTGCCCATACTGTTTCGTCCCTGTGGGTCAAGGAATTCGGACACATTCTGGTGGCTAAGTGTTATGGCGATCTGTTTAATCTAACATAACCAAGTAGTAATTCGGTACTAAGCGGGCTGGTGCCGCTCCATTATGAGATCGTGGTCGTGGAACACTCAAATGAGCAAGGTTTCTGTGCTCTCCTCGCGTGAGGATACCCTGCCGGTGTACGGCGGGCACCAGCCTGCTTACTACCAGTAATTCTTCCCAAATATTCCATTCAATGCCTTATCAACTAGTATGGAACTCCATTCCGTCGTTCCTTACCTCCATTGTTGTTTAGCGCGCTGTTGGCATGGTGCCAGCACTGATCCGAAGACGTGGTGGTTCCACAACGATTATTGTTACGGTAACGGTTTGAAACCGTGCTACCCTAATGAGAGCGTCTTGTGTGTGACAGAAACCGCGCCACAACCGCCGCAACAGTGGGCGGTCCGTTCGCGCGGGTCCTGCGCGAGCTGCGGGTCACTTTTCCACGGCGCGCGCGCTGTTTAGCGCAATTCTTGAGAGAATTGGCGGTGTCTCTTCTACCTGCAGAATCATGCCTCTGCAAAACCTATCGTGGCGATCCTATCGCGTCGCCAGAAGATACGAACAGGGCGTAATGGCATGCGGAAGTTTGAAGGGTGGTTTTATAAGAATCTGCACTTTTTTGGAGAGGTATACTGTCACTACTACAATTTGAGCTTCAGGGGGTGGACGAGCTGTCCGACTTTTTCGAACGAATGAAGGACAATCATCGGTGCTAATCAACTCTTTCCGGGTGCGGTCCTCGCTCTACTTCCACCTAGTATGCTGGAAGCACCTAGGTATATTTGGTCTAATCATTGATTTGCAGGGCAGACCAGTAGATTGTCTTCATCGGGAAAGTCTGGATGGCAGGCCGCGGGTCAGGACCCATCGTTCTGTGGCATTTGGATGCATTAAAAATTGGAGGTGTCGGGCCTTATTGCATTTCTTCCCATGCCACCCATAACGAGTTGATCAAAATGGTTCAGCCAGGATTTAAAGAATTAGCGTAATAGGCACTGCTCTTCTCCATGGAAAAATCGTTAGCGGAGAAGTGCTTTTGGCTGACAATTTTCACATTCAGCAGTGCACGCATGAAACTAGGGTGAGCAGCTATGTCAGTTCTAATGGTGCTTGGAGGTTGGCGCAGCCGGCCGCTGGCTGGGCCACACAATGGCCCGAGAGCTTTGTTTATCTATGATTATATCCACTCGCAGCCGCCAGTTGGTTCCGAGACGCGCAGACAACTGGAACGATGCGCAGGAAGTGGGAAAGCGTGGTCACGTCGTCTGAAAAAGTTGCATTTCCATAAGCCAACGTTTGTCGTTGACTTCCTGCTCAGAGCTGCCGTCTCCGCGAGACCATTCCAGCTCAGAGGTGACGCGTCGGACTGGTCATCGAAGCAGTTTGTGCTCTTTCGATTCTAGTCCCTCAACTGAGCACATCTGCGGCGCAGTTTCGGTACATTCATGTGGGAGCATGTCCAGGCAATTGAGTTTATTCGCGTCAACTTCAACAGCGGTGATCGTGATTGACACATCCTGCTCATCGCTGTCGCCTTTGCGTCCGCCGCCGTCGTCGTTCTAGCCATTCAGCCGCTCAGCTAACCAGCTCCAGCCACGGCCGGCCGGCTAGTTGTTGTGGTAGTGAAGTGGCCAGATAGCCCGTCGCCTGCACCGTGTGTCTCCAGGTCATCCTCCTCCCTTTCTCCGCCCGACTTCTTTACCTAACACCCGGTTCGAGACGGTTCGCCCAGTTGAAGCGGATTTTTCGAATGTCACCCGTTCAGGTGCTCGTCGCATCTGGTTGACGAACAGTGTTCTCTTCAAATTTGTCGTATTAGCTCGCCACTATAGTAGGTTCGGCTGCTACTACAGATAAAAGCAGCCTGCGTGCGTGTGTGGCGATGAGGAATCTCGTGATTTGCAACGGAATGTCGTATCCCAACATATGGTACGCACTTGACTACAAGTAACTGGAGTTCGTGGTCCTGTTGGGAACACTTTGTGTGTTTCCGATAGATGCTCCAGCTCGGCTAGAAGTGCTAACTTCAGAGGGTTGCCCTCGTCGTTTTCCTATCACTTTCTCACACTAGTTCAATTAGCTGCTTGCCAGATCTGTTTTCAAACGTGTTTCTCCGAGTGCGGGTTTAGTGCCACTTGCGTTGACAATGATTTTTTCGTCAATGTTTCGCGTTACACATGGCTGGGCTGCTTGGGCGAGGATTGGGCAATTTGAAGTTTTCCTGATTGTTTTGTGTTCGACTTCATTTAGTTTCCCTAATTTTACCGACGAGCTGAGAAGCTATGTGGGATGGTGGAGGGCAATGTAAACCTCTAGGCAGTAGAGCTAAGGCAGTGAATCTGTGCCCGAGCACTGCACTTTAGCGATATTTCGTTTTACAGTTCTTTTTGAGATCAAGTTTCTGAATGAGATGCTTGTGATTTCTTAAGAATGTACCGAGTGAAGGGAGTAGTCGAACATTCCGTCTGTTCGCCTTGCACGATTTCCGAACCATAGAATGATACAATTCTTCGACTTGCTAAATTTTCTAATAATCGAATATTCGAACTAGCCGAATTTTTGATTAAATGACAGCGAGGATGCTGAGATTTTTTTAGCCAATGTCGCTTGAAATCTTTTATTTTGTACAATAACGCCTAGTGTGAAGAGCTGTGAATCTTGTAGCCAACAACAAAAAAACCTAAAAAATTACTAAAATATATGCAGATAATAGGACCATCTTCCTAAATGTTCTGATCCTAATAACCATGTACATTTTTACACCCAGATCGAAAGTGAGGTGATAACTTTGCTCGTCGCACATATAAAGATGCGTTAAACTAGCTCATTGACTGTGTCCCAAGAAATTTCCAGTGATGGGTTAAACCAGGGAACATGTGCGAAATTTCCGTTTCCATGTTCCGAATTCCGGTTTTCGGCCAGTTTTGGTTCCTCCGTCCCGTTCTGTGCCCACCTTTCTGGGCCGACGAAACGGAAAGGTAACTCATCACCCACTGATTGTTTTGTGCTGCATTCATTCATCTCTTGAACTTAAACGAAAGGCAGAAGAAAGAGATCAACTATGTGACAGTTTTTCTTTGTAACTGTGTTGCTGTCAAACCGCTAGTGCATCCTGATGTCGGAACCATAACCAGATTGGATTATTTTTTCTTTTCTTGAAGCGAGGTACTAACGACTAGTGTAATGCCGTAAAAGGTTTTAAGAGTGTTGGAACCAAGAATCCAACTCCTTAACCGAGGCATGCATATTTTTAATTTCCCTGATAATCCTAGGTCTGGCTTGGAACACCAATTCTACCTCAGAGCTCTATAGCAATCTTGCGAGGAAGGTCAACGAGTTCACCGCGGAGATTCTCAAAGCGGCCTATATAGAATTGTAGGGCGTTGTCTGGGAAGCACCGTAGTGGTTTCCAAATTTCGTGCGTACCTTTGGGTAGGTCGGCTCCAGGACGTAACTCCAACGCGACGTCGCGCGCTAACCGCATGTGACGTCGCGGCGCTGAAACGCGAACGTGCGCTCAGTTAGCCGCGGAGCAAGAAATTTTGCTAGTGTTAAAGCAGCAATTCAACTGTAACAAGTGTGTTGGAGAAAGGTGACTGTCAAGTGTGGAACAAAGATAGAATTAAGGGAAAAGCTATGGATTAGTGCGCCCTTGATCTGTCTCTGAATCTTAGCAAAGTATCACGTCTCGGCAATCCCTGAAAACTTCAAACGCTTGATAACAAGGACAACTGTTCAAGGAAATTTGTCAAAAAAAATTTGGGAACTTACGAGCACTTGCTTCCGAAACTTCTACTTATTAATCCCGGCCCAGTTCTGGTCTCAAATTTTCTTCACCAGGTCCTTGACCGCTCCCCTTCACTCATTTGAAATAGATTGAGTCTCATTCCATCCGCACTTTGTTAACAAACGCTTCCATTTTAAGAAGGAATTTTCAGGAAGATCGTGAACTTACGAGTAATAGGCAATACTCGTAAGTTCAGACGCGATGGACATGAGATATAACAGCTAACTTCACTATGATTTCCGCACTCTAATTTGCTGCCGGTTAACGATACACTAGTACAAGCGAGGTACGCATAGAATTCCCTTCCAGGAGACATCAGACGTGTCTCGCTCAACTACTTTCCTCCCTCTACGCGAAAAACGCGGTCGAGAGTCGCCGACACACACTTTCACGCACTTTCGGAAGCAGTTGGACCTCGACAACTCGTCCAATTTCGTCGCGCACCGCTCGCGACGCCAGGGAGGGTTCGCGCGGCGTTGGAGTTGTGTATGCCCTCGGGGTAGGTCTGGGTAGGCAGAAAACTGTAGCGCTTCAGTGCGGGCCGATAACGCAAAACCAACGCCTGCAATGGCCTTGTAGTGCTCGGAAGCAATATTAGAAATCGATTGAAGCTTCAATCATTGCTAGAACGTGGGATCTGAGAAATTCCTAATTGACGAAAGGTTGCTAACAGTGCTCTACATACGGGGCATTCAATAAGACCGATTAGTTGTTTATGAGTGGCGAAAAATCTGGAATCCTACTCGTCAGCAAATGCTAGCTTCTTCGCGTTTAAAATACCTTTTTCCTATTTACACAAAGCTTTTACACGAACTCCGATTTGTTATCCAAGCAGTAATTGAAAAGTCATCCTAATAATGATGCGAAGACAAGCATGTTTTATTGTTATATGTTGCGGAGAAAGAGTCGCATGCCGCTTTGTCCGCTTCCTAAATTCGTTAACGGTAATTTAGTTATTGTCACCATTATGGATATATTCATGAGACATCAGATGGAGTAAGGTTATTTCCGCCTCCATGTTTCGTATTGCGGTTATCGCCCATTTTGAGCTCTTCCGTTCCGCTTTCCGTGTTCCAATTTTCTCGAAGAAATTTCCCCACATCCCTGGGCACAACGTTGTTGCCTTGCATCTAAGAAGATGCATCATTAAAACTCATATAAACATGCGGAAATTAGAGGATTCGTTAAATTTGAGTGACAAGAAGTGTTTCGTGCACATGCTCTAAATTGCACATTGCAGTCTCCACATATCTACGGCATGTTTTGAATGGTTGTGAAGGTTTTGCTTCAAATGGAAAATATCACGGACCTCGATTCTTTTGAAGTCAAGTACCGGACACATAACAACTGGAGGTGAAAGACGAAACAACTCACTTGCCTCGGATAAAAGCCGAACCAGCAGCAGCCTGGAATATGTTGTGTGCACTCGACAGCCGGCGCCTCCTTCGACTGCACTCGGCAAGATATTTTAGGAGGGAAAATTATGAAACTACGAGTTTACTACGACCGTGCGAACAGCGCCTCTGCCTAGTCAGTAGCGCCACAACTTGAAATTTTGAGCAAATCATGGTGTGATTCTCATCATTTTGATGTCAGAATCTCCAAAAAACGAATTAACATAAGAATGCAACAAGACGGATATGCCGAAGAAACTAATAAACCTCGACACTTGCGAGAACTAGTGAAACTGAACGCTGAATGCGTGACTGATGATAGAGCTTTGCTTTAACTTCCAGAAAGGGAGTCGGATTCCAGGTTCTTGGCTTGAGTCACGCAGGCCAACCAGCATACCATTCCTCCGGGACGGTGACGTGGCACCAGAATTCTAGGGGAAGTATAACACACCCACCTGCCTTTCGACTGGCCGCTGCAAGTCGTTGTGTGGTCAAACGCGCATTGGAACAGCTTTTCCATAGTAGTATGTTTGGCGCATATCGCAAAGGGACTGATTAACACGGTCCGTTGACTTCCAAGCTTGTCTAAACTGGCGCCGAGGTAGCTGTGCTGCTTCCCGAGAGGCACCTTGCTCCTGCTGTTCACAGTTTTACTCGTCTTTCGAACAACCATAGAGATCCAATCTACAATCTAGAGGACGGCGTTAATCAGTCACATTGGGGTGCGCCACGCATTCCACTTCTACGGGATGTCGTTGGGGCTAATTTGAATGTACTTATCTTATGCAATGACTTGCGGTGGTCAGCCGATCACTGGAGAAGTCAATATTTTATCATTCGGAGACAAGTATGGATCATTCGTATTCCACCAGAAATGTTATTCCACTAGAAGGCGAATATTATATTCGCGATCAGCACTACAAATGACCATCTTAGATGAGCTTCAGAAATTTCAGTGCTTTTGTGCTAACGCCTCTCAGACCTACCGCAATCTAGCGTCACCGGGCACGATTTCGAAAATGGATGTCGGGCTCGTCAACACATCCCAACTTACCCACATATGCGAAGTTTGTGCAAAAAATGTTTTTGTGATGGTACCGAAAACCGAAAATTGTTGCATAGGCAATTTATCAGTATTGGGGTCGCTAGTATAGTACATATCAGCACAAAGTAGAACCGCTGTGATATCTCATCTAGAAAAGCTGACTGTTTCGTGTGGAGCGAAACTGGCTACATATGTATGTGACAGCGCATCCAGGCTACTTCGAAAATCCAGGTGCTTTGTCACCTTAAGAAGATCTCGGCCCACGTGAAAATTCGGTATGTGAAGAAACTGCACGCTGCTCATACCGTGGTCAATCATATTGTTCTTTTGCTTTCTGTGCTAGTACAAAGGTCGCAGTGCCCTCAGCTCCAAAAACGTACAGATGGGACTTTTCTATGAAGGATCGGTAGAAGAATGAGAATGCAAAACAGGGCGCGGAGCGCCGAAACCGAGCGCTGACCCCCCCCCCCCCCCCCCTCGCGAAGTAGCGCCTCTATCTCTGCGCCAACGGGGCTGTGGTCCCACTGGCCCCACTATTCCGACGACCACATGTGCTCGATCTTGCGAGCATTGTTAACCAAGGAACTTCCAGTTCCTCTCGCTTTCTTGCGTCAAGGGTTCCGCAGAATCAAAAGTGTTTTGTGACTATTTAAAAGGATGAAAGGATAAGGGACGTCGTTCCTCAATCTCTTTTGGGATGCGTGACGCTTTTTATTTACTTCGACGGGATGCCGTGGAGGCGATATGAATGCGTATTTGGCCTCACAATGGACTTGTGGTGGCCAGTCAGTCGATGAACAAGTCAGCGTTTTATCCTTCACAGACGAGTTTGGTACCACCCCCGCAAGGCTGGAAGGCTTGGCTGGCCTAAGCGGGAAATCCGAACTAAGAACCTGGTATCGGGTGCACACGACAGCTGGCACCTCCTCCGGCTGCGCTCCGCGCACCCTGTGACTATTTGGAGGATGAAAATTCCCCTACATTACAGGCTTTCGCCGTTCCGGCGCATAGGTTGAGACGGTTCCCTGGTAAAGCATTTCATGGCGAGCGACCGTGATTAGCAGCACTACATAGGCCAAGAGGAGAGAGACTAGCCATCACCTCTGAGTGGTGTCGGCAACAGTAGTCGGTAATTCAGTAATGCCTTCCCGTCTTGTTTTCCATTCGGTAACAGAAAGCCCTTATCTTTTCCTGTAGTGGCTCAGTTTAAGACTTTCTGAGTGACTGTCATGTCGCAATCTAAAGGCAGTCCATCACGTGCCCCATATTTTTGCCCCAATATTGAAGGCTAGCAACCGGTTATCTGCGGTAGTGCCTCTCTGGAAATGGTTTAGTGTGTGTATGTATGTATGTATGTATGTATGTATGTATGCGTTTATGCGTCTGACTAATTCACACTTCATTAAATGCAGTCTATCGCATGTCTTACCGAGTGGTAATAGTCATACCTCTTCCTTACCACTAAACGTGACCACTGGCTGTAGCGCTCTTACTGTTAGCGATTTCGGGCAGTTCCATTTCTCCTCCCTTTCCTTCACTACATGGTGGCACACGCCCTAATGCAGCTTCCATGATTTGTTGAGCAAGCAGTAATTAGCCGTCGCTTCCTCTCAGCGGTTTGTTCGAGTCTCCCCTGTTCCTCGCTAACTGTTGTTTGCTGTTGCAGCGCTGCGCTGTAGTTTGCCGCATGTACTGCTACATTGCACGTCGAACACTAGTACTTTGTGTCGCACTTTCGATCTCGCCTGTTATAGCGGCGATCAGGTTACTATAAGAGTTAGCGCTTGAGGTGCTTTTTGCTGATTATTATTGCCTATTCGCTGGAGTGGAGATTCGCTAAAGCGAAGTAGGCAAAGACAGGTGAACTGCACGGTAAAAACAAGGACTTCAAATGACATTGAATGCCAGTTGAAGCGGCATTTCTGTGTTAAATTAGTGTAACTATTAAGAAGTCCGCAAATCTGGAAATATTCTCGTGGAGCTTTCAACGCTATGAGTACGCAAGTTTTAGTTTTCAGTCGGGACACTTTTTCTTCCGGGCATCTTCTTCTGCACACATTCATCTGTTTTACTTTTTTGAAAGTTAGTTGGCTAATCAATCCCTCTGGAAAGCGCCACGCACGTTACACCCTCGTGATTGCTTCCCTATACTTGGGCGCCTCTTTTAGGAGAATGTGATACAGGCTGAAGGTGACGCAGAAGCCCACTCCAGAACTAATTGCTAGCCATGATACGTTAAAAGCGCCTTCTAAATCTAAATGTGTGTTGTCTGAAATATTTAAATATGCGTTTTTCAAGATCACCTCCGCTCATGCGTATATGCAACGTTTATGTCGCGGATACTGTGTCGTTGTCGCGTGTGCGTGCTTTCCCGTGCATTTGTTCCTCGAAGACATTCAGCCGGCCAGCCAGAGCTTTCGGAACGTCCCGAAACTCGTGCGCCGTCGGTCCTTTGACGATGAAGGACATTTCGCTGCCTCCGGATGCCGTGCACTGTGAATGTTCCCTGCTAGCGACACGGTCGCCGCGAATAAAGATGGCGACCGGTGTGACCGCGGCGTCTCATCGCCATCCACGACCGCGGTCGCTGTCGCGGTTTCTGGAGACGATCGTGCGCAAAGTGTTTGACTCACAGCGAAAGGCGAAAGACGTGAGTGCTATCGTAAGCTAGAGGCTAGATTGCGGTGCACCGGCTGGGAGAGCAAGTGAGTTGGACTGCGGCCTTGGTAGCAGAGAGGCTGACATAACTACATTTTCTCAACTGCAGTCGATCGGTTCGAATCAGGTTAGGCGATGGTGATTGTTTGTCTCGCATGTCCGTGCAGACGTTTGCGTCTAGCGGCGGCACAGGCAGCGGCCTTTCAAGGTCATTCAGTCGCCACACTGATTGCAGACGAACTGGGCTGCTCGCCGAGCTCAGAAGCAGCCACGTAGGGTCCTTGAAATCGCACCAATTCCAGTACGACTCTGCTCGGACGATCCGTGATCACTCGCCGATTCCTGCTGCGTACATGACATCGGCCTGCAGCGCTTCATGGAAACTGCCGTAAAACTGCGACTTTGTGAAACACTGTGACTGCGTAGGAATGTACGCGTTGGGATGCCTAGAAAGAATTCTCAGCTCAGTTGATAGAGCAGGCACTTATGCGCAGGGGCGTGCTCAGATTGCCGACACTCCGGGCTCGTACGTTAGGTGTCTCTTTGAGTTACGGTAGCGCGCCACCGCCCCCGATTACGGTAGCGTGGCGGGTTGTTGAGCCCGCGTTGGACGAGATGCAACGGATGAACAGAGCATGCACCGTGGAGCAGACTTCCTGTCGTCTCGTAGGGTAGTGATTGACGGCTTTTTTCGTTTTCTGCTATTTTTCTCTTTGCCCTTATAGTTTCCCATACGCTTTCGGCTTTGAGTGACTTCTGCTGGGGGGGGGGGGAGGGGTTTCGTGTTATAACACACTTTAGCGAAGGCAGTAAAGATCGAGTTAGCCACGTGCTAGTAAGGACTGTACTCAACTAACGAAGTATAAAGCAAGCAAAAGAAAACACATAGGAAAAGCTGAAAAGAGAACATGGTCTGAGCGAAAGCTGCAAAGATGTCGTGCATTAAAGAAGTGTAAAATATGAAGAAGCTTGATGTGTTACTCCTTTTTCCATTTCGTCTCTGCAATCTCAGAAAGCCATGTATTCAGACCCAGAGCGTGCAGAAGAGAAAAATACAGTGCCAAAAATAGAAAAGCATCAGGTCCGGTCTGCTTCAGCATGAAATCTGCTCCACGGCAGCAACGCGCTCTGCTTGATTCGCCTCATCTCGTCCGCGGCGGGCGCGGCACCAGGTCTGCCTACGGTAATGGAGCGCGTCGCTCCGCCTTTTACAGTAATGGGAGACACCTAGCGTAACACACCCGTCTCATGGAGATCCAAGATTTTTTTGCCGAAGCGACTAGACTTTTTCGGTTCTTCGTCATTTTTCAGTGATTCTTTCATTCCATTTTGTTTGCGTTCAAGTACGAGCATTTCACGTAACTGCGCTTAATACGTACATCTACATCAAACTCTTCTCAAGCCAGGGAGGAGCGTTCAGGATTCGACGTAAGTGATAGAATTTCTGTAGAATCCTACTAATCCTGTTCTCAACTCACGAAGTGCGGAAACTTCTCTCCAGGAAAGTGAGGCATCAAGCATTTGTTGGCTGGAAAATCCACAGTGAACTCGAGCTCATCGAAGGGTTCACTTGGAATAGAAAATGACAGTTTTCTTAGTTAATACCCCTATAACGATGCAGCGAGACAGTTGAGAGAAGAAATGTGTATGCTGGGGATTTCTCTATGTGCTGCTCGATGGAGTTACAATGTTCGAGAAGATTTTGGTGGATTTACAAATCTGTGGTGCAATTAACTTAAAACGTGAAGTGTTCTCGACGCTAGTTACTCTAAACAGCCTCTTGATCTTCAATTACGGAGGCTGTAAGCAGACTCACCTCGTTTCTGATTTAGGAGGTGAATAGGCCTTGAAAAAATGTAGCATGAAGAAATTTCGAGACAGATTCTCAGGAAGGCTCGCTTAGCACCCGGTAAACGCTGTCGAGACATAGGTGCACTAGAGGAGTTGAAGCCGTTACAAACCTGCAAAAGGCAGTTCATGGTTTCTGAGGGGTCTCCAGGCAACCGGAGCGCCTCCGGGCCCAGCGAAATCGTATCATCGTCGACGGGAGGTTGGTCTGGCTGGTCACAGCTCAGGTACGACAGCTGGAGCACCCCGCCAGCGGCAGCGTCCCGTCCCCTCCGCGGGCAGTGTAGCTGCGATCGAAAGCCTTCGGAGAGTTGAATGACTCGGACAGGGGCGACCTTGCGGACCCCGGGTTTTGGGTGATTCGGATCGGGACATCCGCATCGGATGCCCGACAACGATTCGTTCCGATGCAGCGTGTAGTAAGCAGCCACCTGAGCAGCGTCGTCCGGCTGGCGCCTGCGGCTACGCCTTCGTGCTAGTGGGTCCCACCTCCTCGCCGGTTCTGCTCCCATCGATTGATGCACCCTCCGTCGCCAGCCCGTCCGCTTCATCGAACATGTCCTACTGAGCTGTCGAAGGCGGGCGCTGGCCGCTGGCGGCTGGAGAAGATGTGTGTGGATCCGAATAGGTACCCGACGGAAGCTGTAGTGACCCCACGCAGTTTCCGCGTGTGGAGGCTTCTAAGGAGGAGATGCGTGAGTTCGGCTATGCAGACAGTGCCAATTAGCCGAAGGCGTTGAAGTAGTTGCCAGTTTTTGGGTGCTTCTTTGAAGCAGCTTGTTTCTATTGTCTTATCGGTTACTTTTCAGTTCTCGCCACAAAAGCTCGACATCAATGACGCGCCTGTCACGAAGTGAGGAGTTGTGTTTGTTGAAGCCCATATGGAAATGTGGAAGAGGCGGCGTTGCAAGTAAATGGTTTTCATTTAGACCCAGCCGCCACATTGAAGATTATCGCATCACGGAGCCGTCGAGAAACACGTCACCGAGGTATCAAGCGCTTACGTCCGTACTGCTTAGCGGCTCTCTTGTGAAGCCATATGCGTTTTTGGCGCCTCGGAAGAAAGTAAACCTGCAGAAACCTTATGCTAAACGTGTTGCATAGGGGCAAGAAGGTGACAGTAATCAGCATTGGCTTCAATTTTTTTTCCTTCCAATCCCCGAATTATGTCGAAGGATGAGGGAATCCGTTAATTTGGCCGGCGCTGCCCATTGGCGTTGCGTCACAGTTGTCAAAATGTCGAATGACATTTGTGAACCTCAGCGAAAGTAAATCGAACATTCCCCTTCCATGGTGACTATACTGCATGTGAGGGTTTTGCCGTCCATGCAGCATTTGCCTTCGGAAAGTCGCTCTGGCTCGTGGAGCGTTGCAAACTAGTGCGGAGTGACCTGCCCAGTCTGTACGATGGGCAACTAGACGTGCACTGCCATCTATACGTCATGATGTTTCAGTCCCACGTTTCGCCCACGCTTGCGAATCTCCAACGTGTTGCGAAATGATGAGAGGTGTTAGTTCAAACTGCGAGATTCAGTGTGGATGCGCTACCTTTCAGGATCCCGGATATGCTACTGAAGCAGCAAAGCACTATAGCAGAGCCGACAGCTGCGATTATGCATTTATTTATTTATTTGAGACCAATCCAATCAGAGCATAATAAAACATAGGGAAGCAGGGTCAACAGTAATAGAGATTGGACATAATGAACTGAAAAATTAGGGAAGGAGCTCAAGTTGCTGAAAATGCTGAAAAGGATATGCATTATGCATTTGCTAGCCATATTTTCTGATTCTACTTTATGGCTACCATTTGTGCCCACATTGATAGTGACGAAGAGAGCGATTTTCGCGTGTCTGGCGCGTGGGAGGAAGCGTGCCGCACAAATGTGACACGACATATCGTGACCCGAACTTCGTCTAAGGATAAATTAGGGATGCCAAACACGATGCGAATGTTTATCAACAGTTACGGCCGGTTACCCCCACCCCCCATAATTCTATAATTGTATTTCTATTTTTATTTATTATTATTTTTCATGTTTATTAATTTTTTATTTTCTTATTTTAGAGAAAAACAACAAATTAAAATTCAAATCAGTTTCTTTAAGCCTCAATTGGCTGGTATCGAGGTTGTAAGCTGTCGCAACGATGTCTTGTTGCGATCAAAACTTCGTTTGCTGTGTTTTATGGCAAATTAAAATTTGCCATAAAACACAGCAAACGAACAAGCATGTAGCGCGTTAAAAGATCAGGTCGTGCCATGCAATAAAAATTTCACCGCAACTTTTATTCGATTGATAGTGTAAATGCCACTTACATTAACCATGAAAGTGAGGATATTGTGTTTTTTTAAAGTGCTTTTTGTTGTATCGTTAACAGATGGCAACTCCATGCGAACAGAAATTCTACTATCAATCGGGTCAAAATCGCGAGATCTTGGAAGAGCACATGGTGCAATCTCGTTTTTTTGGCACTAAAAATGGTCGCCTTTCTGCTCTTTAATACAAGTTTTAATCCATTATTTTTCCTCAAAAACTAAAGCTTTTACAAAATTTCGAACAACGTGTTCACCTACTGGGTGGCTAAATTCACCCTTCCACGACATTGTCCGACGATGTCGTCGGACACCATCATAGAAGTAGTTCATGGCATGTTATCAAACGTCTGATAGTACGGTACTACTGTACTTAATGTACCGCACTTAATCTTGTTCAAAGTAGGTCTCCTAGGGGTAATCTGTCATGGGAAGGACGAATATCGGTTTTTTTTTCTGCGCAAATCACTTATAAGCTTATATTAACCAGGAAAGGACCTCAGGCGTAGGTCTGAACGGGGGAAATGGATAACACTGCGAGAACCTGCACCCTTCATATAGTAGAAAGACATGTTTCGTTTTTGCTGAGTCCTTGAACCAAAAGAGCTGCGGGCCCTCGAAGGCGGGGTAGCGCACCGTTGGCACGTGCCCACGTGCATGCGTGAGCGCGCTGTTGAATGGGACGCGGCAAAAGGCTCTCCGGCGAGCGAGTCGGTGGCTCAGCAGGGTGCGGAGCTGCCTCAAAAGTGCCAGACCGGATGTTCGATTGACGTGCTATGCAGTATTTTTTACATTTTTTCATAACCGCTGTCTCCTTCATCAATTTGCTTCCTACACATCTCATACACATTCATTTCAATCTAAATTGCCAAAAGGGTCAGATTCATGATCGAAACCCAGATTCGAGATCAACACTTCATGACCCCGACAGCCCTAGTCACCCGCACCTGCTGTATCCCACCGTAATCGGCATGAATTCCAAAAGCGGATGTCAGATTCGTGATGAGCACCGCAAATAACCCCATGGGGGAAGTTTGGGCAAAATCAGTGATTATGACCTCGACAGCCGTAGTCACCCGTACTGCTTAAAGGGCACTCTTTACCATCCGCTGAAAAACACAAAACGTACAGAGTGCATAAAAACAGAGTGCGTTGACGCACTGAACGTGAACGTTAGAAGCAACAACACATAATATTTGACAAGTTTATATACAAAATGTCAACAATGATCTAGCGAACAGTATAGCATCACTCGGGCAGCGGTTATGAAAAGATGCAAAAATAGTGCATAGCACGGCAGTCGAACATCTGGTCTGGCACCTTTGAAGCAGCCCCGCACCCTGCTGAGGCACCGACTCGCTCGTCGGAGAACCTTTCGCCGCGTCCCATACAACAGCGTGCGCACGTTTGCACGTGGGCAGGTGCCGACGGCGCGCTACCCCGCCTTCGAGGGCCCGCAGCTCTTTTGGTTCAAGGAATCAGCAAAAACGAAACATGTTTTTCTACTAAATGAAGGGTGCAGATTCTCGCAGTACTATCCGTTTCCTCCGTTCAGACCTACGCCTGAAAACCTTCCCTGGTAAGTTCGAATTGCCCAAGGCTTTGCGAAATAGCTCCGGCTTGTGAGAGACGCAGACACTCCGCCTCCTATCGATGCGCACTATTTCGCCGCCTCTAGCATGCCGCAGAGTTTAGCCACGGCATAAGCCTTGAAATCTCGAAAAGCCTTGAAAGCGCTGTTCTGTGCTCTCCTCCGCGTCAGCGGAGAAGAGCATAGAGTGAATCTGTTTCGGTGAGGAGTAACAATCGGAGCGATTCTTTGAGAGCCGTGTCTTCGCTTGACGTATCATATGGTTCGTTACTGTTTAATCATGTCCCTTACAGAGCCAACGGTCACGTAAAGCAGTCCGAGCTCTCCAGCGGCGACCTGATAGTGAGCGCAGTTTTTCTTCGTGGACACTAATCAGTCTACTTCTAAAAGTACGTTTTTAGACGCAGCCTGATTTCGATTCATCGGGGACGTCGGATGGGTCGCTAAATGCAACTCATGGTACCAAAAACCTAGAGGATAGTGTGTCCGTGTGAGTTTCTAGACGGTAGCTGTTCTACTCCTTACTTTTATCATTACTTACGCAACGCTGCGTATTGTAACGTATACTATTTCGGGACAGCTGTTCTGCTTGACATGCTCTTTATGACTGCACCCACTTCTACGACACTGGTGCTTTACTTCAAATAAGATGCTGATTAATATACTGATGCTGATTAAATCAGCAATGGAGTCGCGGAGACAGTCGTAAGTCCCGACTCGGATGCGCACTGACGATGCCGACAGTGCCTGTGGTGCCAATTAGCGTCGACTCGTACCGTGCCACCTGCCGCTTCGCGACGATCTCGAAGGCAGCCTTCGCCGCCGTGCGATGGTGACCTAGCCGAGCACGGCAGCCTGCAGATCGACCGCGGCCCCACCGAGGCCGAACTTCACAGACCGACCAGATTCACAGTTACAGCGGATAACTTATTTAGAGGGTTTACAAAGGCAGCGTAAAGAGTCGCACTGGTGCGAGTCCTACACATTTTCATGTCAGAATTTCGAGCTTTATCTGATGGGCTGTACAAGAACGCTTAAAATTTCCTCTATGGAGATATTTTGACGCAGGCTTCGAGCCAAAAGCTTCATAAACAACTAGGCACGAATTTTGTATACTTTATTATCAAAATTTTAAGCTCTGTCTGGTGGGCT
>OX377206.1:64965574-65012174 GCA_947396885.1 Heligmosomoides polygyrus polygyrus | reverse complement strand
GAATAGCAAAAAGAAGAGATGTGGTAGCTGTTCTCCGTCCACCTGCCAATTACCGTACCTGCAAAAGACTAGCTGTGGACTTTCTGCATCTTCAGATTTTAGGTCTTCGTTTATTTACTATCTTAGAGAAAAGGTTCTGCTCTTCATAGTGGAGAAGAATTATTGTCCAACATCTTCTTTGAAATAAATGTGGAGTAGAAGAAGAGGGGCTGTGACGCTGGCTGCAAAGCTACTCATACTATCTGAAGGCTCTTATCAATCCTGGAGTTCCCCCTTATGAATAATACTGCCCCACCATAATCTAAAAACTATGGGCAAGTAGTGTTTCAAATTGTACCAAATTTGATGCGTCCTTAGACTTTTCATGCAGCTAGGTTTTGTTGCAGGACTTGTGGTTCACCCTGTATATAAGCACACGAGCCTCCCTTGTCAAAGAATGTTTAGCTCATAGCAAACTCGCTGGTAGGCAGGGATTGGACGACGTTTCATTTCGCACCTGGCGCTGGCGCTTCCTCGGTGTGTACAACCTACTCTGGCTTCCTTGTTACCAGTTTTATTCGGTTGTAATTTTTAACATCCGTTGGATTTTGGACTTACTAACGCTTCGTCCTATCCTCGCTTTTACCGTACGCCCAGGAGTAGCTTCCTTAATATTAACGGGACTACGAGCCCCTAAACCTGTGCTATAGCTCCCTTACCTACGACTTTATGCAGCGGTTTCGTCAAGACTTCTGGCTTCTAAATCTTTTCGGCTCCTGACAGTCCTCATGGGACGTAGCCTACGCAGCTTCGCGACTTGAAATCGGTATAATTGATGTTGATCTTTCAGCTATGAACATTTCTATGTGGTTTACTGCAAATTCTGGGAAATTGACACGAATCACGACCAAGTGGTCAGCAAAGCAGACATGAGAATGCACAAAGATGGTGGTGAGTCGTGCACAAAGATAGTGCTCTCCGTCGAGGCATGCAGCAGTTACGACACTAGTTAATACATGATTTGAGTTTCAGCGATCACCGATCTCGTCCTAGACCGCATCTTCTCGACGGCCGTGCGCAACACGAAAACTGATATGATGAATCTCACAGATTTTACCTACTTTTTGCTGGCCGAAGAAGATAAGACACACCCAACGAGGTACATATTTATAGGGTTTTAAAGATCATCTTTGTTTCGCTCTTCTTTCCTATATAAAACTTTTAGCCCTACTTTTTTTTTTTGGGGGGGGGAGGGGATTTTCTTAATTGATTTTTCATATGATTCTTCTTATTTATATGAATTCAGAAGTAATTCAGGTTTTTCGTAAGAGTCGCGGCTTTCTAAAGTTTTTGAATTGGGCGTGCTCTGGTTTCTCAGATCGAGGCATGTGCTCAATTTCTGATCACAAGGGATGACTCTAAAGAGTATGTCGAAAGCGAGTGAAGTAGGTTCAACAGTCAGACACTATCTGTCGTCGGGTTGTAATCGATCCGATTACTGTACTGGTATCGGCTCCGATATCCCGTACTTTTCAAATATTAACACGAGACCTCCAGCCGACAAAAGGACCTTCAAAGTATCAAACTAAGTAACACGAGAGTGGGCAAATAGATTTATGAGCACAAGGTTATAAGAGAACAACAAATAGTATTTACATAGACCGAAAAGGGAGTGCGGCCAGAGCAGGAAAAAAATAAGCGTTCAATGTCTGGGAGGGCTTTTATGAGCATTTCTACGGGTGTGGTCACCGATCCTTCCTCGCCTCCCCGTCAGATATGGTTTACGACTGCGGGCCGTCGCTGGCATATCCGCAGAAGCACGTCCCTAATACTCCGCGGGATACGTTCCGCCAGCCCTTGCTCTTAACAAACAGCGTGCAGAATACACCGGTCGCGGTATATTCCACCCAACACCCACTCTTCAGTTATTACTAAGGTGTATGGTCGTTTCTTTTCGAGGCGTTTTTCCAAGCGAGTAAGTGGCGCCGAAGTTCAGTATGGAATCGCGGCGGCAACGCCTTACTATTATGCAAGCCAGGCACGTGTCGAACCGCGCGGACAGCGCTTGCAAGCGGCGCGGTTGGTCAGGTAGTGGTCTCATCCCACAGAATGCACCAGAAGGTTTGAGTTTTCGGTGGCTGCGCTAGGTTTTCTTCAAGTATTCGTGCATAACATACAGCACTTCAGTCATCATAAACAACAAAATTTACCAATTATGCAGGGCCTTTCGCAAAGCCAACTACGATCAAATTTGTGAGTAATTTGTGAGTTTATGCTCCCTGAAATGGCGATTTCTTCTGAGAAGAATTAGCAGTGTTGATTAAAAGTATGAGTTCTTCTTATCAATTGCATAGGCCAAGTGAAACAGCGCGTAAACTGTGATAATCTCCCACTACCTCTGTATAGATCTATACCAAACAAGATAGAAAAGTATGGAAAACCTAGCAATTTGGATTTTCTGAAAAACAAGTTGGATCATCGCTTGAGAAAATTCAATAACTACATAGAAAGAACGTTGCTCCAAAATACTAAAAAGGGTTCGATTTGTAGACCAAGTTCGAGGCTATAAAGCAATTCAGCTCATATTCCTGGTTTGAAGGATGTGGAAAGGAACTCAGCTGCATGTGGTCAGTAACTGTTTTGGCTAAGCATCATGCCGCATCGTGATTCCCCTATCAGAGGCAACACAGTTTGGTTTCATGATGTAGACGTTTAAATGACTGTGCAGTTGGCCGCATTCAGCTAGACCTGATGGAATCGCTCCTTATTTCATACGCAAGCTTGCCATCGTGATTGTTACTCCTCTGGCAAACATGTTTAAATTCTGCTACATGTATGGTGAAGTACCTTTACGCTGGAAGCATGCTTGTTCTACAAACATTCTAAAGAAGCCACGATTTCTCGAACTATTGTTCCAATAACATAACGCTGATGTTCGCTAGTTTTGAGAAATTTTTGAAATCATCAATAGTCGGACATGAGGAAAACAACGTCATCAAGCCTGATGATGGGCATGGCTTTAGAATAGAAAGATCAGCTGAGACTTTGATTGTTGTTTCTTTGAAGAAAGGACAAAAGCACTTGATCAGAACTCAAAAATAGATGTTATTGTCTTCAGTCTCTCCAAAGCATTCGATAGTCTTTTCCAAGCAGCTTATCCCCAAGCTTCAAAGTATCAGTTTACATCCTAGGATAGTAAAACGGATCAGCAACGTTAGCCGTCAGATCCTTCCAGGTGAAAATCAACCGTTCTTTTTCCCCTGCCTATCCTGCCACAAATGGAGTACCTCAAGGTGTAGCTTAATTTCCTATCTTGTTCAGCATATACACGTCTGAAGACGTCTGGCTTATCGAGCTCGATAAGGACCGTTTAGTGTCTCTTGCCAAATGATTGCTAATAGCGTCAAAATCTATGGAAAATATTCGAAGAGCTGGCGGCCGTGTGCCTACCCAATCAGCTATTACAGCCTCTGCTGATTGGACTGCTGGCTGAAATCTGTCCCTCTGTTGCGTTTGATCGAAGCTAGTTAGTCATATCAGATTGCCTTATATTAGGTCGTTATGCATATGAAATGGCCGATTTTGAATGAAAACTTTGGCAGTTCATCATTTTGCTCTGAAGCAACTTTATTAATCGAAATAAGAACCACTACAATTAAAACACTTTTCCCGACGCGGAAATAGCTTAGAAACTCCATCTTAGTGAGAATCAGAACTACGGGAATTAATAAAACATAATAAGTCATTTTTGGCATCATCGACTGAATTTTCTGTCCATCACATGACGATCTAAATGCTTGAAAAAAAAAGAATGATAATCGGTAGGGGTCAGGTCTGGTGAACATGCTAGATGTGGCAGAGTTTCGTACCCCAACTCATTCAGTTTCTGGACAACAATTTATAAACGTGCGGACGCTCGTTGTCATGCAATAGGATTGGGCCTCTTCGGTTGACCAAAGCCGGCAACTTCTGGTGCATCACTTCCACTCGGCACAGTACTTTTCTTCTGTGATAATCTCTTCACTCTTCAAGAACTTGTAACGGACTACACTAGCCATTATCCATCATAAGGTCACCGTGGTTTCTTTGGATGGAGACTTCACTCCAGCATTTCCTTGGGACTCTCGTTCTTGTCCAGTCATTGTGCAGAGCGACGGCGATTGTCATAAAAGATCCATTTTTCGTCGCATGTCACGATCTTGTCCAAAAAGACTCCCTTAGATTGTGCAGCCTTAACGAAACAGCTGTCGTGGTGCTTCAGCATCTGCCCGGTGGTCAGTTCGAGCGGTATCCATTCATCCAATTTCTTTACTTTTCCGATCGCATTTATGTTGTGACTGATAGTGCGGCCGTCAACGCCGAAATGCCGTGCTAATCCGCTGATGCGGATCCGCTTCCACTATGGCTTTGAGTTAGTCGTCCTTAAGGAGTGATGGCGGCCTACCTGGGTCTTCATCTTCGAGACTTTCGTCTCCAGATCGAAGCCTTTTGAACCAGTGGCGAACTGTGCGTTTCCTAGCGAAATCTTCCCCAAATGCAGCGTTGATGTTACGAGCTGTGGTCGCGGCGTTGTGGCCACGTTTCCATCCATATAAATAGAGCACCCGAATATCACTTTGATCCATACTGTAAGAACGATGTCCAAAACTCGGCAAGAAACAATTCTGTCACAAAAGGTATAAATGATAAGAAAGCGGAGATTGTGCCCTTTCACAAACTATACACAATGCCTGAAACAGGAGCATTCGTAGCCACGAAAACTCGACCAGAACTTGAGGTAGCAAAATCAGCTATTTCATATGCAACGACCTAATATTTCTTAAGTCCGTCCCACACTCGACTATGGCACCACAATGTTCAGTTCATCTACCAAGCAGAACCAAGCCAGGTTAGAAACGGTAGAGAACAATTTCGTTGGAAAACGTTCAATGCGGTTTTTGGTTGTGATTACACATCCATCCTCCTGCTAATGCAGCTTAGAATGCTCATTGATAGGTAACTCAAAATATGACCCATTAGGATGATGTTGCTGATCCATTAGGATAATGTTGTTTTCATTCTTCCATCACGCAAAGATTTTTGTTATTCTCGTTGTGTACGTTTGCTATTTTTGAAAAGTTGACTGCAAACAGTTCCGTCTGCGTGGATATCCACACCCAATACATGAATAAATATTAGGTTGTAGGAGAAGTTCTAGCCGTATTCGTAACATAAAGTTTTATTGATTTTTCAGGAATTAAAAAGCGCATTAAGAAACGAAGTAATGACCATCCTGCCCTACCACTCTTCTCCACTTTTTGGACAGATATCTGATGCCAGCTGTGTAGAACGCTTCTGGCTTGTTCAACTAGCGATCCGTATCTTCTTCGAAGGCTCCGTCTTCCTGGAGAGGGTATTCACAAGTGGTCGCTGGATAATACTAATAGACTTTACCACATCCTATATACTTGGATATGCACAAGAAAAATCGGTGCGACGCAGGTGGGGAAGAAGGCGCACATTCAGAAACGGCGAGAAGTTTGTCTACAACCTAATATCATAGGTGTACATGAGCGTTATCTCATTTATCGTAAACTCCTATCTGAAGCATCTGCTACTTTTTTAAATAGAAGATAGGACTACTTGCTTTCTGTCTTTCCAGTTTTTGTTATCTTTGGACTTCTTACATGTAGTCACGTTGTACTGCGCTTTCAGTCTCGAGTACTGGTTCCGCGTGCTAGATGTGGATGGGGTTGGCGTGATCTCGATGTACGTGATGGAGAAATTCCACGAGCAAGTCATCGCAAAGCTGTCCGAAGAGGGCATCGATTCAATGTCGTTCAAGGACGTGGCTTGTCAGGTTCGTTGCAGAATTCTTGAGGAGGCTTTTTTTGCTGAGCGTCTGAGAATCGAGGAGCATGGCAGTTCGATGTGCTGAGAGAGCAGGCTCGCTGGGAAACATATCTGTCGTGGTCGAGCCCAAGAATTCGCTGTGTCGGTTGCGTACTGCCTGCACGTACATTCGTGGTAGTCGGATGGTGTCTGGTGGTTGAGACGTAAACAGGAATGGCTGCCGCCCGAGCCTCCTACCAGAATTTTGTGATAATCGATCTGTCGTTATCTTTCAAACAGGTCAAGGGAAATCTCATGTTGACCTCATGAAAATGATGAAGCTGTTCCGATACAGACCACACTGAGCGTTCATATTTTAGCGCCTGGTATCTATTCTTATCACCTTCTAATAAAAAGATGTTTGGAAAGCTCTGCAGACATCCGAAGGGTGGATGACTGCAAAGGGTTATCGTTGTTTTTCCTTAAAGCATGATAAATGAGGCTTTGAGGTAGAGGTAGAGTAAATGGTTTGAGGTTGACGGTCTTTGCCTCAAAAACTATTGTAACGTGCTAGTCTTGAGCGCTGCATTTCCTTCTCAGAATCCACGAAAATCATTGGCAATTTTATGGACGAACTTCTCCTAAACATACTTAATTGGAGTTTGTTGATCTATTCTTATAATGACCATTTAAGAATTCGGCATATTGGGAGCGTGGTAGCACAGTCGGAGGTACTGATCCAAGCCCTCCATCATTCCGGAGTCGGTGAATTAGAACTAGACTTGTCTGAGAAATATAACACTGAACTGTCCATCGGATGGCCACCGCAAGTCATTACTGTACTGCAAATACGTATTCAAATTACCTTCACGATTCCCCGAATGCAATGAATGAATGGAAAGCATGACGCATCCCGCAAAAGGATTGACTAACACCGACATTTATCCTATGTCCTTATTAAAAAATCCACCAAAGAACGGCACTTCAAAATAGCAGGGACTCTAAATCTACAATTAGAACTTCAAAGTAGTCTTCTTGACAGATTTGAGATTTTAAAATTTCTTTGGAGAAGTGTGTGAAAAATTATTTAAGCTCTGTGAATTCGTGAGCGAACGCGTCAATTTTTCAAATCAACTTGGACACCTTTTACATCAAATTGGACACTCTTCTAAGCTAGCCTTAACACTTTTGAAATCAAATCGATCTCTTCCAAATCGAAGTGATCTTCACTCAGGTTAAACTGCAGACTCAACAAGATACAATAATTTCCTGTTCAAGGAAAATTTGGTATAACTTTTTTAGAATTTTTATAGTTCTCCTTTTCAAAGGTGCGTAATTGTAATAATTTTATAAATATTTTATTTTGGAGAATAAGTAATAAATTAAATTTTGTTTTAAAGCGCAGCCAAGCAGCAATCATTTAGTGCATTAAAGGGACAGATCACACCACACACTCAAAAATTCGCCGCAAATAGTGAAAATGCCACTTACATGAGCCATCAAAGTGAGGCTGTATCTATTCTCTACAGTTGTTTTTGTTGTTCCGTTAACAGGTTTCAAACGCCATGCAAACAGAAGTTCTGCTATCAGTCCAATAACAATCGCGACATCCTGGATGAGGACTAGACATAGGATCTGAATCATGCATTTTCGGATATCCGGCCGGATTGGTCCGGTTTCGGATTATCCGAAATCCGGCTCGACCGAAAATGGCGTTATCTGGTTCATCCGATGATCTGTGGTTTTCAAAATTACACTCATCTGAATCATCCGAAGATCCGGGGTTTTGAAAAATGCAATAATTCGCATAAAATCGAATAAAAATCGGATAAAAGATGTTGACGCACCTCGCTGCGGAACTTAGGAAAGTTGATAATCTGACGTTTTAGAGGTATATTTTGCAATCTTTTGGCGAGCATTCCCTTACTAGGGAAGGGTTTCGACCTCCCATGGAACTTCAATTTGAGACCAGTGTCGTTAGAAAGAGCTCGGAATGCTGATTACGAATATGGGTGTCAAAATTGCGAAATGAAACTCATGAGCGAGTTATGGGTAGCCGAAATCGGGGGGTCTCATCACAGGCTGGCTATGCGACAGCCTGTGATGAGGACCCGCGATTTCGGCAGGCTGTAACTCGCTCAAAAATTTCACTTTGCAGCTTTGACACCCATATTCGTAATCAGGATTCCGAGCCCTTTCTAATGATTCTAGTCTCAACTTGAAGTTCCATGGGAGGTCGAAGCCCTTCTCTAGTCTCGCAATCATTTTATTGTAAGGCTTCGTGGTGCGCAACCAACTCACTGTTTAATGGGTGCACTCAATGGAGTCTTAATGCTGACTGTTTTTTGTTCTGGAGGCACAAAGTGGCTCACGGTTGGGGGTCGGCTTGTAGTGTAGCCCCACACGACATATTTTACACAGCACTGGTGTGTTCTGCTCCAATGATGAAGCGACAAGGGAAGGATACCAGGTGAATCAACCTCATCTGAGTCATCCGAAGAGGTGCTCAAGACCCAACGATTCGGATATTATCGGATAGAAATCGGATAATGCTCAACTGTGATATAGCGAAGCCGAGCGAATACTAAGTTATGGTTAAATTCCAGACTAACGCAAGACAAGCCTTTCATCTTATTCGGAGATATAGGCTACTTCCAACCCTTTTAGAAAAGTTGAGGGCGTGGATTGTCTATTGGCCAAAGCTTGTGAGGCCTTGTAAAAGTCGTGCTAACTAACCTCGCCAGGAGAATTGATGTCACACATTTTCCTTCATTTTATCCTGCCTCCTTAGTGCTATTCCTGATCTCTTCTAAACAGACGTTGTGATGAATACAATCAGCCTTCAACATAAATTAAAAAAATAGCGCTGTACTTTAAATGCATCCGGTGCATATGACCAGGGTGACAAATGGTAGACACATAACACGTATGTAATTCAACACATATACAATTTTGAAATCGCGTGGTAATTCTTTCAACTACATACAGCAGCATGTAATGAGTAGGTGTTATGTCTCGTTATTAGTTATCCTCCCTCATTCGACGGTTGATGGCTTAAGAGTTGGTTGCACGAGGTTGATTCACCTGTGTTAGGAAACAGATGAACATCCAGCTACTTCAGAATTTGCCCAGCGTGATCACGCGGAATTATACATCGTGCCAGTTCGACAAAAGATTCTTACGTGGATTACCACATGTGGTATGTAGCGGTGTTACAAGATGACACCCCCGCCCAAAGCCCTATAGCCATTTAACGCCGTCTGAGGTTTTGTTGTGTCTTCACATTCGGCTATCTCCCATTAATCTTAGTTTTGATGAATTTTATAGTTTTCGTTAACGGTCATGTTTTAAAAATTCTAATAACTAAGGTACTTTTCTAATTCACTCCATACTGAAGAAATTGTCTGTCTCTATTACTACGCATTATCCGGTGTTATCCGAATCGGATATCCGATATTCGATCCGAAGAAAAATCGTTTATCTGAATCACCCGAAGATCCGGGGTTTGAAATAATTACCTATCCGATTCATGCGATTATCAGGAAAATCGGCGTCCGATCCAATGTCTAATGAGGGCATGGTAAAAATGGCCGTCTTCCTGCTCTTCGAAACAGGCTATGAAACGGACACTCTTCCCGTTTCCCCTGTATATTTTGCGCTGCAGCTCCAAGCACTCGATCTCATAAATTGCTCCCATCTTTGAGCAATCTCTCAGTCTTCCATTTGGGCATATAACGCAGTTCTTCTGTACACACTGCTTGTTATTAGGTTGGAAAAAAAGTCTTTTCATTTTTTTCAAAGATTTATTACTTCACAACTACAAAGTCAAATCAATTGAGATAAACTCTATTTTGTTCTACTACACTTCTCCAAAGACTGGGTGATTTTCCAATTCCTCTCGCTTAAAAGACTGCAGTTCTGGAGTCGAACCATTGATAAATCCAATTTTTGAGGTCTTCATCCGTTCCAAAATATTTCTCTCCAATTTCTTGCTTGAGAGCACGGAAGAGATGGTAGTCGGTAGGGGCGAGATCAGGGCTATACGGTGGATGTGGCATTACCTCCCAGCCCATCCCCTTTATTGTTTCTCTTGTGAGTCTTGCAACACGTGGTTTTGCATCGTCATGCAGAACCATCACCTTCGACTTCTCCGGCCTGTTTTCTTGGAGAGTTGCGACGACTTTGTGGAGTTGGCCGCAGTATGTGACAGCAGTAAGTGTCTCTCCACTTCTGAGAGTTTGCCGATAAATCACTCCTCTGATATCCACCAAACACTCAAGAGAATCTTCCGTTCGTGAACATTGGGCTTGAGATCAGACTTAGGGCTCTCTCCCTTTTGTACCCATTGCCTTTTCCTCGGAAGTTGGCACACAGAACCCAGGACTCTTCGCCTGTCACAATCCGCGGAAGAAACGATTTTCTTCCTTATCTGGACAGAAGAGAAGCAGCGATGGAGAGCCGTCGACCTTTCTGAGTGTCTGACAGGGCATGTGGAATCCAAGCTCCAAATTTCCATGAAAGCCAAGATTCTTCAGATGGATCCCCACTATCCTATGAGACACTTCGAGCTTCTCTGCCAGCTGACGTGTCGTCTGCCAACTATCGGTACGAAGAAGATGGTGTAGTTCACTGTCGTCCAATCCAGTTGGCCTTCCTGACCATGCTTTGCCCTCAGTGAATAATTTCCCTTTAAAGACTTTCCGAACCACTCATAACAGGCGCGATGAGTAGTAGATCCCAAGCCATATATGTGGTTAATTTGGTCTGCTGCCTGACGTGCTGTGGATTCTTTAATGAATTCTTGAAGAATGCCGTGCTGAAAACGGCCATGAGGTAGATCTGGCATTGAGTTCGGAAGATTGGATGGATAACGAATTACAAGAAGAGTCTTAACCTGTGTCTGCGTGCGAACGGTAGACAAGTGTGATAGGATTACGAAATCAGCAATCAACATTGGCTAGTGCGTTTACAAGGGGAAGGGTAAAAAAATTTCGAAGTGTGAAGAGACTTTTTTTCCAACCTAATAAAGACTCTATTTTGACCTATTAGCTTGTCCGGAAAGTTCTCAGCGTTAGGAGTGCTTCACTTTGAACTATTATAAATTTCTCAAATCTTATCGGATTTAATCGAAGTAAGCACCGTTCGAATCAGCACACTTTTGCCAATGGGCCACGAGTCCACTTATTCCATCAGCAAAAAAATCAGGTGTTCGAGATTCGACAAAGCCCACGAAGGCTCTTTTGGCTCGATCCTGATTGATGAATCTTAAAAGTTTGAAAAGGTGGTAGTCGGTTGGTGAGAGGTCTGGAGAATACTGGGGGTGAGGTAAAACTTCAACCCTTAATTAATTCTTTCAATTTTTGAATAGTGATTTGAGAAACATGTGGGCGGGCTTATCGTGGAAAAGAATTGGGCCTCTTCTGTGGACCAATGCTGGATGAAGCTGACGCAATTCGATTTCCATACAGGGGACTAGGACTATAGACGAATAAAAAATAGTAACACAAAACGCTGAGAACTTTCCGAACAACCTAATACATAACACATAGAAGGCTACGGGAGCTCTTCTCACAGCTTGCGGAAAACGAAAGTCTCCTTTGCATATCTATGCATGCTGATTGCTTAGTGCTGGCTAAATTCTAATTCTAGCGATCTCCTAGTTCTTTCTTCGTGAAACTTCGACATTTGCTGTATTGTCTAGTCCTAGTTATTTTCTGAGTTACGAGTACCTCTTTTGCACGTTCTGGTCGCTGTTTTGTGACTGTTTTCTAGAAGACCTTATTTTTCCTTCTTTGTTTTATGTGTGTTGCATCATGTATCCATGCGACAAAGAAATAAATAAATAAATAATGAAAACCTTGATCAACATCCTCATCTGATGCAGTGATGGGGATGTCTATCTCATAATTAGGGAGATTCGGATTTCCTAATTCTGGTGAATTTGGCTTTTTCTGCAGGTACTGGTGGTTGCAATAAATTAGCCCATTTTCAAGGTCGCCATTATTCCTCCGCCTCCACGCCGCGTGCGGTCATTGCACGCACGCAGTTGCTTGCTTTCACTCGTTTAACTTGTCTCAGAGCACGTTCTAGACTGCGCGAACCTTCCTAAACGGGCTTTTGGACGCGTGAAGGTGAGAACGAGATCTCGACCTTTAGTTGGTGAGAGTGTTAGCCGAGGCAAAGAAATAGGAAGAGAGCAAGGTTCTGTCCTATTAAGGGGAGGTCCTATTATCCCATTCTGACTCTTTGACAACGGCGGCAAGTCCGACAGCAAACTAGCCTCCAAAGACGACACCGTGAACTAACCTGCGAGTGGATCTTTCTTTACAATTTCCAAGCCGAAAAAAGATATATTGATTATATTTGTTACGCTTTTCTAGCGATGCCCCCTCCGATAGGTCCGTGAACGAATTTCTCCTGCGCACGGTAAGAATAGAGGGTACGATCTTAAGTAGGCGTGCAATTGGAGTGACACTAACCGCGTCCTGGGCCTCAAAAAAGTGCTCTTTTGCTTTCTAAGTTATAATTTCAAGAGATCTCTAAAATCTTTCGAGGTGACACTAAGGCAGCCTTTTTTGGAACACGAGTCTAACAAAAGTTTCGAAATTTCGGTTGATTCTATCTCCTCAGTGGTGTACGCTACAATAAAGTGGAGGCCCTTACAACGAGTCTGACCTTAGTTGAAGTGCGGGAGGGAAGGGAAACTACCTTGTCTTCAGTAGTGATCCACATTCAGAAAAAATGGCTATCCGCCTACAGCAGAAGTGCTCCACTCACACTAACGTGCATAAAATTTTCAGTTTCGTGCATCAAAACATGCCATGTGAAGCACGTCTGGAAATGGTGAGGATTTCAACCTGAGGCTATCCATAACTTGTAGCTTTCCTGTAGCCGCAAGTCTAGGTGGCGTTCCTCAGTTACAGGATGTTGGCTTTTCCACTCTAAAAGTTCCTGTACAAATTCTCTGAATGTTTAAAGGAGGACTGCGCCCCCCCCCCCCCTCCGCTCCGGCCTCCGCTCTAGACTGACACTAAGTTCCATGGCGACCCCTTCTCAAATCCATTTAACCTGCAGCGTCCCTCATATCCGGCGAAAGAGCAACCTACCGACCGACCCCCGTTCACCACGCACACACTATGCGACTGCACCTGAACGAGCGGCCAAGGATAAACTGTCTTCGGCCGCCGACCGCCCGACCAAATGTCGTCTTCTACGCAGATTAACCAAGCTGCTATCGTTCTTGAGGATTGCCACGTGGGCGCGACGGATATCGCACAGCGTTCGCGGCCTAGTGGCAAAGGAATAGTGGCGACCCATTTTGAACTACATCTGCAGGAAATCATCTTCGACAACTTCACAATCTAACTATATATAATCGGGAGAGGCATGAGTCATATCTGAAGCTTCGCCGCGCTGTCCGAGGCCCGCGGCGACAGCAGGTCTGCCCTGCTGACGACACATGAGGTGTTGACGGGAGATGTTGATCGGCCCATAGCACCCACTGTGTTTACGGAGTTATCATTATCATTTTTATCATTATCATTACTATCATTCCGAAGCCCACCGCGCTGTAAGAGGCCCGCCGCGCTGTCCGAGGCCCGCGGCGACAGTGGGTTAGTCCTGCTGACGACACATTAGCTGTTGGCGGACGATGTGATAGGTTCATCGCATCTACAACACCGGCCTTAACTTTTAGTCATTGGGCGGAAAAAGCAAAAAAAAAACGCCTTTTCCGCCGCTTTTCTGTAGCGCTCTTCAAATTGAGCGCATCGTAAATTGAAACACATATTCGTGATCAGCACCGAGCCCTCTTCCCGATAAGCTGAAAAGCGCATAGCGAGCGCCTGAAAATAGTTCAGTGACCTAATTTCTGTCCGACGCGGCTGACCCCTGTGCTCGCGGGAGATAATTACACCCACAGCTCCTAAGTGGCTAATGAAGGAAGAGATTCGGCCTATTAAAGCCTATTTTCTTCCATGTATATAGCAACACATTCTTCTCTGGATTCCCATCTTCTCGCGGTCACAATGATGAATTTTTTTAAGGATCCGATATTTGCCGTACGCAGTCTGTAATGGTTGAAGTGGCCACAGAATCATTTTTTTTTGAAGGAGGAAACATAGAGATTTAGGGGCCTTTGAAAACTCTTTATACTCTTCTATATGTGAGATTTTGACTTGGCTAGATGACACTTTAGCCACTCAGCTACACAGCAAACTCACTTCAAACGGGAAAAATGTGCCGTTTAGAAAAATGTTCAAAAATGGAAAAGTAGCCTATGAGAGCATTCCCCCCAGTTAATTCTGACCTGAAGGTTGGTTCGATTTTAAATTTTTGTTTATTTGAACCGGTTTATTACGAGTGAAATGACCAATAGCCCTGGTCGGTACCCAGATTAGTTCCGGAGCCAGTCCATTCTCCTGCTTCTATGACCCCTCGCGCCATCTTAGGGCGCTGTAAATCGCCTAACTAGAGTCTTCACACTTCCACTGCCGCGGCGCCATATTGATCCTTCCAAACGAGGGTGGAGTAGAGTACGTGGCAGAGAGCACCAAGCAAGATTTGAATAACTATAACCTCTCCCTTTTGCTTAATATGCTTGTATTTTCTATTTCGTATTTACGCTTTTACAATGGTTGAATGCGTGGCGCGTCCCAGAAAAACTGCTCGATCTCGCTTCTCTTTCACAACGCCTTCAAAACTCATGCATTCGTTTTCACAATCATTCTTTTATTACTTTTCACCTACAGTACATCCAGGCCTTCAGTTCTGTTTGACCGTTGATTTCCATTAAACTTTACTTTATTTTTACTTACTTTTTCTTATTTTGTTCTGGAGAAAAATTTAATTTTTCCTCTAAACTTTGTCCTTTACTATACATAAGTCTTAGCAGTCTACTGCCCAATCTGTGAACTTATTGCAATTCTAAGGGTACAAGGTGAACGTGGCCCGTCAGTTCTTTTCCTTCCGATTTCTACGCATACCAAAAAATTTAGATCGGTAAATGACTTAGGTAATTGACTTTTCCAGCCCATGCTTTGAAGTAGCTGACTTTTCAGCCCAAGCTTTCTTTGAAATCAACGGTCTGTTATAACATAATTTGGACTTACGAAAGGTACGGCGCAGAGGTACCAAAATATTGAAGCCTTGAAAGTAATTTTTTAAAACCCAGATATTGCAGCAGTACATAAGTGCACTGGAAAAAAGGGCTGCACTTCCATTTATGAATGGGTACAAGCTCGGTTGATCACATTATGTTGTTAGTTAAGCAGAGGATATGAGTGCGTCAATGTCTGCCAAGCATTCCACTGCTACGATTTATAGTGGATGCAGTTTGAGTGCTTATTCGGCTTATTCGGAGTCAATGCTTCATCCTTCCCAGACCTAGTACGGATTCAGCAGGGGGCGGGGGGGGGGGGGGGGGGGGTAGGTGATGGATGGCGGATGGCTTGGTTGGCCTGGACGTGACCCAAACCAAAACCTTCGATTTGGTGTGCACGCGACAACTAGCGGCTGGCCCAACTGCACTACCTCGCACCTATCTTCGCTTTTTAAAACACAGAAGCCCCGCGTCAGACGCACACGCACCACAGTCTGACAGCGGGCATTTCCGAAACCTCTTGTTTCACTACAACCTTCGAACCACTGCCATGAAAGCAAACTCTGCTTTAAACTACTCCTTTAAGCGAATTATCCAACGATTAGATAGAAATCAAGACGTCACCGGATGTAGGCGGTGGATGGTCACGCTGCTGCTTTCCAATGTTAGTACTGTCAATCGCTTAGGGGATATCGTACGAATAATGTGGTCGTTCAGTCGTCTCTACGACGCTAAGAGGACGCGAGTACGACCCGTTCGAAGTCAGCACTGCTAGCACAGTCCAACAGCGCACACTCTCTTTTTACAACTCGATCTACAGCTTTCGTAGGTTCAGTGAATCCAAGCGATTCTACTCATATGTAGTTTCCTGGCAACCATCTCCAAACCTCACCTGGTAATAAAGGGCTTATTTCAAAAACTCAAGCACAATAGCAGTATAACTCTAGCTAACAAAATAATGCACCTTGCGGTTTTCAGTTTTCGTTTTCCCGAGAACCAAGGAAAGGGAAGGCACATGAAAACTCAAATTCTTTAAGATGTAAAGCTAAGCAATGTACAGATGCAGCGGGAGGTCCGGCGGTCACTAGAGGAATGACCCAGGAATATAAAATTACCGTCCCACGCCATAATTATAAGAAGCCAAATTGGTGGCTTCATTAGGTACATTTAATCATTGATAATTTACAGCGGTGAACGGAAAGCGTCGACTTTGACTGTTCAATACGTACGGCAAGATGCCATGCAAGATTAAGGATATTAAGCACACGGAGCCCGCCTCTGAGCCGTTCATAGCTCCAATGCTTACTTCAGTTGTTCATACGTGTTACCACTTACCGTAAGATTGGGCGCATGTAGCGCAGTCGGATGGGATGCGCGCTGTCACATGCACCCAAAACCAGGTTCTTGGTTTGGATTTCCCACGCAGGACAACCATGCCTTATATTCCTCCGGGGTCGATAAACTTTTACCAGCTTTGTCTGGAAAGGATAAAGGAGTGACTTTTTCATCGGCCGGCTACTGCAATTCAGTGTACAGGCCAAGTATGGATTCAAATCGACTCCACGACATCCTGTAGGAGTAGAATTTGTGGCGCATCCCAAAGGGATTGAGAAACGCCGTCCTTTATCGCCTTTACCCTCAATGCTAAAGGCAGCGTAGTAGGGAAATTGGCCGCCGCCGATCAATCCGTAGCATGTACACCGCACACCGCATTCTACCTACAACAATGCGATATCGATGAAGCAACTATGTTTACCGCATACTAGGCCTCTTCAGTGGTATTCCCTCCAGTTGATAGGCAGCTGCGTGCCACCAAATGTGGATTGGGTTTGGCCTAACCCAGCTGGTCGCTTTTCGTTATAATCACGTCCACTCCCCACGATTTTTCTTCAATTTAAAGTTGCTAAATACATGTCGGAAAGCTTCTTAACACCAAAATGCCAAGCGGCACAGCATGAGGAGGTCTTGCATAAAATGATGTGGGTGCACAAAGATTTGGTTTGAAGCAAATGATGAACCTAGGCTAGCAATCTTTAGAGAAATTGTTGTGTGATAGACGAAGATGTTCTGTCTATTATAACTTAGCTAGTAGGATCAGAGTTACAATCTGGTGGTGAGCGCAATCAACGTCAACGACGTTTTCGACGGTTGACTATGGGAATAAAGCTGGATAAAATCAGCACTTATGAAGTGAAGGAATGTTGGGCGCAACCCGCAAGAGAACACTTCACCTCTTTTTTTCTCTGCTGGCATCCAAAGTGATTGCATGAAAACCACTAAAACGAACACAGCAAGTGCGATTCCAAACATTCGAACTGCAGAGGCATCCAAGTTGCTTTGCGGAAGGGATGAAGCTTCCGCTTAGGAGGGAGGCACGCGAGAGCTCCCTACCTGGGTCTCATCCCCAAGTGCACAGCCATTGAACGAGCGCCCTGGAGCGAATGCTGTTACCAGACGGAGATCTTCGAAGGGCGGAAAACGCCTGGAGAGGTGGGCCAGATCGACTATCGACCTTCGATGCTCGCCGTAGAAGCAACAGGAGCGCCTCTCACTGGCTGGCCAACAGTGATGCGATTCGTGCTCTCGACGCTGAAACGGAATGGCCTTCCCGAGCGGCGCAAGAACAGGCGCGACTTGACGTCGTCGCCGCCGTGTTATTTAAGCTTATCATGGTATGCTGGAGATCAATAAACATGGCGGCGTCCTACGAGAGATTGCGCCACGCACTCCGTCCATGTATTGAATTGCAGGATGATATGCAATTGCTGTTTAAAGTTAAGCAAATTTAGAAGCATCAGAGGGAGGCGACCACAATAGAAAAGCGACACCATTTTCCACTACCTAACGTCAGTAAACAGCAATTACGTTATGGATCAAATAATGATTGCAGTATTCTGGGCGAGTGCACGCGTAACCTCTTCACATGAACAACTTGTGTGGGAGAGCTACGTCATCCTTAATCCCTTGTCATCAGTAAATATTCTCAATGTCGAAAACGGAGCCGCAGTGAGTAGTATGAATGTCCCCAGCTTTAGGCCAACTGTTAGCTTAAGCGCTCAGACATGACAATGGGCTCTATTCAATGTCACTAGAATGCGCCATACGTTCTGCAATCAACACCCCATTATGCTTATGATACTGCGACGCGCCATGCGTTCTACCACCATGCAAACTACGCAGTGGAAACGCGCGACAAGCGTCCTGTGCTCCTCAAGTCTGCATTACGCGCTACAGGAACAACATTTTAGTGAAACGTCCAATAAATAAATAAATAAATAGATAAATAAACAAATATGAAAGACATGTTTCTAGTAAGATGGCGAGAACACGAAATAGAAAATACAAGCATGCTAAATGAAAAGAGGAGGTCGTAGTTATGCAAACCTTGCTTGGTGTACACCGCGTATTCCAATCCACCTTCGTTTGGAAGGATCAATATGGCCCCGCGGCACTGGAAGTGTGAAGACTCTAGTTAGGCGATGTACGGCGTCCTCAGATGGCGCGAGGGGTCACAGAGGCAGGAGAGTGGACTGGCTCCGGAACTAATCTGGGTACCGATCAGGGCTACTGGACATTTCACTCGTAATAAACCGGTTCCAATGAACCAAAATTTGAAATCGAACCACCCTTCAATTCAGAATTAACTGGGGAATGCTCTCACAGACTATTTTTCCGTTTCTGAACAATTTTTTAAAATGACACTCAGTATTTGGCTGAGTTTGCTTCGTAACTACGTGGCCAAAATGTCTTCCAGCCTAGTCGAAATTTCGTCTATTGAGGACTATAAGGTGTTTTCATAGACCTCCAAATATCTTTGTTTCTTTCTTCAAAGAAACGATTTTGTATACACTTCAATCATGCAAAAAGTGTGCGGCTAACTGCAAAGAAGTGTCATGTAGCCAGCTTTGCCAGAGTATAAATACTAGTGGTTTCAACCAAAAAGATTCCACTTTCGCAGCATGATTTCCACTGTTGCCTTCAACGGGACGAACGAGTATAAGAGCGCATATGCTTGACGTGACGAAATTACAATCCTCCAAAGTGGAGACATTTTCTGAAAATAATAGCACTAAATTAACTGATCCTTCAAAAAAGTGCATCATTGTGATCGTGAAATGCTAGGGAATCCAGAGAACTATGTGTACTACAAATAAAGTAGAAAAGAGGCTTTAATAGACCGAAATTCTTCTTTCATCAGCTACTTTTGAGCTGTGGGTGTAATTATCTCCCACGAGCACAGGGGTCAGCCGCGTCGGGCAGAAATTAGGTCACTGAACTATTTTCAGGCGCTCGCTATGCGCTTTTCAGCTTATCGGGAAGAGGGCTCGGTGCTGACCACGAATATGTATTTCAATTTACAATGCGCTCAATTTGAAGAGCGCTACAGAAAAGGAAAAGGCGTTTTTTCGCTTTTTCCGGCCAATGACCAAAAGTTAAGGCCGGTATTGTACGGTGTTCAAGGAGTCATCATTATCATCTTTATCATCATCATTACCATCATTACGAAGCCCACTGCGCTGTCTAAAGCCTGCCGCGCTGTCCGAAGCCCGCGGCGACAGCGGGTATTTACTGCCAACGACACATGAACTGTAGATGACGCATGTTGATCACATCTATCGACCATCTACGAGAGGGACGGAAACGAAGAACAATCCAAGAGGTTTCGAAAGACGTATCTGTTGGCGTGTATTTCTTCGTTCAGCTCCCTAACATTAGCAAGAGCATATTGTTATGGCCGACGGTGTTTCGATCTGGCACTCAGTCCTATTAGTAGCTCAGAAAATCAATATCGATCGGTATGATCCATCGCTTGAGCAAAGCTATTGGTTCTCGCCAGAATTAATCGATCTGGGCGGGTGTTCCGTTATTATGATGGCTGACGGAAGGTCGATCAGATCAAAGGTGTTTCGCTCGGGCAGTCGATCCTACTATAGTCGCTCAGACAACCAATGTCGATCGGAATTGTGAACGGAATTGCAGAATTATTGACTTTTATGACATTGGTGCTTGAGAGGATTTGCAGCAGACATCGCTCAACGGGTGCCAGGATTCAGAAGACTTGCCGCAGCTGTCATCCAACGTGCGTTGGGATGCAGATGACAGATCGCAGCTGTCATTCAATGACTGTCGGGATTCAGAGGACGTGCCTCAGACGGCATCCACACGTAGTCGGACGTGCGATTATGCGACTAAGATGGCTGACGGGAAGGCTTCACAGCTGTGGAGATGCTCCGATGAGGCAGTCAATATCGATAGATATTATCGAGGTTTGCTCTCAGAGCTAACTTATCACTCAAGGTGGTAGTTGCGTGATTGCGTTGGCCGAAGGAAGCCCTCCACAGCCGAGCAAGTCTTGACTAGGAAATCAATACTGATCGATAATATCGCTGTTTTGAGAGGTGCTATCGTCTTTCTCTCAGACTCAGCCGATCGGGTGGGAGTTGCGTGATTACGATGGACGACGGAAAGGCTTCGCAGCAGAAGGAACTTTGATCATGCAATTAACAATCATGGGGAAACTTCGATCAGGCTTACTTCGTGCACTGGGTTACTAAGCTATTTCTAGCTGCATAGGTCCTCCAATTTTCAGCAGTGGACTACGACCGGCCGGCGAAGAAAGGGGAGGGGGACCTGCTCTGGGTGGTGGAAGACGTCGCTCCGCCGCACCATTCGCTTCTGCGTCATTCCAAGATCACTACTGTTCCGCCACGGCTTCTTGCTTGCGTGTACTTCTTCGTTCAGCTCCCTAACATTAACAAAAGCATATTATGACGGCCGATGGTGTTTCGATCGGGCAGTCGATCCTATTACTCGCCCAGAAATCAATATTGATCGACATTATCCATTCTTGAACGGCGTTATCGGTGCAGACTTGATCGATTTGGGTGGGTGTTTCGTAATTATGATGGCCGACGGAAGGTTGATCAGGAAATCATCCACCATGACGAAGTTCCGCACAGGCAATCAGTATGGACCGATAATATTGACATTTTGAGCGCTGATATCGGCTTTTTCTCAGATTTTATATCGATCGGGATTATCGATCGTTTTACCTGTTCTCTCTAAGACTTAATCGATCGGTGTGGGTGTTCCGTGATTATGATGACCGACGGAAGGTTGACCAGGTAATCAGCCACCATGCTGAAGCTTCCATCAAGCAATCATTATCAAGCGATATTAATGATTGGACAACGTCATGGTCTGGAAGACGCTTCTTTTGATTTGGAAATTGTTCACTTTGATCTGAAGAGCGTACATACTTCGCGCCCTGGAATATTAAGTTATTTCTACCTGCCCAGGTCCTCCAATTTTAAGGGGTGGGCCAAGAGAGGTCAGCGAAGAAAGTTCGTCAGACCTACGCTCAGTTCGACTACGGTTTTAACCAAGTCTTGCTCCTTGGTCCTCAATTTTCGGCAGTGCTTTGACCAGTTTCCATACTACCATATGCAGAGGAGGATAGTTTTTTGCCTCAAGTCACCCTTTCCGAAATTCATCACACCTCGTGGCTTGAAGCACGACGACTGGACAGGAACGTCAGAAATTCGATTAGGCTTTAAGAGCTGCAATAGGTTGTGAACACAACCCTAGACGAAGCAGGAGTGCTGCGGACATTTTCCTGAGTGCTGTACTGGGATGTTACTGATATTCAGCAAGGCATCGTTCGATCTGTAGTAGGCGTTCGATTGAATATGTACGCTAGAGATGCTTCCTTACCCAGCGTTGGCTGCCGGCGAAGCCGGCGACAGGCGCTGGGTGAGGAATCATCCCTAGCTACATAGGTTTTGGCTACGTTCTCAGCGTTTCCCGCCATAGCCGAAGCCGTCGACGGGCGCTGGCTGAGGAAGCATCCCCAGCTAGGTTTTGGCTACTTTCCTAGCGCGGCCCGCCATACCCGAAGCCGGCAAGCCTGGCGTGGCCCGCACGTCCAGCGTACGGCGCCGGCGAAGCCGGTGACGGACGCTGGTATACATATATTCAAGCCGTCCGTGAGCTGCTCACATACCGCTATAGTGTCTTGTAGTAAGTTTGGGAGGGCAGCAATGTGTACAGAAAGAAAAGTTGTTACAGGAAGTTGTAAAATTTCTTGTGGTCGAAAACGCGTTTTTGCCTTACTCTTGCAGGGTTCTGCCGTTCATGTATTCAGCCAGCCATTTTTTAAAGTTAATGTAAACTACAATTTTGTTTAATTTGGATTCAATTTTGTTTAATTTGGATTCAGATTTAAAGTTGCCTACTTTGAGCAATAGGAAAACACCACGTCGCAGCACTTCGCATTGATTAAGATGCATCGAGAATTGAAAAGAAACTTGATTTTCTATACATGCTAAGTTTGTATATACGGACAATCTTAGCTCCTCACTACCACCATGGGTTTGGGAAGCTTTTTTCGATATGCTCAAGAACAGAATTTTTATACTCTTTTTGAGCACTACCAAAAAATGATGCGCACTGACCGATCTATATGTTATTGGTTCTTTAGCAGGTTTCTGCTCCCAAAAAGATGTTGTGAACTGTCATCTCAATCTTTTCGCAATTTCCGGAAAGTGGTTGATTTTGAAGATACGATAGTGGTTCAGCAGTATGTTTCCAACTTTGAGTATACGAAAAATAATGGTATGAAGTCTGGTGTCAAGGGACACTTTATTACCGATCATGCTCCTTCTATTCAATAGTATCTTTCTCACGCTCCCAGGTGATGGACCTCGGGGACTTATTGCAAAAGGGGTAATTTGCGTAGTCCAGCAACGATTTATCTTAAATTGATTTGGAAAAAAAAACTTGATGCAGTTCACTAATGAGGTAGGATACACCAGTGTTAAATAATAATTTTAATTTCGTGCAGCACAACAGCACAAGGTGCGGTATGGGGCTGCTCTACATGATGGCTCCCTCCCCCCTCCCCCCCCCCCCCACCGATGCAATTTGCGCCGAATGCTATATAACGTGAAATAGCGAAGTGCCGATCAGAGTACGTGCTTAGTCATTTCTCTCCCTTAGTTCCCGTCCTTCCTGTCCCCCAGCAGCGTAACATGATATTTGAAGAAAAATATGCCAAGATCGACGTAAGGCCTATATTATACTTCGGCGACGTCGGAGGCTGTGTTACACGGGTTGATACGCAGTGCGTAGCAGCCCGCGCAACACAGCGTCGCCGACGCGTCGCCGAAGTATAACATAGGGCTAATGCTCAGCAGCGTGCTAAATGTACTCAACGTCATTACGACACTATTTCACTAGGGCGCGAAAACGTACGACTCAACAGCAGGGATGTGCGGAATTTTTTTCGAGAAAAGCGGGACACGGAGTACGGAATAACAAGGAAACGGAACTAACTCAAAACTCATTACTTCATTTAATTTTAAAAAAAATATGTGTCCATAATGATAGTAGCAACTAAGTGGCCGTTAATGATTTAGAAAGCGGGCAGGGCAGCGGGCGACTCTTTCGCAGCAACACATAAAAATCCTTATATTGGCATCATTACTAACATGAATATTTAAGCATTGCTATGTAGTGTAACAAATTGAAGTTTATGCAAAATCTTTCTCTAAAAGGGAACAAAATATCTTAAACGCAATGAACCCAGCCGACGAGTAAGATGCCAGGGATTTTGCCACTCATGACCCTTAACCGGTCTTACTGAATGCCCCGATCTATCCTATCTGGGAGAGGGCAGCACTAATTGTGAGGTCACGGTTGCGTTCGGCATCCCACGACACGATGCCCACTGACTGAGTTCGCACGGGTACCAAAGCGTCATTCCGCAGCAGTACATTGCATGCTCTCCTCCCACTAGGATAGATCCGATGACCTTGAGAAAAGCAATGTTAGCAACCTAAAAGTGCTTACAGAACTCTGATCTAGAATTGGTGTTCTTAGGCAGATCTAAGATTACTAGGGAAAAAAGAAAAGCATGCTCCGGATAAGGAATTTGATTCTTGATTCGAACACCTATGAGACTTTTGTCGCCTTTCACTGTTCGGTAGTACATCGTTTCAAGGAAAGAAAAATGAATCCAATTCCGTTATTACTCTGCTCCAACATCGGATGCGACAGGATACACAAAGACTAGGGCTGCCACGACCGGCTCCACCACCAATTTTGTTAGTGACAGACGTGCTTGCTGCGCAATTAGAAGCGCCTGTGCGAGGCTAAAGACACCGACGACAACAGCGTATGTGATAGGGTGATCCTCACCAGCCGTTTAGGGGCTACCTGGTAGATGTGAGTGACTCGTGAGGAGGGCGTGTGCGTGAGTTGTGAATAGTAATTCCGCGTTTACAATGTAATAAATACGGGAACATACAATGCGAATATTTAGAGGGACAATTTTTGATCTTATGCGTGTTCTATGAAATACAGAGTGAGTGGCGTATTACAATGGAATATTGAACGGAATATCAGTGCTAGCTGACAGCAAAGATACAAAATACTTGGAAAAGAAAATTAGAATAAAGAGAAATATTGTAGGGAACAACTGCGTCAATGTACTGTAAGCCCGTTGCAGAATATGGGCGTGTGATGAGTGAGTATGGTGTTCACTTTGCTCTAGTGCTACTAGCTTGGCTGGAAGATTCTGTATGTTATCATTAGGAACAGATGATTCCACTGACACTCGATTAAATCGAAGTGCACCGTTTTGGCATGTTATTGGATCTGAACGGACTTGGACGCTGAGTATGATGGAGAGCAACAAATAAAGTAATATTCTTGAGAATATGCTGAAGCTGCTAGATGTCGTTAGTTCTTCACAGAGCTTCCGTTCTCTAATGTTACAGCACTTGGCTCATTGCTTTGCTTTCATTGAAAGCAAGGTCCGCTGAGGAGGTTGTAACATGTTGTCTAAGTCAGGCGCCTTCTTAATTTCTGGAAGGCCATTCGTCCCTCGAATCTCATGAGGAATCTGCTTCAGTAAGGTATCTTTTACCAGATCTTGAGCATATTCTAAAGGCGGGTTGCTGCATGGAACAGGCGATTCATGTCGTCTGTGTTCAATGTCATCCACCTCTAGTGAAAGACGTGACGCGTGTTTCCGTTTATCTTCGAACGTTTTATCATAAGGTTCCTTTCTTACATCAACAATCTGTGGGGATGCTACCACAGAGAGGTGGAAATGCCGAGCTTTTTGATGTGTTGTATTTGAAGATCCAAAGAGTGCTGCCCCGAAAACGGTGTTTTGTGCAGGTAGTCCTGACGGTAGTCTTACGGGCGGGTGGTTCAACATCATGATTTGGTCGTATGATTCAACTCCGATCAGAATTTGCGGCTTTACGAATTCTCCGTTCGTAGTGGTATTCGACAAGAAAATGCACTTGTCTCATAGAAACTGTTCGTCGGAACTTGTCAATGTGGCTGCTGGATAAGCATTTGTGAGCACTGTTTTGGTGGCAAGTGGGAGGGAAATGGTATCTCCAAACTGCGTTCTGAAAACGGAAGATGTCCGTTGAGTCAAATAAGTCTCACTGCTTCCTCCAATACCATGCATTGTGCATTGATTTGGCTCACTTAATTGAAATCCCAGCGTGCTCGCAAGGTTGGTTTCAATTAGGTTGCACTGTGACCCAAGTCTAGAACAACCACCACATTTTCAAACGTGTTGGTGTGATTATTTCGTATTTGTGCCTCCGCAGTCATGAGAACATACTCTTTCTCAGTGATCTTTTCGTGTGCTGTATTTGAGAAACTTGCTGCCAGATATCCGTTATGTTCCTGATGCTGACTTTTATTCACCACATGATAGCTGGATTGATTGCGAGAGGAATTAACTTCAGTTGGCCTAGTACTTGCATTTTGGCTGGTAGAAAAACCTCCTCTTCCTGAGGTTGTCGGACGTCCTCCTTTGTACATAGTGTGACATCGTGATCTCCCTTGCAATTTGGACAGCATTCGAAGGCGCAGTCACGGCTTCTGTGGTCCAGTGCAAAGCATTTCCAACACACTGGATGACCCTTCAGTGCGTTTCTGTGATCGAATGGTGTCCGAACTGTGCGGCACTCCTTGGACTGGTGGTTGGATCTGCGTCAAAATAGGCACTGTTCTGTACCAGACGGTTTCGGGCCTCGTGAGGGTTCGGCATTCTTTGTTTGGTTTCCCCTCGACAATTCAAATCGGCACTGGAAGCGAGCTCTGGAAGAAACTTCCTCGCCGAGCTCTTCCAGCAGTTTACATACGGTCAATTGTGAGCTTTCCGTTTCCTTTTTCATGCAGTCCTTTATAATTTCATAGGGAAATTTTGCAAGGATGGTGTCCATCCATAACGGATCGTGCCTTTTCCTTACGTCGTTCCCTGTGGCGACCATTTGGAAGACAAGATCATTGACCTTTTCGAGGTTTTCGACACATTTTCGCCTCCTGTGTTGGCAGTAGGTAGTGCCAGTAGGCACTGTACGATCTGTGACCTGTTATTTCCTTTGTTTCCATATTTTTTGTGTAGTACATCCACAATCAGGCTGTAATTGGAAGCCTTCATTGGTATGCTTCTGATGGCATTTTGTGCCTTTCCGCATATGGCGTCCTTAAGGTAGAGAATTTTCTCTAATTCTCCTAGTTGCGCGTTTTAATCAACTATGAGGGAATATGCATCCTAGAATTCATCCCATGAGTCGTTTTCTCCATCAAAATGCGGTAGTTTGATCTGCGAGTACTTGATCTTCAACGCTGGGGATAGTACCATCTGTTCTGGTTCTTGATCATGCGAGTCAAGACCCGAGTGAGCTGTCTTCTGTGGCTGCGTCGGCTTTCGGTTACTTTGAAGTAGGCCACATGGATCGATTTCGTCATATGCGTCCCCACTGTCGAGGTCTCCTCTGCTTTCGGGGCCGTTTCGGACCAGCGGGGTACGAGTAATTTGCAGAATTTCCCATTGAGTCTGTATTTTGCGAGTTCTGGTTTTTAGAGCCATCACTACGGTTTCTGCTTCTTGTTTGAGGGAGCGGAAGTTGATTTTCTGTTTGAGTTCCTCTATTTCTGCTAACATTTCCTTTTTCTCTCCTTTTGAAGCCTCTGAATAGGTGCTCATTATGCTCTGGTAGTTGATGACAGTTTTCTTTCGACGTTTTCCAGTGCCGTTTGCAGTTCACATAGTCTTTTCTGACAGTAGACTTGTATTTTTTGATCCTCCGTGGGTGCTTTGTTAGGCCCTGTGGTGGCCTTGTAATATTCAACCACTTCGTTGAGGATAGTCGACTCATCCTCCAGAGATTGGAGGAGAAGGGTAATTTTACTCATTTTGCTGTTATTCAGCTTGAGTTTCTTTTTCTTTAGAAAATCAGCGGTTCTTAGCCTTATAAGGGAAGAACAAACTGATTTGAAGATGCCACGCGGGACTCTATTATTGGCGTCTGGTAAATGGCCGATGCACCAGAAATTTTGTGTGGGCTTCCGTTGCCTTTGACACAAAATTAATTAATAATGCGTTTATTCGTTATTGTACAACTAAAAGCGAGCTAGCGGAGTGGAGGAACTCAACAAGACTGAGACTGCGAGGGCGGTCCTTCTAGAATACAAAGGAGACGTCGTGTACTTTCTGTTTTCAAGGAAGAAGATACTGTAGGCGAACTGTGAATGCACTATTTTTTGTCCGTCTGAGGTCTCGCGGGTGAGAACTCATGAAAAAGTAGCGGCAGCTGGTGCTTGCCGCGACATACTGTTTTGAAATGAGATCGTTCTCTATCCAGTAAGGAAGATACCGGACTCCTCCATTGGTGCCCTATTTTCGAGGTGCGGGTGGAGGGCAGCATGTGGCCTTGTGCGGACGAACGAAAAACCCAAGTAGAACCCAACTGTGTGTTATCCTGAGCGCTAGCAAGAACATTACACTAAAACGATCGAAGGAGAAAAGAAAAAAGAAAGACGGAGAATCGTTCACTGTTTTGTCCGACCGCTTGCTGTCCTTCCACGCTCCGCAAGGTTTGCCGTTTCGACCCGCAGCCACGTGTTATCACACGTCAGTGATACGTGATGGCGCGCGGCAGCGTTCTGCCCTCGTAATCTCACGGCTTACTGAAGTCTAGCCACGAGAAAGCTTCTTAAGTAAGTTTATTTCCGAGATTGTATGCTTCTTTTTTGTTTCATAATTTTTCAAAATGGTAGTATGTTGCTTGTACATCGTATTTGCGCCTCCCTCACTGCTTATAAAGCATATCACCTAAGCTTGCTTTCGGATTTATATTTTTTTGAAAATTTTGTTGCTGTTCATTTTTTTTACTGTTAGATGAGATTTCAAAACCTACAGCTATAAGCTGTGCAATTTTGAGGACTGGAGGGCTTGTTGGCGTCCAATTAAAAGGTCGGCCAGCTCTCGAATTATTGCAACGATCCGCAATGGTTTCATAAAAAGAGTACGGGTTGCACTTTCTTCTCGGTAACGGTGCGGCATCCTGCGAGAACTATCGGTCATGTCATAGCCTGTAAGGCCCCGTTTATACTTCGTCGCGGCGCGACGCGATGGCCACGTAATGAGGCCAAATTGATCGATCGCGTCGCACAATCAATATGGCCACTATACGTGGCGTCGCGTCGCGCCGCGACGAAGTATAAACGGGGCCTAAGGTGCTCTATACGCGGTCCTTCTACTGCTTAACTTTCATTTCCGGCTTTAGTGGAGCTGGATTCTTTCGCAGCTAGATGAAGCTAAGCGCAGCTGTATCCCAGTGCCCGCAGTGCGACTACGATTGGGAGAAGAGATAAGGGATACAGCGAATAGTTTCGCCACCCTTCTGTTACTGGAGCTGTGCCTCTGCGTATTAAATTATAGTCTTTCAGATGTTTGACATGATCCGACCCGTTAATGGCACTTCATTCTGCTTGTCAGATTTGAAGAAATCGCCGTTAAGCGTACGCCTGCTGAATGCGCTGGTGAACTGGCGAAAGTTCTATGCTCAAGAGGTCACAGAAAGTGAGTACTCTACATAATTAACGTGACCTAACTTTATGCCATGTGCCATCTAGAACAAACAACGTGCTTCTAGGCTCTGAGAGAGTTCTCGATGAAACGGGACGAGAGCTATCCGACTGGGAGCGCTTCTGCTCAGAGGAGTACGAGACGATGATGGAGAATGAAGAGGAAGTCGACGAGAACTTGTTAGTCCTGCTTTTTTGCTCCGTTGTTGTTTTCATATTCGATTAATCATTGATTTGTGAAGCCCTTTGTGCTAGATATGTGCATGGCATTTCCTTCGGAAATATTCAAAAATTCAGGGACTCTTTTAAGGGGCGCTCAATGTGGCTATCAAGGCTCCAGGACCTAACTCCAACGCGACGTCGCGCGCCAGCCGCGTGCGACGTTGCGGCGCTGAAACGCGGACGTGCGCTCGGTGACACATGGTTAGCCGCGGAGCACGAAATGTTCTCAGTGTTTAAGCTCCCAGACCACATTTCTAGCAAGGAACTCAAGATCCCACAGAATATGTTAGGCAACAGTCTGCAGTAGGAAAATTGTTCCGAGAATGAGTGATAGTAACCTTTTTCCGTAGTTTAACCATAATCAGGGTAAAAATTAACCGAAGAAGTTGTAAATGGCAAATACTGACGCTAGAAACCATCCACATGACCAGGATTCCTGTATAAACGGTCGCTGATCGTCCTATTGAAACCAAATTCATATACCATCTCCAAGAAACGTTGAAATAAGGCAAAGGCGTGCCACATGTCCCTGGAGGAGGCGTTTCTACCCGTCGGAAGCATCGGACCGCGACAGCTCGTCCAATTTCTTCGCGCACCGTTCGCTACGCCAGGGGGGTTCGCGCGGCGTTGGAGTTATGTCTGCCCCCGGGCTATCAAGGCCGCATGCACACTCTCCAGCGGGCAGCGGGCAATGGAATTTGGGCGGAGCGGGTCTCCGCCCACATTCCACTGCGGCACTGTCGAACTGCGCCGCGGCCGCACCCAGCGGCAGTGAGGAACGCCTGTGTCATTCCTCGCGGGGGACGAGCGTTCTACCCCCTCGTCCCCCTAGCCCGCTCACCCCAACCCCTTGGGCTTGCTCGAGAGTCCAGTGGCTGCCTTACGAGATAGTGGAGACGCAGACATTTGCCACGCCTGTGTTTAAAGGGCGAGGAGGGACGGAGTCACACTGCGGCCTCTGCTGCCGCAGTGTGACTCCGTCCCTCCTCGCCCTGCTTCAGCGTGGCTGCTGCACTGCCGCTGCGGACTGTGCATGCGGCTCAACTCACACTGCCGGATCTTATTCTAGTAGCTCCTCTTGTGCAATTTTTTCTTAATAAAGCGCCCTGGGAGCACAAGTAGATGTCATCTCTCTCCCAAGCGATGCGAGCCGCACGGTGGATTATGTATGCTTTTAAACTATTTGGCTTAAATGTGTTCATTTTTCAGCATTGCGGTCTTTTGAGGATTTGTGATTTGTGACTTCCTTTGCTTAAAAGAGGGCTCAAGCGCTTCCTCGAAGCTTTGTAGGTTTTCCTTCGTAGCGATTCTTCGTCTTTATTAAATCTGGTGATGTAAGCGGGCGTTTGCTGTACGGCCAGCAGCAGAGTTCTGCGCATCGAAGGATGAGCAGCTCTTCTTGTAGTGGGTTGAAGTCCCTTCTGGAAGAATTGCCAAAGATGCCACTGGCTTTTCGTGCTTCAAGTGTAGCTACAGTTCAGGTGGCGCACTGTGTTATCAACTTCGAATAATGTGGATTTCGAAGCAGGACTGGGTAGCGTAGTAGGGTCAATGCGAAAGTGGCTCGGGGTAGGGAGGGGGAGGTTCACCCCCTATTCAGTATCCGCCTTCAACAGATGGCGCATGTCTTCCTACACTAAAGGTGGCCGGCGGAGTCCATTACAGGACAGAACACACACGTCCTGCATAAAATTTCTAAAATTCGTGATGACCCTATTCTTCCCTTCTCGAATTACTTACAAGGAGAGCCTCCAAAGTGGCGGTGAGCTTTTGTGATGCAATTTTTACAGATGTAGGGTCCCGTGTAGGGAGTCCAAAACCATAGTTAATTTTTTCGTAATGCTCTTCTGCGGCCGAAAAAAGGCGTGTGGACGCGTGAGCGCGAAGTTCATGACGCCCTGCTACTACCCAGCCGAATGTGGGCGGTCGGCGTAGTGGTAGTGTTGTAGCTTCACAGTATCAAGATCGTGGACTTTATTCACCCTTGTACAGTACCGCCGCTAAACATTCAACCAAACGACGTTTGCGACGCAAAAACGCATTTTTTGCGTCGCATCACGATAACTTTGTTCAAAATAAAGGCTTTCTCACCAAAATTTACAAGGGCTCCTAGCATCATCCTACCTACCAATGGGCATGCAACCGCCTTTAAAAAGTGGATGGAAGCCTGAAAACCAGTGCCGCAATTAAGGAGGGTCCTAATTGCTGTGACCCGACCCAACACCGTCACCGAGTCTCGCTTAATTATGTCCCCAGGCGCAAATAGTGCTGTCCAGTTGAATTTTAAAATTCTTAAACCTAATTAAATTGTATTTTCTTGCTGTTTGTGGCCTTCTCCTGGCTGCGACATTTTATTTGGTACCAAATTTGGCAGGAAAATGTCTGCAGCTGCTTCAACTGATTTTGTTTATTTCAACGGAAGCATCCTCAGTTTAAACCTGTTATTGTGTCTTGTAATCTACTCATCTTTAAGGAGGGAAAATGACATAGAAAATTTACGTTTCGACTTCACTTTGGGCATTTGTGTGTTGGATGCAATTCGTCAAAACTGCAAGTGAACCTTGGTAAAGAGCACTCCCTGTCGCCGATTTTGGCTGCGAGGGGGTTAAAGTGAAAACTTCTTTCAAAAGTGCGGCTGAGCTTCTACAGCGTTTCATGCTCAGTCTTTGCAGAATGAATGCTGGGAAGCCCAGAACTCATATTAAGTATTTTTCCGCTCAAAATTTTCAACAGTCCAGACGCCAATATTTTGACGCTCCAGATCGAGCGTTGACGTAGAGGTCTTCTTCGACCATAATTGCACTGGACCTGACGTGCCCTACAGAGACATTGCACTCGGCTGCTTGACCGACGAATCCCTCACTTTTCTTTCTCGTAATTACGGGCCTGTTCGACCTTATGCAGCTCACCAATATCAATCCATGCTGCCAAATCTTGAGGACCTTTTGGGTTTTCCGGATTGCGTACATCACACAGATTCGATAATTCTCTAAATTGCGTGCCTAGCCGCAATGTAAAATATGTATTTATCATTTTCACGTCGAGATGGACACGTTTCGAATTAAATTGGAATTAAACATCTTCCAAACTGAAACGAGCTTCTTACAGGTTAAAACACAAACACTTCGAGAAGGGTAGAATAATTTTTTGTCCAAGAAAAATTTGTTATAACTTTCTTGAATTTTTTTAGGTTCAGCTGCCCGAACGAATGTAATAATTTTACACAAGTTTTGTTTCTATTGAAAAAATAATAGGTACATGTCGCGAAGGTGAGCAGCATTAGTAGGTGGGAGCTCGCAAGCCAATAACAACCAAACAGAGCACAGTCCGAACACATGCCAGCCCATCAGGGTACCGACTGAATACGCTCTCTCTAAACGGCATGCCCATTCAATGCGGTCTGATTGGTTTAGGCGTTCCTACCTACCAATGCTGCTCACCTACGCGACATATGCCAATAATAAACTAACTTTTGTCTTAAAGCGCAACAAGGTAGCAATCATTTAGTGCATCAAAGACCAGATTGCGCCCTTCACTTGGAAAGCTCACCCCGAATTTATTTGATTGATATTAGGGGGGGGGGTACCAAAAGTAATGAGACTCTCCATGCCGTGTCCATATATCTCGTGACTGCAGTCTGGTTCTGTGCTATCGTATTTGTATGTTTGTATGCTACCTACTGAAGGCCACCTGAGAAGTTCCCGCTTCCGCCCTTTCCAGAAGCATGCCAAAACCGCAGTCTGTCTCATGCCGAAACCCCAGCCTGACGAGTCGACCTGTGTCGCGCAAATCTCTCCCGATTCGCAACCCTGAGCAGCCTGGACTCAATCTTAACGCAGGATGAGAAGTACGTCTTCTACATTAACCCCGCCAAGCTGCCAGTCTGGGTGAGGCCTGTTGACCCGTTATCGACCTTTGTTCGGCGAGATGTTCACGGCGGAGCTTTTGCGTTTGCGCCCATGGACCCGTATACTGGAAGCTGTTTACCAAAAGCGCGACGATGGACTCCAAGGCCATGTTAAACGAAATAGAAGAGATGGTCCCGCGACTCGAACTTATTCAGTCGCAGCGCGTCAAAAAGGTCCTCCTCTTCGACAACGCCGCACCCCATCGAGAACAAGTGACCATGGATGAGCTTGCCCAGCTGGGCTACGATCACATGCTTCACCTACCGTATTCGCCGGACATCTCTCCATGCGACTACCACCACTTCTTGGGCCTATGGGACTTCCTGGTCGGAAGGGACACAGGAACCCAAGCAGTCCTTGACAACCATATCGAACAGTTGAGCAACACCAGGCCCAAGCAGTTCTGGAAGGAAGGAAGTTGGCTGAGCGATGACAGCAAGTCATTGACCTTAATGGTATACATAGTCCTCAGCATCGTTGATTTGTAATTGAGTTATAAAGAGATAAAGAATTGTTTTTCAATTTGTCTCATTACTTTTGCTCTTCCTTCTAACGGTGTGAAGGCTGCAGTACATGAAGTATTAAGGTGAGAATGTGTTTTTTTACAATTTTCTTCGTTATGTTGTTTAGAGGCGTAAAACTCTATGCAAACGGCAATTTTACTATCAATCGAATAAAAACAGCGAAGTCTTGAACAATTGCATGGCGCACTCCCCTTTTGGCACTAAAAACTGCCGCTGTTCTGCTCTTTAGAACAGGATATAAACCATTATTTTCTACAAAAAATGAGAACTTTTTAAAACATCAAACGAGGTGTTCAGTTCTTGAATAAGTGAATTAAAGCATGAAAGAAATCGTACTGAAATTTTCAGCCAACAAACTCATGTTCTTAGGTTGTCGGGAAAGTTCTCAGCGTTTTGCGTTGCTATCTTTCATTCGTCTATTATCAAGTAAAAATGCAACTTGTATTGCGCATTATATTTCTGTTCTTGACGGGCTTATTGGAGTATGTCGAAAGAGCAATTCCGAGCGATATTTTATTTCAACTTCAAACTGAGCAATCCGCAGCCGAGACAGCTCGACATATCGATTAAGTGTGGGGTCTAATAGAGTTGGAGAAGGCACTGTGCGCCAGTGCTTCAGTAAAATCCGGACTGGAGATTTCAGCCTCAAAGATGACCCCGTAGCGGTCGATCTAGAGCAATCCTGGACGACGAGTTGAAGGAATTGGTGGAAGCCGAACCATCTCAAACAGTTCGCGAAATCGCGGACGAGCTAGACGTCAGTAGAACTGCACTTGCGCTTGCTTTGAAACGCCTTTGGAAGGTGAAAAAGCTTGAAAAATGGGTGCCCCAAGAATTGTGAGAGCGGCAAAAATTGTCAAGTTTCGAGATTTGTTCTTCTCACCTTTTACGCAACAAAACGGACCCCTTTTTGGATCTAATCATCACTAGTAGTGAAAAGTCGATTCTGTATGATAACAGTGAACGTTCCGGGCAGTGGTTGCACGCCGATGAACCCCCTAGGCATTTTCCGAAGGCGAACCTCCACCAAAAGAGGTAATGGTCACTGTGTGGTGGTCAGCGGCTGGTGTGATCCATTACAACTTTTCGGCGCTAGGCCAAACGATCACAGCAAAGTCCTATTGTAAGGAACTTGACGAAATCATCGAAAATCGGTCAACTTCAGCTAGCATTGGTCAGCAGAAGAGGCCCGATTCTTTTGCACGATAGCGCCCGCCACACGTTTCGCAAATCACCACATGAACATTAAACGAACTAAGGGTTGAAATTCTGCCTCACCCGTCATATTCTCCAGGCCTATCACCAACCGACTGCCATCTTTTCAAACACTTTCAGAACTTTCTCGCTGGTAAAACCTTCACCAGTCAACACCAAGCCGAAACAGCTTTCGTGAATTTTTCGAATCTCGACTACCTAATCCTTTCGTTGGTGGAATAAGTCGACTGGTTCCCCGTTGGCAAAAGTGTGCTGACTCGAGCGGTGCTTATTTCGACTAAATCCGATAAGATTTGAGAAAGTTATGTTAGTCTAAAGTGAAGCACTCAAAACGCTGAGAACTTCCCGGACAACCTAATATGATGTACACAATCCGGAAAACCCAAAAGGTCCTCAAGATTTGGCAGCATGAATCGATATTGGTGAGCTGCATAAGGTCGAACAGGCCCATAGTTACAAGAAAGAGAAGTGAGGGATTCGTTGGTCATGCAGCCGAGTGCAATGTCTCTGTAGGGCATGTCAGGTCAGTGCAATTATGGTTGAAGAAGACCTCTCCATCGACGCTCGATCTGGTGCGTAAAAATATTGGCGTCTGGACTGTTGAAAATTTTGAGCGGAAAAATACTTAATATGAGATCTGGGCTTCCCAGCATTCATTCTGCAAAGACTGAGCATGAAACGCTGTAGAAGCTCAGCCGCACTTTTGAAAGAAGTTTTCACTTTAACCAGCTGAAATTCAGGCATCTGATTACCTGGCTTCTCGATATTTGACACTTGGAGTCTCTACAATGCGTACGGTTAGCCAGCATATTTTTGGACTAACTCATTTTCTTAGGACATAGATATTCGCAGCCAAAATCGGCGACAGGGAGTGCTCTTTACCAAGGTTCACTTGCAGTTTTGACGAATTGCATCCAACACACAAATGCCCAAAGTGAAGTCGAAACGTAAATTTTCTATGTCATTTTCCCTCCTTAAAGATGAGTAGATTACAAGCCACAACAACAGGTTTAAACTGAGGATGCTTCCGTTGAAATAAACAAGATCAGTTGAAGCAGCTGCAGACATTTTCCTGCCAAATTTGGTACCAAATGAATTGTCGCAGCCAGGAGAAGGTCATAAACAGCAAGAAAATGCTATTTAATTAGGTTTAAGAGTTTTAAAATTCAACTGGACAGCACTATTTGCGCCTGGGGACATAATTAAGCGAGACTCGGCGACGGTGTTGGGTCGGGTCACAGCAATTGGGACCCTCCTTAATTGCGGCACTGTTTTTCAGGCTTCCATCCACTTTTTAATGGCGGTTGCATGCCCATTGGTAGGTGGGATGATGCTAAGAGCCCTTGTAAATCTTGGTGAGAAAGCCTTTATTTTGATCAAAGTTATCATGATGCGACGCAAAAAACGCGTTTTTGCGTCGCAAACGTCGTTTGGTTGAATGTTTAGCGGCGGTACTGTACTGGTGTTTTTGCATGTTGCGATTTATCGTCAGTGGGACCCTTTATCCCCATTTACAATCCATTCTCGAACAAAAACATGGCAACAAATGTCGTTTACGTTAATCGAGCTTTTTGAAAGTGTAAAGGTGAGAATTTTTGGATTCCAGATTAAGCAGGTCAAACACTGATGCCAGATTCGTGATCAGCACCGCAAATAACCCTCACGCACAAAGTTTGGGCGATATTGGTGCTTCTAACCTCATCACCCTCACTCGAGCATGGGGCTTGAGCGTGCTTTGCACCTCGGTCTCCATGGTCAAACAAGGGCGGTCAGGTGTGAAGCCGTTCGAGGTGGAAACCAATGGAATACGTTAAGTGGTGGAGGAGTACACAGAAAGTAAAATATCGCTGCTACTACGTCCTTTTTTGAGCGGATGATAGATAGAAGCGTAGATGTTCTATTTGTGAGCAGCGTACTTCGCTTACATCCTTTTTTGCAATATTCCACCATTGTTGAAGAGGGTTGGTACATCATTAGCTATTCTTGCCAGTTGGTTACTACGTTTTTGACTCCATCTATGTGAAGAATATAATGGAATTTATTATCTACAACACCTTATCATCTTGAAAGAGCTTGACTGTTCGAAAATCAAAAGGGGCCATGCACTATACATGCGAGGTCGAAAAAAGATCATTCATACTTCGGTTACGGGTGGTACTTGGAGTGCTGATCATGAGTCTGACGTAGGTTTCTGGATTTCCCGTTTTCTTATGACAGGTTAGAGAAGGTATGAGTAAGTGAAGGTGATCAGGCAGAATGCACCAATTTCGCCCAAACTTTCTGCGTAGGGGTTATTTGGGGGTGCTGACAACGAACCTGGCATCAGTTTTTCACTTGCTTAACATGAAAGTCAAGATTTCTCACCTTTCCACTTTCAAAGGGCTTAGTGAACGTAAAGGTCATTTGTTGCCACATTTTTGTTAAAAGTGTATTGGAAATGGGGATAAAGAGTATACTAATGCTCGAACGACCCATTCGAATAGGCATTCGAATGATTTTCATTCGAATTTGAATATCCGAATCCGAATATTCTCGTTTTTTAAATGCATTCGAATTCGAGTATTCAGAAAACGTTTTCACGTTTTTCGAAACCTTTTCTGTCAAAAGGGAGAGCTTCCACAACGTTTTGCAATGTTGAACGCCAAAAATTTTTACCACGCAGAATCGATGCAGTGGTGAATGACTGATCGGGGACGCCTAATCGTCATCGACAGAAAAACTCAAATGATTGCCCGATCGATCTCTATTACGTCCTCTGATTTACATCTGTGGCAGGGCTTCTGAATGTAGACGCGCGTTGGACAACATCTGTAGCACGATTTCTGAATCACAACACGCTGGATTCGTTCAAAACATCGATAATATCGATCAATAGTGATTGGAGTGACTGATCGAAAATTTCCCCTGCGGTGAAGCCTTTCTGTAGGACATCATAATTACGTGACTCCCACCCCGATCGGTTAACTCTGAGAGAAAACCGATCACCCATAACAAGATCGGTAACATCGATCGATATCGACTTTTGGATCGACCTGTGATAGTGTCTTCTGAATTCCAGCGCTCGCTGGAGACGTTTGGAAAATTTCCAGTATTTCGTGCGCCTATTTTATGCTGATGGGCGCGTGTAGCGCAGTCGGAGGAGGTGCGACTGTCGCGTGCACCCGATACCTTCTTGGTTCGGATTTCCCGCCCAGGCCAACCAAGCCTTCCATCCCTCCGGGGTCGGTGAATTGGTACCAGACTTGTCTGGGAAGGATAAAGCGCTGACTTGTTCATCGGCTGGCCACCGCAAGTCATTGTATGGCCAAATACGCATTCATGTCGCCTCCACGACATCCCGTAGAAGTAGAATGCGCTGGCGCATCCCAAAAGGGATTGAATAACGCCGTCCTTTATCCTTATCCTTATTTTATGCTGATTACATGCACCTGCTTTCTGCCAGTAAATTCTGACACAGCGACGACCGACAGCTCTTAGCACGTCCTGATATAGTATGAGAGGTTTTTCAGAACGCCTTACAAGGGAATGGTCTGAAGCGTATGTCTGAACTGGGAGAGCGAGTCGTATAGGAAGAATCCCCACCCTCAATTAGAATAAAAAGCTGTTTCTTTTTTTGCCAAGTCAGCAGCAAAGGCCTCACGTAGATTGTGTAATCTCTTCAGAAGCTTGAGCACGAATGAAGAGCAAACATTTCTCCGAACATACAAAATGTACGTTCGTCCGCTTCTTGAATATGGCACTCTTGTTTTTGGTCCTACAAAAGTGAAAAATATCGATGTCCTCGAAAAGGTCCAAAACAGCTTCAATAGGAAACTTTTCCTTAGATCGAGAAGATCTGGGTTTCGTACAGTCCCAGCAAGCACTGAACGGAATGCACAACTGGGTCTGGTATCATTAAACTCCCGTAGGAGGAAATTTGGTCTTCTTATGCTATACGAAATGATACATGGTCTTGTCCATCTGGGCGGTCGCACTTTTTTCACATCCAGTAATTCCATTACTAGGGGTACTACAGTCAAGCTTCGGTTCCCGCGGGCCAGGAGCTCGGTCCGCTCCAATTTCGTCGTATGCCGAGCGGGCGCTGAGTATGTCAAGTTGAGTAAGCGCGTCCAGATTCCTCCAAGAATCGCGGCCTTCAAAAGGGTTTGAGGAACCACGCTTAGCCGTTGCTGACGGTTTTGCTTCTTTTTTTCCTTTTTGTGGTTACCTGTCGGGCGGAGTCGCCAATCGGCAAACCGTTGTTAAGCTGTTTTTGAACATAACTGATTTTTTCTCCCACTGTTTTAAAGTTACGTTTCTGTGTTCATTGGTTGCGATAATGAGCTCGCTCACGTGGATCGCTTTACATGTGTTGTATCACATGTGGGAATAAATAAATAATAACCCAAGGAGTACTGGGCCCTTGAAGTTGCTGTGGAATCAGCGCCTCACGTACACAGGGGTCTTGTACGTCCGGGATGCCAGTGCCAACAAGCGGTACGGGGCGCAGTGGATAATGACGTAGCTTTACGTGATGCAGGCCGGGGTTTGGTAGTTCTTCGTTGCTGTTTTTTGCACTTCAACTGACTAATTGAGATTTGAGGGGTGTGATGTCTGTACAATTCTCAGGCTTTTTCTGGTCATTTTCCAGCTGTATGCTGTGGATAGTAACGTTTTTGCGACTTGTTTATTACTTAACGGCTTTTGACCAAAAGATAACGAGAAAGGTATTCAACATGCTCTGCTCTCCTCCTATGCTCTTCTATTATACTCTCCTTCTTTGAGCATGTCTTCGCTTCACAGATGCCACATAGCTGTACTCTTATTGTGGAATCAAGGGCCGGCTTCTCGAACCACGTGGCGATTCAAGCTACCGCACCCCGAGGGGAGACCTTGAGTGTTCGCACTATGCCATATCGGTTCAGCCAGCCGATAAGTTACATAAAGTCGCTCGTGAAGATCGACGGTCGGCAGCCACACCATCTTCGCTTCCCTGACGACAACCGATAGTTTCAGTTACATTATATCGCTAGAAGTCGATTTTACGACGTCGCATTCTGGTCTCTTTGAAAAACCCGAACAGGATGGAACGAAGTCATTGGTTCGTGTAGGGAAGCAAGCTGTGAGGAGCCTGCGGCTTTTATACGCTCCGTATTTGTGTTATTAGTCCTTCTGCTTCGTACGCTTTGTGCCTGTGTATCACTCGTGTTTAGCGTTCATACATAATCATGATGAATACCTTTCTCATTGCATTCAGCGTCTACCATGTCTATCATGCAGCCTGATTTTTTATTCGAATTCGAATCGAATATTCGATTTCAAACAGTCGAAAAATCGTGTTTTTCGAATGTATTTGTATTCGAATATTCAAAAAAATCGCGTTTTTCGAATGTATTCGAATTCGAATACTCGAAAATATTAAGTATTCGAAATCATTCGAATGTTCGAACTTTTTACGAGAGCATAGGTATAGTCGCGCCTGCAAAGTTTAACTCTGCTCAGCAGGAATGAAAAAACTGCGTGGCGATTGATCGGGCTTCGGCATCTATTCCGGATAATGTCATGGTTTGAGCTGATCCTAGTGGTGCAGTGCAGTCCGCGCTGCGGACTGATGGCTCTGAAGTCATTACGCCGCTGGAAAGTATATAGCCAGCCAACAATACAGTGACTGGAAAACGACGCTGAATGTGTTTTCACTTCGAACGCTATTCTTATGTATATGCTTTATTAGTTTTCATTATTATTTATTGTTATTATCAAAAATTCACATGTAAATGTAAGAAACTGAGAAGTCTAGGGCGATTGCATGTCGGGCCCTGGTAATACCGAGGTTTAAATCGAGGTTCTTTGTTCAGCTCCGTTCATCTTGACGACGACGACTCCAACTACAAACTTTCGGAGCAGCGTCTGTAGTGTCGAATCCCCGTATGCGTCGTCGTCCTTCAGTCTGAGTGCCTGGTGATGCGCTTTCATCGTAATCCTGAAGTAGGGTTAGCGCCTATGACGCCCGCCCCGCGCCCTTCCGTAGACCTCTTCTCACCCCGTAACCCACAGGCGTACGCATATCAGAATTACGGTTCTTACCACTCAGGTGCTTTCAATCATTTGTGTCATTCGTACTTATGTTGCACTGTCTTTTCGAGTGCTATTTTTAGTTTGCATCTCTGCATGTGAATTTGTTAAACAATGCCTTGATGTCAAATGCGGTTTTATCTACTATTTATTGAGTCGTTGTTTCGGCTTTTATATTTTAGTCTTGTAAAATTTAGTGAAGAACTTGCTCATTTGTGTTTGTCGAACTGCTCGCCAGATGTTTATTGTAGAGAGCTGATTTGAGCCGGGACAATTACATATGCATTTTCTGTTATCTTTGAAATGTTGATTTTAATGCGTGTGATAAAGTTTACCTATTATGTGTGGTATTGCATCCTTAAAAGAATGTGATGGTCAGCTGATAAGGTGTGTCATCGATCTCAATGCTGACATCGGTATTCGAAAGCTGGCTTTGCTTCGGAGTTGGCTTTGGTGGCCAATCTGTGACTTCTTACTGGCCATTCTTGTGTGAAGAAATTGACCATGCCGTTGTCCAGCGGTTTGCGGCGTTTATTGGGTTGCTCTCCCTTCTGTTAGAAACAATTCGATTCCCTTAACATTTCCGGTAGGAGTTAAGCGGGTGAAAAGTGCGTTTTCCCTATTCTTCGCATTTTTCCTTCACCTGCCTTTCTCCTTGCCTTCTTCTAGTCGAGCCGAGTTGTGTGCGCTTTCACTTCTCGAAATCCGAGATCATTGATGAATTTCGATAGTATTGTGTTCATATTCAGTGAAACGGTTCCCCAGTGATAAAGTGATAGGGGAGGAGGGTAGCAATAGTATCAAAGTGACCCACTTCTCTTTCATGCGAGATCGGATTTCCTGTTTCACAGCGGCGCTTCCGATCACTGGACAGAAGCATGTGCCTTCGCCCGTCGTTTCTATTTTAGTTCTCACTTCTTCTAATCCGTTACTCTGACTCGTTACTCAGTATTCGCATCCAGCTGAAATAAATCTGCTTGATACCGGTGGTTCCACTTGCTAATTTATGATTGATCCTTTAACTTAGCAATCGCATGCATTATTTTGTAAGAGCATAACAACTCTCCGATGCTTTTGTTTCATTAAGAAGGGCTAAAGGTACTCTACGTATTCGTATCATAAACTTCCCCGCTTTTAGATTCCATCCCTCACAACTGAATAAATAATTTTGCTACCATTAAGTTGAACAAACAACGGGTGGACAATGAGGATTTTTCAGTTAAATAACAGCTCCTTCAAAAAAAGCTAACAAATCTCCTTCAAAAGTGTGTAGATTTCTGCTGATTATTTTTTCCTCCAATCGAGCATGATGAGAAGCAATTCGAACTAGAGGTCCGGATTTCTAATTGATAGTAAGCCAGAATACATATCGGTCAAAGCTCATATCAGCGCATTGGCGCTAGGGTTAAAAGTTACCCGTATATATGTACATGCACAGCCAAATCCACATGTGTCGTTAGCGTCGCTTACCCACTTTTCGTCGCCAGGCACCAAGTAAGGCAAGCAAAACCCCGCCGGAAGGTTAAGGGGTCCATGCACGCATCCCTGCGCACCGGTGCCTAGTGGCAGCTAAGATCATGCGGTATCAATCCGCCACATCTCCAGGTCTTCTCAAAGCGACGCAGGTGACCAGCTATGGTGATGTGAAGGCATTCGAGCTCTCCTGTCAGCTCACAGGTGCCACGCCGTGGATACTTCTGACCCAACTTTAGAAGACGCTCCTCACCCACTTCAACTGGCCTTTCACACTACGGTTGGTCATTGAGGTCAAAGTCGCCCTTTTTGGAACCTCCGGAACAAAGTTTTTGCTGTATCGCCTGGCACAGCAAAAGGTCCCACTGCCTGTTAAGGGCCTATTATACTTCGACGCTGTTGTCGCCGACGCGTCACCGAAGTATATCATAGGCCTTGACCCTAGTTTATACTTGCGCCGCCACGCGACGTGGCACGACAATCGTCATAGGTATAGGTTTTTCGCGCCGCCTCGTCGATATCTATTTCGACCGTGATGCAGCGCCTCGTATCGGCGCAACTACAGACTATTGCTTGGGAAGCGTTTAGTGTGCACGCGACGACCGATGAAATGAATCGATATGGGAGCTTACCATTACCACGTTGACGACGATAGCGATTTTCGCATCGGGCACGTGGGACGAAGCGTGCCGCACAAACGTGACACGTATCGTGACCCAAACTTCGTCTAAGGATAAATTTGGGATGCCAAACAGATGCGAATGTTCGTCTCAACAGTTACGGCCGGTTACCTCACCCCATAATTCTATAATTTTATTTTTGTTATTTATTTATTATTAGTTATTTATTTATAACAGTCTTGCCTCTGCACTCGTAGAGAGCGGTGGTGCTGCCGTCTACTTCCGCTTTGCAGTAAGTTATACTTTACACTTAGATGGCAAGCACTCCGATCCATCTCAACGGCCGACTTCTCCATATGTATCTTCAACGTGTGGTCCATAGCAACTGCGGAGTGACTTGCGAACTTTTGCGCAGCAGTGGAAAAGGTGAAATTTGACGTGATCGGCATATCAGAAACGAAAATGTCCGGAAGAGACGAATAAGACTCCAGAGCGGGTATACCCTGTGTTACTGTGGAACTTCGCGCAGCAGAACAAACAGCGGAGTAGGAATTTACATCCGATCGTCATTGAACCGACAAAGTAGGTGTTTCTTCCATAATGAACGCATTATCAAAGTGATAATAAGAATGAAAGCCAAGAAATCTTTGCGTGTCATCTAAATGCACGCACCTCAGTCGAGCCATAACGATGAGGAGTACGAAAACTTCCTAGATGATCTGAGCAAAATTATTGACTTAAGCAGAAGCTTACACCTAGTAATCATTGGAGATTTCAATGCCACTCCAGGAGCACGCCAACATCAGAAGCGGTTTACAGGTGTAAACGCTGCAGAACCTCGAAATTCACGAGGGAGCAGATTGGCTGAATTCTGCGAAGAGCGATGCCTGTTTATCGCAAACACGTCCTTTCAAAAGAGTGTAGTTACATGCTGGACATGGCAGAGCAGCGCCCTCGGACTGAAGAAAGAAATAGATTATGTTCTCGTACCCAGCATACGGGAAGTGAAAGATGTCAAAGTCCTTGGTTCTGCTAATGCAGGTAGTGATCACAGACTTCTTCGCTGCACCATGCGACTTCGGCAGACCAAAAGAATTGCACAGCCGCACCGCGGCACACGCATCGTGGACAAGTCCATGTTTTGCCTCCACGCTCAACAACTAATGGATACAATTCCTGTATGCAGCGAAGTCAATGAAGAGTATCGTACACTAACCACCATCACTAACACCTCCACCAACAAAGCCACACGGTATGAGTCCTTGCCTCTACGAATTTCGCAGCGTGCTAGGTAATTATTACAACATCGCAGAAAACTACGTTACCGACAAGAGTCACCTTCCCAATTGATAGAATATACTGAAGTGTGCAAACTCGTCAGAAAATCGCTCAAAGATGACCTCCACGAGCGCCACATTCCTATACTGCGAAAAGCTGTTAGAACTGGTCGACTCCGTACTGCAAAACGTGAAGGAGCCTATCTCCAGCGCCCCTTGATCATTCTTCACCGAGACTCCAGAAACCCTCCCACCAGCTGCGATCCACTTTCCGAAACTGTAGAAGCAATTCGATTATTCTACAACGCTCCCGCAGGCCCCATTGACCTCCATTTCCTTCTCAGAGAAGTTGAGGATGCACTGAAGAGCAGCAAAGCACGCTCCTCTCTCGGCTCTGATAAAGTACAGTCGAGTGTACTACGCCCTCTCTCATGCATGCTCTCCAATCGTCTGTGCCACTTCCTCAACTCCATCCTCTCCACAAAAGACGTGCCAAGAGAATATGCCTTCTCCGATACCATCCTACCCTATAAAAAAGGAGACGCATTAGATGTTGCGAATTACAGACCAATCTCACTACTATCAACGGTATACAAGATTATGACAAAAATTTTCAATGAACGACTGACAAAGATTGTCAATGACTGCAACATCCTTCCCGAAGAGCAAACTGGATTTCGAAAAAATTTCTCACAGATCATCACATCCACACTTTGAACATTCTGCAAGAAATAGCTTACGAGTTCATTATTAAATGTTGTGCGGTGTTCATAGATTTAAGAAAGCCTTTGATACCATCGAACTACCAGCGGTGTTGGAGGCTTTGAAAAACTTTAAAATCAAGGATAACCTGGTCAAAGCTATTCAACTGCTTTATGCAAACGGAAGTGCTGCTGTGAAGGTGGGACCAAGTTATGTTGAGCTGAACATTCAAAAAGGTGTTCGACAAGGAGATTCTCTTTCACCGCTACTTTTCGTGTTAACACTTCAACACGTGCTGAATGCAGTCAACTGGCGAAATAGAGGTTTCCGAATGAATTACAAGAAGCTTTCATACCTCTCACATGCTGATGATATTGCATTGCTTGCTCATGACTGTGATGAACTACAAACCATGGCAGAAGATCTAGCAGAGATGTCAGGTCGAGTCGGATTAGAAATGAATTACTCGAAAACCAAGTGGATGAACCTTGGTATTCCAACAACCGACACGGAAGAGAATGTAATACAGAATAATGGAGATATATTATGGAAGGTGTCAACGAATTTATTTACCTTTGATAGCTCTTGTCAAACCCACGCAACCCACAAAAAGAGATTCAGAGAAGGATTCAAGCAGAAAGAGGAGTCTATTTTAAATATCAACTGTTTCTTCGCTCTAAGGCCGTCGAAGTCTAGCTGAAAAAGAAGCTCATTAATTCTTGCGTGCTCCCTGCTGTTCTATATGGTTGCGAAACGTGGTCTGGTCAAAAGAGACTGCTATAAGACTACGATCCGCACAACGAAGACTTGAAAGAACAATTCTTGGTGTTTGTTTAGGCGATAAAATACGGTCAAGAGTTATTCGCCACAGATCAGGACTCAAGGATTGGATTCACCATGCGCTCAAAAGAAAGTGGCTGTTCGCAAATAAGCTCTGTAGAAACGAACGTTGCTGGGCACGCATTGCAGCTGATTGGATCCCTGATAAAAAACGAAGTAAAGGGAGACCAAGAACAAGATGGCTGGACGACATCGCAAGATACAGAGGGACAAGGACAAAAGAAACCATGAAAAACTGGGCCGCTCTGATTGAAGGGAATCCGAACAGGAACGCTGAACCCGTTGCGATAAAAGAGATGTAATCACCACCTATATATATTTTCTTGTTATATATTATTATATATTTTTTATATTTTGTTATATATATGCATTTCTTTTTTCATTATGAATTTTGTCAATTTTTAGGTCGTTGAAGTGAAAAGTGAAAAAGTGAAAAAGTAGCCATTTGCGCACTTGTTCTCTCCGCTTAGGTTTGTAATTTTTGCGCAGTTTTTTATAGCACTTGGAAGACAATGTTCTGCACTACAAGAATATGTGTTGGTCCTATTTTCTCACTTGCCCTTTATTGATTTTTAGGCCATCAAATTGGGAATTCCGACTTTCCCGTCCGAAATTTTACTAAAGCTCCGGTTTTGTGGTTGAACTTTTTGCTTGGTGTTATATGTCGTTTGGAAGAGGATGTCTTACTCAGTAAGAATTTGTGTCGCATTTATTGACTCACGCTGATTTCAGCCGAATATCAACAACTGAAGAAGGAGAAGGAGTTGATGGTGGAGACGACTTTTCTCTTTTTGGCATTTTGTTGATATTCAATAGAAATCAATAAACGCGACAAATATTCTTATAGAGCAAGTGATATTCTCTTTCGAACGACACATAACACCAGCCCAAAAAGTCCAACCACAGAGCAGGAGCTGTCGGCGAAAATAACCACCCTCCTTCGGACGTCCCAATTTGATGACCTAAAAATCAATAA
>OX377206.1:64920946-64965374 GCA_947396885.1 Heligmosomoides polygyrus polygyrus | reverse complement strand
TTTCCGATTTCCGTGGAACACTGCGAGAAGACGGGGCGAGCTAACGGCATCAGAATCCATATTTGAACAGAGCACTTAAGGTACTTTACGGCGCCGGGATCAGAACTTCTCAACTGCCTAAACTGCCTTAGCGCCATCTGCCGTTTTAGGGCGGCGGGCTTAGCGGTTGCAGTTTCCTGCCCTCTTACTCGCCCATATTTGGGTTTCCGACACTCCCGGTAACACGGTTTTATTCATAACGAAAAGCTCTATCGAATGGTGTCACTCTCGACCAATTTAAAAAAAAAATCGATTTTTCGACAATATCGAGGACGTGGGTGCTTTAGGCCGACCCGCGCCGACGATGACGTCATCGAGAACCGGTATTTTCGAAATTGGCCAGATATCATCGTGCAAACTTCGTCCAAAATTATCTAGCGGTTATTTGGGGCGCTGATTACGAATCCGACGTTCGTTTTTGAAAATTCCGCAGACTTGAGCAGGTTACTTCCCGTTTGAGGGTGGTCGGGTCAGGATCACCGATCACCCTCAGTTATCGGTATGAGCGGTCCCCTTCCGTAACCGTCCAAATGTACTTCGGCATCGTGTTTGGCACCTCGAATAAGTCCCCGACCCTGTACGAATTTCGAGCAAAATCGATGACCCTGACCTGACCACCATCAGTTATCCAGAAAAAATCCAAAACCAACCGAATTCGACGGAATTTTCAAAAACGGACGTCGGATTCGTAATCAGCGCCCCAAATAACCGCTAGACGATTTTGGACGCAGTTTGCACGAGGAAATTTGGCCAATTTCGAAAATATCGGTTTTCGATGACGTCATCACCCGCGCAGCTCGGCCTAGCGCGCCCACGTCCTCGATGGGATATTGTCAAAAAATCGATATTGCCTAAATCGTTCGAAATTGATAGCATTCGATAGAGATGTTCAAGCAGAACAGAAAGGTGTTATTGGGAGTGTCGAAAACCCAAATATGGGCGAGTAAGAGGGCAGGAAACTTCAACCGCTAAGTCCGCTGCCCTAAAACGGCAGCTGGGGCTAAGGCAGTTTAGGCAGGTAAGGAGCTCTGAACACGTCACCGTAAAGTGCCTTAAGTGCTCTGTTCGCATGCGCATTCTGACGCCGTTAGCTCCCCACGTCTTCTCGCAGTGGTCCACGGAATTCGGAAAAAAATGCGTCACGCAAGCCTCACCTGCATTTTCGCAGCCCTATAACATTGCTCCCTCCTATGCTAAACCATTCTGCTTTAGCGTACTAACAGACCACTCGACTGTCTACAAAACCTACTTGCTGCAACCTGAAAGGTTCCAACTTGACAGAGCTATTGCGCTTCGAACACGCCCGTGAGTGCAATTTAGCGCAACAACGGTAGATGTTCTCCGCGCTGTTGCTCGTCCAGATTACAGCTTTCCCAGTCTAAATGACACCGTTCAATTCAGCATGAGAAGCTCCATCGAATGGTATCAAGCGTGGCCCAACTCGAAGACATCGAATTTTCGATGACGTCATCGTCCTTCCGCCGCGGCCTCGTCCTCGATGCGAAACAGTCAAAAATTGATGTTTCCAAAATCGGTCGATATTGATACCGCTCGATAGCGCTTTCCATGCTGAACGGAACGGTGCCATTGCGAGTTTCGAAGACTCAAATCTGGGCGAGTAGGAGCGCAAGAAACTCTAACCGCTAGGTTTCGCCGCTCTAAAACGGCAGCTGAGGCTAGGCAGTTTGGGCAGCTGAGGAGCTATGAGCCCATCACCGTAAAGTACCTTAGGCGCTCTGTTCGCGTACGCATTTTAAGGCCGTTAGCTTGTGGCGTCTTCTCGCAGTGGTCCACGGAAATCGGAAAAAAATGCTTCACACAAGCCTCACCGGCATTTTCGCAGCCCTATAACATTGCCCCCTCCTATGCTAAACCATTCTGCTTTGGCGTGCTAGCAGACCGTTCGACTGCCTACAAGACCCACAAGCTGCAACCTGAAAGGTTCCAACTTGACAGAGCTATTGTGCTCCGAAGACGCCCGCGCTTGCAATTTGCGAGCGGTCGCCCCCCCCCTCGATTGAAAGGTTCGATTCTGTATGCATTGTTCATGGCGCACTCCAAAGGTTCGCTGGACAGCCTTGAAGCAATTCCTGAGTAGGACGGCAAGAAATTTCTGATAAGACTCCCCAAACGCTCAGTCTACAAGCTGTCCCCCCCCCCACTCGATTGAAAGGTTCTATTCTCTATGCATTGTTCACGGTGCACACCAAAGTTTCGCTGGGACAGATTGGAGCTAATTCTGACTGGGGTGGCGGGGAATTTCTGATAACATTCTCCACGGCTCGAAATAGTCTTGAAAACGTCGCAGTTCCCAGTGAGAGAAGATAGAAGCGCAGGGGACATGCGCTTGCCCACTCGATTGATAGGTTAGGTTCTGTGTGCATTGTGCACGGCGCACTCTCGGGGCATTCCTTGCATGACAGAGCACTGGCGACGTACGCCATCTTTGAGATACTCCGAAAGCACGCATATCCTGGGAAATAAGCTGCTCTAATCGCCCGTCCAGCCAATTTTGGACCACCCACGGCGAAAATGTGGGGGTTCCGATAAAGTTTTTTACATGTTTGTGTAGACCTCGAAGAGTCAAATCGAATGATTCTAACCTTTTTTCAAAAAACCTAAAACTGAAGGAGTTATGAGCGTGCGACGCTTTGCGACGCCATGTTGGCGTTTTTTCGCCCACTTTTGACCGTGCGGCGCGAGCGGTATTGTATGCGATGGCACTCCTATCGACTGCGCCACCGAGGCACATCTTGTGGGGTGTCATGGGTGTTGATGGGTGTTGCGCACATGTTCTCACACCTCTTTTCAGTTCTTTAAAAAAGCGTTCAGCAAAAACTCACTTTAATTCTGGACTCCGCTCACACAGCCCCACATCCTACCAAAATAGCATCGCAAAAACTCATCTTGAGTTGGGAACCTTTCCTCGTGAGACCTCCAGCAACTCAGAGCAAGTAGCGTTTGTAATCGAGTCCTAACTAGTAAAGTCCTTTCTGCCCGCATCGTCGTGATGTCGTGCTGGCATCAGCCGTTTTCACACCACGACGTCAGCACGTGCTGCTGTTTTTTTCTTTTTTGCAGCACTTTAACAGCACAATGGCAGCACATTATCAACAGAAACCGGATCTATCTTAATTTTAGGGGGTATCTTAACTTCTCTGAGTTCCTGCGAGAGATTCAGCTGTTGTCCTATGATGCGAGGGCTTTCATTTAATTTTAGAGACATGAATGTGTGGCACAGAATGACTTAAACTAACACTTAACTGACACTTCCCTCTCCCGATAGATCCCACAAACCTTTTGCTTTACATGTCATGTGATGCTGTTTGCCTAGAAAATTCTGTTGGATCCACCTCCCGCGGTTTGCATTAGTACTCGGAAAGTAGTTCGATTACTAACGCTACTTTCTCTGAGAATGTGCATAAAGGAAACATGGAGCGAATTATTCCGTGGCATGAATTGCACCTAATCCTCCACTACAGACAAGCTCAGTTACATTCCTGTAGAGATGCCGCCTTAATTGCCAAATGAAACAAATAAAGCATGGGAAGGACTGCGGCCTCTGGTAACGAACCGCATAGCCTTCTCTTTAATTATCGCTCCACATCACTTCGGCATAGAATCTAAAAATCCTAACTCCTTCATTGTGAAGACATACTGCAAAGATATACCTAAAGGACTCATATAAGCATTGAGATGTCTTACGATTGAGTTTCATCAAATCCAAATACTTTGAACTTGCTTTCATCTTCATTTTTTCGTTTGATATTGACCGCTTCCCACTGGATCCCTGTTTTGGCTCAGAAATCCTGCATACCGTTTATTGTGCCCCGTTTACATGAAGACTATGGCGGTCATGAAAGGTTCTGACAGCGGCTGTTTATTAAGAGTTTCCGCTGAAAATGCCCTTCGTCCTTTACTGACTTGCAACTATCTTGCGCAGCTAAACTGCTATTCCCTTTTTGACGATTTCAGCAATTAGCCAAAGCAATCTCATCCGCTAATAGGACGTTCTTCGTCACAAAAGTCGAAAACGAACACTTTCACGCAGTTTAGATGTTGTTCCTCCCATTGTTATAGGAATGAATGAATATGAGGTGAAGTAAGACACATAATCCACACAATTCACCACGTTTTCTTCTACGGCAAGTTAGGATAAAAGGATAAAGGATAAAGGACGGCGTTACTCAATCCCTTCTGGGATGCGCCAGCGCATTCTACTTCTACGGGATGTCGTGGAGGCGACATGAATGCGTATTTGGCCATACAATGACTTGCGGTGGCCAGCCGATGAACAAGTCAGCGCCTTATCCTTCCCAGACAAGTCTGGTACCAATTCACCGACCCCGGAGGGATGGAAGGCTTGGTTGGCCTGGGCGGGAAATCCGAACCAGGAACCTGGTATCGGGTGCACGCGACAGTCGCGCCTCCTCCGACTGCGCTACACGCGCCCTACGGCAACTTATAGTAAGAAAATGCAAATGTTCACATCCTTCTGAGTGTCACTATACTTACGTATATCATGATTGTATTCTGTAAATGTCTGGCATCTTCTAAATCGTCGTCATTGAGTCTTTTGAAGGAAACTTGCATCTTCTGCAGCTGATACACCCACCAACACATGTGCCCCAGTCTCCATGTTAGCCCAAACGCGAACGGTCTCTAACAAAAATTACAACCATAAGGGGCCTGCTCAGCACAGAAGAATTGATCAAGCTTTGCTGTATCGAGGAACTTCGAGGGCATTGGGATCAGCAAAAATCTGTAGAATACTAAGATATAAAACGTGAAATGTTTTAGATGAGCCTTGAATTCAAACCACTGATACGCTCAGAGAATTAACAGAATTCACGACCAATGTTTAGGGTTACGCCGTACTGCTGGTAATTCGCAAAGTTTGTTAAGAAAAAGTCATAGATGCGTGTCCGAATCCTCTCTCCACGTACGCTTTTACTTTTCACCTGTATCACCTGTCGTCCCGTTGATCATCGACTTGCTCGAGCGGGCGCCAGCAGCGTCTCCATTCGTCCCTGTCGCGTGCCAGAGTGGTCCAATGGATCCTCCTCGCTCGAGGGACACGAAGAGCGTCATATCGGTCGTTCAGGGCTTTCACGAAGAAGTCCGACCAACGCGTTGGTGGACGTCCTGGTGTTCTCTTGACATCGCGCGGAATCCAGTCGGTAACGGCTCTCGTCCAGCGGGTGTCTGCGAATCGCATTACGTGGCCGGCCCACCTAATTTTCGACGGCTTGGCCCACTCGACAGCGTCTCTGATGTTCGAACGTCGGCGAAGCTCGGAACTCCGGAAGCCTTCTCTCACTTGCGTGAGTCGTGTCACTCCGAGCATCGTCCTCTCGATTCCACGCTGCGCGACGCTGATCGCATGTTCATCCTGCTTCCGTATAGCCCAGGTCTCTCTTCTCTCTATGTTAGGGCAGGAAGAACAGTGGAGTCGAATAGGAGGGCACGGACTCGGACGTTCTTCTTCTTCACGACTTCTTCGACGCTCTTAAAAGCTCCCCAAGCCCCTCGTTTCCTCCTGCTAAGCTCTGGTGCTAGGTCGTTGGCCATGTTGACTTCGCGGCCCAGATACACGTAGCTGGAGCATTCCGAGATGTTCGTTCCGTTGAGCGAGAATGGGGCATCAGAAACTCGTCCGTTCCTCATGAACATCGTCTTCGTAAGATTCAGCTGCAGTTCAACGTTCTCACATACACGATCGAAGTCGGCCAGCATTCGCTCCGCCTGGCTGATGCTCGGTGTTATGAGCGCGATTTCGCCAGCGAAGCGAAGGTGATGCAGTTGCTGGCCGTCGACTTTCACTCCCATGTCCTCCCATTCTAGTTCGCGCATGACGTTTTCGAGGTTGGCGCTGAAGAGCTTCGGGGATATAGTATCCCCCTGCCGAACCCCTTTCTTCACGTCGAGGACGACGTCGTTGTAGAATGGTGAGATCTTGGTCGTGAATCCACTGTACAGCTCTCGAAGGCATCTGATGTTCTGAGTAGGAACACCCTGAGTGAGCAGGGCGTCGATGACCGCTTCAGATTTGACGGAGTCGAATGCCTTCTTCAGGTCGATGAACGTAAGGCACAGCGGCAGCTTGTACTCTCGCGACACTTCGATGAGATTCGTAATGGTGGGTATGCGGTCGATCGTGCTGAATCCTCTCTGAAATTCTGCTTGTTTCCGTGGCTGTCCTTCGTGCAGCGTTCTGCTAATCCTTTTCAGGATCACTCCAGTGAACAGCTTTTAGACTACGGACAACAGGCAGATCGGGCGATAGTTGCCAATGTCGTGCACGTCTCCCTTCTTGTACAGCAAGACGGTCCTGCTGGTCTTCCACTGGGATGGAACCTTGCACTCCGACAGGTAGCGCGTGAAGAGCCGCGCCAGGGTGTTGATGAGCGCTGGCGGAGGATCTTCAGCCGTTCGGGTCTGATCCTGTCGGGACCGGGTGCCGTACGTTTCTTCACCGATGAGATAGCGTGTCGGATCTCGGAAGGGAGAACAGAGGGGACGACGTATCCATCCTGCGGAAGATGGCGTGGGGCAGGTGGACGTGGCTATCGAGAAGATCGGAGTAGAATTCGTGGATGACCTTCTCCATGGTCCTTCTGGAAGAGGTGACGGTTCCATCAGGACGTCGGAGAGCGGCCATCTTATAGTTAGTCTTGAAGTTGGTGGGCATTGCGGATGCTCAAACCTGCCTCTGCAGCTTCTGCCAACACTTCCGCCTTTCTCTCCTTAAGATCCTCCTTTATCTCCGCTCTGCATAGCTTCGCAAGCTCGGACGTCAGTTGGTAGTTGCCTGACACTCGTGCTGCTCCACGCTTATCAGCTCGAGAGTTTCCGGAGACAGGCGTCTCTTGGTGGTATTCAAGCTCTCTGCTCCGTTTGTACTATCGCGGAGATGGTGCACGAAGCAGTCGTATTCCTCGTCGATGTTGTCCATAACGGTATCTTCCCAAAGGCCGGCAAGAGAGGTGCACATTTCCCAGTTGATGGTTGTTCTGGGACTCCTCTTCTTGAACTTCACGGCCTTCTCTCCTTGATGCGAAAAGCGGAACCTCGCGCGAAGGAGGCGGTGGTCCGATCCCGTGTAGAACTTGGGGACAACGGAAACGTCGGTTAGGCAATACTTGCGATTGAACATGATGTGGTCGATCTTGTTGTGGAACTGGCCACCGGGGATTCCCAGGTCCATCGTAGGGAGGGAGGCTTCTGGAACTGCGAGTTTCCATGGATGGTCTTGGTCGACATGATAAACTCAGACAGCCTTTCACCTTGCTCGTTCCACTCCAAACCGTGGGTTCCGATGTGAAGTTCTTCCGGCGACCTTCGTGGCCCGGTCTTGGCGTTGAAGTCGCCGACGATCACTTTGTAGAAGGTGTGATCTTCCTTGTAGAACTTCTCCAGCTCCACGTAGAAGGCTTCGACCTCTTGGTCGTCGTAGTCGGATGTTGGGGCATACGCGACGAACACAGTCAAAGCTGGCACGGAGCCTCATCGCTTCAGTCCGATTCGGCTTGTCAGAGACTCGTACGAATCGATGTTAATGGCCAAGTGCGTGTTGACGAGGACACCAACGTTGCCTCCCCTGCTGTCGCATGTTTCGAAGAACAGGAGTCGTAGGCTGCGTGTAGGGGGTGGTGTCTTCTCGTCTCGGTCAGTCCGATGACGTCGTACTTGATCTTCCTGGCTTGCATCAGGTCCTCGACGGATGCTTCCGATGCGAGCGTGCGGGCGTTGTAAGTACAGATCGTCATCCTAGTCCTTCTCAATTTGCGCAGCCTGGTTAGGCCTCGAGATTTTAGCAGCCTCTCCGTACTCGTACTTCCCATCGCTGCAGAAATGGGGGCTCTTTGGGGGTCAGGGGAGTGAGGCCCTTTAGTGCTACTGTTTTTGACTGGAATACACACGGGCAGCTAGTCGGGCTCTGTCGTGCAGGCGAAGATCCGTGCAGCCAGCCAGACTGCCCGAAGGGACAGGGCGAAACTTAAGGCGACCTCGAATCGCCTTAGGCCTGAGTTATACTCCCGCGGGAGCATCCGCGGAAGGGCGGGAATCGCGCCGAGACTCCTCACCTGGCCAATCGCCGCGCCTCGCCACGCCCGCCTCCGCCGTGCACCATTGGTCCGCGGACGTTCCGCGGATGCTCCCGCGGGAGTATAACAGAGGCCTTACATGTACTCCCAGTCTACCGAGTGCAAGTTTTTGGTCGGGCCGACACAGTTACAATCCGCCCAGGCGCGAACACATCCACGCACACTATGCATGAACATGCCGCTCCCACGCACAAGGAACGCGTCGACCCGACACAGCAGGAGCAAGGAGTCCACCCCTGCATTCGACCTGCGTCTTTGGGCAGTACACGGTCGCATTTGGTTCGCGTTTTCGTACCCCTATCCACCACCCGGGGATGCGCCACGTGGCCTTGCGACAAGCGGCCTGAGATCCCTCTTAACAAGAGAGCCCGAAGGCTCTCTATCGAGGGAGATCCGTGGAGCCCGTGGAGGCTTTTACTTTTACTCTCACTTTATTCATATTTTCTTTTACATGAAGAAAGCATAAAAAGGCGAGACCATCAAGAGTATTTTTCACTGAGGAGTACGAGTTTTTCTTGCTACTTTTCCCTACTTTCCATCACGCATCTCGTTTATCCTCTGACACCTGGTGAAAAACCTATCATTCCAGCTCAATTTTCGAATTTGACATATGCTTGTTCTTAAAAATTACACGGAGCATGAACTTGCAGGGTGCACCTCACTTCAGTTCCTAAAGGACTCACGCAGATGCGATGTCTAGTAGTGCTACTGGCCACATTTGTGGTCATCTCTGGCGACGACAACGGTGACGAGAGATCGCTGCTCGATCGTATACAAGAACAGACGAAAAACGTACAAAATGGCTTCAGCGCTGACGAAGATGACAGGGAGGAGAACGACGAGGATGATCAGAGGGATAAGAGCGCCAGCGTCTACAACTTTCTCTACAAACGTCTCAAGCAGGACGCGAATGGAAAACCGAAAAAGAAACGCCTCACACCCAACGTCTACATGATTCCAGGTCAGAGTACCTCGTTTCAACTGCGCATAGAAATCGGCTATGAATGAAAATAGGCGTCTTGGGGAAAAAAGCGGCGGGCGGCACCATAAAGCAAGTCGAGTTGGTGCTGGCAAGCGAACAGGTGCACATAAAATATTAGGTTGGTTCATAAATTTTGCAACAAAATTTGTCTTCCAGCAAAAACAATATTATACTTCAAAAGGAAAATGATAGACTCAAACGAAGTAATTGCCGTTATTCTCAACGAGTTTTTTCCGCTTATCATGAACTGAGTAGATTACATTTCCGTAGAATTTGGTCGGTTTCGACCTGAAGAAGTCGTGTACCACCGCCGTAACCTCATCGACTTCGGCGAAGCGCCTGCCACGAAGGACGTGATCCACCGATCGAAGCAGATGGCAGTCAGACGGCGCACTGTCCGGGCTCTATGATGGTTGCTTCATTTTGGTCCAGCCCAATTCCTAAATTTTTGCCAACGTCTGAAGTGTCGTAAGCGGTCGGCCGCTGGCCTGATGGAAGAAAAATTGGCTCGTATCGACTTCTTTCTCCACTAATTGTTGCTGGATCTAGTCGAGCTGTTGGCAAAAGCGAGCGTGGAGGACGGTTTGACTACGAGGAGCAGCTTCCGCTGCACCGCACCTCTTCACGGCCTCGAAACCCACAGCAGGACCTTTTTCGGTAGAGCTCCGGTTTTGGCGTTAGAACCCCCAGTTCGTTGCGTTCCAACTATTGCTTTACGGCTTTGCAGTTGTAGTGAAGCACCCCCTTTTCATCGCTGGTAAGGATTCGATTTAGGCCCCCTCGCTTGAACCGGTGCCGGAGCTCTCATCAGTCGGAAGCACAGCGATTTATTTGGGAATCCGTCAAAGCATGAGGCACTTACGAAGGCTGTTTTGGCGACCTTCCAGACTTCTGCAGCCGACGAGCGGTGGTTCTTGGGAGGTGTGAAGAACAGCGGTCAGTCCTAGCGTGGTTTGAGAAGAATACGACTTGTCGGCTTGGCGCAGGGAGTGATTTGACCTTGTTACATTTTTGGGAGGAGAGGAACTTCTGATGTCATCTACAATAAGTTATTCGGTTAGGAGTGAACTTGCCGGTGACTTCCTGAATATGCTTGTCCCCCGTCGCTAGGTTGCTGCCGAGCTTGAACTAATTGAAAATGAGATCACTCACTTCTCACTTTGAGTGATCATCGTTCTTGAGAACAAAACTTTTCAATGACGCAACGACAATTAACGATTCATAACTGAAAATAATCGCTAGGACTCCCAAACAAAATCTAATACTTCAGCGGGTTTACTTTGAATTCCAGAAAAAAAAACAGAAATGTTGCAAAATTTATGACTCAACCTAATAGCTAGACAACAACAGTTGCACGAGAGCCTTTCACTCTGAAATGTGTAGGACATCAGAAGCTTGCGCTCAAATGGGCGAGAAGTTTGAAATGAAGAGAGTTACAAGCTATACGTTTAGACATGAAGAACGCCCACCACTGGTGTCCGCGCAGACGTTCGGCGATCCTCGACCCACATCGTAGTTCTTGCACAAAATACGGTGGATAATCTCTAGCTTTCATCAGTGAATAGTGCATGGACAACGAACACTTATAAGCCAGAATGCCACGGTACGGAATCTCACAACTTCGAATAGACTCAGTGCGTAGCTGGTGCAGGTCTTCCCCGTCAATGATAATATCCTAACTTCACATTGCTCTGTATCCAATGTCTTTCCTGCGCGCTGCTTCCATGATTACCTCGATAGACTACGTCAGGCTGTGAAGAAGAGATCGCGCCGAAACGATGGGCAGTAAATCCTTTTATCGAACCCGTGATCAGGTAAGGGCAATACTTCACGTCAGGATTCGTCAGGATGAGAGTCAACCCACGCACTTCTCAACATCTTCACTGTCACCAACTGTTCAGCAAGAGCGCCTAATGGTTGTGAACCTGCCAATTCACAGCTTTGCCCGATTAAAGCGAAAGCGCGAGTTCTCAAGTTCCGTTCAGCTCCCATGACGACCCTCTTAAACACAACCCGCTCGCATACTCCGAAGCAACCAAATAGGATCCAATCGTCGGGGGTTGACAAACTCAGTTTGGCAGCGGCACGGCATCATGTTTTGAGACTTGGTATGCAGCATACGCTAAAATGCGAACGAACGTTTGACTCACCTTGATAAAAAAAGGCACCAGAATACCTACCTGTCTGTCCTTCCGTCTGTCCGTCCGTCCGTCTGTCCGTCTGTCCGTCCGTCTGTTCGTCCGTCTGTCCATCCGTCCTTCCTTCGGTCCATCTAGCTTTTCATAGACGTCGAGTGACAGGCGTCCGGATTGAGATGAGGTGTGACCCAGGTCGTGTCGCGTGCGTCAGAAGACGTGTCGCCGATGTCGCGCAAAGGGCATCTGGGTTGAGAAGACATCTCACCGTCGGCGTTCAACAGGCGTCCGGGTTCAGGAGTTGTGTCACTCATGTCGCGCAGTGGGTGTCTAGGTTCAGACGAGGTGTCACCGATGTCCCCCAAGTGGTGTCTGGATTCAGACGACGTGTCACCGATGTCGCGCAAAAGACGAACGGTTTGAAAAGACGTGTTACCGACGTCGCTCGACAGGCGTGCGGGTTCAGGAGTTGTGCCACCCATGTCACGCGGTCGGTGTCTAGGTTCAGAAGAGGTGTCACCGATGTCGCGGAATGGATGCTTGGGTTAAGAAGGGGTCTTATCGATATCGTGCAAGGGGTGTCCCGGTTCAGACGCCATGTCACCGATGTGTGACCAGTGAAGGAGATCAGTAATGGGGGACCAGCAAAGGATGGTCCAGTAATGGGGGGGGGGGAAGTGGAAAGAAGGAGGACCAATGAAGAGAGGACCACTAAGGGGACCACTTCAGGGGAGGGTCCGGTGAGGGGGGACCTGTAACGGGGAGGAGGGACCAGTGAAGAGGGGACCACTAAGGGGGACCACTGCAAGGGAGGGTCCAGTAATGGGGGAGGGTGGGGGTGGGAATGGAAAGAAGGAGGACCTGTGAAGAGGGGACCACAGGAGGGACCACTTCAGGGGGGGGGGTCCGGTGAGGGGGGACCAGTAAGGGGGGGGGGCGAGTGGTGAAGGAGGCCCAGTGAAGAGGGGACCAGTATAAAGGGGAGGGAGAGACGGTAAAGGGGACCAGTGAAGATGGGACCACTGAAGGAGGGGGTCCAGTGAAGGGGACCAGTAACGGCGGATTATGATTTTTTATCACTATCGTCCAACGGGCATCAATCATCAGAAGACGTGCTGTTGACGTCGTTACACGTGCGTTGGGGCTCAGCATATGTATCACAGACAAGACATTTCCTCCGATAACTAACCATTCTCCTTACCCTCACTCTCAACGATATCAACATGCATCCGGATCCAGAACACGTGACTCAGACGTCGTACATCGTGCGTGCAGGTCCAGAAGTCGTGCCACAGATCATACTTTGCACAGCATTCGTAAGAAGATCTTTTAAAGGCTTCGTTCGACAAGTTTGTGTACTTGACTCTCACTACGCCTTTATTTCTTTTTATTTCACTTCTTGCTGTCGGACGGTTAACGGTATCGAGCGGTCTACCGACACCCATTGGTTTCATTTATGTTTCCGCAGATCAAGCACCTTGGGTTGAGACTCCTACAGTCTGTTCCTCAGGAATTAGTAGAACAGGTATGTACTTCGGAGAATGAAATGAAAGTAAGAGGGCCTAAAGAAGAAAAGAACACGGTCGGGTGTTCATACTCGGGGTTTGGGGGCGAAGCCCCTAGCCAGACATTTGGCGGCCGCGAGGCCGCTGAACGTCTGGTGTATAAATAAATAAGTTTTTATCCTAAATTATTCCATCTCTGGAAAACCGTTCGGTTGGGTTTTTCCTACTCTTTCAAGAAACACATGTGGACGTCGCTCTATTTTTTTTAGCTGGTCTTTTCCGGGGCTCCGTAAAATCACGAACTGACGCGACTATAGAGTCATCGTGCTTTACGAATTTAAATTGGGACATTCTGTATCAGAAGCATCCCGTAACCTAGCAGCGCTTTTGGGACGGAATGCCTTTGCGAAAGAACGGTGAGGCTCTGCTTCAAAGAATTCGCTGCTGGCGATTTTGATCTCGAAGAAAAACCGAGTCGCGGGCGCAGGTCACTTGATGACGAAGTTTTGAGGAGAGCCGTCGAAGCTAATCCGGAGACGAATACCCATACGTTAGCAGAAGACTTTGGAGCACATTATGGTACGGGAGCAAGACATTTTTCGAGAATCGGCAAGTTGAAGAAGACGTCGAAATGGGTACCTCATGAGCTGACCGATGAGCAGCCTCTGACACGTTTCGACACTTGCTCCAATCTTCTAGCTCGCTTCAAAAATGAGCCTTTTGTAAGCCGTGTTATAACTGTAGACGAGAAATGAGCCCTGCAAGATAACAGGAAGCGAAGATTTGTCTGAGTAAATAAGGATGTTCCTCCAACATCCTTTCCTATACCCGACTTTCACCCTAAACAAGTTATGCTTACTTTGTGGAGGTGTTGTGAAGGTGTAATCCACTTCAGCTTCTTGCAATCTGGCCAGGCAGCTACAGCAGAGTCTTACTGCTGTGATTTAGACCAAATGTATGAGAAGTTGCAAAATTGTGGCCGGCAGTGGTGAATAGAGGAGGGCCGCTCCTGTTGCAGGGCAACGCAAGGCCACACTGCTCACAAATCACTCGATTGACCCATTCAGGGGCCGGATTCATCAACGACTTACCCGCGAGTATAGGGGATAGAGATACCTGCAACGAAACATGCGTCTCTGACTCCTGCTTTATCTCTACCTAACTCTTATGTCTACCTCCTATACCCCGCATACCCAAGGGTTTAATTGTTGATGAATCCGGTCCCAGGTATCGAAGTTCCCCCTCACCCACCACATTCTCCCGACCTTTCTCCAACTGACCATTACTTTTTCCGAGCTCTTGGTTCTCATTTGCGCCAGAAGCAATTAACTAAAATGGCCGATGTTGAATGTGCCCTCCTTGATTTCGTTATTTCCTGTGATCTATTTTTTATTGTAAAGGATTAGACTCATTACGTGTTCGTTGGAAAAATTGTTTAGATTCTGGTGATTTTTACTTCGATTAATAAAGTTGTGTTTAAGCTGAGTTATAGTATTTTGAAGCAAGCGGCCTTTTTGGGGATTAATTTTGCGACAGCCTGATAGCTGGATTTCAGTTTAAATTTATGCGTCGTCCTTAATTCCTAAACACTTTCCCTTCATAATGTCATTTTTTGGAAAGATTTGGGAGATTCCCTTTGGGGAAGACGCGGAATCCATTCGTGTACGAGAGGTTTTGTAGAATATCTTCCGGCAGTTCATGGTTCCTAACACCCGTAACTTCTTGGCGCAGCTAATACATGCTTTTTGTTTTTATTTTTCTCAGAAACGGGGGAGGGTTTATTATTTATCTTCACCCTTAACTTTATACTTAGCAATAAACAGAGTTATGACTGGCTGAGCTCAAATGTTGAAAACGGGAGACTTCCGGTACGATCTAAAATTATAATGTGGAAGGAACAAGTGCCAAGAATGATGCGTGCGCTTAAAAGGCAAGTACTCTAACGATTAGACGGCCAACTTTTTATGCCCAGAGTATCGAAGAGCTGGTAGGAGAATTGCTTGTGACGGGTGGCATTCCGTTGGCCAACAATTGTTCTTTGAATGCCCCGTACGAGGCAAGATCCACACGCCCGTCTTCAAACAGAACGCATGGCTCATTCCGGAAATGTTTGCTTTAGAGCACCTAGTTCTGCACACTTAAAATGTAATTGTTGGATCGCGCACTACATTAGTATTCTATTAAAAAATTATAGTAGAGCGTGGGAAAAGTCGAACAAACCTTGTAGCTCCGTATCACACAACATGGATTTTTTCGAAAAAAAAAGACAACCAAAAAAGCCGTTGGCGGAAGGAGCAAGAACCAATGCAACCATGGTGCCGCAGTGTGATGATGAGGTTGTCGACTATTATTTTTAAAATTCCATCACAACCGATTTTCAGGACCACAGGAGCCGCTTCCGGGACGCTCACATCTTGGCGACTACTGGCCGGTTTTTCCATTTCAGAATCAGTTCTCCGGTGGACTCGACTTGGATCCATCAATATCGCGGGTACGGGATCAACATTTAATGGGTTGGTTAGCGAATGCATGGAGGGCATGCCGCAACCATGCCGGTTACGTAGCAGACCATGTGTGAGAAGAAGATTCATCAAAGAGACCAACCAGCTATTGTTGGATGCGGTTTTAAAAGCCCTAGGTGCAAGCATTTGATCACGTTGATACCGCATGGTGTGACAAGGATTTGAGCAATGCTTTAGATCACAGATGGCCTTGAAAACAACCACATAAGAGCTGCCCTCACTAAAATTTAATGGAATGTTTCCGAACTGAGTTCTAGCTTCCTGAGATGCTGGCAGCCTGTCGTCACCTAAGATTTTAAAAACGTGATCACCTTTTCATCCCGGCTCGCAATTACGACTTGTGAGACACTGTTTTTTTCCTTCCGAAGAAGAAAAATTGATAGTGATAGTGTTGGTAACTCACGACTTCACATCGAAAAACAACTCTGTTGCTAGCTGACCTAGGAGGAATAGGGAGTAGGGAGAATAGACCAAACGCCGATAAGTGGTGATCGCGACAATAAAGGATATTCGAAGAGCTTCGGCTGTCAGCAACCGCGGATGATCTGCTTTAAAGGGTTTTATTTCTCGTCGAGCATCACGGTAGCAACATCTATGGAGGTGTGCATGAACATCACAAACTTGCAGACCATGATGGATAGTTTTTAGCCCACCTCAGTTGCCCTTGCAAGGATTGGAGCTCTGTGCTAATAACGCGGTTTTCGGCCGTTCAAGATGCGTTAAAGTTTACCAGTACCGTCACTTAATGAACCTACATAATTGAAGCACATCGGAGGTGATCTCAACATTGCTGTGCCGTCATGGGGTATGCTCGATATCTATGGGCGCTTCTTCAACAGGTATCATACATTGGCTAATAGTGTCGCTTTCACATGTGATTACGGGAGCCTCTTCGCAGAATTCATGACACCACCACAAAATTCGGATACCTGAACTATCCGGTGAACATGCTGGACTTGGAGAAGGAGGACTTCGTCAAGCTGATGAGCGATCCATCACTGCAGTATAACAGAAGTGAGTGTCGTTAGGTTCCTCCGAATTTGTTAAATCACTAATTATGTTGTTGGGAAACCGCAAGATGTATTCAGATAGAGAGAAATTTATGTCGTTATACGAAAGTCTTTCCCTTAGCGAATTCCCTCTTTTTAACTACACATTTGCAATGACTCTCCACTAGAATGATGCGCTTACATTTCAATCGAAAAATCGCTTCAAACCTATTGGCGGCACGGATGGAAGAGTATTCGTTGAGCGACAGATTTCTTACGCTACATAAGATCTCTTGCTCAAACGGTAGGTACTGTAAAAATTTCGAATATTCGATTGTTCTCGGATACTAATATTTTTCGAGTATTCGAATTCGAATATATTCGAAAAACGCGATTTTTCTGAATACTCGAGTTCGAACACATTCGAGAAACACGATTTTTCGAATACTCGAAGTCGAATGAAAAATCAGGCTGCATGATAGACATGATAGACGACGGCCCAGAAGAAAAAGTGGAACCAATACATAACGGATCCCTTCCTAGTTAAGCACGAGGTTTTTTTTCGACAGGCCTCTTATAGACCCTCCTTGCGCAGCGTAAAAATGAGGTTAAGACATACACATAGTGGAATCAAAGGGCTTACGGAAGCGTCTAATTTTCTTGTTTGATGGAAGACGAATTTTCCTCAAAAGAGTACTTGTGTGTTGCAAAGTGCTGCTCATGAGGAACACACGAAACGTGTGCAGGACACAATCTGCTTAAGCCACTGCAAGCTTCTAGGTCACTTGAAAACAACAACTTTTGGAATTGCGAACTGACTGACTGTTCGAGAAATTTACGAAACAATGTTTTCGACTAACGGCAGCTAATGACAGACTGACGACGAAATATTGTATTTAAATCTGTAGCAAATCTGTCATGGCTTCCCAAACAGCTTGAGTGGAATGCAAAATTGGTCCAGATCAAATTAACCTTTATGTCTACGCTCTAACGAAGGAAGGGTCTGATGCGTATTTATTCAAGTTCCTTTTGTAAGTTTTCGAGTATTTACGGTACTCCTGCTTCATGACGGCCACTTCTGCAATCAAGCGTATGTCTGAACTGGGAGAGCGAGTCGTATTGGAAGAATCCCCACCCTCAATTAGAATAAAAAGGTGTTTCTTTTTTGCCAAGTCGTTAAACCCGAGGAGTACTGGGAAGTTACTATGGAGTCCGCGCCTCACTTGCGCAGGGGGTCGTATACACCCTCGATGCCACAGTCGGCAAGCGGCACTGGGCGCAGTGGGGTTTTGCGGTGTTTCATGCTAGGGAGGCCGGAGTTCGCTTCTTTTGCGTTGCAGTGTTCTTGAACTGACTTTCAACTGACTGGTTGAGATTTGAGGGGTCCCGATGTCTGCAGTTTTAAACACAGTAACCTTCTTGACTGCCATCCGGTTTTTAACCAAAAGGCAATGAGAAAGGTATTCATCATGATGATGTATGAACGCTAAACACGAGTGATACACAGGCACAAAGCGTACGAAGCAGAAGGACTAATATCACAAATACGGAGCGTATAAAAGCCGCAGGCTCCTCACAGCTTGCTTCCCTACACGAACCAATGACTTCGTTCCATCCTGTTCGGGTTTTTCAAAGAGACCAGAATGCGACGTCGTAAAATCGACTTCTAGCGATATAATGTAACTGAAACTATCGGTTGTCGTCAGGGAAGCGAAGATGGTGTGGCTGCCGACCGTCGATCTTCACGAGCGACTTTATGTAACTTATCGGCTGGCTGAACCAATATGGCATAGTGCGAACACTCAAGGTCTCCCCTCGGGGTGCGGTAGCTTGAATCGCCACGTGATTCGAGAAGCCGGCCCTTGAGTCCACAATAAGAGTACAGCTATGTGGCATCTGTGAAGCGAAGACATGCTCAAAGAAGGAGAGTATAATAGAAGAGCATAGGAGGAGAGCAGAGCATGTTGAATACCTTTCTCGTTACCTTTTGGTCAAAAGTCGTTAAGTAATAAACAAGTCGCAAAAACGTTACTATCCACAGTGGAGTAGGATATCGTGAAGCTGTTGAGCCAAGATTGTTATCGAAGCTTTATTCGGCTTACGTTTCGGCGTAACCGCCTTCTTCAGAGCCTGGAAAAGTCAAAAAGAGTTTGAGAAATTACTCGTCCAAGGACCATTTCTAGCTACAGGAGTCTCAAAAATTAATGAGAGAATGAAAACGAATAGGGAGTAGGGCAACCCGACTGACCTTATGGAAACAGCCGAAAGGCTGGATCGTCACCCTCGAATGGAGAACGACTGGGTGAATGAACTCTCCCTTCGGGTCAGCCCCTCAGCGGCCCTCTGGCTGGCGCCCTCCCGGGTCAAGCCCACAGAGGTCGGCAAATGGGGCCAGCTCCTGGGTTACGGCCACCCGTTCCTCTCTCCTATTGATCGCGGGATTCTTGAACGCAATCCACAACGCCTCCAGGGTTTTGCGCGCCGCGATATCGAACTCGCGCGCTAGGATCGTCACCGCTATCCCAACCACTGCGCCACTGTGACTTCGCAGTCTGTGTTCCCCCAAGGGCGTGGAGATCTTGCACTTGTCCAGTCCATCCACGTGCTGCTTCACTCTGACCCAAAGAGGCCTGCCCGTCTCACCGATGTATTCCTCGTTGCATTGACTGCAAGTTATGAGGTACACCGTTCCCGGGACTCTACAGTCGCCTTCCTTACCGTACGGGCAGACCATGCAGGAAGGAGTAGTACACGCGCTGTCATAGAGACGGTTTCTAACAAGCTGCGCCTTAAGGTTGGCAGGGGGTATCTCAACGACCCTTACGAGGTCGTCTAGCTCGGCCTTGCGAACACAGTCCCGAACTTGGGCGCTGAGTGCATCCGTTATGAAGGGCACTGAAAAAGGAACCTTGTTGCGTTCTTGAGCGCTACGTGTTCGAGCTGCTGACGGTCTACGACCTCTCTTCGGCATGTTGTCGGGCACATCCCCATTTGACAAAGCAATGCGAGAAGCCATTTTCATCGATGAAGATTTCAACTCGTCATCGGAAGACACTAATGCAGCTGTGCGGAACATGTTCTGAACAATGGCCCTTTTAGTTGTGCGAGGTGTGCAGAACGGAAGTGCACTATGATGTTCTTGTTACTAGGTTTCCGATACCACCTAGTTTGGAAGGTGCTCTGGGAGAGACGGACTTCAGCGTTCAGGAACGGCAGCCAATGATTTGTCGGCTTCTCCCTTGTGAGCCTAATGTGCTCCGCTTGATGATTGAGCAAATCGAAACAGGTGTCCATTTCGGTTTGCGTGGGACATACGATAAAACAATCATCAATATACCGACAATACAGCAAGGGTCTGCGTTCCAGAACGGGTCTCTCTATTTTAGACATAAAAGCTATGGCTAACACAGGAGCCAGACGCTGACCCATGGCCAACCCTCTGACCTGCCTGTAGTACTCATTGGACCACTTGAAGATGTTACACTGAAGACACTCATTTATGAGTGTCATTACCTGAGTCACACTTAGTCCAAAAAGTACAATCTGGTCCTGATGTTCCATGATAATTTCATGGACAGCCTGCATAGCATTGTCATTGGAGACATTCGTGTACTGTGACGTGACATCAAATGACTCCATCACAGAGCTACCTTCCGGGACTGTGTTTCGAAGTTTACCCAAAAAGGCAGCGGTGTTAGGAAGGTGGGCAGGTACGTACTTCAGAAGCTGCGTTGGAACTAGGTTCAGCAGCCAGGAAATACGATCTGCAGGGCCACCAACGCTGCTTATGACAACATGCCGAAGAGAGGTCGTAGACCGTCAGCAGCTCGAACACGTAGCGCTCAAGAACGCAACAAGGTTCCTTTTTCAGTGCCCTTCATAACGGACACTGCACTCAGCGCCCAAGTTCGGGACTGTGTTCGCAAGGCCGAGCTAGACGACCTCGTAAGGGTCGTTGAGATACCCCCTGCCAACCTTAAGGCGCAGCTTGTTAGAAACCGTCTCTATGACAGCGCGTGTACTACTCCTTCCTGCATGGTCTGCCCGTACGGTAAGGAAGGCGACTGTAGAGTCCCGGGAACGGTGTACCTCATAACTTGCAGTCAATGCAACGAGGAATACATCGGTGAGACGAGAAAAAAAATTCAAGAATCCCGCGATCAATAGGAGAGAGGAACGGGTGGCCGTAACCCAGGAGCTGGCCCCATTTGCCGATCTCTGTGGGCTTGACCCGGGAGGGCGCCAGCCGGAGGGCCGCTGAGGGGCTGACCCGAAGGGAGAGTTCATTCACCCAGTCGTTCTCCATTCGAGGGTGACGATCCAGCCTTTCGGCTGTTTCCATAAGGTCAGTCGGGTTGCCCTACTCCCTATTCGTTTTCATTCTCTCATTAATTTTTGAGACTCCTATAGCTAGAAATGGTCCTTGGACGAGTAATTTCTCAAACTCTTTTTGACTTTTCCAGGCTCTGAAGAAGGCGGTTACGCCGAAACGTAAGCCGAATAAAGCTTCGATAACAATCTTGGCTCAACAGCTTCACGATATCCTACTCCACTGTTAAACGACATGCCAAGATTCAACGACAGTCGTACATGGAACATGTTACTATCCACAGCATACAGCTGGAAAATGACCAGAAAAAGCCTGAGAATTGTACAGACATCACACCCCTCAAATCTCAATTAGTCAGTTGAAGTGCAAAAATACAGCAACGAAGAACAACCAAACCCCGGCCTGCATCACGTAAAGCTACGTCATTATCCACTGCGCCCCGTACCGCCTGTTGGCACTGGCATCCCGGACGTACAAGACCCCTGTGTACGTGAGGCGCTGATTCCACAGCAACTTCAAGGGCCCAGTACTCCTCGGGTTTAGCGACTTGGCAAAAAAAGAAACAGCTTTTTATTCTAATTGAGGGTGGGGATTCTTCCTATACGACTCGCTCTCCCAGTTCAGACATGCGCCTCAGACCATTCCCTTGTAAGGCGTTCTGAAAAACCTCTCATACTCTATCAGGACGTGCTAAGAGCTGTCGCTCGTCGCTGTGTCAGAATTTACTGGCAGAAAGCAGGTGCATGTAATCAGCATAAAATAGGCGCACGAAATACTGGAAAATTTCCAAACGTCTCCAGCGAGCGCTGGAATTCAGAAGACACTGTCACAGGTCGATCCAAAAGTCATATCGATCGATGTCACCGATATTGTTATGGGTGGTTGCTTTTCTCTCAGAGTTAATCACTATTGATCGATATTATCGATGTTTTGAACGAATCCAGCGTATTGTGATTCAGAAATCCTGCTACAGATGTTGTCCAACGCGCATCTACATTCAGAAGCCCTGCCACAGATGTAAATCAGAGGACGTAATAGAGATCGGTCGGGCAATCATTTGAGTTTTTCTGTCGATGACGATTAGGCGTCCCCGATCAGTCATTCACCACTGCATCGATTCTGCGTGGTAAAAATTTTTGGCGTTCAACATTGCAAAACGTTGTGGAAGTTCTCCCTTTTGATAGAAAAGGGTTTTCAGGAAGTGACCAGAATCGATGAGGCGCTATGTATCCCGACACCGAGCCACCATCGCAACAAAGCTTCGATTCACAGATAGAGCTGTTTTGGAGATCCTAATTTTAAAAAAATTAAAACAAAAAAATAAAATTAAAACCTAACAAGCCTTTTCAAAATACGCCGATACACAAATTCTCGTTAGGCATTCGAATGACACTTTTCGAATACTCGAATAATTTTGGCTTACTGGAGAATTTTGAATATTTGAATGGCTTCGAATAACGAAAATTTTCGAGCATTTGAAATCGAATACATTCGAAAAACGCGATTTTTCTGAATACTAGAATTCGAACGCATTTGAAAAATGCGGTTCTCTGAACAATCGAGTTCGAATACATTCGAAAAACACGATTTTTTAAATACTCGAATTCGAATATTCAAATTCGAATGAAAATCATTCGAATACCTATTCGTATGGGTCATTCAAGGATTAGTATAGTTGGTGCTGAATTTTCCAGGCCTTCGGCGTTTTCTTTTTCCGCAGGTTTGAATAGCGCTCATACAAACAATTTACCACCTACTCAAGTGCAAAAGTGATGGAACAAACTGGAAACATAGAAAAACAAACCAGAGAAAGCTCTGAATTTTTAGCAGAAAACTTGCCAAAAACGAAGTTAATGCCCTAACTGTAACAAAAGCGCGTCTCCGAAACGTTTGGTTCACACGGCTCTTACTATGAGTGGAATTTCGGAGAACGATCCTATTGCACAGTGATCATCGTCGTAAAATTAGACGAACTGCCAGCCTCACAACATAACGTTCTTGAACTGAACGTAGTTTAAAACTCAATTCAGATTTCAAGTAAACAACGAAATTAGGCCTCAGCCAAACGCTAATGGTCATAACGCATACACACATCTATATATGTGTCACTGTATAATCGTGGCTTTCAGCTAACAATAGCGATTGCGGGTTTCTCAACAGCCTCGGCGGCTAACACTGGATTGAGAGAGCAGTGCTTTTGGTTTAATGGCTCAAATTCGAGGAAGCTTAACAAGCCAAGCACCATCGAATGCTTGCAAAGGACGAGCACGGACCGCATCTCTGAGCGGTCGAAACGAATCCTTTATTGTAATCCTTCACCATGCCATCGCCAGAAGCGGATGTATATTCGACCTCTGCAACTTAGGAAGGCGGCGCCTAGGGCAGTATTCGATATGCTAGCTGGCACAAGGCAGCCTCGAGAATGCAGCAGCTTAATTCTGCCGAGACAAAATTCCACGATCTACAAAATTCTGCTATCCTGCGGAGCTGGCGAGTGCAGGACGCTTGGAAAGCCGAAGCATCTGTATCCGGAAAATAGAAGACGCACTCCTATTTTGTCTTCACTGACATCAAGCTACATTCGATCATCAGTTTTATTCAGGTGTAATATAATTTCACAGCGATTATTGACCCACGGCCACATTTTCTGACGGAAGTGTGCTTCACTGTTGGGCCAAGGAGATCAGGAACGACTTCGTCGCGGCAACTAAGACAAGAAGACAGTACGGGAGGTTAGAGACGATCTCCTTCTTATGACAGTCAACAGCCTCAGTTAGCCCCTTCCTTACTTCCATTACGTTCGACTCACGCGAGCATCTCAAACCCGATTCGGACGTTTACGACGCCAAAGCGACATGGATGGCATCAGCGTTGACTGTATCCACAGAACATGTAAAGTCATGTAAATCCACAGAACATGTAAAGTCTATGACGAAAGGACAGGGAGCCGAAGGTGTGCTATGAGGAGACAACGTCTAGTGGGTAATTGTCAGTCAACCACATGACAGTGCAAGAGAAATGCTTAACCTGTTCTTCGAAAACAACGGTTTGGAAAGAAGCTGCAGATGCAAAAGAATGTCGCATACCTTTTGTCATGGCGGCCAAACCACCCACAGCAACTCATTTGTTGAGCGCGAATCGTACGTATATATTAGACTGTCACCTGGATTTCAGACGCTCAGCCACGTCTACCACTCGGAAAACTCGCGCGAACCTACGTTCCGATCAACTGTAAGCCACCGATGTGCAACCCATACCATGCCAATATGGGCTTCGGAGTATGTTTGACTCAACTCGCTCTTCGAAATGGTTGTTCACGAACTTTTCGCGGCCTTTTCTACAAAGTACAGAAGGAGACAGCAAATTAGCTTAGGTTCATTTGCTGTCTCTCACTGTACTTTCTAGATGGATAGATTTCCTTCTCGGCTTATCGCGAACAGCCCTCATTCTTCGAGTTTTTGTCGTGCCCATTTCATTGGCTGCTCTTACGCGAGATGCTTTTCTAAGCTAAATCTCAACAGGTGGAGCACGACTTTGGAGGAAACGACGGTGTTGAAGGCGATATTGACGTGCCAATCCCGATCTCGAAGGGTGTCGCCTATCGGTTCCCATTCTCCGGAAAAGTCTACGCATGTGAGTTTTAGAAAGCCAAGTCCTTCTTTCAGAACATCCTTGCATCTGCATGCTCATCCACATGTTCATGGTTACGGTATATTTCAGTCTGGGACAACGTTACTGTCACTTATGGACAAAACCTGTCGCCCGTCGATCCGTTTGCCAGTCTGTTCGAATACCAGAAGCATCGCGACCCTGGTCTGGCTATACCTCGTCGACGAAGGGAAGTGTCGTATTCGAAGAAGGTAGGATTGTTTGTTACCCATTAATGAGCTTCTGCATGTGTAATATCTCAACTGCTATGTATTTTATGACTCACTACGAGCCAAGCCGATAGCCGATCATTATTGATGACTGATATGATTGCTCGCATAATGGGAGGGTGATCGATTTGTTCCGTATTTGGTGAGCTGGCCAAGCGGTCAACATAACAGAATTATACAAACCGGACACGACTTACATGGACACGGACATAGGGGATTTAACGCATGTTGTAAATAGGAGGGTAACAACTGCAGTGTCCATCTACATGACTCCCCAAGGCAAATAATCCGTACAAGATAGTTGTTGAATATTCTAAAGCAGTCTCCAGCTTTCAGGTTTGGAGCAGAGAACCAACCAGCGCAACATACGAGGAGCACCTGAAGACGAACGGAAAGGATCGGCTAAGCCCCTTCGAGGATGACGTTGAAATAGTCGACTCACGTGGTGCCGAATTCATGCAGTCTTCCTTCTTAGACGACCAGATCCCAATCGACAACGACTGGCAAAATGAGCTCAGCGGACGACAAATGCTTTTCGATCCATTTTTCATGACTCCAGTATTCCCAAGACTTCCTTGGTTCTCAAGTGATCCGTGGGAATCTCCTGCAGAACTGCTCAGTGGAGATCAGCCGTTCTTTGAAGGTTCTGTGTTTTTATAGCTGACACTTGCGTCAAAATTAATAATTTCGCGTCTCTCATAAATCGTTCAATACACATTGCAGTGAAGATCAGAATCAATGCCGTTTGAAAAGTTCGGAGCTAGCTTTGAATTAACTAGCATCAGTTCCCACTAGGATGCTTGCTTGCGATCAAAGCTCTCGCGCCAGGCGAGACCCAAACCCGCATCTCCCCCGCCAATTCTCTGGGGATCTGGGAGGATGCTACGCCATTACATCCGCGTGAGAGTGTACTCTTGTAACCTCGGTAACAACCGCTTTAGTTTCAGAGAAAATGGACTGAGCCAACATTTGATTTGTTAACAGCTAACCAAAAGTACCAGATTCTCTGGCTATCGGTGGAAATGTTGAGTTGAATTGACTGACCTCGACCCTGTATACGGAAGTGTTGCAGTACGTACGAATATTACGAAGCTTGTGAGAATAGGTTATCATTTATGAGAAATGAAAGAATTTCTGCTGCCCTACGGATGCCTTCACGCCCAAAGAAAGGAACATCAACGATTATTCCGGCGACATTTGCGAAGATATTGCAATAAACGGCTGCCTACATTGACTCCCATGCCTTCCAATTACAGATGACGCTTCCGAGGGTGACGCTAAAGAGCTTCGGAGGTATTCCCTTGTGGAACCCCTCCCTGATTTATTCTAGTGGTTGGGGGTGGGGCTTCCATTCTGACTCATCGACAACGGTGGGAGAACAAAAAGCGGACAAGTTTACAAGGGCAATACCGTGAACTGAGCTAGGAGAGAAGCTTTTTCGCAATTTCTTATCCGAGAGATGGCAATGCCACACGTTTTACATCAGCTTCGCTTTCCTAGCGGTACCCCCTCCGACTAGGATTACCCACCCATCTCTTCTTGACAATGATGTCGTTGTAGAATAGTGAGACCTTGATCATAAATTCACTGTACAGCACCCAAAGCACTCTCTGCATTGGGTAGGAACGAGAAATGAGCGGATTTTGTGTTTCCTGATTTCCATGGTCATTTTGGGAACTTTTCCCGTTCTCTGAAAATTTGGCCAAAATTAGTCAGAAGGCAGAAAACTATATTGCACTGAAATGTTCTTCTAGAAATCGTGCCAGAATACAAACCATGTCGTAAAGTTGCGGCCTCTACAGCAGAATATATGTCTTTTGAGGTGTTTTTTGCAGTGCATTTCGTCAGTTTGTAATTGAGCCGTGCGTTCATCGAGTGTGTCCCACTTTATTTTCAACTAACCTACAATTCTTCCGTAGCCGTTTGGACGCCTTTTATAGTTTAGTTTTGTTGAATCTCCAATTTCAACAGCAATCTCGATCATATAGGAAAAGCACGAGTTGCCTTGGGCATCCTTTGGCAAACGTACGAGGTGCTAAATGCTAGGGACTGAAGAACTGAACTCTAAAGGAAAGGCATAACAACGGTAGCAGTTCAAAAAACCTGTTATAGTTCAGATGTTTTGCTGACCACATATAGGAGGGAACGCACGCAGATCGTTTTTAAATAAACTGTGACTTTTGACGCCGTTCCTTGCTCTATACTCTTTAAGCTCTGGTTAAAGTTTCAGCAGCCATCTGACAATGAAGAATGTAATCGTCCCTAGGTAAGGGCGTCTTGTACGGCTACGTTCGACTGGCTAGCTATGTTGAACATGGTCAAAGTAGGTGCGTTCCGCTCTCAACCAGCATTGTTGTTGTCCTGGTTTTCCCGCACTGATTGTACGTTTCCTGGACCGTCGTCGAGGTGCGTACCAGTATAATGAGGTTCCTGAAAGGTGGGACCCGCGCCTGCCTGGTGATGCCTACCCAAGAAGATATGGATTTGAACACATAAAACAGGGTGTTCGGTGGTGAATATCTGCTGCGTCTCGCTTCATTCATCAGACACTATCCGTGTTGGTTTTAGTGGAAATATCTAATTTTTGTTTTATTTTCAGACAGTCACATATTGGTTATTTCTGATTCACATAATGGTAATTTTTGATATTTCTTCTTTGCAAACAATCTTGGATGACTCGACTTTTGAAACTTACCCAGCGATATGGAATTTTTTGGGAGAGTGGCGTGTCTGCTGATATAGAAAAGCTGCTCTTTGGCCAATCGGTTGTGAATGATTCTCGTTTCCTGTTGGTTCCTGGTTTTCGACGGTTTACTGCCCAATTCCGTTTTTCTTTCTTAAGCCACAAGTTACTTGTCTAAAATTCTCAGAGTACGCAGTGCGTAGCAGCCCGCACAACACTGTTGACGACGTCGCCGACAGCAGCGTCGTCGAAGTATAACATGGGCCTAACGACGCGAAGCCCACTGTCGATGCGACGCTACCATCGCGTCGCGCTCTTCTGCGAAGGTGATAGTGCTATGCGTTCGAAACGATAGCGTAGGAGCTAATCACCGAGCGATGAGCAAATCGCTCAGCAATGAACAGCAATATCATCATCGGCGATGCTGATAATTGCGTGCGATAAGGTGTTCGCCGCAGAACAGGTATGAACACCTCGCGACGGGGCGACGAGACTGACTCGATCGATATGGATTACCGTTACGTCGCGTCGAGCCGCGATGCTGCTCTGAACTTCCCCTAAGACCTATGTTATACTTCGCCGACGTCGCCGAAGTATAACACTATCGCCGACGTCGCCGGCATATAACATAGGCCTAAGGCCCGTTTATACTTCCGACGCCGAGCAACGCGACGGCATGTATAATGGCCATTATGATCGATCACGTCGCCCGATCAATGTGGCCACAATGCGTGGCGTCGCGTTGCTCAGCGTCGAAGTATAAACGAGCCCTAAGAGATCCCGGCACGATTCGCGTCCGTCCGCGGATACTCCCGTGGGAGTATACCACAGGCCTATGGATGTTATGTGACCATGATTTCAGCATTGGCTTTTGGCTTTTAAATTTTGGAGTGCCATTTTTAGCTCACGAAGCGACCTTGGAAACGAATCGTGGTTAAATGAGGAGAGTAGCGATGCGTATGCTGTTTTTACAGTATCCATGTCTAATCTAATGTATTCCGCCGTTACACCGAAGCAGATGCCAGTCTCGTGATAAGTAACCCAAATAATTCTCTTAACGATGTGTATACGAACGATTTTTCAGCCTATGAAGTGTATAGAGTACGAGTGTATATCTCCTTCTTCTTCAGTCCCGCTTCGAGGGGGGGGGGTCCGCTATTCTGGTGTGGTGACACACTTTACGCGATCAAATGCTTGGTCGGGATGGATACCACTAACCTTCAGGTCCACATGCAACGTATCAAACCAACGCTGCTTCGGCCGTCCTTTAGGCCGTTTTCCGAGCACATCTATGTTAAGGGCAGTCTTCCTAACAGTGTCAGCGCTAGCTCGAAGAACGTGGCCATACCACCGAAGGAAAGCTTCACGTAACTTGTCAGCAACTGGAGCAGAACCAAACCTCTGGCGTATTTCATCGTTGCCAATACGGTCCAGCCGCGTTACACCAGTTGTCCAGTGCAGCATTTTCGTTTCCATTACGCTGAGGCGCGTCTCAACTTCCTTGGTTGCAGGCCAGCACTCAGCTACCTACATCGCTACTGGTCGGACGACGGTTCTATAAATTTTCGATTTAAGGCGTTCCAGTATCTTCCCATCGCATAAAACGCCTGTCATCGAGCGCCATTTGGACCACGCTGCGCTCACGCGCGAGTTCACCTCGAGCGTCAAACTACCATCAGACGCAATTGCAGAACCAAGGAACTTGAAGAATGTCGTCCGTACTAGCGCAGAGCCAAGCCATTCATCTCAATGGACCCGACTTGGCTTACGTCTGTCGTCAAGAACTCAGATTTTTTCACGTTTCGCTTAAGCCCGAACATCGCCAAGCGGTCGTACCAAGCTTACGCTTGTCGCTCGAGTTCGCTCTTCTTTTCGCTTGCAAGCATTACGCCATCTGCATACAGCAGCATCCAGGGGTAGGATTCTGAAAGTTTCTCGAAATGGCATCCATTACTTTGATACTTTGATGATCCTTTTGTCGGCTGGAGGTCTTTTCAGCGGGGACCACAACTCTTCCAGACCGCTCGATCTCTGGCTGCTTGCATCCAGTGGGGCAGACTCCGCTCTCTGAAAGATCTTGAGAATGAGTCTGCCCATCGCGTTGGCGGTCGTCCCAGTGGCCTCTTATGGTCTCTCGGGAGCCATTCTGTGACACGGAGACTCCATCTATCGTGCTTTCGTCGACGCAGGTGTCCGGCCCAGCGATATTTGGACTTCTTCATGTACTGCAGCGGGTCTGCTAATTGCGACTTCTCCCGTAGCTCCGATCTTCGTAGGCCTTCTTGCCATTGCTGACGAAGGCTTGTCCTTAGAAGACATCTCTCCAGTGCACGATGCGTAGTTTGTCTTTTTGTCGGGCCAGGTTTCCGTCGCGTAACACATAGCAGGCAGTACAGAGGCGTTGAATATCGAGGCCCTGAGGCCGGGATCCTTGACCTGATCGGTGACTCGAATCGAACTGAAGGCTGCCTATGCTGCGCGCCTCCTGCGGGCAATTTCAGGAGTGAGGTCGTTATTCATGTTCAGCTCTCTTCCCAGATAGACGTAGTAGTCGACCTGTTGTAGAGCGACTCTATTTAACCTTACGAGTCCTGTGTCACACTACTGGTTGACCATAAATTGCGTTTTGGACATATTCATGTCCAATCCAATCTTCTTGCCTGCCACATTGAGCTCGTTCAGCATTTCCTCGACTTCTGCCGTGCTGGTAGAGATGAGAACAATACTGTCGGCAAAGCGAAGGTAGCTGATCTGTTTACCGTCGACAAGGTAGCCTTTATCGTCCCAGTTCAAGTCCTTCATGGCATCCTGGAGTGCCGCTGTAAATAGCTTAGGAGAAATCGTGTCTCCCTGCCGTACTCCTTTCCCAGTAGAAATCTTAAGCTTTCGATCGAACAACTGGGTGATGGTCGATGTGTTCGAGAAGCATTCGCCGAGAAGTCGGATGTAGGGCGATGGTATATCAGCATGCACAAGCGCGTTCAGAATGGCATCGATTTCCACAGAGTCGAACGCTTTCCGATAATCCACGAAGACAAGGACAAGTGGGAGGTGGTATTCGCGGCTCCTCTCGATGAGCTGTGAGACAGTCTGAATATGGTCCAGGAGAAATCCTTGCGAAACCGCTTGCTCCACTTGCTGATATTCATCCAAGCAACGCTCCATGCGGTTAAGCAGTATCTTGGTGAAGATCTTGTACACAACCGAGAGAAGACTGATGGGTCGATAGTTGTTGATATCTTCCTGCTGACCTTTTTTGAAGATTAAAACTGTTTTCGAATCCTTCCATGAGTCTGGAATCCTACCAAGTCGAAGGTAGTGGTTGAAGTGCTTGGCAAGAAGTGAGCAGAGGGCACTGCCACCCGCACGAAGGAGATTAGCAGAAATGCCGTCCGGTCCGGGAGCAGTGCCCGGCTTCATCCTTCTGATGGCATGAGCAACTTCTGATTCCAGAATGGGAGGTACTTCCTCAGCTGGTGGCATCAAGCATTTCGGGACAGTGATGGAAGAACGGAACAGATCTGTGTAGAATTCTTGAACGATGGCCTCCATCGCTCTTCAAGACGTTTGCGTTGTTCCATCCTTATCCACAAGGGCTGACATTATTGCCTTCTAATGCAGAGATCTCGTTTGCAGCGGTTTATGCTTGAACATTTCTCAGCGGCTTCTAACAGCTTTAATCTTCTGTAGGCTTGAATGGACTCCTTCACTGCAATTCGACAGGCCTTCGAGATGGTGACTTTTTCCAGACGGGAAGCATTAGGATCCAGAGGCCGGATTCATCAACAATTAACCCGTGGGTATGCCGGTGATAAGGGGTAGAGATAAGATAAGAGTCAGGCAGAGATAACGCAAGACTCAGAGACGCAGGCTTCATTGTGGGTATCTCTACCCCTTATACCCGCGGGTTAGTCGTTGATGAATCCGGCCCCAGTTTAACAGCTCTTCTTTGCTCCAAGAGCTTAATCGCATGTGCGTTGAGTCTTGAAGCAGACGGTGATGTGGCTTCGTGAGAGCTGCTAGCACATTTCAACAGTCCTTTGGAGAGAAGGTCGTAGTCTTCCGATGGATCTTCAAGAAGATTCCAATCGTACGACTTTATTGCGTATCCCTCAGACTTGAATGTGGGGATCCTCACCGGTGCCGGTTTATGAGTGTCACGCTTGAACAACCTCTTTTAGAGAGTCAGCTTTGCACGGACAAGACGGTGATCCGAGCCGGTGTCAAATGAAAGCAGCACGGAGACGTCGAACAGACTCCAGCGTCTGTTTGTAAGAACATGGTCGATCTCCGAACGTGTTTCTCCATTTGGGCTTTCCCAGGTCCATCGTCGGTTTGAAGGCTTCTTAAACATAGAATATCCATGGTAGAGACGGCACGCGGATAGGAAGTCTATCAGGCGCTCTCCGTTTTCGTTCCTTGAGGAAGTTCCATGTAGTCCTAGCCTCCATTCGTCGTGATCATTCGTACCGACGATAGCGTTAAAGTCGCCAACGACAACTTTGTAGTAGCTCTTCTCGTCGTTGACAGTCCTTTCGAACAGCTTATAGAATTCCTCCTTTTCTTCATCTGTGGCCGCAGATGTTGGAGCATATCCATTTATGATGGAGATGGTTCCTTGATCTTTGGTTTTCAAACGAAGAACAGCTACTCGCGGACTGATGATCTTGTAAGAGTCTACAGGGTGGTGCACTGTCGAATTGACGAGAAATCCAACTCCGCCAATATTCTTTCTGCCCACCTTTGCTCCGATAATGAGAAGCTCGTTGTGGTCGGTCCTTCTTATGGTTTCCGTTCTGCCTTTCGTTTCCTGCAGGGCGATAACGTCGTATGTGATGTTGCAGCTTCTGTAAAGCAGTGTCCGAAGATCCTGCTCAGATGCGATCGAACGACAGTTATAAGTGCAGACGAATAGGCAGTTTCCGTGTCGTGGTGGGAGGGAGTTTCCGGTAGTCCGATTCCAATGACGTCCTGATAGTTTAACTCCGAGATTAGATGGCCCCTCGCCGGAGGTGGATGCAACCGACGTCGTAGAAGTCCACCTCCGGCGCGCGGAGGACTGGGGCACGGGTTTAGTTGTTTGAGCCATAGAGGTGGTCTGGTTACTCACATGTTCCTGGCCAGGGATACAGGAGAGCCGCCCATACACGACAAAGCGTCGCGTACTGCGTGACCGTTTGTGCCGTTAGCCATCACAAAGTGATGCTCACTCCTTCACCGCGATGAGGTGGCACATGAAGGGGATATATTACGACAATGAAAAGGAGAGGGAAAAGTGCAGAGCCCTGGTGAACACCGACGGAGATAGGAAACTCCGTCGATGTACCGGCTGGCGCTCGCACACTCTTTGGGCCAGAATAAAGTATGCGCACCCACTCAATTAATACGCTCTTCGGGAACACCGTGTAGTCGTAAGGCGTACCATATAGCCTCACGCGGTACACGATCAAAAGCTTTCTCTAAGTCGAGGAAGGCAAGGTGCAGCGGTTTCTGCTCTTCGTGATGTCTCTCTACCAGAAGACGAGCAGCATGTATGGCATCGATGGTGCCTACGAAGCCACGTTGATATGCGGAAAGCCGGACGATATCGCGAAAACGTCCATCTACAATTCGCTCGAAGATTTTCATGCTGTGCGAGAGCAAGCGAATAGGACGGTAACTCGTGCAGTCCGCAGGACTGCCCCTCTTCTTCCAAATCGAGATCGTCGTGCTTTCCTGCTAACTACCAGGCACCTTCTTTTCCGTAACAACCTGGTTGCAAATCGTCGTTAGCCACTCAGCAGGACTCTAGCAGCTCAACTTCCATAGGTCGGCCGCTATATCGTCGGGGCCCGTTGCTTTGCCTGGCTTCGTCTTCTTTAAAGCCACTTCCGTCTCCTCCGCAGTGATTTTCGCAAACTCTACTGTCGAAATTCTCTCGAAATAATCATGCCATCGTTTCATAGCCTCCTTGCGGTTCGTCAGTAGATGGCCGTTCTCATCGTTGATGTCCAAGAATTTCTCGATGTCCTCAGCCGGGCGTGCCTTGGCAAGTCGATAAAGATGTCGTTTACCAACGCGCCCTCTCGAGTCTATCGCTGAAATCCTCATAATGGATGGCTTTTGCAACGGCTATGGCCTTCCTTGCCGCTTTCTTCGCCTAATGGTACATACGCCGTTTGTCTGCGGCCTTGTCGCGCAGGAAAACGTGATATAGCTTTTTCTTCTCTTGTGCTTTTTCTCTTACGTCGTTACTCCACAGCCACGTCAGCTTCTCGATCTTGCGGCGTTAAGGCTTAGTCATGCCTAATTCAGAACATGCAATTTGTAATATCGTATCGGCGGTATATTTCCATGTTTCGTCGACAGTTGTCACAGTCGGTAACCGAACACGAGAAACAAAAGCTGCAGCGTTTTCCTTCAACAGCTTGATTTTCGATGGACCGCATGCTCGACACGCCTCAGATTCGGAGGGGCGAACTTAGTGCATATCAGCGGACGGTGCTGTGTGGCGACAGTCTCCTACGGCACCACTTCGCATCTGTAACCAGCTTTCGATCGCGATGCTTCACAAGGATGAAGTCTATCTGTGTCTTGGTACTCCCGCTATAGAAAGACACTAGATGGGAGTCACGCTTTTGAGATTCGGTGTTCGCGATGGTGAACTTATGAGAGTCCGCATACTCAAGGATTCGCCCACCATCAGTGATAACGACAGCGTCTTCTGACGGTACCTCTGCTGTGTTTCCATCAAGCAGGGTTCAAAACTCATCCTTGGCTCTCTCAAAGCAGCCCGCCTGCGGAGCGCACGCAGAGAAGAAATGATACAAACGTCAGCGATTACGACCTTCATCAAGCGGTCATTAAAACGTTCCACGCTTATAGTCACGTCTCGATAACGTTCGCAGATGATTACACCAACTCCGCTCGTGGTCCTGGGACTGCCGCACAGAATGGCCTTGAAGCCTCGGTCTATGTCCCTCGACTTACAACAGCACCACCTCGTCCCCTGTACCGCACATAAGTCGACTCGTCTTCGCTCCAGTGCTTCTGCCAACTCGCACGAGCGCCCGTCAACGTAGCCACATTCAGCGAAGCTACGCGGGTCTTGCATACGTTACGGACTTTCTAACTAGCTCAGTTTCCTCCCGATGCCGTCCTCGCACAGGGACCCGCGCATACTTCTCACACTCGTCGGGCTGTGCGAGTGCGCGTCGCCTCGCGACGCCGTAGCATTATTTCGACACTCACTTAAGGCCTCGTTTATACTTCGTCGCGGCGCGATGCGATGGTCACGCAATGAGGCCAGATTGATCGATCGCGTCGCACAGTCAATACGGCCACTATGCGTGGCGTCAGTCGCGCAGCGACGAAGTGTAAACGAGGCCTAACGCCATCAACCATATGTTGTGACATGGGATCTTCATATGCGGCCCTGTCACGAGGAACTATCGCTTGTACTCGAATGTCCGTGATTAGCTCAGCTCGCAGAAGCGAACAGTTTCCAGTGGCACAACGTGGAGGAACGGACATCGCCACCTACGAGCGCCCATATCTGTAAGATATTAATACTTACGCTCTCGCAAAAATTTCGAATATTTGAATTGTTACGAATACTGGAATTTTTCGATTATTCGAATCCGAATATATTCGAAAAACCTGATGTTTCTGAATAGTCGAATTCGAATACATTCGAAAATCGCGATTTTTCGAATATTCGAATTCGAATGAAAAATCAGGCTCGATGATAGACATGATAGGCGACGGCCCAGAAGAAAAAGGGGGACCAATACATAACGGATCCCTTACTAGTTAAGCACGAGGTTTTTTACTTTTGGAATTGCGAAATGACTGACTGATCGAGAAATTTACGAAACAATGTTTTCGTCTAACGACAGCTAATGACAGACTGACGACGAAATATTGTATGTAAATTTGTAGCAAATCTGTCGTGCTCTCTAAAAACGTGAAATATCACGCTGTCAGTTTTGCGCCCACAAATTAATTACAGGTGGCTAGCAATAGGGCAGCCACAAGGCCGGTCTCTTTTTTTTCTGATGATTCACCCAATTTGAGCTAGAAATAAGATAAGGATAAAGGCTGGCGTTACTCAATCCCTTTTGGGATGCGTCACGCATTCTACTTCTACGGGATATCGTGGAATCGACTTTGAATGCATGTTAGGCAGTACAATGACTTGGATGCCGATGAACAAGACAGCGCTGCATCCTTCCCAGACAAGTCTGGTACCAGTTCACCGACCCCAAGGTATAGAAGGTCTTATCGACATGGGCGGGAAATCAGAACCAAGAACCTGGTATCGGATGCACGCGACAGCCGCCACCTCCTCCGACTGCACTACACTCGCCCAGTAGAAACAGATATTTCTTGTTTGCGCTGAACTTGTGAATATGACTATTCTACAGGCAGCATATTGATTAAACGGTAGACTCTTAACAAAGATCGATCGATAACAGCCGGTCGATCTCCACCGCCTCAATTTGTGAAGTCTGGCATACGGCCGACATATCCGTCCGACTCCCACTCCAAATGGCCAACTCCTTACTACAGCGTAAAGGTCAAGTAGCGTTTGAAGCACCGTTTAAATAATGATTTTCAAGTTTTTTCCACAGTCAAGAATTCCTACTCCTCCTCGGCTGCTTTGCACAGGAGCAGTAATAAAAGTGGAGTGCTTGGCACCTCCCAAACAAGAATTTACCTCTATCCTTCCCTCTGGTGTCTTTCATCATTTATCCTTATACGTTTACAGCGAAAATAGCTTCCGAAAGCTACCCGTGTGCACTCCAGTCAAAAACAGCTGCACTGAGGGGCCTCGTTCTCCTGACCCCGAAAGATTCGCCATATCTGCTGCGATGGAAAGGAAGAGTACGGAGGTTCTGCTAAAATCTCAGGGCCTAACCAGGCTGCGCATATTGGGAAGGACTATGGTGACGCACTTACAACGCCAGCACGCTCGCATTGGAAGCATCCGTCGAGGACCTGATGATGCAATCCACTCTGGCACTCGCTGGCCCACAGTCGGCCCATTTTCCAACGCGGGCCTCACGGCCACTTGCTACTGGGGCGCAGTAGCGTTGTCACTGTGTCGAAGCGTGTTGATGGGGTGTCGGCCCGAGTTGCTAAGGTGTTGCAACGCAGCAACACGAGTTGCAAATGTCTGCGAAAAATAGCAACACAGGTTGCAAATCGGCATATCCCGCGTGTATAAATCGGCATATCCACACATATCCACGCGTATCCAGCTCGTACATACAATGGATGTCCACAGTACATCCATATATGTGTATACACGCGCGTATACACATGAAATATATATACACACAATATACACATATATACACGTATATACACGCGTATATACGGTGTATATATACCCATATATATGTATGTATATATGCATATATATATACATACATATATACATACATATATAGGTTTACATAGATATACTCGTATATATGCATGCATACACAGTATACACCACTGTATATACATGTATATACAGTGTATACATGTGTGTACACGCGTATATACATGTATGTGATCATATATATGCATACATAATGTGTGCATATATATGGTCACACACATGTATATACGCGTGTACACACATGTGTACACTGTATATAGATGTATATACAGTGGTGTATACTGTATATATATATATACATGTATATACGCGTGTACACACATGTATATACGGTATATACATGTATTTACAGTAGTGTATACTGCGTATACATGCATATATTTGCATATATTATACGAGTATATCTATGTAAACCTATATATATGTATATATGTATGTATATATGCATATATACATAGAGATATATGGATATATATGCACCTGTATATACGGGTGTATATACGCGTATATATATCCATAATTACAAATTTTTTATGTATACATTTATTATGTGCGATACAAGAGCATTCTAAATAGAATTTAAAATGTGAGGCACAAGGCACACATGGTGTTGAAGAGAAAAAATGTGATGACAAAAATGAAAACGATATCAATGTAAACGATATCGATCCGAGTGATGGATCAGATATTCAAAGACTTCGAAGAGGTCTCGCGAGATGGCAAAGAAATGAGGTTAAATGTAAAAAAGGCTTAGAATTCGATGTAAGTGAGATGAGTGAGACCAGTAAAGCGAATGAGAACCGAGCAATGAGTGAGAATACCGAGAAGAAAATAAAGCAAAATTAGAAAACTAGAAAGTAGAAAATCTCTACTCTACACTATATATGTACATAACTAACAAGTACAGGACGTGTAAGCATGATATAATATAAAAAACTACTAGCGGTTAACTACATAACATGATGTATAGGAAGGAACACAAGGGTGGGTGCTCCGCTTAAGGGAGTTCAATTCCAACTCATTTCAACTCAAAAAGCAGGTCTTTTGCTTAAATTTTCACTAAAAAGTTTTTGACCGAACTTCATCTCAGCTTTTGGATAAAGTATTCAACAAGTAGTGTTGTTGTGAAGTTGTCTAATTTTACGCCAAAAGGTGTCGCTAAAAACAATTAAAACTGATGACAGACAAGTAGTTAAAATTTAGCATAAGTTAAAATTTAGCATAGTGTGCACACCCTTGTTCAACGAGAACTCATGAGCCGGATGAGGAATCAAAATGTGGAGCGTTAACCTCTCACTCTAAAATCGTCGTCGTCGGCAATCAAAGTCGTCGTTGTCGTGGTCGTCGTCATCGTCATCGATGTAACGGCGGGACGATCGTCGTGTGTGGCCGCTGTCGCTGTAGACCAGTTTCACCTTCTGGAAAAATTTTTAATTATTTTTGAATTATTTCGAGAGGAGAAAGAGAGGAGAAAGACGCACCGGAGCGGGAACGAGCCGACCGTTGGAGTCGAGGACATATTTCCTGATGTCCCTCCTAAAAAAGATAAATTTGGTTAATCTCTCTCATAAACAGATGAGAAGAGGCGAGTATCAGGCAACCTACAGCGCACGTTGGAGCGCTCCTTTTATCAGTCTCCTCCAGCGCCTCATGGCCTTTCTGCGCTCTTCAAGCTGTGTGCGCCTCTCCTCATCTGTCTCGCCCAATGCGGTCCAATACCTGACAACTTTATGAAATTAGCCAGTGGTTAGTCAGTAAAGTAATATAGTAAAGTAGTATTTATATAGCAATGGAAACCAACGGGGTGGGGTGGGCTTTCAGCGCTTTGGGCGAGAGGGACAGCTCTTGTGCTCCCAGCCGCATGCCGTCCAGGCAGATTCCTGCAATAGGAGGGTCAAGAGTTGAAGTTGGAGGCAGAACTATACAGTGTGGAGCTACCTATGAGGGGCTCCATAATCTGCTCAGGAAGATCGTGCAGTGAAGGCTTTACGGAGTGCGAAAGCCGGACAGCGTAACACTGTATCAACTGCGGTGGATCACAGGCCTAGAAAGGTAGAGTCTTACAGGAAGCTACTGAGAAGGTTATGGTCTATCATGCATGTAGAGGGGGAAGACGAGGGGACACTACTAACCGTCCTCAGATACTTTCGAAAGAAGTCCACGCAGGAGACGATGTGCTCATCTTGCTTGATGCGGCCGCTGCGAACCCAGAGCTCGAGTACTTTATTCAGGTCACAGCTCTATAAACCACACTTTGGTGTTGTGTTCTTAAACAGGAGTAGGAAGAAACATCTCTTTACATCGACGCTACCGACCTTAAAGCAGGCATTAGGTACGTCCTCCATTTCGGAAACCGACGACGTGTGAGAAATGAGGGACGACGGAGGAGGGGCCTCCTCCGTATCCTCCTCCTCCTCATCGAAGATGTCGCGGTCACTGTCTGTGTACAGCTCGTGCCCTGAGGTGTCGCGCTCTCCACGCCTGGTCTTACCTCGGCCGGTTTCCTGGGAGCTCTCCGTGGCGCCTGTGAGAGGAATGATTAAAGGGTTTTGTGTTTTATTAACTGACTGGTATAGATGAAAGAAATGACAGAAGGGTGACCACTCTCCGCGTGATGTGTGCGCTGTCGACTGACTTAGACTTAGACTTAGGGGGCTCCATCCTCCGTGCGACGACTCCGTCCTCCTCAGCGGCGATTCTGTCCTCCTCAGCGGCGATTCCGTCCTGCTCAGCGGCGATTCCGTCCTCCGCCTCCTCAGCGGCGATTCCGTCCTCCTCCTCCTCAGCGGCGATTCCGTCCTCCTCCTCCTCAGCGGCGATTCCGTCCTTCTCGTAGTCCTCGATAGAGCGACGTCCATTTCGAAAACTTCCATGTTCTACTAAATCCCCTAAAATGCTTATAGCGGCCGATAACTAGAGGCTTGTGCTAAATCGCTACGATGAACAACGACGACGGCGATTCCAGGCACGACCAACAATGGACAATGGAGGAACGAGAATTAACCGAGAATTAGCCAAAGAACGAATGACGAACGAGGATAATCTAATCTAATCCAATCCCTCGAGGCTTTAGCTTTAGTTGCTTTCTGTTTGCTGTTGTTGCTTTCTGTTTGTTGTTGTTGCTTTCTATTTTTCTTGCTTCTATGTGTTGCATTTCGTTATGTTGCTAGCGTCTTCCAGTTCTTGTTGTTCATGTTGTTTGAATTAAATTTTAAATTTGTTAAGGTTACGGGTGAGCGTTAGTGTTAGTGTAGATGTACATGGCAAAAAAATGAAAAATCATGCATGCAATAACAATGAAATCGCAAATTGACATCGAGAAATCGTAGTAAAATGAAATCGAAAAGAATCAAAAATTCATGCCTTATCGAAACGCTTATTCAATAATTTAATGCTTAAATACTTAACCTACTTACCTATACCTACCTAATACCTAAGCCTATGAGTTTTTTCTTTTTTTCTTCTTACTTATACTTGAGACTTTTTTCTTCTTACTTATACTTGAGACTTCTTAGCAATAGTCACTGCTCTCTCTCACTCATCCCACTCACACACTCAGCATCCCACTCACACACTCAGACAACCAAACAGTTCACGAATAAATCCTAGAAAAATCAGAGTTTTCCCTAGTTTGCTGAACTTAACTTCTTTTCGATAACGCTTAAAATTCCGTTTTTGACGTTTAGACTTCACTTAATTCGTTTTCGACTTTTTTCGACTTAGTTTAACGACTAACGACACTCACTTCACCACTCACTTTCATTCTCACTATGTACATTTCCATTTTCACTACGTAACCAATTCACAACAAAGTTACCATTCTCCCTGGTCAGTATAGTTGTGGTTATTCGACTTTCGAAAAATTATTCGAACAATTTATTTTACTATATTATTCGAATTCGAAACTTCCTGGTCTTCCAATATTCAATTTCAAACGGAAATCGAAAATTAGGAAACTTTGAGTATTTGAATACCAGGAATTATTTGCGTAATTTGATCGAATAATTATTCGAATAGTCGAATAGGCACAACTATATAGTGAGCTTAATTTCCTTAATTCGTCAAATCAGATCCGGTGCAAATTGGCTCGAGGGGAGGGGGCTTAGAGGGGGCTTATGTTACAAATCTCTTGTAAATCATCAGTGATCTTCTCTCTTCAAGGCATATATGAATGTCTCTTCTCACATCAAAAATGGTTGAGCACGTTCATGAAGTTCATGAAGGAGTTCGAATTCTCTTCGCACCAGTATTCAGTTTCCCCGTCCCCCGAGCCAATTCACGCCATCACTTTGCTCGGCCCGCATGTCATTCTCGCTTAGGTCCTGACCGACCGATACCGATGGCTTAGGCCCTAGGCGAGAATGACATGCGAGCCGAAACACCAAATCAAACAGTCGATAGGCCAACAGCCTTCGGTATGTTCAGTATGTAATACCCTACCTAGGAATTATCTCAATAGTTCAGTATTTTCTGAAGACATAGCTATTCTCGACCTACAACAAGTCAGCGCTTTAGAAAGCTACGTTTTAGCCGAAGTAATGCTGTGGAAACTAGCTTTCGTGGCGTAAATCCGTTAAGACGTAGCTTTCACTAGATCACTTCTCTGCTACGCCAAGGAAAGGGCTAGGTGCCAGGAAGGGGTCCACCCGATATTTGAATTCGGAGATCAGGGCCTCCATAGCCGCAGCAGGGCTTCTAACCACGTGCTCTAGAAGTCGCTTGACATGTGTCTGTAACCAAGAAATGTGCTGAAGAAGCCGTGAAACATGCACCCAGATTCTGAAGACGTGCTCCATAAGTTGCTCGTCAGATGTCCGTATTCAGAAAAAGTTCTTCACAAGTCGTTCAATGGTGCATCCACATTCGGTAGACGGACACATGTGAAGCAACTTCTGGGGCACGTCTTCAAAATCTGGACAAAGGTTGTACAATCTCCTATATTCTCATTTAAATAAATGAACTTTTTGATTTCCCTCTTCAGCACAATACGTATTGTCTCGCTATGTCCTTATCGTCGCGTCGCCTGATCTAGACGAGTGCGCGTCGTCTGCTTAACTTTGGCGATACGCATAGTTGCTATACTTCTCGTCATGTTAACGCCTTTTTTATCTTCATTCCCGCTATGAGTGACATAACGTTACTAGCGCCTAGGTTAACGCAAGCTTGCCAAAAACATGTAAAGACATGTATTACACACGGTTGCAGCGCGTCAAAAAGTGCCCTAGTGAAAAGGGTGTCTAAAGACATTTTGCTCCTTTTGATACTTTTTGCAAGGTGACCCCCCCCCCCTCCTCGCCGACCCGTTTTGCGCGGGTGCTGCAACTTTTCTCAGTTTCTTCACTTCTCCACCACCGCACAGCAAGGATGGCCCAAAAACACGAAAACGAGGGTGAAAATAGGGTCCGGGGGGGGGGGGGGAGAGTCAACTTATAAAAAGTGTCACCAACACCAAGAAAACGAGACAAGGCACATTGATAGTAAAGAAAACACAAATAATGCTGCAGCTGTGTTCTGCGCTCTCTTCTGCAGACGCGGAGGAGAGCACAGATTTAGGCAGGGGAAGGGACTCCAGGGTGTGGCTTGAGTGACGCGCCCGTGTTAAAATTGCCTAGATCCTGGAGTTCCCTCCCTTGTCCAGTTAGAAAGCACATAAGACGCGGATCTATAATCGAAAGGAAGAGATAAGACTGCATTTACATGCACTGTATGTAGCTACTCGCCACGCCGGCCCGTCGCGCCATGCTGTGGTGACCCCCCCCGGACCCTATTTGCGCCAAAACGCGTGTTGCCCAGCACCAGTTCTTCACTGACGAGCCAGCGGGAAAATTCTATAACACAGTGGTTCGCCTGAACAACAGTGGCGAAGTGAACCCATTTCTTCGTTGACATTTAGTCGTCCTAACTTTTGCTTTACTAAGAATATCGCTGTTCAAAAACAAATTACTCGAAGCGAAAAACATCGAACACACTAAACATACAGATACAGTTGTACCTGCGAGAAAGCAAAAAACAGTTTCAAGGGAAACCAATGATTTATGTGCTCACCCGTCCACCATTTCCCTGCTGAATGGACATCTCGACAGTCAGCTGGAAACAAAAACCCGCTCCCAGCTAGAGAATATATGCGACGCAGCACATAAAATACTACCTTAAAAGTGAGAACTCGTTCGGAGGAATGCGCCGACTCCAGTGAAAACACGCGCAGGCATTACCGAACACGGTACGAGTAAGGTGGGTAATGGCATCGCCGACGAGACAGAGAGCACTACGACGGCAGGCGTGCGGCCGGTCGAGAACCGGATGGATCCGAGGACAGGGACAAGGCCCCACGGCAAACCCGACCCCCTCACGACGCACATGGAAGCCCAACGCCGGGGTCGCTCTCGATGACGTCATGAAATCGGCCGCGAGAGTGACGTCATGTCTCGCCCTGGTGCAAACAATGGTACAGCTCTGTTCTGTGCTCTCCTCCGCTGACGCTGAGGAGAGCACAGATTTGGGCAGGGAAGGGACTCAAGGGTGTGGCTTGAGTGGCGCACCCGTGCTAGAATTGCCTACGTCCTGGAGCTCCCTCCCTTGCCAAATTCGGAAGCACGTAAAACATAGATCTGTAATCGAAAAGCGGAGATAAGACTACATTCACATTCGCTCCATGTTCACCCCCCCCCCCCCGACCCTATTTGCGCCTGAACAACAAACAAACAACTGATGGAAAATCGCGACGTTTTGCTCAGCGTCAGCGCCCAATTCGATAGAACAATCGGTGAGGGGTTCAGGACGGAGTGAAGAATCAGACGAATCTGACGAACCACTGGCGAATGAGACGACAACACGCCAACAGAAGCGAGGGAGCCCAGAATGAGACGTGGAGCCGGGCGGGATCGAACGTGTCCGAACGCGGCAACGGCGTCGGACGGACGACGTTTTCCGACCGCCGCGTGAGCCGCCCGCATCGGACGGAAATCGACGCCGGGTCAGCTCATAATCGATCGCTTCCCTTCCAGGCTAGCCTAAAACTTTTTAAACCAAAGCAAAGTCGGCGCAAAGCGCCTCGATGGAGATCACCCTGTACTCCGTGGATATTCGCCTTGGTAATAGGGCACATGTGTGTCTAATTACATCAGAAATGGCCTAGCTCCGTTCAACATAGGGGTGGATTACACCAGTGCCGCGTAAAATTCTAATTTCCTATTACCTAAAGGCGTCATATAAGGCGGCGCAAATAGGGTCGGGGGGGGGGGGGCGGGGGGAGGGTTACCTCTTAAAAAATGTCACCAACACAAAAACAAAGCGACAAAACACGCTGATAGTAAAGAATAGGTGCAAACAATGCTGCAGCTCTGTTCTGTGCTCTCCCCCGCGTCAGCGGAGGAGAGCACAGATTTGGGCAGGGAAGGGACTCCAGGGTGTGGCTTGAGTGGCGCACCCGTGCTAGAATTGCCTACATCCTGGAGCTCCCTCCCTTGCCAAATTCGGAAGCACGTAAAACATAGATCTGTAATCGAAAAGCGGAGATAAGACTTCATTCACATTCGCTCCATGTTCACCCCCCCCCCCCCGACCCTATTCGCGCCTGAACAACAAACAAACAACTGATGGGAAATCGCGATGTTTTGCTCAGCGTCAGCGCCCAATTCGATAGAACAGTCGGTGAGGGGTTCAGGACGGAGTGAAGAATCAGACGAATCTGACGAACCACTGGCGAATGAGACGACAACACGCCAACAGAAGCGAGTTGGAATGATGATGGAGAGCCCAGAATGAGACGTGGAGCCGGCGGGATCGAACGTGTCCGAACGCGGCAACGGCGTCGGACGACGTTTTCCGACCGCCGCGCGAGCCGCCCGCATCGGACGGAAATCGACGCCGGGTCAGCTCATAATCGAT
>OX377206.1:64878482-64920746 GCA_947396885.1 Heligmosomoides polygyrus polygyrus | reverse complement strand
ACCAAAGCAAAGTCGGCGCAAAGCGCCTCGAAGGAGATCACCCTGTACTCCATGGATATTCGCCTTGGTAATAGGGCACATGTGTGTCTAATTACATCAGAAATGGCCTAGCTCAGTTCAACATAGGGGTGAATTACACCAGTGCCGCGTAAATTTTAATTTCCTATTACCCAAAGACGTTGTATAAGGCGGCGCAAATAGGGTCGGGGGGGGGGGTCACCTCCTAAAAAGTGTCACCAACACAAAAACAAAGCGACAAAACACGCTGATAGTAAAGAATAGGTAGGCGCAAATAGGGTCCGGGGGTCAACATGGCCTGCCGCGGCGGACAGCCGCGGCGGGTAGCTACATACAGCGAATGTAAATACGGTCTTATCTCCTTGTTTCGATTACATATCCGTGTTTTATGTGCTTACGAATTGGGCAAGGGAGGGAACTCCAGGATGTAGGCAATTCTAGCACGGTTGCGCCACTCAAGCCACACCCTGGAGTCCCTTCCCTGCCCAAATCCGCTGACGCTGAGGAGAGCACAGAACAGAGCTGCACCATTGTTTGTACCTATTCTTTACTATCAGTGTGTCGTCGTTTCTTTTGTCGTGTTGGTGACATTTTTTAAGAGGTGACCCCCCCCCCCGAACCTATTTGCGCCAGGGGGTCACCTTATAAAAAGTGTCACTAACACGACAAAAGAAACGATGACACACTGATATTAAATAAAACAAACAAACAATGACAAACAACATCATCAACTTATATACGTTCACAACGCCGAAACATAAACCGCACTAAAGTCTGGACCCACAATCTTGGCCACGCTGAAGAAACCGCTAGTCTATTACGACGTCAACGATGCCAGGATTCAATACGACCTCAACGATGCCACGATTCATCCAGAGTTGGACGTGGAACACATCAACTTGTATATGTTCACATGACGACATGAGCAAACGGCATGCAGTGTGACTACGGCATGCACACGCCATCCCACGCCGCTATTCACTGTCCCGGATAGCAACACTGCGTTACTACTGCGTTGCTACCCTCAAATTTTTCCTTTCCGCGCGAGCGGTCGCATCGGAGCACGCTAAACGCTTCCGCCCGAATAGCAACAGAGTAGCAACAATTTCCAACGGAGTAGCAACTGTGTTGCTGTTACCACCCCAACAGCAACTGCAGTTGCAAATGGCAACTGCAGTTGCTAAACCGTTGAGGGGGCTGAAAATGGTTCGGCCCGTGGCGACCCAGTGTCCGAGCAGGAAGATTAAGTTCGACGGTAGGACTGATCGAGAGAAGAAGACACCACCCCCTATACCCCGCCTAGGACTCCGGAGAAGAACTGTTCCTCGGAATATGCGACAGCAGAGAATTAGGCGACGTTGGTGTCCTCGTCAACACGCTCTTGGCCATGAATATCGATTCGTACGAGTCTCTGACAACCCGAATCGGACGTCTGCGACTGAAGCGATGTGGCTCTGTGCCAGCTTTGACTGTGTTCGTCGCGTACGCCCCAACATCCGACTACGACGGCGAAGACGTCGAAGCCTTCTACGTGGAGCTGGAAAACTTCTGTAAGGAAGATCACACCGTCCACAAGGTGATCGTCGGCGACTTCAACGCCAAGATCGGGCCGTCGCCGGAAGAGCTTCACATCGGAACTCACCGTTTGGAGTGGAACGAGCAAGGTGAAAGGCTGTCTGAGTTTGTCATGTCGACCAAGACCATCGATGGAAACTCACAGTTCCAGAAAACTCACAGTTCCTCCCGCCCTACGATGGACCTGGGAATCCCTGGGTGGCTAGTTTCACAACGAGATCGACCAAATCATCTTCAACCGCAAATATCGCCTGACCGACGCCTCCGTTGTTCCCAAGTTCTACACGTTATCGGACTACCGCCACCTTCGCGCGAGGAAACTCACAGTTCCTCCCGCCCTACGATGGACCTGGGAATCCCTGGGTGGCTAGTTTCACAACGAGATCGACCAAATCATCTTCAACCGCAAATATCGCCTGACCGACGCCTCCGTTGTTCCCAAGTTCTACACGTTATCGGACTACCGCCACCTTCGCGCGAGGTTCCGTTTTTGCGCCAAGGAGAGACGGTCGCAAAGTTCAAGAAGAGGAGTCCCAGAACTACCACCTACTTTGAGCATTACACTTCTCCGGCCGGCCTACGGGAAGGTACCTTCTGGCACTGACGAAGAATATTACCGCTTCATGCACCATCTCCGCAATAGTTCTAAGGGAGCCGAGAGCTTGAAGACCACCAAAAGACGTCTGTCTCCGGAAACTCTCGAGTCGATACGCCAGCGTGGAGCAGCACGAGCGTCAAGCTACTGTCAACTGACGTCCGTGCGAGCGAAATCTGTGCAGAACGGCGATAGAGGAGGTTCTTAAAGAGAGAAGAGCACAAGTAACCCCTCAAGCTGCAGAGGCAGGGTTGGATATTCGCTACGTCCACCTGGCCCATGCCATCTTTCGCAGAAAAGATGCGTCGTTCCCTCTGTTCTCCCTTCCGAGATCCGACACGCCATCTCGTCGGTGGAGAAACGTACAGCACCCAGTCCCGGTAGGATCAGACACGAACATCCAGAAGAACCACTCGCCAGCGCTCATCAACATCCTGGCGCGGCTCTTCACGCGCTACCTGTCGGAGTGCAAGGTTCCATCTCAGTGGAAGACCAGCAGGACCGTCTTGCTGTAGAAGAAGGGAGACGTGCACGACATTGGCAATTATCACCCGATCTGCCTGCTGTCCGTGGTCTACAAGCTGTTCACTCGAGTCATCCTGAATAGGATTAGCAGAACGTGACGAAGGACAGTCATGTGAACAAGCGGGAGTTCGGAGAGGATTCAGAAGGATGGACCACATACACACCATTAAGCTCATCGAAATATCGCGAGAGTACAAGCCGTCGCTGTGCCTTATGTTCATCAAACGGAAGAAAGCAAACTGAAGCGGTCATCGAAGCGCTGTTCACTCGTCGAAGAAGTCCTGTAGAAGCCGAAGAACGTCCGACCCGTGCCCACCTATTCGACTCCACCATTCTTCCTGCTCCAACATAAACCTCGGAAGATGAACACGCGATCACCGTCGTGCAGCGGGGTATCGAGAGGACGATGCTTGGAGTGGCACGATTCAGGCAAGTGGGAAGAGGTCGCCGGAGTTCTGAGCTTCGTCGACGTTCGAAGATTAGAGACGCCATCGCATGGGCCAAGTCCTCGAAAATTTTGTGGGCCGGCCACGTAATGCGTTCGCAGACACCCGCTGGACGAGAGCCGTCAACGACCTTATTCCGCGGGATGTCAAGAGAACACCAGGATGCCCACCAACGCGATGGTCGATAGGTAGACAGAATACTGGAAAATATCCAGACGTCTCCAGCGACCGCCGGAATTCAGAAGAGTGTCATAGATCGATCGGGCAATCATGTGATAGTTTTTCTATCAATGGCGATGAGGCGGCCCCGATCGGTCATTCACCACTGCAGAGTGGAAAATGTATGCCGTTCAACATTGTGAGACGTTGTGGAAGTTCTCCGTTGTGGAAGAAGGAAGAAATTTTGGCAGAGAGGATTTTCGAGATGTAATCAGAATCGATGAGGCGCTCAGTATCCCGGCACCGAGCCACTATCGCACCCGAGCCTTGATTCACAGACAGAACCGTTTGGAAGATTCTCATTTTCCGAAAAACCTAACAAGCTTTTTCAAAATAAATTCTAGTTAGGCATTCGAATGACACTTTCCGAACACTCGAATAATTTTGGCTTTCTGGGAAATTTTGAATATTCGAATGGTTTCGAATACCGAAAATTTTCGAACACTCGAAATCGAATATATTCGAAAAACGGGATTTTTCTAAATATTTGAATTCGGATACATTCGAAGAATGCGATTTTTTGAATAATCGAATTCGAATATTCAAATTCGAATGAAAATCGTTCGAATACCTATTCGAATGGGCCATTCGAGCATAAGTAATCTGTAGTGCCTTCCTCCTTGCTGCCCCCTGAAGTAGGGAAGAGCGGTCAAATGAGGTCATTGCGAGACACACTTCCAAAACTGTTAGAAAACACTACAAGTGATCATACATGGATAGCAGCTTCCCCAACAAAACAGACATGGTTTAATGGCCAGCGGGGTATCTCTAATCGACGAAGCTTGGTCCACATCTTGCAAGAGGCTAGGACGAATAAGAAAGGCGAACACGATATACCCTGCTATGGCTGAAACTCTGCATCGACAAAAATGCGGAAAAGCAGCTGGCAATGCATAAGCCAAATCACGAAATCGATCGCTTGATTATTCTCCTGCAAGTCACCGAGCTATCCACCCGGCCATCCGGTCGGTGCTGCCTTCCTGGTGGATGCCTCCTCTAAATGTGCTTTCTCGCTTCTATTAGGAATTTGCCAATTCTCACGTCCTAGCAATGATTTAGGCTCCAAACCTTTTGCAAGATCATTTTTGGGCACGGCAAGGGTACTCCAGGTGTCAGTTTTGCGATATCAGGTCGCACTGTAGCGCTACAGTCTTTTTTACAAATTTTGACCTACCCAGAGGTCCGCAGGAAATTTGGAAACCACTATGGTCCAAGGCAACGCTCCACAACCCTGCAATATAGGTCGCTTTAAGAAACTCCACGGTCACCCCATTGACCTTCCTCGTCAGTTATAGAATTTTTGGCACTATTGTACTTTCGGGACATCAGAGGACGAGGAGAGGTCGAAAAATTTTTTCGCCCAAACCTCGTCCAGGGGGGTTATTTGGGGTGCTGATCACGAATCTGACATCCGTTTTTGAAATTTCGGCCGATTACGGTAGGTTACGGTAGGTACCGGTGACTAAGGCTGTCGAGGTCATAATCACCGATTTCGCCCAAACTTCGCCTATGGGGGTTATTTGGGATGCTGATCACGAATCTGACATCCGTTTTTCGTTTTACGCTGGAGTACGGTAGGTTACGGTGGGTACCGGTGAGTAAGGTAATAGTCACCGATTGCGCCCAAACTCTAGCGTAAAACGAATAACGGATGTCAGATTCGTTATCAGCACCCCGAATAACTCCCATGGGCGAAGTTTGGGCGAAATCGGTGATTATGACCTCGACAGCCTTAGTCACCGGTACCTACCGTAACCTACCGTAATCGGCTGAAACTTTAAAAAAGGATGTCAGATTCGTGATCAGCACCCCAAATAACCCCCCTGGACGAGGTTTGGGCGAAAAATTTTTTTTCGTCCAAGCCTCGTCCACTTCTCGTCCTCTTCTCGTCCTCTGGAGTCCCGAAAGTACAATAGTGCCGAATTTTTCTCTCGGGGAGCAAGATCGATTAGGAGCATGTCGGCTAATGTCCTGAACTCTGAAAACAGTCGTATTATTAAGAACCGTTTGGAAAAAATCAATGTTTTGCAGGTGTCAGGGTTTGCCGTTTCTCAATGAAATCCTCACTGCTCGAGATTTTAAACCACATAGCCATAGTACGGATCCTGATCCTCGGTGTTTTTGAAAATATGTATTATACATTTGATTTTGCTGCTGACGCGATTAGTTTTATGAATATTTCTTTCGTACAACCAGCAGCGGCCTTCGTCAACTTCCTATTCCTGAGCAGTCATTCATCCGTGCCCCTAGATCTTATCACAAGGATCTGGTTCTACTAATACATTCGCCTTGGTAACTTGAAGTCTTCGCTAGTCTTTTTGCATAATTGCACAGCTGCTCTGCCCTAATTGCTGTTCCCATTAGGCGTATACAGCGTGCCCATGTGCCAAAGTTTCAGCACCTACCATAAAGGCCCATAGCTAGCTGACGTGGAAAAGGGGCATCGTTGGTACCCAGGGACATTTGTCTCCTGACCTGATAATCGAAGCTAAGGGTTCGTTTAGTGTGCGCGCGACGTGATGCATGTGTAGTGGCTAAATTGATCAAGCGACGCGATTGATCAATTCGGCCACTACACATGGCATCGCGTCGCGCGCGCACTAAACAAGGCCTAAGAAGTTAGCGCATTGATCGCATAGCCTAACTTACAAGGGAAGGGTTCTAGGTATGGAGCGTAGTGAGACGGGGTGGTTTCTGGCTCGACTCCCTGTGATGCAGGATTTCGCACTTCCTAAAAAGGATTTACCACGATCATCCAAAGATCTCTGTGTCAAATTGCAACGGAAAAGGTCACCAGAAAGGAGTCGTCTTCGCACTGACGATTTCATACTGGCGCGGAAATCCAACTTATTACGAATAGTTGCTATAAACATGGCCAGAAGACAAACTATTTATTATACTATTTATTTACTTATTTTTATGAAAACATTGGACAAAATTCTGGGAGGTTCACCCTTACGCTCAATCGGCCTCAATTCTCGCAGGCGGTGATCAGAAGAAATGCATCAAAATCCTACTGCGTACCTGAGAGCGAGCGGGTGCCGCTTTCAGTAGAACGGTAGAACAAGATCGCTTCATCCACCTAGGCTAGGTTGCAAATTTAAACGAATTTCCAAGCAATACGACACTGCAAAATTCACCCTCTCCTTTGACACATTCATTCCATCGAGGCTAAAAGATCCACGTTTCTGGCTGATGTTCTCCTCATCATCTTCCTTCCTCCTGGCCATGTAAGGATCCTCCCGTTTTGATTCCACACTGATACCTTCTTCATCCTCTACCTCGATGCTCCCGCATTGCGCATTTCGCAAAATGGAAGCAAAACTGCTGTCCATCTTCTTCTCTTGCGTTGTAGGAACGCGTGAAGTATCGGAAGGACCGAACTCCTACAAAAAGCACGCCAACGCCACAGCTGGTGAGAACATAGTTTGGAAGATAAGTCGGCAGTAATATCCTTACCCGTGTAATAAAAAAATCCCCCAAGGAGGTTATTTAAGGCACTGATCACCCACCTGTAACTGTAACAGTAACTGAAGCTGTAACGTGGTAGGACCTCATATCATGTTTAGGCGAAGAAACTTTTCCGGATCTATCCTAGTTCGGGGGGCCACATAACTAAAAGGTAGGAAACAAAACGAATTGAGATTACCGAGCGGCGCCTAGAGAACGAGTCTGAACATAAAAGAAACCAAAAACGAACGAGCAAACAAATATAAATAAATAGAAAATCGCCGCGGTTTAGAGCCGTCTCGGCGGGCAAAGAACGACGGAATGGAGGCGTGCCGCGTGCTGACCGTCGGCTGACATGTTATAACCAGAGCCCGGATTCATGAACGATTTACCGGCGGGTAAGTGCAAAATTTACCCCCACTCCCCAATTACGCGCGATTCATGAACGCGCGGCGGGAAAAATCCGAGGTAAGTGTCGAGGTAAATGCTACTCCGTCAGCGCGTCGGGGAACATTTACCTCCAAGGCGAGGGTTCTGCTTTGCAGCCAACTTCTGACCCAATGCATGCCTCCGCTGGCCCTTGACCAGCTCTGAACTGGCCGCCAGCAGCAAATTCAATGCCTGGCAGGGGCGCCTAGTTGCCGTCGCCATGCGCACGTCCTTCACCGCAGTTCGGTGAGTTGTTTTACCTTTTGTTTTTCTCTATTAGGCTTGCATTCCATGATATTTGGGCTATGTGGACCATGGCGGCCCACAATGCCACTTATTTTTAAATGAATTGCTTCCTTTAGTGGCATTGTGGGTCGGCTTGGGCCATCATGAGCCTAGTCCACCACGCAAATCGTAATTTACGATTTGCGTGGGTGGACTATGCCCGTCCGCCACCTTAGCCCTCCTTGGTATATGTTGTCTATGGTGGCTTCTGTGGCGGATGGCACCCATTATTAGTCATGTAGGCCGTCATTTCCCCCTAAATGCGATGCTGCTAGTGTCGGTGCCAGCGACGTCCCAGCAGCAAGTGTGACTGTTTGGTTTCGCTGTTAGCTGATGCCAGCTGGCCAGCGAAGGCATGCACATTGGGTCAGAAATTGGCCGCGAAGCAAAACCCTCGCCTTTGCCGTCATGAATCAGAAAACGGAGGTAAGTTCGGGGGAAGTGGCGGGTAAATGGCCGTCGAGGTAAGCGGGGGTAGAATTTACCTCCGGCCGCGTTCATGAACCCGGCCCCAGGATCTAACATGTGAACATGGCGCATGAAGCCGCATGCCGCGTGCTGATCGCCCTGACATGTTATGACCAGGATCCAACATGGTGAGGAGGGCGGAACTTTGCCGGCTTACAACCGCAACAAATGTAATTTTCCTCTTTTTCTTTGTGACTTTTTCTTGTTTAGGGTCCTATATTGCTCTGTAGGAGCCGCTCGATAAGTCTCAAGTGGATTTGTTTCATATAATACCTTTTAGTTGTGTGCCCCCCGGACTAGGATAGATCCACTTTTCCTCCTCTGGAGTGTAGAGGTACAATAGTATGTATCAAGGAAACTGGTCTCCTTTCTGGAGTCCGTTTCCTTTGCGGTTAGACATAGTGAGCTTTGGTTGATCGTGGCAGATTTTTCTTAGGAAGTGCATAAATCCTGCATCTCAGGGGAATCGAACCATAAAGCACCCCGTCTGCCACGCCGCTCCTCTACCCCCTGCGCCACCACTGCTCGGCGGCCAGTGCGGTTTCCACCCTAATTGAGCTCGCTCTGTTGTGATTGGCCCACTCTGCGTGCAGCCTGAAGGCAAAGAGCCTGCTACGAAAATGGTCCATAACTCCGTCCACTGACGAGATCGGCAGAATATGAACACATATTTGGAATCAGTGATAAAAGCTGCATCCCAGCATATACATCTTATCTCAAAGTTCCATGGTCGCCTAGTTTCCTTTCCTTGTTAAATATAGCATTTCTTACACCACTAGGAGATGTATTAATCCCACTTCCATCTGTCCTCTCTTACAATTTTTGTTGATCTCAGAATTGTCATTAAGACCCGTGGGTAAGTCTCTAAAGCGTTTTTGACTACCGAAGAGGCGCCACTGCCATGTGATTTTATTGTTGTTGTTGTAACAGGATTCTATTTCTTTCATTTCTTTTGCACCACATGAATTTGTGATTTGTTCTCGTACGTGTTTTTTAGCCTGAATTTTATGCGCGCCTTTTTTACTTAGAAATAAATAAATGAGTAAATGCAAACATTCACCAATATATAACGGACGAGGGAAGTCAATGAAGTAGTCGTGGAGATTCTCGAAGGGACCTACATCAAATAACTCCCCTCCCCCAGACGAGGTTTAGACGAGGGATTTTCTCAGCGTTTGGAGTGTCGAGAGTACGAGTGCCCGTATAGAGTAGGGAACAGTGAATTGAGGTAACTATAAGACACGCTTCTAAGACTGAAGAATTGAAGAAACAACATTAGAAAGAGATCACACGTGGATCGCACATCTAACGAGGGCTTCCCCAACAAGACAAGCGTGGTTTAATGGCCTGCAGCGTTCGACAAAGGCTAGCTTTGCCTACATCCTGCAACCTGCAACGGGTTAGAAACGATGTTTAAATTCAAACACTGATCCCCGCCGTGACCAAAATGCACTCTGCGTTGACATAATTGCAAGGATCGCCATCAGCAACTCATAAGCCCCAACCCGGGTTCGATCACCTGATCACTCTCCTGCGAACCCACCGCGCTATCCACTCGGATATCCGACCGCTGCAGACATTGTGGTAGGTGCCTTCCCTGAACGTGCCTTCTCGCTTCCATTAAAAATTTGTCAAATTAAACGTTCTAACAATAATTGAAGCTTCAAGCCTTTTATAGGATGCCTTTTGAGCACGACGAGAATTTCCTGGCGTCAGTTTTGCGTCAGCCCGCACTGAAGCGCTACAGTATTTGGCCATTTTTGACCTACCCAGGGGTGTGCAGGAAATTTTGACACCACCACGGTGCTCCTTAGGCAATGTCCTGCAATCCTAATAGGTCGCTTTGAGAATGTCTACGGCCACTTCATTGTATTCCTCGTGAGTTTCTCCGTCGATTACGTTTGGCAATGCCTCAACGCCGCACCGAGTCACACGCGGGTGAAATTTTCTGTGCAACATAGGATGCTCCGACAGCGGAGCGGGGGGGGGGGGGGAAGCGAAGGCTCTTGGTGCTTTACACAATAACAACTGCGGCAGTTTCTGAGCGTACCGATTCAAAGACGTTCCCCCAGATGTTGTCAGATGTACGTCGGGATTCAGAAGCCGTGTCGCAGACGTCAATCAGAAGCCGTGCTTCAAATGAATCAGGCAATCAATATCCATCGGTATTACCGATTTTCGTCGGTTCCATCTGATTATTCGAAATCCCCTGCAAACACTAGCAAGGGTGAACCTTTTAATATAAAAGACGAGTGGATTCAGAGAAAGTGTTTGACTTTTCACGAATATGCATACATACATATATTATCATTATTCTCTGAAAATAAATACATCTACATGGCATGAATATTCACAACTATAACATCAGAAAGGCGGCGAAAAGTGCAACGGGCAACGAGCAGCGAACGGAAAGAGCTGGGCCTAAATTATGTGTGGTCGAGGACGGACTTGTCTCTGTCGACGATATTCCCGGCTGAGGAACTGTTAGAGAGGTTCCCGCGTGCGGTGCCTGCATGGTTGTCGACCTCCCAGGCTGTGGTGGTTGTTGTGTAGTGGAGGTCGTGGATTTCGCAGGTTGAGGTGACTGAGAAGTCGTGGATTTAGCCGGTTGTGATGGATGAGAAGTCGTGGACGTTCCTGGCTGCGGTAGCTGGGAAGTAGTGGTTGTAGTTTCTGGGTGCGCAGATGCTGGAGTTGTAGATGGCTCCGGTTGTTCAGTAACTGTAGGTTTCAGTGTTGGTGGAGCGACAGTCGTACTCTTGACAGGTGGTAGACTCATGGTCGTGCTCGGGGCAGGTGGCGGCAGAGTCGGTGGTGTGGCTGCACTCGCAGTTGCACTCGATGAGGCTGAAATGGATGAACTGTGTATAGCTCCAGCCAATGAAACACAACTTCAAAGCGAAGCGAGCTGAAGCACAAAGGGTAACCTACTTGTTCTAGCTGTTGTTACTGCTTGAGGAGGCGATGTGCTAAGTTGGTTCTTAGGAGTCGTGGTCAGCTGTGCAGTACTAGTTGCTTCTATAACAGTGGATGTGGATAACGTAGGAGCATTAGCTGTCGTAAGGGGTGGTGAAGTGATCAAGGCACTTGTCAATACTTCAGAAGCAGTGCTGGTTTGCACAGTGGTTGGGATAAGGACTTCAATTGTTGTGAAGTGAGATGTGGTAGTGGGCGCTACAGAGAGTGGTGTAGCTGTAGTGGGTATACTAGCACCTCTAGCGGTGGTGCTTGTTACGACTGCCGAAAGAGTGCTTGACACCAGTTGAGTTGCGGAGGTGCTGAGAGCCGCAGAGCTGGTGATTCCTCCGACGGTCGCTGTGGCAAGCGTTGGTGAGCTGGAGGTCGACAAAACCGAAAGGGTTGGTAAGGTGCTTGTTAGCCCTACAGAAATGGTGCTAGAAAGCATAGTGACGGTGGACGATGTAGCAGAGGACGGCACTGCAGACGAACTGAGTGACATCGAGGTGGCAGCATGCGGTGTTGTAGAGGTCACCATTGAAGTCACAGTATTTATTTGAACTGTAGACGTACTTATAGGTGCACCAGAAGTGGTGGCAGCAATAGTGGTAAAAGCTGGAGCAAGTGTAGGCGTCAGAGACGGAGCGGTTGCCGGTGGCGTCTGACCAGGCGTAGCGGTAGTCATCACGGGTGCGGTAGGTGGTGAAGCTGTACTGACTGCTGAAGTGCTGAGAGTGGTTGGGCCAGCCGTTGTCGTTGGCAGCGGCACAACCTTAGGCACTAAAAATACAAAAGGTCGTTTTAAACGTAACATAACAATTCTAAAACAGAGAACATTGAATTTTCATGTGATATGGCGAAAACGCAGAATGGTCTTCTAAAATTCAGCCACAAAAAGCCTTCTGTAGGAGCGCAACCAGCCGGCTGATGATACGGCTGCACAGTATCCACAGCGGCTCCAAGACTATCGCCTCTTCGATCTAAGGGAAATTCTTCGACAAGACGGCACCTTACCTTGAAAGCCATGCATCCGTACGTTGCAGTGGGCAACCCATCCACTTGAATGGGACGATTGGGGCAAATGAGCATGCTACCAAACCTTCACATTGGCAGAATTTTTTCCGCTAGATGTCTGCGAAGAAAGAACGAGGAAGGAGACGGAGTTTAGACATATCAGCGCGGAACTCCGATCTGTGAAGAATTTAAGAACAAAACGCATTGCAAAGGAATGGCAGAAGAGCATTGTTCTGGTAATGCTCTTGCATTATGATGTGTATACAAACCTTCGTGTAGATCATGTTGTGGGCAGGTAGGCACGGAATAGAAAAACGACGGATTCTAACCATCCCCGCCAAAGCTTCGAGGCCTCTCGAATGACATATTAGGTCTCTATTCACCATTCAAGGTTTAATGAGAAGTTTAAACCCTTTTTTATCGGGAGGAGTTATGTACAGAGCTTACGAGGCTCGGTCACTCGTCCGAAGAGTGCTCTGAAGAAGAAGTCACATTGTATCATGAACCAATCTATGCCTATCTAACCAATGATTTATGATTTAGAACTTCCTAAGGTGAATGTTGATAGGGTTCTGGTATGTGAGGATCCACAGAATATCGTCGTTCGTGTAACACATGCTTTTGCTAACCTACTCAACACTGACCAGCTTCAGGGGTAGTGGTTAGCTGGGCCTCGAACTACAATACCGCTCCCAATTCGTGAACAATCGACGCTTTGGAACAGATTTTTCCGTCGCAAACCGTCCGAATGCCATAACTTTGTTACAATTTGATTATATGGAAATTAAATTGCACCATTAGGTTCACCTCCCTAATCAAACTACTCCAACTCCAACCTGCATGGGCTGTGGAGTTGCCAACTCTTGACCTACTTTTGGAGATCGTCTTCACAAACGCCCACTAATTGATTTACGAATCCTCCGCCAGCGTCATTGGTCCATCTTTGTAGAGCTAGAGACTTTAAAAAAGTAGGTCCGCCACCAGTTTCGGGACAAGCAAGGATTCGAAGTTTTATGGAAAGAAGACGATAGCCTCAAGGAAGCTGAAAAGCAGCACAACTGATAAAGGACTTGAGACAAACATCTGCTTAGAGGGGATGTGTTTCAATGTAACCCACTGTTGATTGCTCCCATATATCCATAGGTGGCATTGGCTGCTTGCCCAAGGACATAGTACGAGTACATTCCCGTCTTGGTCGATTGAATTGAGTGGAATCCTTTGTTTGGGATAGTGACGCTGATCGTGTAGAAGTTCTGTCCGTGGATTGAGCCAGTAGTCGTGAAATTCTTGTCGTGTGACATCAGGGCTTTTCCATCAACAGTAGCAAATGGGCAGAAACCGATGTCGCACACAACCTTAAAAACACCAGCTGCAGCGGAACATTCACAACAACAAAGCCCAGGCGAAATCGCTCGTAATTTCAGAGCGCAAAGAAGTCTAGAAAGTTGAGGTTGCCTGGGGTTTCAGGATACAGCTTGTTTGCCTCAGCTGTACCAACTTTATCTACTAGATTTCGGGTGTATTCCGCCTCTACCCGTAACCAGTAAGAAACGTCTAAAATTGGAACACCACTTGTAAAAAAGCCGAAAAGTCACGTTGCAAGGCGCGGCAGAGCTAGGAACAAAATTGCAATCTTAGAGCAGCAGAGATTTGCGGCATCGAACGTCGATCTGATCCTAATGTTGTGGGACCCGCATCACCTCTGCGTAGGGATCCGCAGAACGAAAGAGAGCAGAACATTTATTCAGCCAGAAGTGATACAAAATCAGTTCTGCGCAAAAGTTTACAGCAAAAGTTGGCTTTTTGAATATTCGCAAAAGTGATCTCTTCGAAGATTTGTATGATGTGCAAAGTGCTCAATTCCCAAAGCGATTTAGTATTTCATTCACTGAAAAAGCTACTATATAATATTTACAACAAAACATTGTCCACTCTTACAAAAAACTGTTTTGCACTTAATTTACCCTAAATTTAAATATCCTTTCTGTTTAAGAAATTTTTCTAATTTGTAGTTGAATGATTCTGGTGAGAAATTGAGGATTGATGCATGAAGCTCATTCCCGATTTTCACTACACGAGCCGGAAAAGGTTCTTCAATTTTTTGAGTGTAGGTTTTGCGGCAGAATTCTGAGATTGTGCCCTCTTATAATCCCGTTGAATGAGGAAAAAGTGAGGAGTTCATTTTCATCATTATCCAAGTGATGAAAGCGTATTGAAACATATTGGGCTATAAAAGATTCTGGCATAACACAAGAACTAACAAGTATTGACGCAGATAATGTTAAAATGTATTCAGGTAATTTTACAGGCATGTTCACTAGCATGCCTCATACTGCTATATTAGGGAAAATGAAAAACCTTATTATACTTTGCTTCAAAAATTCCGGAAAAAATGTCATCGCATGCAATGGATACAAAACCACAGTCGGGGCATTCGCCCCGACGTGATTAGAGAGAACAAGCCGAAATTCATTTAGGGTCTGGAGTTTGGACAATTTTTCTCACCTTCAAGATCCCAAAGTGGGGAAAAGAACCAAAGTGGCGTTACACAGTTCTTTGTCAGCCATTGAGCAACTCACTTCAAGCACGTCATTGTCGTTTCTGGTGTAGAATGTTGAGTTCTCGGTGATAAACTGACTGATTGAAGCTACAGCGTCAATAAAAGCGCCCTGCTTTGCGGATTGTGACTGGTCATAGTAACGAGTTACGTGAAGTGCAGCTGTCCTGAAAATATAGCAGTTCCTGATGACGGCGTGTCCATTTACCGCCGCTACCACAATTCCTCAAGCTCAAACGCACAACTTTTCAATCGGAAGCTAACAGTTTGATATTAGGGTGGTAAGAAAGTATTGATATGATTTTTTTTGAAAAATTCTCAATTCGCCATTATTGATCGATAGCCATGATCCACCATGTGATAGTTGTAGATCATTCTCAAAACTTGTCCGTGATAGGTAATGTGGCCACGTTGTCTTCCATAACTTTAATCGCGATGTCAGTTCCACAGGGCTATGTACATACCTCCCAGCCATCACCTTCGATGAATGGAGTCGTGCACTGGAGCGACCGCAGCCGTTCGAAACATTAACGGCACACTGGCAGAGGACACCACTTCCACCATCACTGGACAAGCGTCGGTCCGCACGGTCAAAGGAAGAGATACGGACTACGAAGACAAACCTCGGTGGGAACGGCTCACACGGTGGAAAACTCCGTCGTTCTCGACACTTGTGAAAAGGATTCGGAGGTTATCACGCGCAGTCTTGCGACGGTACCCTGGTGCACCTATCCAACAGCCCTCAGTCGCCTCCAGACCCTCAGCTGCAGAAATGTGCTGATTCGATTCGATGGATCTCCCATGTCTTGACCGACGGCATGCAGTTCACCCGGGCGTCCATTTGTCAGTCTCCCCTTCTGCGCACGCACCGAAAGGAGTTTCTAGAACACCTCCAGTAATCTCCAGTAATCAGGAGTTCCTAGAACTCCTGATTACTGGAGATTGTAGCTCGCAGAGAGGGCAGTTTCCAGTGGCACCACGTGGAGGAAGGGACATCGCCATCTGCTGTAACCTACCATAATCGGCCGGAAATTCAGAGACGGATGTCAGTTTCGTGATCAGCACTCCAAATAACCAACCTGGGGAGGTTTGGGCGAAGAAAAATTTCAACCTCTCCTCGACCTCAGGAGTCGTGAAAGTACAATAGTGCCTTAATGCCATTTTGAATCAGCTTACCTCCCACACATCTCCTACATATTTATCTCACTCGTAATTCTCAAATAACGGTTTACTTTGAGCTGTGTTTCACTCATTTCTCTTACTTTTTGCATTATACAATGTTTTGTGTTTTTCAGCGAATGCTAAACAGTGATCTCACAGCAGGTACGGGTTACAGCAGGTATGGGATGACTAGGACTGTCGAGGTCGTCATTACCGATTTTGCCTAAACTTCTCCCAGAGGGGCTATTTGGGGTGTTGATCACGGCTCTGACATTCGTTTTTGACATTTCGGCTGATTACGGCAGGTTACAGCAGGTACGGGTGACTAAAGCTGTTGAGGTCATGGGGTGTTGGTCATAAATCTCACCGTTTTGACATTTTGGAGTGAAATAAATGTGTAGGAAGCAAATTGGTGAAGGAGGCCGCGGTTATTAAAAAACGCAAAGTTAGTGCGCAGTACAGGAGTCGAACATCTGGTGGAGTATCTTTGAGGCAGCCCCGCAACCTGCCGAGCCACCGACTCTTGCCACAGAGCACTTTCGCCGCGTCCCATAAAACAGCGCACGCATGCACGTGGGCACGTGCTGACGGTGCGCTGCTGTACTCCGCCTTCGAGGTACAGCAGCGCACCGCCAGCCGAACACGGACATTCGATTGCAGGCGACAGGCCCTTGTGACAGGCCCGCCTACGAACACCCATGTCCCATCACTTGGTTCATGACATTGCAAGTTTTTCGTGATAGTGCTACGGCGTCCGCGGGAGCCGACGCGCACTCGCAGAGGCCGACGAGTGTGAGAAGTATGCGCGGGTCCCTGATGCGAGGACGGCGTCGGGGGGCAACTGAGCGAGCTAGTCCGGAAGTCCCGTAACGTAAGCAGGACCCGCGTGGCAACGCTGAATGTGGGTACGCTGACGGGCCTCTCGTGCGAGTAGGTTGAAGCACTGGAGCGTAGAAGAGCTGATCTCTGTGCGGTGCATGAGACGAGGTGGTCCTGCCGCAAGTCAACGTGGATTCAAGGCCGTTCTATGTGGAAGTCCCAGGACCACCAGTGGTGTCGGAATAATCGTCTCCGAACGATTTCGTGACTCGATTGTAAGCGTCGAACGCTTTGACGATCGATTGATGAAGATCGTTGTCGCCGCTAAGGAGCAACTCTATCACTTCTTCTCTGCGTATGCTCCGCAGACTGGCTGCTCCGATCAAGCCAAGGATGAGTTTTGGTACCTGCTTGATGAGAAGACAGCAGAGGCACCGCTAAAAGATGTCATCATAGTCGCTGGTGACCTTAACGGGCACGTAGGTGCTGCGAAGGACGGGTACAGCTGTCATGGTGGTTTCGGGTACGGGTCGCGTAACGCCGATGGTGAGCGTATTCTTGAGTATGCCGAATCGCATAATCTCACCATTGTGAACACCGTTTTCCGAATACGCGACTCCCACTCATCTCATACTATAGTGGGAGCTCCAAGTCTCAGATTGACTTTGTCCTTGTGAAGGATCGCGACCGGAGCATTGTCACAGACGCAAAGATCGTGCCGTATGTGACGGTCGCCCCACAGCATCGACCGCTATCTGCACCCTAAATATTGCTCCTCCGAGGCTGAAGCAGATCGAGCGATGCGGTGCTGTAAGAATTAAGTGGCGGCGAATGAAAGAGAAGGAAGCAGCTGTGATTTCCCGCGTACGGTTGACGACAGTCACGACTGTCGCAACCGTACGCGGGAAAACTTGGAAGAAAGGAAAGAAGAAAGGAAACTTGGAAGAAAGCGACCGACGCGATACGCCAAGCTGCAAGATTGGAACTCGGCACTACGAAGCCTGGACGACGCAAGGTCGAGAAGCAGGCATGGCTATGAGCAGACGACGTAAAAGCCAAGATTTGAGAGAAGAGACTCTACATCACGTGTTTCTCGGCGAAAAGACAGCCGACAACTGGCAGAAGTATCAGAAGCCAAGAAGGCTGCAAAGAAGGCCGTGGCTATTGCAAAAGCCACTCATTATGGTGATGTCAACGAGAAGCTCGAGTCGCGCGATGGTGAGCGGTATCTGTACCGACTTGCAAAGTTTCGCCATCGGCAGACCGAGGACATCGAGAAGTTTTTCGGCATCAATGATGAGAACGGCTATCTTCTTACGGACCGCAAGAAGACATTGAAGCGATGGTGCGACTACTTTGAGGAAATCTCTACAGTAGAATTTCCTCATCCAGCCATCCCTTCTACGGCTCCAACCCACGGCCCGTTCAGAAGATCACCGTGGAGGAGATTGAAGCGGCTCTGAAGAAGAAGAGGCCAGGCAAAGAGATTGGGCCCGATGACGAGTTATGGAATTCCAAGTACTGGTACCCTGCTGAGTGGTTGGCGAAGTTCTTTAATCAGGTTGTGGCGGAGAAGAAAGTGCCTGAGTGTTGGCGACAAAGCACGACGATTCCGAATTGGAAGAAGAAGGGCAGTCCTGCAGACTGCTCCAATTATCGTCCGATTCGCTTGCTTTCGCACAGCATGAAGATCTTGTCGATTGTCGATAGACGAATTCGGGACATCGTCCAGCTTTCCAGCAATCAGTGCGGCTTCGTGGCTGGCTGTGGCACCGTTGATGCCATACACGCCGCCCGCCTTCTGGTCGAGAAGCATCGCGAGAAACAGAAGCCGGTGCATATCGCCTTTCTCGACTTGGAGAAAGCCTTTGATCGCGTCCCGCGTGAAGCGATATGGTACGCCTTGCGTCGACATGGAGTTCCTAAAGAGCTCAGAGAGTGGGTGCGAATTCTCTACACTTCTCCAAAAAGTAGAGTTCAAGCTGTGGCTGGAACCTCGATGGAGTTCCCCCTCTCTGTCAGGGTTCTGCGCTTTCCTCACTCCCCTTTGTTGTCGTCATGGGTGCCATCACATGAGTTCTTCAGAAGGTCGTCTCCTGGAAGTTGCTTTATGCCGACGACATGCTCGCTAGCGAAGATAAAGGTGAACTCGAGCGAGAGCTGCAAGTTTGGTGTCGCCTGGACCGATTTGGACTCAGATTGAACATGAAGAAGACCGAATACCTAACGACGGACGTTACTGAGCCCAGCTCCATCAAGGTTAACGGCATCGAGCTCCCGCGCACTTCGGTTTTTAAGGACCTGGGATCAGCAGTCGCATCTGACGGCAAACTGATGGGCGAAGTGAATTCACGCGTGAGTTCAGCTTGGTCCAAGTGGCGCTCGTTGACCTGCATGCTCTACGACAAGAAGATACCAGAGCGCTTTAAGTCGAAGATCTACAGAGCAGTCGTCCGGCCGGTAGCAATGTACGGCGCTGAGTGTTGGCCTGCGACTAAGGAAGTTGAAACGCGCCTCACGTCACGGAGACCAAGATGCTGCGCTGGACGGCAGGAATCATGCGCCTAGACCGCATCCGAAGCGAAGCCATTCGGCAGAAGTTCGGTCTCGTGCCGATAGCGGAGAAGATGCGCGAAGCTCGCTTGCAATGGTACGGCCACGTTCTGCGTGGAACGGAAGACAGCGTCCGCAAGATAGGCCTTAAGCTGGACGTGTCTGGAAAGCGGCCCAGAGGGCGCCCGAAATAGCGCTGGGCTGATACGCTACATATTGAGTTGAAAGTATCCGGTGTCCACTGGTGTCTACCCTGATCTAGCGCTGGATCGGGGAAGTCATGATACCAGAAAAGCGGACCCCGCTACGAAGCAGGGCAGACGCTGAAGAAGAACAAGATTCACAAAGAATCGATAATTTGATTGATACCTCTTGATGGCAATCGTTACTGCAAAAACAAACTTAAGATTCGTGTTCAGCAACCTCGATTATTCTAGAGCTGAAGCTCACAGTTTGCATATATAACACAATTATATACCATTTTCAGTCGAAATTTAACGTTTTTCAAATCAATTTCAATGTATTTATTCGGGGAAGATTCCAGAAGAACGTTGAAATTTATTTCAAAAACGTTGAACTTGTTTTGAAAAAAGTTTAATTTTGACTGAAAATGGTATATAACTCCGCGATTTCATTGGTTGACGATTCCTGTGTGATAATAAAGCTGAGCAGATATCGTGAACGGTTTTTTCGCAAGTTTTGCACTTGTGTGTAGATGTTTTGCACATGTATTTCTGTAGGTTAGCCTTTTCTTTGGTCACACTCTAATCTCCTGAGAGCATTTCGTTCCACTTCACAGAAAGACATGAAAATTCTCCTTGCACTGGAATGAAAAAGATCACCTCCTGAACCACATTCTATGCTGCAACCACGGTCTAGGCAACTTGTGACTCTTTTACCACTTGTTCACGACATAGACGACTCTTTCCAATGTACGCGAGTAGAACTCATGCAAAGCCAGCAAGGAATATTGGACTTGATTGGGGGCTGTGGAATAACTGCTAAACTGTTGGAAAGAGTAAAACAGTCATGTTTCAATCTGATTATCACCGTACGTCATGGGCCGGAGTGTATTTAAATATGAGGTGCGCCTTGAGCAAAACGTCTGACATTTTCATGATGAAAGTGAAAACGTTTGAAACTTTTATTTTCGTTTTCAGTGGTTTGATTGAGACTGTTGCGTTTGCCCTATGCGATCGTGCAGAATGCTGAAGACTGGACAAAAGATACGATGGCATTTGTTACAAAGGTAGTGGAGAGCAGGACTGGCAAATGCAAGCAGTCATTAATTAGTAATGCAATATTTTGGAGTTTGCGAAATTTAACAAGTGCAAGCAAACCTGCGAACGAAGTAAATGCCGAACGTAATTGGCTGGTATCGTCGAACGAGGTTATTTCATTCCAGAAGTTGTGGTTGCCTTCAAAAATGATAAAGGGTAAATCATGACGTTAATCAGCCCCTGTTTGAGATGCGCCATCCATTCTTTCTACCTCTATGGGATATCGTAGAGGTCATTTGAGTGTGGGTTTGCCCTATAGAATGAATTGCGGTAGCCAGTCGATGTAGAGATCAGTGTTTTATCCTTCCAAGGGAAATCAGGTACCGACCCACAACCCTGCAGGCATGGAAGTCATGGTTGCCCGTGGTAGGATCCGAATCAAGAACTCCTACATATTCTGGAGCACGCGATAGCCATCCTCCTCCGATTCCTCTACCATTGGTTTCCCCTTTATGTTTAAAACCAGTCGTACGTCGGCCTAGCGGCCGCCTACGACTGGTTGGGGGCTTCGCCCCCAAACGCCGAGAATAGGACGCCATGGCCGCTACGGGTTTCCTATTCTTCCCTAGGCCTTCTGACCTTTATGTTAATCGAGATGGATCGATTGATCCGACTTCAGATTCGTCTTCAGCGACCTCGATTACCCCCAAGGCCGAAGTTTCGCGCCACTTGAACGTCATCCTCAAAAAATCGATAATATCGATCGATATTGATTGATCTGACTTCAGATTCGTGTTCAGCGACCTTGATTACCGCCAGGGCCGGAGTTTCGTGCCGCCGACGTGTTTGGCACGTCTACGGCTCGCCAGGCACGGTTGCCGACGTGTTCGGCACGTCTACAGCTCGCCATGCACGGTTGCCGACATGTTCGGCACGTCTGCGGCTCGCCATGCACGGTTGTCGACGTGTTCGGCACGTCTACGGCATCGCCAGGCACGGTTGCCGACGTGTTCGGCACGTCTGCGGCTCGCCATGCACGGTTGTCGACGTGTTCGGCTGCCGCGCCCCAACTCAAAGTGGGACGGAAGGACGGACAGTGTGACGATGTGACACACACACACACACGCTTGCTCCTTTATATATAGTAGGATGCACCTTGTTCGTAACAGTTAAACCACTTTCAGCTCAAACTGACTTTACTATACTTTCAAAAAATGATACACAAAAGACCTTATTCAATAATGTTAAGTTAAAAATCCGACTGCGATGAGTGTCCAAAATTGTGATCATACACCTTTAATCGTCACACAATTCCTTCCCGTCTGCTACAAAAATGCTGTTGGGTACAATTCAAAATGTGGGAAGGCTTATGGTTAGAACTTTAGGTGTGCCATACCAAAGGAATGTGAAATGCGCTCACTCAATAGGGGATGCTTGTTGGATTATTTGTGCAACTACTGTTTTCGTCGAGTTGGTCAGCGATCGAAAAATTTTTGGTTTTGGATGGAGTGATTTTTGTTGGTTTACTTAGAGTTGTTGCGGTTGTTTCTACATAGTCATACTTTTATATGCAAACCAATAACTAGTAGAATGACACAGTTTAAGCTTTTTGTTTGGTTGGACAGTTTGTAAAGGCGCCTTATAAGATAGCGTTTTTGAACAAGCAGTTTATTTTGATTGTCCTAAAACTTGTCCAGCTTGATTTGAGTTGATTTTATTGGCTTCCATCTTAATTAGAAAAGTGTCCAGCTCCAGCTGAACACGTCTCAATAAAACATATATAGCTTCGATTAGCTTTAATATAATAGAAAATATCAAGGAAAATGAATGCACTATAAGTCAGGCAGTCAGGCGATTTATGGTTTACGATTTACGATTTACGACGCTTTTTTCGTAATTACGATTTACGATTTACGAAATTTTGGATTTCATTTACGCACACCCTTGTCCTAGAGTGAATTTTTCTGCCGCGCACTTGGATTGCGAACATCTATGCCACACCTGAAAAGCGAGGACACCTCACAGAAACTTGGGATGTTTCTATGACAGAGCGTAGTAGTTAAACCTTTTGAAATGGTCAAGATCTGACCGTTGATATCTACTTCATGCATACTCAAGGGCTCACGCGTTTGAACAGTTTCAAAAGGAGTACCACATACATACATGAACGCCTCAAGGCCAATGATGCCGCCTGGCAGCAGTAATTGATCTACAACTCAAGTCCCCTTGCCGTTAAGAATGTTCGAAAATGTCTTCACGCTCTGTTCACACCCTCATTTTAGATTTAACAGAGTAGGGGAAGCATGCAATGCCTAGCACCTTCCCATTTCATGCGACATGCTTTAGGGGTCGACAAGCACCAGCTGCGTTTGAATACCAGCGCCGTTTCTGAGATTAAGTCGAAAGCTGATGGTATCTATAACAACTTACGTCTAGAAAGGTTAAAGATTATCCCTACATAAAAGAGCAGGATAAAAATAAGAAAGACATAGAACACTAATTCTCCTCGCGAGTCCACGGGTTTATGGTTAGTATGATTTACAACGACTCACAGGCCTCAGCCAATAGGAAAGCCAAGTGCTTAACATTTATGGAAGGCTCGGAATCAACTCATATGTCCAAAAAAGGTGAGAGGCTCAATTTGCAGTGGCTTGAAATCACAAAGGACTTAATGTTCGCTCGATTTCGCAGCATGGCGGGTTAAGCTCCTTTTATCCAACTTTATCCGAATCAATGCATTTCTGAGTACTCTGGAGGGTGGTTTTCAATTTCAGGATCTTCGAGTGACTCAGATGACATCAATTTTCGTTGGACCAGATTTCGCATAATCTTAAATCGGAAAAATCCGACCGGATATCCATAAATGCATGATCCGGATCCTATGCCTAAGTTGCACGCTTCATACCTCCTGAACCACACAATCGCAACGACATGGTAATGCTGTTCTTACAAGGAGCTCCAAACTGGCGGTGAGCTTTTGCGATGCAATTTTCACAGGATGTAGGGTCCCGTGTGTGGAGTCTAAAACCATAGTTACTTTTTTCGGAATGCTCTTCTGGTCGAAAGAAAGCGTGTGGACGCGTGAGTGCGAAGTTCATGACGTCCTGCTGCCACCCAGCCCCATGTGGTCGGTTGGCGTAGTGGAAGTGTTGTAGCTTCACACATGGATGGTCGTGGGTTCGATTCCCTTTGCACTGGTGTTTTTGCATTTTGCGATTTATCGCCAGTAGGACCCTTTGTCCCCATTCCCAACACATTTTCGAACGAAAACACGGCAACAAACGTCGTTTACGTTCATCGAACTCTTTGAAAGTGGAAAGGTGAGAGTTTTTACTTCCAGGTTAAGCAAGTCAAAAACGGATGCCAGATTCGTGGTCAGACCCCAAATAGCCCCAACGCACAAAGTTTGGGCGACGTTGGTGCATCCGACCTCACCACCGTCACTTACTCACACCTTCTCTAATCTGTCATAAGAAAACGGGAAATCCCGAAACCGATGTCAGATTCATGTTCAGCACCCCAAGTAACACCCGTAACCGAAGTATGAATATTTTTTTTTCGACCTCGCTAGTACAGTGCATGGCCCTTTTGATCTTTGAACAGTCATGCTGTTTCAATATGAAAAGGTGTTGTAGATAGCAAATTCTATTATATTCCTTACATGGATGGAGTCAAAAACGTACTAACCAACCGGTAAGAATAGCTAATGATGTACCAACCTTCTTCAACAATGGTGGAATATTGCAAAAAAGGATGTAAGCGAAGTACGCTGCTCACAAATAGAACATCTACGCTTCTATCTATCACCCGCTCAAAAAAGGACGTACAGTTATGGCCGTATCTTTTGATCAAATCCCGAAAAAGCCGCGTTTTCCCGGCTTTTGCGTCTTTTTGATATAACTCGCCTAAAATTCATTAATTTCAAAAACAAACGATACATTTGAGCTCAGGAGCTCGAGCTCTATCGTACGGTATACATTTTTATATGAAGCTATGGAAATGGCCGAAATTGAAAACTTGCGCTCCATTGCGAAGGGCGGTCGCGGACGAGTTGTCGGTCGCAAGCCGTCGAAAACCGTTGCGTGCTCATAACTCCTCCAGTTTGAGGTTTTATGGGAGGAGGTGGGTACCGTTCGATTCGTCTCTTCGAGATGTACACAATCATTTGTACAACTTCGCCAGACCTTCGCGTTTTCGCAGTGGTTGGTCAAAAATGACTGGGGCAGACCTTTTGCGATTGAAGAAGCTTATTTTTCAGGACTTGCATGTTCTTGGAATATATCAAGCATGGCGTAAAGTGTTTTGTCAGACCAGGAATCCTTCGAAAGTGCGCCGTGCACAAAGCATATGGGATCAAACCTATCAATCGAGGGGGGGGGGACAGCTTATAGAGTGAGCGTTTGGGGAGTTTTATCACAAATTTGCAGCCGGCCTACTCGGGAATTGCTGTACTCTGTTTCGGCGAGACCTAAGATTGCGCCGTGAACAATGTATATAGGATCGGACCTATCAATCGAGTGGGCGCAACAGCTCGCAAATTGCACGCGCGGGCATGTTCGGAACGCAATAACTCTGTCGAGATCAAATCGTTCCGGCTGCAGCTCGTGGGTTTCGTAGGCAGCAGAGAGGTTTAGTAGTATGCAGAAGTACAGCGTTGTAGCTTCTAAAACCGCGAAATTATTAGCGGTGTGAAAATGATGTGAGGCTTGTGAGGCCTAATTTTTTCCCGATTTCAATCGATCACTGCGAGAAGACGCGATGAGCTAACAGCCCACAAGTGCGCAGGCGAGCAGAATACTGAAGGCTCTTTACGATGGCATGCTCATAACTTCCCTGCTGCCTAAGCTGCTTCGGCCCCATCTGACATTTTAGAGCGGTGGAGGGCAGCGGTGAAGTTTCCAGCGCTCTTTCTCGTCCAAATTTGAGTTTTCAGCACTCGCAGCGGTAAGGTTCCGTTCAGTTCGAAAAGCTCTATCGAATGGTGCCAATCTCGTTCTATTCTGAGAAAATAGATTTTTTGACAATTTCGCATCGAGGACGAGGCCGCTTAAAGCCGCGGCAGAGGGGCAATGACGTCATCAAAAATTGATTTTTACGAACCGGCCCAAGTTTGGTACCATTCGATAGAGCTCTTCATGCTGAATTGTATGGTTCGGCTAAGAGTAGCGAGAACCGTAATCTGGGCCAGTAAGAGAGGGGAGAACATCGGCCGTTATTGTTCTAAATTTGACACGCGGGCGTGTTCTGAGCGCGATAACTCTGCAAATTGTGAACCTTTCCGGTTGGAGCTTGTGGGTTTTGTAGGCCAGCATAAAGTTCTCGTAGCTTGCTAAAACACAGTAATGGAGCTTATGATTGTACAAAGTTACAGCGCTGCGAAAATGCAGGTTAGCTTTGTGTGGCACGATTTTTTCCAATTTCAGTCAACCCCTGCGGGAAGACGCGGAGAGCTAACGGCCTACAAATGCGCATGCTAGCAGAACACTAAAGGAGCTTTCAGATGACATGCTCATTACTCCCTAGCTTATTAAATTGCCTTAGTCCCAGCTGCCATTTTAGGGTGGCGGGCTTAGCGGCTGAAGTTTCCTGCTCTCTTACTCGCCCAGATCACAGTTTTTCCGAAACTCAATAACACCTTTCAATTCAGCACGAAAAGCTCTATCGAATGGCACCAAAATTGGGCCGGTTCGGAAAAATCACTTTTCGATGACGTCATCATCCCTCTGCCGAGGCTTTAAGCGACCTCGTCCTCGATGTGAAACCGTCAAAAAATCGATGTTTCCAATATCAGTCGAAATTGATACCATTCGATAGCGCTTTTCATGCTGAACAGAAAAGACCATTGCTAGTGTCGAGCACTCAAATCTAGGCCAGTAAGTGCGAAAGAAACATTAACCGCTATCTTCAGACGCTTTAAACTGGCAACTGAGGTTAAGGTAGTTTAGACACCTGAGAAGTTCTGAGCACGTCGTCGTAAACTACCTTTAATATTCTGCTCGCCTACGCAGTTGTGGGCTGCTAGCTCGCCGTGTCTTCCCGCAGGTTACGTCTGAATTCGGGAAAAATCGTGTCACACAAGGACAACCTGCATGTTCGCACCACTGTAACTTTGTCCAGGCATAAGCTGCATTACAGTGTTTCAGTAGGCTACTAGAAGTTTCTGATGCCTACAAAACCCACAACTTTCGTCCCGACAGGTCCACAATTTACAGAGTTAACGCGCTCAGAACACGCCCGCGAGTGCAATTTAGCACAATAACGGTCGATGTTCTCCCTGCTCTTGCTTACCCAAATTACGGCTTTCACTACTAAAAGAAGCACCTTTCAATTCAGCACGAAGAGCTCTATCGAATGGTGCCAAACTTGGGCCGGTTCGGAAAAACCGATTTTCGATGACGTCATCGCCCCTCTGCCGCGGCCTATAGTGTCGTCTTGATGCGAATTTGTCAAAAAATCTCTTTTCTCAGAATAGAACGAGATTGGCACCATTCGATAGAGCTTTTCGAACTGAACGGAACCTTACCGCTGCGAGTGCTGAAAACTCAAATTTGGACGAGAAAGAGCGCTGGAAACTTCACCGCTGCCCTCCACCGCTCTAAAATGTCAGATGGGGCCGAAGCAGCTTAGGCAGCAGGGAAGTTATGAGCATGCCATCGTAAAGAGCCTTCAGTATTCTGCTCGCCTGCGCACTTGTGGGCTGTTAGCTCATCGCGTCTTCTCGCAGTGATCGATTGAAATCGGGAAAAAATTAGGCCTCACAAGCCTCACATCATTTTCACACCGCTAATAATTTCGCGGTTTTAGAAGCTACAACGCTGTACTTCTGCATACTACTAAACCTCTCTGCTGCCTACGAAACCCACGAGCTGCAGCCGGAACGATTTGATCTCGACAGAGTTATTGCGTTCCGAACATGCCCGCGCGTGCAATTTGCGAGCTGTTGCGCCCACTCGATTGATAGGTCCGATCCTATATACATTGTTCACGGCGCAATCTTAGGTCTCGCCGGAACAGAGTAGAGCAATTCCTGAGTAGGTCGGCTGCAAATTTGTGATAAAACTCCTCAAACGCTCACTCTACAAGCTGTCCCCCCCTCTCGATTGATAGGTCCGATCCTGTATGCATTGTGTACGGCGCACTCTCGAGGGATTCCTGGCATGTCAGAGCACTTCACGCCATGCTTGATATACTACGAGAGCATGCAAGTCTCGGAAAATAAGCTTCTCCAATCGCAGAGAGCCCGTTCCAGTCATTTTTTGCCAACCCACTGCGAAAATGCGGTGTTCTGATAAAGTTGCATACATGGTTGTGTAGATCTCGAAGAGTCGGATCGAACGGTACCAACCGTTTCTCAGAATACCTAAAACTGAAGGAGTTATGGCATGCAAAGGTTTTCGACGACTTGCTACCGACAACTCGTCCGCAGCCGCCTTTCGCAATGGAGCACGATTTCGAACGAAAAACTAACCTTTGAAAAAATTCAGTTGAACTTTGAAATTTTTGGCAATTTTTTAACGCTATCTGGTAGAGCTTGAACTGCTGAACTCAAAAATGTGCTTGCTTTCGCTATTGGTTAACTATGAAGGAAGTTATTTCGAAAGGCCGAAAAAGCCGGAAAAATGCGGCTTTTTCGGCATTTTTGAAAAGGCTACGGCCACAACTGTAGTAGCAGCGATATTTTACTTTCTGTGTACTCCTCCACCACTTAACGTATTCCATTGGTTTCCACCTCGAATGGCTTCACACCTGAGCGCCCTTGTTTGACCATGAAGACCGAGGCGCAAAGCACGCTCAAGGCCCATGCTCGAGTGATGGTGATGAGGTTAGAAGCACCAATATCGCCCAAACTTTGTGCGTGAGGGTTATTTGCGGTGCTGATCACGAATCTGGCATCAGTTTTTAACTTGCTTAATCTGGAATCCAAAAATTCTCACCTTTACACTTTCAAAGAGCTCGATTAACGTAAACGACATTTGTTGCCATGTTTTTGTTCAAAAATGTGATGGAAACGGGGATGGTCCCACTGACGATAAATCGCAAAATGCAAAAACACCAGTACAATGGGGAATCGAACCCACGATCTTGCTCCTGTGAAGCTACAGCACTTCCACTACGCCGACCGACCACATTCGGCTGGGTGGTAGCAGGGCGTCATGAGCTTCGCTGTCACGCGTTCGCACGTTTTTTTTTCGACCAGAAGAGCATTCCGAAAAAAAGTAACTATGGTTGTGGACTTCCCATACGGAACCATCTTCTTCTTCTTCAGTGTTTGTCCCGCTTCGTCGCGGGGTCCGCTCTTGTGGTGTCGTGACGCCACCTTTCTCGATCCTGTGCTTCATCAGGGTGGACGTCAGCTATTTTCATGTCCATGTGTAACGTATCGGACCAACGCTGCTTCGGGCGTCCTCTAGGCCGCTTTCCTGACACTTCCAACTCAAGGCCTATCTTGCGGACGCCGTTTTCTTTCCCACGCAGAAAGTGGCCGTACCTTCGCAAGCGAGCTTCGCGCATCTTGTCGGCTATCGGCGCGATACCGAACTTCTGCCGAATGGCATCATTTCTGATGCGGTCCATGTGGGTGACTCCGGCCGTCCAGCGCAGCATCTTCGTCTCCATGACGCTGAGGCGCGTTTCAACTTCCTTAGTGGCAGGCCAACACTCAGCGCCGTACACTGCTACCGGCCGCACGACTGTTCTGTAGATCTTCGACTTCAGGTGCTCTGGTATCTTCTTGTCGCAGAGCACGCAGGTCAACGAGCGCCACCTGATGTACTCACGCGTGAATTCACTTCGCCCATCAGTTTGCCGTCAGATGCGACTGCTGATCCCAGGTACTTAAAAACCGAAGTGCGTGCAATCTTAATGGAGCCGGACTCGTTCACGTCAGTCGTTATGTACTCGGTCTTCTTGACGTTCAGTTTGAGTCCGAACATCGCCAGGCGGTCGCACCAAGCTTGCACCTGCCGCTCAAGATCATCTTTATCTTCGCAAGCGAGCATCACGTCATCAGCATAAAGCAGCGCCCATGGAACAGGCTTATGAAGGTCTCTCGTGATGGCATCCATGACGACAACAAAGAGGAGTGGAGAAAGCGCAGAACCCTGGTGCACCCCAACAGGAAACTCCACTGAGGTTCCAGCTGCAGCTTGCACTCTACCCTTTGAGCAAGAGTAGAGTATCCACACCCACTCTAGGAGTTGTTCAGGTACGTTGTGTTGTTGTAAGGCGTACCATGTAACTTCACGAAATACGCGGTCGAAGGCCTTCTCCAATTCGAGAAAGGCTATATGCACCGGCTTCTGTTTCTCGCGATGCTTCTCCCGCAGGAGTCGGGCGGCGCTCGAAGGTCTTCATGCTGTGCGAAAGCAAGCGAATCGGACGGTAATTGGAGCAGTCTGCGGGACTGCCCTTTTTCTTCCAAATCGGAGTCGTCGTACTGTTGTGCCAACACTCCGGTACTTTCCTCTCCTTTACTACCTGGTTGAAGAACTCAGTCAACCACTGAGCAGGATACCAGAGCTTCGTCTTCCAAACGTCCTGTCGCCTTGCATGGCTTCATTTTCTTCAGAGCCGCTTCTGTTTCCTCCACGGTGATCTTGTGAACGGGACCGTGAACAGAACCCACAGAAGGGATGGCCGGGTGAGGAAATTCCATAGTGGAAATTTCCTCAAATAATCACGCCATCGCTTTACCGCCTTTTTGCGGTCTGTCAGAAGATGGCCGCTCTCATCATTGATGCCAAAGAACGTTTCGATATCCTCGGTTTGGCGATGGCGGGTTTTAGCAAGTCGGTACAGGTACCGCTCACCATCCGCGACTCGAGCTTTCGGCAGACATCTCCATAATAAGTGGCTTTCGCAACAGCCACGGTCTTCTTTGCAGTCTTCTTCGCCTTCTGATACTTCTGCCAGTTGTCGGCTGTCTTTTCGCCGAGAAACACGTGATGTAGAGTCTCTTCTCTCAAATCTTGGCTTTTACGTCGTCTGCTCATAGCCATGCCTGCTTCTCGACCTTGCGTCGTCCAGGCTTCGTAGTGCCGAGTTCCAATCTTGCAGCTTGGCGTATCGCGTCGGTCGCTTTCTTCCAAGTTTCCTTTCTTCTTTCCTTTCTTCCAAGTTTTCCCGCGTACGGTTGCGACAGTCGTGACTGTCGTCAACTCGAGGAGCAATATTTAGGGTGCAGATAGCGGTCGATGCTGTGGGGCGACCGTCACATACTGCACGATCTTTGCGTCTGTGACAATGCTCCGGTCGCGATCCTTCACAAGGACAAAGTCAATCTGAGACTTGGAGCTCCCACTATAGTATGAGATGAGTGGGAGTCGCGTATTCGGAAAACGGTGTTCACAATGGTGAGATTATTCGATTCGGCATACTCAAGAATACGCTCACCATCGGCGTTACGCGACCCGTACCCGAAACCACCATGACAGCTGTACCCGCCCTTCGCAGCACCTACGTGCCCGTTAAGGTCACCAGCGACTATGATGCCATCTTTCGGCGGTACCTATGCTGTCTTCGCATCAAGCTGGCTCCAAAACTCATCCTTGGCTTGATCGAAGCAGCCAGTCTGCGGAGCATACGCAGGGAAGAAGTGATAGAGTCGCTCCTTAGCGGCGACAACGATCTTCATCAACCGATCGTTAAAGCGCTCGACACTTACAATTGAGTCACGAAATCATTCGGAGACGATTACTCCGACACCACTGGTGGTCCTGAGACTGTCACACAGAACGGCTTTATAGCCACGTCCTGTGTCCCTTGACTTGCTGCAGGACCACCTCGTCTCCTGCACCGCACAGAAATCAACTTTTCTTCGCTTCAGTGCTTCAACCAACTCACACAAGCGGGCCGTCAACGTACCCACATTCAACGTTGCCGATCCTGTTTACGTTACGGGACTTTCGGACAAGCTCAGTTGCCCCCCGATGCCGTCCTCGCATCAGGGACCCTCGCATACCTTCCACACTCGCCGGGCTTTGCGAGTGCGCGTCGGCTCCCGCGGACGCCGTAGCACAATCTCGAAAAACATGACTCATCACACCATGTGATGTGACATGGGTCTTCGTAGGCCGGCCTGTCGCCTGTATTCGAGTGACCGCGCTTAGCTTAGCTCACAAAGCGAGCAGTTTCCAGTGGCACCACGAGGAGGAACGGACATCGCCACCCCACACGGAACCATACATCGTGTAAAAATTGCATCGCCAGTTAGGAGGTTCTCCTTGTTAATGGAGCTGAGCCCTAAGGAATTTTCTACACGGCTGCAAGAGATCAATAAGTCCTAGCTCAATAAAAGTGAATGAAAAAGCCGTAGGTGCGGCAGAGCAAATAGGTCCACAATTTGAAGTGCCAGATTCGTGAACAGTACCCCAAGCAGCTCTTATATGCGAAGTTTGTGCAAGCGGTATGGTTCTGACCTAACTCAGGACTAGCAGCCTATCGTTATGCTAGAAACACTTCATTCCTTGTCAGCGCCACGAATAAGGCCTCTAGGACGAGGTTTGAACATGAAAACTTCATTTTCGACCTAGGAGTCGACAAAGTGCAATAGTACAGATGTTTTCAGCGTAAGCACGCTGTTTTAGTAACGACGTACTCAGCTTGCAAATTGATCGCTCCTCCAAACGTCTCATCAAACACTACCAGTGCCGGCTGATTATCCACTGATATCGTAAGGTTTTTCCATAAGAGTCCTCGGTTTCCGTAGGCGACAATCTAAACATCAGTGAAAGTAAAGAGGAAAAGCCGAATGCGAAACAGACGGAAGTTGTAAACACCAACGTTTTGGGTACGTGAGCATGTTTCGGGTATATCTAGGTAGAAGGCATTAGTATTCATCGTGTACGCTGGATGATCGTCATATAGCACCGGTATTTCAGAGCACACTGGAGGGGCAGTCATTGTATTGAAAGCACATCGAGCAAATTCTTTATTGCCTCACCTGGTGTTGGCAACGGTTGAGGCATAAAAGTAGCATGATCGCAGGCCAGATAGTTTCCAGCACATGTTGTACCGGCGACTAGCTGGAATTCAACAATTGATCTTCACTAAATGTGATGCATTAATTGTATGGCTATAATTGAAATGCATAGCAGCTAGTCGTCCACTTGTTACTCATGAAACTGCTTAGACGGATATCTCCCTCTTGCCTCTCTCAATCGTTCAATTCGTGACGTCGTTATGTTTTGGATTCTTGGCTCTTTAAAATTAGCACAACATCTTCAATATTTAAATGATAAGGGGTAAAGAACGGCGTCAGTACTCTCCATTCCCTGGACCAGTTTTTGCAACGGGGCCGCTCGATACCTCTTAGCGCGTCACTAAATGCAGTCCGTTTCAAAAGGGTGCGTTACGTTAGGTGTCTCCCACTACTGTAGAAGGCGGGGCGACACGCGCGATTGCCGTGCCCTGACGGGTGCCGCGCCCGCCTCGGACGAGATTTCAATACGAGATGAGGTGAGTTGAGGAGAGCGCGCACAGCAATCAGAGAAAGGATCAGCGAGCGCATTCTCATATGTATATATGATTAGGTTTCTTAAACTGTGTACAGAATCAAAGACACAAGTAGTCCTCTCAGATAGCTTTGCATGGAAAACGGCAGAATGCCGGAAAAATTAAACAGCTCGAAAAAATTACGAACACATGCCGCCTCTGAGATTTCAAGACGAAAGACGAATAGAAGCAACACATTCAGTTTCTTCCTTTTCTACTCTTCCTTAGTCTATTTCATAGTTTTCGTTCAGGCCATGTTCTCTTTTCAACTTTTTCAACTTTCTATGTGCTTTCTCTTGCTTGCCTCATGTTGATCTGGCTAATTCGATCTTTATTGCATTCTTCAATGTGTACATATTATAAAACGAATCCCCATCAGGAGTCACTCAGCGCTCCAAAGCATGTGAAAGCTAGAAGAGCAAAGAGCAAGAAGGGCAGAAAACGAATAAATTCCTCAATCACCACCCTACGACAGAAAGCACTGTTGTGGGTGGCAATTGAGGAACCGCGTTGCATATCTGCTTTGTTCTTCCGTGATACCTCATCCGAGGTGGGTCCAACAATCCGTCACGTTACCGTAATCAGAGACGGTGGGGGTGGGCGGCTGCGGCACGGTACCGTAATCCAGGGAAACGCCTAACGTATGAACCAGTCTCAAAAGTATAAGGCCACCCCTAATTTTGTGAATTCCGCCTTTTTTACGATATTTCGCGGTAAGCAACTGCACCTACTGATTTCGCCGTGGTCGAAAACCATACCTGAAAATGAATCAGAAATCTCTCTTGGATACAAAAATGTTTAAGAAGAAATCAATGGTTTTGCATTGTTTCAAAAGTATTACAGAAGGACACTAACGATGCTGTTTTGCTCTACCTGCAATTTTTCGCCTTGTCAAACCAAAACTGCTCTACGTTGACTTCGCTATTATCTGCAATCCTATTACCAACATGTCACGTGGTACCCGGCTGTACGTCGTGGAACAAACTAACGTTCGAGCTTTATATCAAACAGGACGCTCCATCCTTTAAATCGCTGCCCAACTTCGGTGCTCCATGTGCGCTGTGTCCAACTATCTAAAAGATCCTGGACGCTATGGAAGAAAACCAGTGTTTGGAAGACCTCCTGTGCTCCCTATACAAGATGATATACACATTCAGCAACTCCAATCCAACTCGACGGCTTCGATCAGGCGGACTTATCGTTGGATACATCGCGGATGGCCATCTGGAGAGCAGTCAGACAAAGCGGCAAGATTGCCCGTGAGTCGGTGAAGAGGGCTCCGGGGCTGACTGGTCGCCACAAGGCCGAACGTCTTCAATTTGCGTGTAGAAACATTAGGACTGGTTGGAACACGGTACGCAATTTTTTCACTATGAAATTCCTCCCACCTGAACGAGTTCGGCGCTTTCAGATAGTCTTCCCCGACGAAAAGAAGTTCAATTTGTACGGTCCCGATGGATCTCACTTCTACCGGCGGGATCTGCGGAAGGACCCACTCGCCTTCAGCAGATGTATGTAATTTCGGTGGTGACTCCCAGAGGGTCTGGGGAGCCTTCGGCAGCCGTGTTGTTCTTCGACTTGCACTTACCACAAGTAGAATGAACTCACAGAACTATTAGAATATTCTTCAGAATCGTCTAATACCATTTCTGATATCATACACAGGAATTCACTTTTATGCAGGATAACGCTTCGGTACATGCCAGCCGATCAGTCATCCTGTGGTTGAACGCCAAAAATATCCGCGTGCTAGACTGGCCTGCTTGTTCATCGACCTGAACTCGATTGAGACATCTGAGGGTTATTGTGTGTCAGCTATATCCAACGGAAAACAATTCAACAACGTCGAGGAACTGCGCAGAGCGATCGGGCAGCGTGGAACCATTTGGACCTTGATATCCTAAACAACTTGGCTGAAAGTATGCCAGGCAGAATTTTTGAGCCTATTTCCAATCACGACGGACCTGTCAATTATTGATTTGTAATTTCCGATTATTGGTTGTAACAAAATAGAGGTGTCTGTGTGACGGCCTTGTACTTTTGAAACAGTGGAAAACCAATATTTTATTTTATTTTATTTATGGACACACTGAGAGTTAAAACAGCTAGTTATCCTAGTAAGTAATACGAAAATAGCTCATGTCCCCTAAGGACAATAAAACCTTAGTGAAAAAGAAGAAACAACACCAGTAGAAATAAATAAAAAGAAGAAAACGTCAACAGAAAACATCAAAAAGAAAGTAAGGAAACAACATCAAATGGTTAAGAATAGCATGAGCTCACGGCACAAATAGACCCTTATATTCAGGAAACCTTTGAGCTAATGGCTTTATGAACTAGCAATTTGAAAGCGCCGAGTTTCATTGTAAGCGGAATTGAGTACTTGCGGAAAAGTGTATTCAAGATAGGAGTCACTCTGGTGGAGAATAATTTCTTCTTAAAAAGTTTTGTATCCAAGATTGGTTTTGATTCGTTTTCAGGTATGGTTTTCGACCGCAGCGAATTCAGTGGAAGCAGCCCGTTACAGTGAAATCTCGTAAAAAGGACAACATTAACAAAATCAGGGATGGCCTTATATAGTACTTCTGAAACGCTCTGTTGTATGATACTGTGAAGCCACTCCGTCGACCATCATGAGTCACATGCATAAGTAGCCCCGACACGTCCCGCCGGAAAATGGGGATGAAACACCGTACGTACTTCCGCGATGCACACTATCCCGAGAACACCGCCTAACATTTTCATTCGGCTTCCACCTTGAGTAGCTCCGCAGCACGGTGCCAGCCTTGATTGACAATGGGGACCGAGGTGCGAGCCCCTCTAGGCTTAAGGCGCGAGTGAGGGTGGGGAGGTCAGTGATGCCAATTTTCAGATTTTTCTGCCTTCAAGGAGCTCGTGAGACGTAAAAGGCTGTTGATACCAACCGTTTGTTAGATAAAAAAGCGAAAATGAGGTTAGAAGGTCTCACCTTCGAAACATTGCAAAATGAGAAGACGTCAGAAACAGCGAGCATCAAACCCACTATCCCACCCCTACGAGACGAGAACACTGCCAGAGCGCAGCATCCAAAAGTGTCGAATCAGCTAACGGGCACGCTGATCAAGCAGCATTGCGTAAAACGCTGCATACGCACTCCTCTCATACAGTCGACGAAACGAACTTTGACCTGGCAGAACTCGCTAGGTGATCCACTTAGCTCATTTGGTCGATACAGACAATTGTAATCAGGGTTTCAAGCACTTTCACATAACCTGAGCCTCTGTGCGAAGTTCCACGGGAGGCTGAAAGCATTCCCCAGTAAGGAAGGCTAATATTTGAATATGTTTTCCAGGACGATGTTGAATAAGTATAAGAGCACTTCTTTATTATTGAACAGTAGGGAAAAATTCCAAAGTTTTGCAAAGAAAAAGAAGACTGGGGATAACATTGTCTGACAATGCTTCGAAGGGGTTAAATTCAGAAGACCGCGAGCGCTGGCTGAAGCTGCGGAGGCAGTCATGAGAGTTCGCAGCGTCCCCGAAACTTCGACATCGTAAAGGCAAGATGGCCCCTCTCCGAACTCCAGAGCGTCGGAAAAATAGTGAAGAGTTTGAAGAATCTTCAGCTCCGAGCCGTTCTTCCTTCGGTAACGAACAGCTCCGAAACCCGGGCTCCACGAAAGCAAGATGAACGTGCTCCAACAGAAGGAATCGAGAGGACACTGTTCGGATCAACACGATTATAATGAGAGAACACCTCCAGAGTTTCGAGCTTCGTCGCCAGCTGAGGAATATATATATATATATATATATATATATATATATATATATATATATATATATATATATATATATAACCGCTTGGTCCAAGACTTCGAAAATTGGGGGACTGCCTACTTTTTGCCTTTCGCTGACACCCCACGGGACGAGGAGGGGTGGGGAACCGTAACTGGTTGGATTCCGCAGGATGTGGAAGAGAGGGCAGGGCGCTGAACGAAAAGTGTGCGCTCTTCGTGTCTCTCGATAGAAGAGCATCAATTGCAGCACTCTGACACGTGAAATAGACGAATGGCTGGGGCCTCGAGCCACTCGATGATCGACGAGACGACAGATAGTATAGGGGTTTCCCCGTTTACGAGTGTGAAGAAGGCAAATCAACGAAACTCACTAGAATAGGACCGTCTGCCTGGATGTGGTATGTGTGCGGTTCATTTTGTGGTGTTTTCCTGGCGAAGTACGTTGTTGGCTGATCACCAAACTTGGCCTGAATCATGATACGCTCTTCCATTCCTGAGCAACGTTATAAAACTCTAGAGGCTTTTCAACCTACCGTAAATGGCAACGGACTGCTTCCGAGGACCGTCAATGTTCCATTGACGTCTGTTCGTGTAGGAATTATGGATATATGTTGGTATCCAGGATTAACAGCGTCGTTGTTTGACGGAGGAAGTGTGAATGTAAAAACCTTCCCTGATTGTCCCCATGAAGTCGGCAGCACTGAAATATACTCAAGGGTTTTAATACAGCGCTATTAATGATCACAGGGAATTGCGCGGATAAGTAGGACTTTCGGTCGGTTCCGATTAACGCTCTGGCACAGTTCTTCACACTCTATGTCGGGAAATGAAATGCATGTACCAGACCGACAAGAGCACCTTGTTGTGCAAGGAATGTGACGTCCTTGACGTTGACAGCTATCACATGTCTCGTGTTCGTTGTCTACACGTTGTTCACTAAGTCATACCGAAGAGAATCGTCAGGTCGTGGTGGGCAGTCACGTAAGGGCTGTGAGCAGGCCTTCGAAAAAAATTTCGGAGAGGCTTTGGGTGGTCAGCCATATCCACACTGTGACGAAGCTCATCGAAGAATCGTGAGAGCACAAGCAGCCGCTCATTTTCACGGTCACTGAGTTGAAGAAGGCGCTCGACTCTTCTAATCACAAGGTGTCTTCCCGCTCACTTCCTTAAAACTTCGAGCGCAATGCGACGGATTCATAACAAAGGGTATACGATTTTACAACGATTTCATAGTCAGCATGAAAAGGGGGGGGGGCTCTGCAAAACGGTGCCCTGCTGACATTCCCAAATGTCAGCGCCAACTGTCAAGACTTCCCTGCCATCACATGAGATGGTGGCGTTCCTTATCCTTTTGGAACTCCTAGTAGTTGTTTTTCAGGCACTTCGAACATGTAGAGCTATCCCGCGAAAATTTCACAAAGAATTCCATTGGACCTCTTCCACTTAGCTCAGGTCCGTTTAATCCGAACACTGAGACCTGGTGCAAACAACTGAATATTTTTAGGAGTATTTTAAAGCGCAGAGAAGCGTAAAAATTGGATTTTTCACACAAAGATAGTGTGCCACTCTCTCACCCAGTAGGCGCAACCTTTATTTGATTGGTAGTGAAAATGTTGTTTAAGTAGAGCTTCGCAGCTGATTTGCGCTGTTTTTCACAAACAGTTCCAAGAAAAATTCCACTACCAACCGAACGAAAATCGCTACGCGCAGTGTGTGTGCCATGGCGCAATCTATTCGACATCTAGTCACTTTTTCTTTGGCAATTTCATGTAAGCCAGAAACATTCATGCTGTCAAAAAAATAAGCATATTATGAGCATTCATAGCGTAATCAACCTCCGAACACGCTATGAAAGCGATAAATAAATTTTCAAAGAACGCCAAAATAATTTTTAAGTATATTTTATAGTAAATATAAACATGACTAATTAATCCGACCTTTTTTGAAACTTTTTAGCTTAATTCCAAAGCTATCGGTTGTGGTTTGGAAGCCGTTCAGTATGATGTAAAAGTTGGAAATTGTTTTGAAAAGCGTCCAGATGATCATAAAAGGGTATCACGAAAAGACGGAAGAATTTTGCGATATCCTATTATATGAAATTTCTGAATATTCAGTCGTTCAGTACTCACCGATCCACAAGATACCGCAAGACACTGCACTCCTTGTAAATGACTAGAAAGTAGAATACCGGATGGCTTTGCAAGCGTTTCAATGTGGTCGACAGGCCGCCTTGTGTTGCTAATGGTCTTTTAAGGAGTATCGTACTAGATACTCCTTCTTTTTCTGCTATAATGGCTTAAGCGCAAGAGCGGAACGTTTGGTAGGCTGTTGTTTTTCTCAACGTCACTGATCTTGTTCTGCTGTTAGTTGCCTCATTTTTACAGGGTGCACCAAAATAACGTGGACAAGATTTTTTGTCATAATTATAAAACAACCAAGAATTCGAAAAAACGACGACTAATTTACAACAACACAAACATTAAGGTGAATCTTGAAGTGGTTTCGAAGTGTTCCCTTGGAGCGGATTCAAGGGGCCAAACGTTTTGCGAAGTTTGGGGGCGATGGGCCGCAGGTCGTGGCTGGGAACAGATTTTGTTCACAGATACGAAGCTGTTCGCCGTGGAGCAGGCGCACAATCGTCAAAATGATAAGATCTGGTCTATGGAGGCTCCATGCAGCTCTGCTGTCGTCGAACACCGCCAGAACCCACCATCGGCCATGGTTTGGGGCGGAATCATCCCTCTGGCAGGACCCCTCTTGTTTTCGTGGATAAAGGAGTGAACATCGAAAAAAAATGTGCACCAGCGAGACATTCTCGAGTCCGTAGATCTTCCTTGGGTTTAGTAGCACTTAGGTGATGCCCATTGGACGTTGCAACAGGATTGCACCCGAACATAGGGCGAAGAGTACGCAGGCGTGGTGCAAGGCCAATTTCCTCGACTCCATCTCGCCTTCGGAATGGCCGCCGCGTATTCTCCGGATTTGAATCCGGTGGACTATAGTGTGTGGGGATTTTCAAGACTAGGGTCGGCGTCACGCGCCACCGCGGTCTCTAGTCCCTGAAGGAATCCTAACGCCAGGAGTGGGAACGATTGTTTCCTGATGACCTGTGGCCCATCGCCCCAAACCTCGTGAAGCGTTTGGCACTGTGCATCCACTCCAAGGGAGACCACTACGAAACCATTATGATGTCTTCTTAAGCTGTTGACCAAGATTGATATCGGCTTTTTTGAGGCCAACGTTTCGGCGTCTTCGCCTTCTTTAGAGCCTGGAAAAGTCGAAATCGTCCACGACACTACTCCCTCAAACAATATTTAACAATACTCTCCTGACCACTTGAATACGTTACACATCAGGCATTCATTCACCAACGTCATTATCTGAGTCACACTGAGGCCGTACAAGTTTACACTTGCCTGGTGCTCAGTGAGGATTTCAGATGTAGCCTGTAAGGCGCATTCCTTTGCAACGTCCATTTCAGCTCGGCCCACCCCTCTAGTACTAAAAGGGGCATAATCAAAAACATGTTCCGAACAGCAAACTTCGTCCCGTCCGACAGTGAACAAAAATCGTTTTTTCGGGGAGTGGCACTTAGCATTGCAGAAGCAAACGGGTACCCAACACAACATTGGCATAAGGGACGAAGGGTGGAAGCCAATACCCCGGTACGCCGCAAGGAACAGCGCGGAAAAGTACCCTTCTGCGTGCCCTTCATTTCGGACGACATGAGCGCGGAGATACGCAGATGTCTCCGTTTGGCTGATCTTCAGGATGTGGTGAGGATAATTGATATCCCTCCCAGGTCCCTGAAGGAACAACTGGTTCGGAATCGGTTCTATGACAGGATGTGCCCCACACCGTCCTGCGTGGTGTGCCCCAATGGGAAAGAGGGGGATTGCATGACAGCTGGTGTGGTTCATCTCATGTCATGCAATGAGTGTGGGAATGAATACATAGGGGAAACGGGCAGAGCCCTATGTGTCAGGGTCAGGGAGCACCTGGACGGCCTTAAGAAAGGCAACGTCCTGACCCCTTGGGGAGAACACAGACTTCGATGCCACGAAGGCGCTATGTTGCAGGTGTCAGTGTCGATCTTAGCGCCAGAGAGCGATATATCGGCTCGTAGGACACTCGAAGCGCTCTGGATCACGGCTAGAAGCCCACAGGTCAATCTCAAGGAGGAGTGCCTAGCAATAACCTAAGAACTGGTACCGTTCGTAGAGCTTTGTAGGTTCTGACCTATTTGGTCTGACCTCCAGGGCATCTAAGGCAGGGGTCTGAGGGCTGAGGCTCATTCATCCACGTTACGTCCAGCTTACGGTGATCAGTGGTCCACTCCGGCATACCACCTTAAGGGTTAGTCGTCTCTTGCAAACTCCCATCCCTGATCTTGTCTCTAGTATCCTCAAGAAAAGTACCCTAAGATGAAATATTGTTTGAGGGAGTAGTGTCGTGAACGATTTCGACTTTTCCAGGCTCTGAAGAAGGCGAAGACGCCGAAACGTTGGCCTCAATAAAGCCGATATCAATCTTGGTCAACAGCTTAAGAAGACATCATAGGATAAGGATAAAGGATAAAGGACGGCGTTACTCAACCCCTTCTGGGACGCGCCAGCGCATTCTACTTCTACGGGATGTCGTGGAGGCGACATGAATGCGTATTTGGCCATACAATGACTTGCGGTGGCCAGCCGATGAACAAGTCAGCGCTCTATCCTTCCCAGACACGTCTGGTACCAATTCACCGACCCCGGAGGGATGGAAGGCTTGGTTGGCCTGGGCGGGAAATCCGAACCAGGAACCTGGTATCGGGTGCACGCGACAGTCGCGCCTCCTCCGACTGCGTTACACGCGCTCAAGAAGACATCATAATAGCCTGAACTCATCATGCCAAGATTCACTGAAAGCCGAACATAGACACTACGAAACCACTTGAACATGATCTACCTTAATGTTTGTATTATGGTAATTTAGTTGTTTTTTCTCGAATTGTTGGTTGCTTTATAATTGTGACAAAAAATCTTGTCCACGTTATTTTGGTGCACCCTGTAATTACTGCCACGTTAGATCAGCCCTGTCTTACTCACCTAAAAACGAGTCTCCCTGGTGAGTGGAGTTATCGAAATTGTTTGCAATGACCGTCACTGGACATGAACTCGTGGCGAGAAGCAGTTGATTCGGGCCACTTTCCACTTGAATTCCAGGGCTCTCATACTGCCAACCGTACCAAGATGGCACTGCAATCTAAATTTGTGGTGCTTTGTGATCAGTTTTATAGCGACCTTCTACCTCCATCTGTCCACCTACCTCCACCATTCCCATGCTTGGAACAGTAGACGTCGCGTTCTTAAGAGGGTTGATCTTCTCATCGTAGTCGTCACGATACGTGAGAATGAACTGACAGTCCTGGTCGTTGCCATTCAAAACTAAACATTTCAGTTTCATATTCATTTTGGAGTAGCACAGTTTTTAACATTGAATTCGGTCTGCGCGTTCGTTGCTCCTTTCTTACAGTGCTGTTACTAAATATTTAAGGAAGGTTGGTTATGAACAAGGCACAAGTTAAGCGAAGCTCGAGTCTCCACCCTTTCGCGCCACCAGCTTCAGCTCATACGCATGTTTTGTGGATAATACTAGGATGACTGTAACATTTTTATCATTTTTTCAGCAAAATATGATATAAGAACAAAGCTAATGACATTCAA
>OX377206.1:64836517-64878282 GCA_947396885.1 Heligmosomoides polygyrus polygyrus | reverse complement strand
TAGACTTCAGCGTTGATTTTCACTAAACGGTCACTGACGAAAACCAGAGTTGCCTTCTTGTCCAGGGTAATGTCAGCCCATACCATTACAGATTTCGGAAAAAAGAGTCCTGTTGAGAATACCACGTTGAGAAGACCTGTTTCTGGATGGAGGCAGCAACTGACGCAGATTCTGTGAGTTGTATGCCACTTCAATTGTAAAAATCTGCTCGTCCGTCCAGATGATGTTTGACAAGCGAGCCCTGCTGGATCTTCTTCAGCAACAACTAGGATTTTTCCAATCTAATCTGCATGGCAGCTTCCGTAAAGGCTTGTCCGCGATAAAGACAACAGCTGCGAAGCCAAGATCCTGTTTGACGTTTGATGGTCTTCTGTATTGTTCTGCGAGAAACCCCAAGGTCTACGGCCATGCGATTCATGCTAACTCCATTGTTCCGGTCGATTCGCTTTTTGATGACCATTCGAAGGCGGAGAGTGTTCACAGTACGTGGTCTGCCAGATCCTCGGCTCTTCCTCGGTTCGACCGTTCCTTCCTCTCTGTACTGTTTCACAATGTGTTGGACTGTTCTGGCAGAAATTTGAAGTCGTCGAGCGATCTCTGCTGCAGAATGTCCTTTATCGGCGAGATGAGCGATGGTGGAACGATGTGGTGAAGCTTTCATTGTCGAGGGTATTGAGAGTATCACTTTACTTGTTTTTCTACATACTTTCCCATTCTAGAAAAAACCTAATACCTGATCTCCCGCCATATTCAAAAAGACAGTAGCGGTTTGAATTTCGCGCAAATAATTAGGAGCCACCCTCTATATTAGGTTCTCCCATAAGTCCTTGCCGTTTTTTCAACTATTCACTGCAGATTTCGCCGGCGGTCTCTTGCATAGCGCTGCACAGCTTTCGAAATAAAATGCTCTAGCAGAACGTGTATTGCACTTATTCATCATGAATTTTGCCAATTTTAGGTCGTTGAAGTGAAAAGTGAAAAAGTGAAAAAGTAGCCATTTGCGCACTGTTCTCTCCGCTTAGGTTTTGTAATTTTTGCGCAGTTTTTTATAGCATTTGGAAGACAATGTTCTGTACTACAAGAGCGTGTGTTCGTGCTATTTTCTCACTAGTCCTTTATTGATTTTTAGGCCATCAAATTGGGACGTCCGAAGGAGAGGGGTTATTTTTGCCGACAGCTCCTGCTCTGTGGTTGGACTTTTTGGATTGGCGTTATATATTATTTGAAAGAGAATGTCTTGCTTTATATATTTACAAGTAACGCCTAACGGCGTGTCTCGCACTTGCGCGCTTCGCGCGACTTTGTAGCATCACTATGACCTATGGAAAGTAGTTTTTGTAAAACATAAAATTCACTAGCATCTAGGACTTGGTGCACACTTTACCGGCATCAAGCCCTTCACCACTTCGATACCTTCATCGTAAACATTCTTTTCTCACCGGCCAGTAATGTCATTGGTTTGTGCTGCGCAGTACTTCTGTGCCTCAGGTTGTTCCACCGCAATTGTTCTCATGCTTAACAGCTAGCGTTTCAAGTTGTCGTTGACATGTCTTCCGAAACCTGGTTCCTCCTCTCGTTTCTTTTAATTCGATCTAATTGCTGGTCCGCCTTTACTGGTCTTCCCTCCCCCTCTTTACTCCCCCACCCTTCTGGTCCCAACTACTGGCCCACTTCTTTGTTTCCACTATTGACACCTACTGGTCTCTTCTTGCTGGTTTTTCCATCCTGACCCCTCCTCCAGGTTCTTCCTTTCCTTCCTGGTCGCTCCCCTGGTCCACCATAGAGGTCCCCCTTACCGCCCTTCTCCACCACCCCCTAAGTGGTCCTCCCATGCTCACCGCACGGTCGGTGACACGTATTCAACATCAGGATGTTTGCTGCGCGACGCTAGGGGGCCCGTTTTCTGGATCAAGAAGCTCGGAAGCGCGCGCAGTCGCCGCTGTGTTGAACATGAAGAGGCTATGCATATGGCAGATTCCTTGTTCTCCGTATGAATTTCCCTACGGCTCCCTTCTTGCTGGTTCCCCGCCCTGGTCCCGCCTCCAGGTCCCTTGTTCCTGGTCGATCTCTCCTCCCCCCCCCCCTCGGGATCTTCCCTACTACTCTACCCCAATTAAGTAGGCCTCCCACGCTCACGACACGACGACGGCGAGCGAACGCCCATTGTGTGACATCGGTGTCACATCTTCTAAATCCGTACTCTCTTACTGGTAATGGATCCCCCTACTGATCCTCTTAACTGCTCCCCCCCCCCTGATTGCTAATTCCCTACTGGTCACCCCTTAACGCCTAAACCCTTCTTGGTGCCACCTCCTGGCCTGCTTCATTGATCCCCCTATCGACCCCCCCATCTCGATGCTTCCTCCAAGTCGCTACCTCCTGGTCGCTGTCGATCCTCGAAGTCCCATCTTATATTCTTTTCCCTTTAGTGGCCTTCTAATGCTAATTGCACGAAGTCGGCGGCACGGCTTCTGAATCTGGACGCTCAGGAACGCACGTAAGTGCTGTTGTGTCAACCGGTAAAGGATGCGCTTTCCATGCTGCAGCAATTCCCACGTTCAATGGGAAATTTCGACCGCTCTCGCTGTGGGTGATGCGGCGTACCTCAATTAGGTTAGATCATTCGACCGCTCTCGCTGTGGATGATGCGGCGTACCTCACTTAGGTTAGATCATTCGACCACTCTCGCTGTGGGTGATGCGGCGTACCTCATTTAGATTAGATCATTCGACCGCTCTCGTTGTGGAAATGTTGTGGAAATGCGGCGTATCTCACTTAGATTAGATCACTCGACGGACTAACTCTTTTATATATAGGTGGTGATATGCTGCGTTTATTGATTTCTATTGAATATCAACAAAATGCCAAAAAGAGAGAAATCGTCTTCACGAACAACTCCTTCTCCTTATTCAGTCTGTCTTGCTCAGTTTTATATGACACTTGAAAGTGGGTGTTTTGTTCTACCACAGCACATGATTTATTTTTCGATCATTTAAATTTTTGCTAATTTTCAGGTCATCAAAATGGAGTGCCAGGTCGACAAGGATGAGCACTTTTGGCACCTTCTTCTCTTTGATTTCAACCAGGGTTCTAGTGCGCCTAAGGCACTGGAACACTGGTTGACCGTACAAACACTATATTTCATCGCCAGTTACAATTCTGTGCAAAAATCGTTGAATATGTCCGTTTGATGAATGATGACGGACAAGCAGGCCGGCAGCAATCGTCACCCGCTGGTTCCTGATGTTCATTCATCACACGGACGTATTCAACGACTTTTGCACAGAATTGTAACTGGAGATGAAAAATATTGTTTGTACGGTCAATCATGATTTTGTACGATCGACCATGGGAAGGACGAGTACGGAAAGGCTGCTAAAATCTCAGCGCCTAACCAGGCTGCGTAAATTGAGGACTAGGGTGACGATGTGTACTTTCAACGCCCGTACACATCATCGGAGGCATCCGACGACTTGATGATGCAAGCCAAGAAGATCAAGTACGACGTCATTGGACTGACCGAGGAGTCTCTTCCGGAGACGAGAAAACACCACCCCCTCCTATACGCCGCCTACGACTCCAGAGAAGAACCGTTCCTGGGAACATGCGACAGCAGGAGAGTAGAAGGCGTTGGTGTCCTCGTCAACACGCACTTGGCCATGAACTTCAAACGATTCGTACGAGTCTCTGGCAACCCGAATCGGACGTATGCGATTGAAGCGATGTGGTTCCGTGCCAGCTTTGACTGTGTTCGTGGCGTATGCCCCAACATCCGACTACGACGAGGATGAAGTCAAAGCCTTCTACGTGGAGCTGGAGAAGTTCTATAAGGAAGACCACACCTTCTACTAGGTGATCGTCGGCGACTTCAGCACCAAGGTCGGGCCACGAAGGTCGCCGGGAGAACTTCACATCGGAACCCACGGTTTGGAGTGGAACGAACAAGGCGACGTCCAGCGTCCGACTCCGTACCCACCTATTCGACTCTACCGTTCTTCCTGCCCTAAAATACGCCTCAGAGACCTGGGCGATACGAAAGCAGGATGAACACGCGATCAGCGTCGCGCAGCGTGGAATTGAAAGGTGCTCGGAGTGGCATTAAATACGCAAGTGAGAGAAGGCTTCCGAGTTCCGAGCTTCTCGACGTTCGAAGATGAGAGACGCTGTCGCATTGGCCTATATATTATATATTATATATTATATATTATATATTATATATTATATATTATATATTATATATTATATATTATATATTATATATTATATTTATATATTATATATTATATATTATATATTATATATTATATATTATTTATTATATACCATTTTCAGCTCAAATTCAACGTTTTCGAAATCAAATTCAATGTTCTCGAAAACGAATTCAACGTTTTCGAAATCAAATTCAATGTTTTCGAAATCAAATTCAACGTCTTCTTTGCAAGCTGTAGGTTTCAATGTTTACTTCTCAAAAAATTCAAACATTCAGAAAAGGCTATCCAACGAAAATTAGAAACAACTAGCAACTAAAGCAAGTCAGGCACTTCAGTAGTGATGCGACACAAGTACATAGTAGTCAGCAAACTAAGCGATACAACTATACAGTATGAACAGGAACTATACAGTAACAATACAGCAATACAACAATAACTATTCAAAATAGCACAATGAGCAAGTCAAAGTAAGTCATGTACTGTTGAATCTTTGCGACAACGAAGAGATGAATGGCGCGTGGGTGATCATGGACAACGCCAGGATTCACAAAGCGGGCGACCTGCGGACAATTATGGGACAATCATACACTTTAAAGTTTTTGTCGCCATACTCTTACATGCTTAATCCTGCGGAAAACGTTTTTTCAAAAGTGAAGGCCACGGCGAGGCGCCTCCTAAGTAATCCTGTCGCGGAGAGGACGCTGGCCGAAGTTATTGAAGAGGGTGTTCATTCTGTATCGCAGCAAGATTGTGCAAACTTCGTCCTCCACATGATGGTAAACATGACAGCAGCTGTAGCAGGGCAAAGATTCAACAGTACATGAGTTACTTTGACTTGCTCATTGTGCTATTTTGAATAGTTATTGTTGTATTGCTGTATAGTTCCTGTTCATACTGTATAGTTGTATCGCTGAGTTTGCTCACTACTATGTGCTTGTGTCGCATCACTACTGAAGTGCCTGACTTGCTTTAGTTGCTAGTTGTTTCTAATTTTCGTTGGATAGCCTTTTCTGAATGTTTGAATTTTTTGAGAAGAAGTAAACATTGAAACGTACAGCTTGCAAAGAAGACGTTGAATTTGATTTCGAAAACAATGAATTTGATTTCGAAAACGTTGAATTCGTTTTCGAGAACATTGAATTTGATTTCGAGAACATTGAATTTGATTTCGAAAACGTTGAATTTGAGCTGAAAATGGTATATATTATATACATACACAGAACATACGTCCGTGAAAGCAAAAAATAAATAAATAAAAAAGAGGAAAAACCACTCTTCGTCAGTTATAGGAGGATAGTTCAAAAAAGTTTACTTAGCGAGCGCATGTTCCATAGAATATTGGCAGGACAAATGAGAATGCTTAAAAACGTTGAGCCGTGCTGTAGTGTACCAAGGCTCAACGCTTTTGCGCCTTGCATTTTTCCAGAACTTGGATAACTTTCCACAAGCTAGGCTTAGTAAAAATTGTTATTTTAGAAGTCTTATTGTTGCCGTTTTGTTTTAGATCCCTATTGATTTTTCTCGCTTTTTTGTTGAGATAGGTGGAATGATGTTATTTGTTATGAAAATGGAGACATAACGTCATATAACTGCTATGTAGATGGTGTGTAAAAAATCACTACATAAAATGGTTTGGATTATTACATAGTAAATAAAATACAACCAACTGACTGCAGCTAACGCAAATTTTATTTAACGAAATTACCGAATTTACCGATTTTAACACAAAAATTTTTCGTTCAAAAATAGTCGTTAAAAATTTTCCGAAAAAAATTTAACGCACATCCTTGATCCGGACGTCCTTTGCGCGGCGTTGGTGACACGTCTTCTGAATCTGGACGCCTGGTGTACGATCTCGGTGACACGTTTTCTGAACCCGATGTTCGTTGAACAACGTCGTTGACACGTTTTCTGAACCAGAACTCCTGTTGCGCGACATCAGTGACACATCTCTTCTTAACTCGACGCCCGTTGTGCGACATCGACGACACGTCTTCTGAATCCGGATGCCTGTTGCACGCCGTCTATGAAAGGCCTCGCACAGATGTACAGACGGTAAATGTTCTGAACCAGGACGCTTGCTGCACGACGTCGGTGAACGTCCTCTGAATCCGGGAATCTGGACTCTCCTGACACGACGTAGATGACACGTCGTCTGAATCCGGAGCCCGTTGCACGACATCAGTGGCACGTCTTCTGAACCCGATGTTCGTTGAACAACGTCGATAGCACGTCTTCTGAACCCGAATTCGTGTTGCGCGACATCAGTGACACATCTTCTTAACTCGACTCCCGTAGGGCGACGTCGACGACACGTCTTCTGAACCCGGAAAGAGACAGTGAACGTCATCTGAACCCGAAACCCATTGTGCGACATCGGTGACACGTCAATTGAACCTGATCTTCGTTGTACAACGTCGATGGCACGTTTTCTGAACCCGCATGCGTGTTGCGTGATGTCCGTGAAAGGCCTCGGACTGACGGAAAACCGCGAACTCTTTTATTTATAGTAGGATATATAACAGATACAGGAATCTTACCACAGTGCGTTTCGAAAGTATGTATCCACTCCAAAACTTGCCCATATCTCGTTTCGCGTTCTGCAGGCTCGCACTAGCTCCACTAGATTCCTCGTAGCCGAAGATAGGTAACCACTCGCTCTCAGGATTTTTTCATCTCTCGCGAGAAGCATACTTTTTTGAAGAGAATTGGTGGAAAATTGGCGATTCAAAAGTATGTATCCACTTGTGACAAACAAACTTTTTACTAAATTCAAAACTCAATCAAATTACCATTATTTCTTATAACATCATGCATGGTATTATTTATGCTCCGACAAGGTTCTGGATGATTTTGTCTCCGCTGGTGTCCCATGTAATCAAAAATGTCACCACGTCATTGAACTGTCGGTTACTCGCGTAGACTCGTCGAACCACGATTCTCCACACGTTCTCCATTGGGTTGCTGTCAGGTTAACAGGCCGGCCAGTCCGTTACTTCACTGTTGTGACGTGGAACCGATCTTTGGTCAACCTGGACATATGGACTGCAGCGCTGCACTGCTGCAGAACATGTGTCTGCCGTCTTCTGCCTCTCAAGACGGGCATTGGCTAGATTCCACTACACCTTGACACTCCAGACTGTTCATGCGACACAGAGGGACACAACGGAAGCCGAAGCTACAGCATTCCGCTGCTGAAGAAGCCGACTGCAGCAGGGCAGCGCTGCAGTCCATGTGTCCAGGTTGACCAAAGATCGGCTCCACGTCACAACATTGAAGTAACGGGCAGGTCGTTCTCTTCTTGTGACAGTAAACCAATGGAGAGCATGTGGGGGATCGTGGTTCGACGAGTCTACGCGAGTACAGTTCAATGATGTGGTGGCAATTTTGATTACGTGGGATACCAGCGAAGACAAAATCATCCAGAGCCTTGCCAGTAGCATGAGTAACACGACGCATGTTGTTATAAGAAATAATGGTGGTCCGGTCGACTTTTGAATTTAGTAAAAAGTTTGTTTGTCACAAGTGGATACATACTTTTGAAACGCCAATTTTCAACCGATTCTCTCCAAAAATATTTGATCCTCGCATGAGACGAAAAAAATTCCTGACAGCGAGTAGTCATCTATTTTTGACTACGAGGAATCTAGTGGAGCTAGTGTGCGCCTGCAGAAATAAACGCGAAACAAGATATGGGTACAAACGACAGACAGGGGCAACAGCTGGAAGCAAACTATTAAGGAACATCCTGGAGATACCTGTCAATAAGCCTATTGTATTGCCTTAGCAATTTTGGTAAAATGTTTTTCTTCGAAAACATTTGAAATTCGGCTCCAGCTCGGTCCGTGAAAAATGCAGACCTTATATTACTTCTAGCTTTTGGAATCTGGATCTTCATCTGGCCACCTCTAGTATTTGAGCATGATAATGAATAAAATTTGAAGAGTAAGATCCAACATACCATTGATCAGCATATATATGGTGATTGGATCATGTTATTCCTACGAAAAGCAAGGGTGCGTAAATTGAAGAGTTTGTTTCTCTCAAGAGCCGATGGAATGTCAGCATAGTTACACCCATGTGCTCTTATCCAGAGCTTTCTTGTAAAGCTATTTTGTACAGATTCCAGTCTAGAGATTTCACGCTTGCATTTAGAACTAAATACTGTGATACCATATTCAAGTACAGGCCTGATATATGTTTCGTATTTCGCATTCGCATATATATATATATATATATATATATATATATACGATGCCTCCTCCAGGTGCTCCCTCCTGATTGCTCTCGGTTCTCCGCCCTCGAAATCCCCCTTCCATTCTTACCGCTTTACTGGTCTTCCTAAGGCCCCCACAGAGTTCTGCGGCAGCGCCGCCGCCCTATGCCTAACCATAAGGCAGAGACGCAGAGCTCGTCGCCGGCGGTTTCCCTGCCCTATCCTTAACCATAGCAGCGAGCGGCGTTGCCGCAGAACTCTGTGGGGGCCTTTATGCTAATGCCACGAAGTGGCTTCTGGATCTGGACGCTCAGAAACGAGCGTAGATGCTGTTGTGCTAAGCAGTAAAGGGCTGCGCTTCCTCTGCTGCAGCACTTTCCCACGTTCAATAGCCTATTTTGCTCGCGCTGTAGATGATGAGGCGTATCTCTGGTTAGATCACTTGACCGCCCCCGCTGTGAATGATGCGGCCTATCACACTTACAAGGGAGCTGTCTGAACGGTACGCCGGAACGGCAAGAACGAGTACTATAGGGAGAATTCCCACCCTCCAAATAGTAACAGAACTTGTTTTTGCCGAATCCTTGAGGCGAACGAGTACGAGGGTATAATGGTTAAGGGCCGCACAGCGAGCTCTTCACGGCAGCGCAAGATCCCGGTGTTGTGGACTAGGTGGTGCAGTGGTAGAGGGCACCCCTCACGGTCTAGGGTTCGATTCCCATGCTACGTCCCGTTTTTGCATTTTTACCATAGTATCGGATTTCAATAGAGATTTCCATATCTGAACTTGTTTTTGGAGTTTGCTACGGTAGGATGTTTTTATTACTTATTATTTGTCGACATCTCGTAATTCACCAGCAATGTCCGAAATATGCCAAATGCGATTTTGTATGAAATTTTTACTCCAATAAATTGCTCTCATTGTCAATGTAAGAAATTTTGACACAGAAACAACATGAAACAGCGGCAGAATGCCAGAAAAATGCTTCAAATGCAATTTATTAGTGTCGGTGAGGTGAGTGCCACCATTGTACTTACAGTGTAGGAGGGGACCACATGATCTTCAACTTGACCTACCACCTCGATCGATATTCTCGCCTCTGTTACGCTTACAAAGTCGCGCGGTTATAACAAGCTGCTGCCGCCAAAACTGACTCTACAATGTCTGCTAACTCTCGAGTGGTCATTCACCTACTGACACTGATGCGCGGATCTCCACTGGATGCTGTCCCTTCGAGAGACGAAATGAAGATGGTGGAAAGGATAGCAAGTATCCTACAAGATTTCGAACTGCGACGGCTGGAAATCGACGAAGTGGAGAAGTTGGAGGGTGGAAGAAGAGGACCAAGAGTTTCAACCAGAAGAGGATTGTGCCGGGGTCACAACACCACTAACCAGCGAAGGCACTAGCCCGTTTTCGGGAGGAGAGATCGTTTCGGAGGAAAAGGTTTGGCTATACTAGAAATGTTGTTCTATACAAGTTTGAGAACTGGGGAAAGTGGGCTGTATCGCGATTCCAGGCTTGGACTGCAGCGGAGTACCACTTGGCAGGAACTGTGAAGCCAAAAAAAGTTCAGATATGGAAATCTCTATGGAAACCCGATACTATGGTAAAAATGCGAAAACGGGACGTAGCATGGGAATCGAACCCTGGATCTCACGAACATGAGGCGTACCCTCTACCACTGCGCCAGCCAATCCACTACAACGGGATCTTGCGCTGCCGTGAAGAGCACGCTTTGCGGACCCTTAACCATTATACCCTCTTACTCGTTTGCCTCTAGGATTCGGCAAAAACAAAACATGTTCTGTTACTATTTGGAGGACGGGGATTCTCCCTATAGTACTCGTTCTTGCCGTTCCGGCGTACCGTTCAGGCAGTTCCCTTGTTAGGGGGAGGGGGACGTTCGGTCTCCGGGCCACTCGCCCCCGTGACCGTCAGCCTGGGCGCGCGAACGGAGTTTCGCACGACGTCTGGCGTCTCTCACTGCTTACCGGATCTGTCACTCGTAGCCGCAGCGTCCCTTCCGCCATGCTCCTCTGCACGTGATGGGCTCTCACCGCTCTTCAACGGAGCGCGCTTTTACAGCACGGAGTGTGGTGCTCGTGTCTCCATTGGAATTCGTTTCACTCAGTGGTAGAAACCATCTAATTGAAGTTGAAGTGGGGTTGGAGATGAAGTGTAAGTTAAGGGAATGGGGGAGGCAGTCGTTAGTCCCGACTAGGATGCGCACTGACGATGCCGACAGTGCCTGTGGTCCCAATTAGCGTCGAGTCGTACGGTGCCACTCGCCGCTTCGCGACGATTTCCAAGGCAGCCCTCCTCGCCGTGCATGGTGACCTAGCCGAGCACGGGAGCCTGCAGATCGACCGCGACCCCAGTGAAGCCGAACTTCACAGATCGACCAGATTTACAGTCACAGCGGATAACCCATTTAGTGGGTTTACAAAGGCAGTGCAAAGAGTCGTACTGGTGCGAGTCCTACACACTTTCATGTCAGAATTTCGAGCTCTACCTGATCGGCTGTATAGGAACGCTTAAAAATTCCTCTGTAGAGATATTTTGACATAGGCTTCGAGCTAAAGGCTTCACGAACAATTAAGCATGAATTTCGTACACTTTATAATGAAAATTTTACGGTCTACCTAAAGGGCTGTACAATAATGCTTAAAAATTTTCTTGTAGAGATATTTTGGCGAAAGCCTCCAGATAAAAACTGCACGAACAATGCAAAAAAAGCTTCTCCAGGGCATAGACTTGGAGGCGAAATGATTACTGATGCTTAAAATAACGGTGCTCCTCCTCTCAGAAGTTTTTCTTCATTCATGAAGGATGCAACTTTATTCTACTGACATGTCACTGGAAGAACAACCTGATAAGTTGTGTGATCAAATTCAATTACCATGAATTTTTACTCTTACCTATTCAGCCTTAGTTTCAAGAAATATCGTGCTGGGTATCACAAAGGTTCATAAAGATGTCGAGGATCTTAGAAAAAATCTGAGAAATACTATGAAGAAACTAGAACAGCATTCTCCTAGGATAGCTCTATACTAAATGGATTGGTCGTGCAGTCTTTATTTGGAGGCTTTCGCCAAAATGTCTCTACAAGAAATTTGTTATGCATTATTGTACAGCCCTTCAGGCAGAACATAAAATTTTCATAATAAAGTCTACGAAATTCGTGCCTAATTGTTCGTGAAGCCTTTGGCTCGAAGCCTGCGTCAAAATAAATCTGTAAATCTGTAGAGGAATTTTTAAGTGTTCTTGTACAGCCCATCAAATAGAGCTCGAAATTCTGAGATGAAACTGTATAGGACTCGCACCAGTACGACTCTTTGCACTGCCTTTGTAAACCCTCTAAATAAGTTATCCGCTGTAGCTGTAAATCTTGGTTGATCTGTGAAGTTCGTCCTCAATGGGGTCGCGGTCGATCTGCAGGCTCCCGTGCTTCGGCTAGGTCACCATCGCACGGCGGCGAGGGCTGCCTTGGAGATCGTCGCGCAGCGGCGGGTGGCACAGTGCGAGTCGACGCTAATTGGCACCACAAGCACTGTCGGCATCCTCAGTGCGCATCCGAGTCGGGACTAACGACTATCACCCAGGGAATGGTAGGATCGGATAAAAGAGTTTTTATCGATAGCAAATTAACAACAAAAAGGGATCAATAAACAAGGATCAACAAATATCGAACAGCCCTGAGCAAAAATGGAGACATACATTTACATTGTACATACATACAATGTAAAAGCACATCACAGCACAAAAGCCTAGAATATCGATCAGTTGCTTGATTATATTTATATTTTTGGCGACCTCGCAGTGGTATCCAATTCTGGGCTGACGCACAGAAATGTGTCGGTAAGTCTGAGAAAATGCCAAATTTGCCTACTATCGTTAAAATCGAAAATATGTTCAATATCGATCAATGATCGATAATGATTATAATCCTTGTGCTTTTCGCTTGAGGTTAGCGTTTTAGGATTGGAGGGATGTTTATGGCCTATGGTATTGTAGATGTTCCCGATAATTTATTGAACTATATTCCGTCGACCTATAATAAATGGGTGATAACTAGTAATCTTTTAGAATTAGAGATCTCCTGGACCGCAAACATTTTATCGGTGATGTTAAATAACTCTGATATAGGTGAGTATTCATTTGCTTTATGTCAAATGTGACTAATAACTGAATACAAGTTAGCCTCACTGAGACGCTCCGCCTCCTACTCCTGTGTCTTCATGAGGCACACACCAGTGAACCAAGTCGCTCACACATGGTGAAATCAGGGTCCTCTGAAACCGCCGAGTGCTATACTACCCATCTTGTATCCACAACCCTTTGGATGCTTTCGGATAAAAAACACAACACAATTAAAAATGTGCTTTCATTGTACCATTCAATCGTTGCAGCCGTAATGTTAGGACGTGCTCGGCATTCTAGTTCAAAAAGGATGCGATTACGTCTTCAAATATTGTATACTGTCGTACTCAACTATCGTAACTCGGTCGGGAAGATCTCAGGAGTGATGGAAGACCTCTAATATGGACGAGTCAGGCCTCGAAGGTCCGCAGGTGGACAGAGAGAGCTTCCGTTCGTCCTTAGGCAGCTTGGAGTGTCGTTTGAGAAGCGATGCGTTGTCTGCTTGAAGCATGTGACTCAAGATTACCTCTCTCGCGGCGCAATATGGCTCGGGGGGGGGGTCACCTCCAAACAGATTCAAAGTCATGCGTCGGTGACCTGCATTCTAGTTGGGGGGGGGGAATACTAAGTTTTAACTGAACTGAACGGCATGGTACCGATAAGGTGCGTCCCCTCCAACTAGAATTGCAGCAGAGAAAGTTGGCTAAAAAACGACTAAAAGAGAGAATAAAGAAAAAAGCTCGATAAGGCACCGGGCTTGAGTGTGTCGCCGCATCGACTGCCTCTTCGACTCGCCAGATCGATAGGAGCGCGCAGCGGCTCGTTATCGTTTATTCTCTCGAATCTGTGTTTGCTAGACGTTACATATGTTGCTAGGTTCATTCTCGATAGAGGGACACCGAATAACGTCGGAAGGAAGGCCGGCGAATCTGTCAGGAGGTGACCCCCCCCGAGCCACATTGCGCCTCTCTCGCTCCCAAAAAATCCCTTTCCCTTCCTAAAGTGTATCCTGAAGGCTTCAACGTAGCCTCCCAAACTTTTGCATGCCACCAGCCCTAGTGTGCTGGCCGGTCTCAGCCACTTTAGATTTCGCAAGCCGTCATCGCGCTCGGAGACTCCCTCCTCGCTGCCGCGAGCACGTGATTGACACGTGGACCAAATATGGAGACCATTCGCGCCCCGTGCACGCTAAAGGCCCATGCACACTTCTGCGACACCGCGGCGCGACAATTAGGGCGACAGCTACCTCCGCGAAATCCGGCGGTCGCGGCGCGGGCGCTTTAGAGCACCGTTTTAGGCAACGGGCCCGACGTCCCCGTGGATGCCGCGCCGCCAGGAATGGTTTGAACCATTTTAGCCTGCGGCACTTAGCGCGGCGTCGCCTGCGATAGCCGCCGCGACAGTCGCAAGAGTATGCATGCCCCCTCCCTGCGGCACGTGTTGCAGTGTCGCGCCGCGGCCGTCGCGGCCCTATGCTTCATCATGGCCGCGCCGCGCTGTCGCAGAAGTGTGCATGGGCCTTAACCGTCTGGAATCTCCCCTGCCGCGCTCGCAACCGCGGTCGCGGGGGCGAGTAGCCCCGCAACCGGGGACGTTCTGCCTGAAAGCGGCGCGGGCAAAGACGCGGGACAGTGCCTGCGGAGCCAATTAGCGTCGACTCGCGCAGTCACACCCGCCGCTTCGCGCTCAGCCAGGCAGCCCTCGCCGCGGAAACGATGCTGACCCAGCCAACCACGGGAGCCTGTGGGTCGACCAGATTTGGTGCAATTACAATCGATAGAGGGATAGGAGGCCCAGACGGCTTGAATTGACAGTCCGAAAATTGGGATTGATATCCACCCTACCATCTCCTATATTAGAATTTCAAGCTCTATCGAATGAGCCAGGAAAGAATCTTGCCTCAATAACCCTTACAACGCTTTTTCAGGCGCAGTTAACTTTCGGTAAATATCAGTTTTTATTTATATCAGGATTAACTAAGAGGCAGGCTACTGATGTGAACTCTACCATCTTCTGTACTAGAATTTCGATTTCTATCAAATGAGGTAGAAATTACCCTGTCTAAAAAACCCTTAAGACGGCTTTTAGGCGTTGTTTATTTTCGTTAAATATCAGTTTTTATTTATATCAGAATTAATTGCCAGGCATGCTTCCAGGCTGAAATCGCGCGAGGAATATAACTAGATAGACGAGAGAGTTTCTAAGAGCACCACAAGTACTCAACCTTTTGAAAACGACATTAGGGTCCTTCATTGCGTAGAGCATGTTCACAGTCTGAAATTGCCCGACGAGCTCAATTTGATAGTCAGTGGATCTCCTTAGAACACTGAAGTACCCAGTTTTTTATAGCATTTCATCAGTGTTTCCTAACTTGTTAATTGGGGAGGTGACATTGGCTATGCGGGTACACTGCCTGTGGAACGCGAAGTCAAAAAACTGCTAGAAGCCACAAACGACTGGACGGGCAATTTTAAGTATTGTGTGATAAAATTTATACTCGGTGAACTTTAGATTTGAAGAACCACCTATTCAATGTTTTTTTTTTCGAAATATATGATGTGTGTATTATAAAGTTCCATGGAAAAATCAGTTACGAAATGCTAAAGAGATGCCATGTTGAAACTAACGTTTTAAACTTCTGTTAAAAGATCTCTCGTCTATCTAATAGGAATCCTTGTGCAATTTTCGCCTCGAAGCAAGTGTCGCATTTATTCATGATATATGTGAATAAAAACCGATATTTAGCGAAAATTAAACAACGCCTAAAAATGCGCTTTAAGGGTTATTTAGACAGGATAATTTCTACTACATTCGATAGAGATCGAAATTCTAATACAGGAGATGATATAGTTCACATCAGTAGGTTAGAGGCATGCCTCGTAGTTAATTCTGGTATAAATAAAAATTGATATTTAACGAAAGTTAAAAGCGCGAAAAAAATAGTTGTAAGGGTCATTCAGGCAAGATTCTTTCCTGTCTCATTCAATAGAGCTCGAAATTTTGATATAGGAGATGGTAGGGTTCAGATCAATCCACATTTCTGGACTGCCAATGCAAGCCGTCCGAGCCTCCTATCCCTCTATCGATTGTAATCATACAAAATCTGGTCTACCTGCGGGCTCCCGTGGTTGCCTGGGTCACAATCGCCTCCGCGGCGAGGGCTGCCTGGCTGAGCGCGAAGAGCCGGGTGTCACTGCGCGAGTCGACGCTAATTGGCTCCGCAGGCACTGTCCCCCGTCCTTGCCCGCGCCGCTTTCAGGCAGAACGTCCCTCACCCCTTGCTAGGTTATATCATTCGACCACCCTCGCTGTGGTTGATGCGGCGTACCTCACTTAGGTGAGATCACCACGAACTATCTTTATGGTGGTGTCCGACTACATCGGACATTGTCTCACGCGGCAAAAAAGTATCCGACGACATGCTCGGACAATGTCGTGAAAGCGATAACCGGCTAATGTCACGTGTCCGTCACGGGGAGGGGAGACTGAAGCCAAGAGATGCCTATGACTGTGCGGCGTACTCCAGCCGGGCTTTCTTTGAGCTTAACCATGGGAGACTGTTAGCGAACTATATCCTTGGCGGCGGATCGTCCAAGTTTACGATATATTCAGTAGGGAACGCGTCAGGGTATGAATGGGAACCAAGGAATTCCGAGTAAGGGGGACCAGTAGAAGGGGAACCAGTGAAGAGGGGATCAGCAAAGGGAGAGCACTAAAGGAGGGGAGGTGATAAGGCGCCAGTATTTCCCCTCAATATCGTCCCACTTGCGTAGAGGGACTCAGAATACGTGCTGAAGATGTCGTCCAACGTGTGCAGGGATAAAGAAGCTGCTGCCGGAGTCCAACTTGCGTAGGGATTCCGAGTAAGTGAAACTACTAGGAGGGGGACAAGTGAAGAGAGGATCAGGAAAGGGGGACCACCGGAGGGGAGGGGGAATGGGGGGACCAGTATTTTCCCTCAATATCGCCCATTGTGCGTCGCGTTTCTGAAGATTGGCCACAGAAGTTGTGACACGTGTGCAGAAGGAGTGTCATAGACGTCGCGACTACGTGGTGGCACGTGAGTAGGGGCCCAATGTCACATGTGGTGCTTGACCATTACTCCGTTTCAGCACATAGGTAAGGAAGTATTAGCGGGAAAGGGAGGAGGGGGGGGGGGGGAAGAGGTGGGGAGAGTGACTATAGGACTCGGGGCAGTATTTTTGCCGTCAGACCGTAAACGCAGTACCGACTAATTTTAATTATGTTTCTGCAGATTATGCACTTCGGATTGGGACTCTCACGATCTGTTTCTTGCCACGTAGAGAACGGGCACCTAGTAGAATAAATCGCTTACATGCGATAGAGGATGGATGGGCTGCGGTGAAGATTCTGCCCTACCTAATCCCACTGCACTAATCCATGCAGAAAACCGGTTTTTGCTGTAATAAAAGTAAGAAGCCATAAAGGAGAATAGAGGAGATTGGGGTTATTCTATCCACGAGGTTTGGGGGCGAAGCCCCCAACCAGAAGTTTGGCGGCCTCTGGGCCGCTTAACATCTGGTATATGTACACATATATGTATACAGGCATATGTCTCAAATGAGCCTGTAAATATGAATACATATATACAGGCTCATAAGTATTGAGACGAAAGTTCAAGAACCTGTAGCCATGTAAAGGTTCTCGAAACTGGCCGTTGCTTGGTATTTCAAAAATAGATAATAAGTATAGTAGTATTCCAAGATTTGATCGCCTTCCGTGACTTCGTGACCGAGAGCTGCGACCAAGGCCACATCGCGCCTCCATTGTTCACCTCTTCGAGGAAGTACTTCGACCGGAAAAGATCGCAAAGCAGCTCAAAATTCTGCGAAACACCGATTACTGAGTTATTAAGCAGCATATGGAGAAAGGAAACGTCGATGCACCCCCAAAATCCAGGAAGACCGGCGCTCCGTCAACACGCCGAGGATTCGTGGTATCACTAGGAAGAGTATTGGGCGGGACAGTCTAAACCGACTCGCTTTTGATCTCCAAATTTAATAGAGGCCTGTGCAGGGAACCGTTAAAAAGAATTTTAAGAACTTTGGAGTTACTGCATTCAGAAAAGATACAGTCTCGGACAAAGGCAAAGTAGATCCAGCTAATAAAGGGCGGTGAAATTATTGGATGAGCTGCGACGGGCCCACATTGAGGACGTAAGTGGAACCGATGAAAAGATTTTTAGTGTAGAGGTCACTTCTCACTCCCAGAATCATCGCGAGCCATTCCTACCGACTGTTGCAAAGTCCCAGAAGAGGGAAACACATACGAACACGCTGTATCCGAAAAGTGTTATGGATCGAGCTGGGCTTCCCGAAGCGAAGCCAAAGCACTTCTAGTTTTCATCAAACGAGATCAACGCCCAGCTTACGAGAATGACGTTTTCAGAAAGGTTTGCTGTCGTGGATGTAGTCAAACTTCAGTAACCACCAGATGATTCTTCAACAAAGGTGGGCGCCTTCCCATGCTTCGAAAGCAACAATTGCCATCTACTATGACCATTTCACAAGGTACTGGGGCAAGGACCTCTCGCCATCGCATTCACCTGGCTTTAACCCATTGATTTTCTGCCTAGGGTACGCGGAGTCCAAGATTCCTGCGAGATATCGCCGAAGCCTGGTCTCTCTCAAAGTCTTCCTTCAAAAAGCAAAAGTATAAAACCGAGGTGGACTACCTGCGGTCAATCTGCACTACGGTCGAACGTCGTCTTCGGGCTTGCATTTCCGCTAATGGAGGACATTTCGAAAACTTATTGAGATTCTGTCAGCATTTTGCTTTGAATGACAAATAGTGTTGGAAAGAAAATTGTTTGTTTTGAAAATGTGGTCTTTGGCCAGTTTGTCTCAATACTTATGCGCCATCCTGTCTCCGGGTTCCGAAGACGTCTCGTAATTTTCATGAGAGCAGGTCAACAATTAGATTTTTCACTTATTCGTTTTTATTATTGATGAGACCTAGCTAATCAGGCTATCCTCTCATATACTTCCCTATCATATACAGTATTCGAAAGCAGTGTTTTCCACTTCCCACTGTAAATAAGGTGAGGACGCCTGAAGAGGAAAAGCAGAGCCGTTGCAGCTAGGGGTTCTGCTTCCGGGGGCTTGGGGGCGATGCCAACAAAAAACGTTTGGCGGCCCTTAGAACGCCGAACATCCGGTCTAAATAATGGAATAAATGGTGGTGATTTAACGCGGCTATGGGAGCTTCTGATGCGCTCTGTAAACACCCGTTCTTTTACTACTCCTAGCCAGAACATTATTTTGCTTAAAGAGTCAGAACAGATTTAGGCCTGTACAGTGTTCAAAATAACCTTAGTCTAGTACTGTGAAAACCCTTTATCAAAAACGGAATGCAGTTCCAAGCCTTGAACAGGAAAATCTGAAGAAACCCCTTACTACGCATCTTTCAACAAGTAAAGGTAAGGAACAACAAAATATTTAGTAGATGTGTTAATATTACCTGTGACAGATAACTGTTGATTCGTCACATCGGCGTCTCGAAGAAAGCCAAAGATAAATGAGGTGCCAACGGAATCAGGCACACAGGTACATGTGCTGACAAGCAGCGCTGGAATGTGTTACATTTTTGTGCCATGTTTGGAAGAAAAGATATGTTACGATAAAGCGAGCTTCAGTTATTTCTCGCGGCAAGTTTCAAGGCTCACTTCTTTTACTGGTTTTTAGACTGGACTGTTAGACAGCCTAGCCCAAGCAAGGGAACAAAAGGGGAGAAATTGAACTCCATTAATTTGATGCCGCCTTCTGCCACTGGGCCACATGTGTTGGCTCACCTAACTAGATCGTTATTCAGCGACTAAAATTTCGAATTCGAGCCTTCCATAATCGGAACTTCTGCTCACGGCTTCAAGTTTCCCGCTCATAAGAGCTGCCTCAACATGAAGTTTGTAGGGTAGAAAAGAAATGAAATTTGAAAGGCTGGAATGCATTTATCAGTGATTGACATGCTACAAGGGTTTTATATTCAAAACCGTTGCGTAGGAGCACTAACGTAGCTTATAGATCACCTGCAGGCAATCTTTTCGTCTTCGAGGCACGCACACTAGTCTAGAGTCTGGCGCATTTGCTGGAACACTTTATCGGGTAATCAAGTGACACGTTGCTTCTCCGCTAAGCTGCAAATTCTATTCGGCTACCTGTCGTTAGATAACGCTGCAGCCTAGAACTGAACAACTTCCAGGGGCCGAAGGAAAAGACTAGGAAAGCGCAATTTCTGGAAAATTTTGCAGACGTAGAGAGTTGTAGAAGAAGAGGAGTTGGTAACAATAGGTGTCTGGACATAAGTATGAAGCAGCGGTAAAATACGATAACGGGACTTGAAAAATCTAATTAGGTGTGCTTGCGAAATCCAAGTAGAAGGATCCATAGATGGGTTTGTTGTGATTTTGAAGAACTACGTATACAAAAAAGCGAAAATACATTACTTCCACAGGTGTCCATAGGAAAAACTTACTTCTCAATGTCCTCTGATCACACATGACGTGAGCCACTCATTTCAGCCCATGGAGGGCTTAAGTAGCTCTAATATGAGTATTTTTGAAGACGTGTAGCTGTGTGAGGACTCGCTAGTTTTTCGATATGGTAGCTCTAAGTCTGCCTTCTAGAACTGAGAACAAGTGCACCGACACATCTAATGACGTGTCGCGCAGTTGCGCACGCGCTCCACACGGCCTCGCAACATCACTAATCTGGGTGAGGGACGTTCTGCCTGAAAGCGGCTCGGGCAAAGGCGCGGGACAGTGCCTGCGGAGACAATTAACGTCGACTCGCGCAGTGACACCCGCCGCCTCGCACTCAGCCAGACAGCTCTCGCCGCGAAGGCGATGCTGACCCAGCCAACCACGGGAGCCAGTAGGTCGACCAGATTTGGTGTGATTACAATCGATAGAGGGATAGGAGGCTCAGACAGCTTGCATTGGCAGTCCAGAATATGGGACTGATCTGAACCCTTCCATCTTCTATATCAGAATTTCAAGCTCTATCGAATGAGCCAGGAGAGAAGCTTGTCTCAGTAACCCTTACAATTTTTTTTCAGGCGCAGCTAACTTTCGGTAAATATCAGTTTTTATTAATATCAGAATTAACTACGAGGCATGCTTCCAGGCTACTGATGTGAACTCTACCATCTCCTGCATTATGTCCTGTCTAGATAACCCTTAAGGCGACATTTTAGGCGTTGTTTATTTTCGTTAATTAGCAGTTTTTATTTATACCAGGATTAATTGCGAGGCATGCTTCCATACTACTGAGATAAACCATACCATCTCCTGTACTAGAATTTCGAGCTCTATCGAATGATCCAGAAAAGAGCCTTGCCTCAAGAACCCTTAAAGCGATTTTTTTCAGGCGTTGTTTATTTTTACCTAACATGAGCTTTTGTTCACATATATCAGGATTAAATGCGAGACTTGCTGCCAGGCTAAAATTGCACGAAGATCTTTTAACAGAAGTTTAAAGCATTAGTTTCAAGATTACATCTTTTTAAATTTCGTAACTGATTTTTCTATGGAACTTTATAATGCACACACCATATATATCGAGACTAACCAGGATACTATCTCAACGGTAGGTCGGAACTGCGCAAATGTTCTGTATGGACAGAACCGCCTCTCTCTGGGTAGTAACAAACTGCAGGTATCTCGACCCCAATACAACTCTGCGCAGAGTTAGGGGAGACGGAAGTCGCGGGTTGGCGCCCTGTTTATTCACGTGCTCCACAGCTGACGGGCGCGCGCGGGATGAGGGCTCGTATCGCGGGTAAGCGTAGTGCACAGGTGGCGTAGTAGGGAAGAGCTCGGGCTCGTAAACGCGGGGTCGGGGGTTTGGATCCCGCAGATTGCGTCTGTTTTGCACTTTTGTAAAATTCATGCTTATCATATAGGTAATCCACCTAGGGGTATTATAGTGTGTTATAGAGCATGTTTACACATAACATGTGCTTCAAACTACAGATTAGCTAAAATGTTCACTTCTGTGTGTCACTTATTTTAAACCTGTTTTGTATGAAGCTATAGTTATGTAACGATAGATATTTTGTGGCACTAGTAAAAAGTTCCGACTCCACCGACAAGACTTCGGTCAAAAAAATCGCTGAAACTTTGTCTAGGGGGGTTATTTGGGGTGCTAATCCCGAATCTGACATTCGTTTTTCACGATTCTGCCTCTTCCTGCCGTCATCGGCAGAAACTTTAAGAATGTGATCCTGCGCCTTCCTGTATCTATATTATTCAACCGAATCGTGGAAAACGGATGTCAGATTCGTGATCAGCACCCCAAATAACCCCCCTAGACAAAGTTTCAACGAAATCGGTGACCCTGCCTGATCGCCCTTGTTAACGGTATGGGTAGCCTTCGACCGCATCGTGAAAAACGGATGTCAGATTCGTGATCAGCACCCCAAATAACCCCCCTAGACAAAGTTTCAGCGAAATTTTTTTTGACCAAAGTCTTGTCGGTGGAGTCGGAACTTTTTACTAGTGCCACAAAATATCTATCGTTCCATAACTATACCTTCACACAAAATAGGCTTAAAATAAGTGACACACAGAAGTGAACATTTCAGCTAATCTGTAGTTTAAATCATATGTTATATGTAAACATGCTCTATAACACACTGTAATACCCCTAGGTGGATTACCTATATGATAAACATGGATTTTGCAAAAGTGCAAAACGAAGGCAGTCTGCGGGATCCAAACCACCGACCCCGCGTTTACGAGCCCGAGCTCTTCCCTACCACGCCACCTGTGCACTGCGCTTAGCCGCGATACGAGCCCTCATCCCGCGCGCGCCCGTCAGCTGTGGAGCACGTGAATCAACAGGGCGCCAACCAGCGACTTCCGTCTCCCCTAACTCCGCGCAGAGTTGTATTGGGGTCGAGATACCTGCAGTTTGCTACTACTAGGAGAGAGGCGGTTCTGCCCATATACAACATTTGCGCCGTTCCGACCTACCGTTGATATAGTATCCTGGTAAGACTGGATAGGTGGTTCATGAAATCTAATGTTCAAGGAGAATAAAGTTCATCACACAATGCTTCAAATTGCTCATCCAGTCGTTCGTGGCTTCTGTCAGTTTTTTGACCTCGCATTCCACAGGCAATGTACCTGCATAGCCAAAGTCTCCTCCAGCAATTAACGAGTTAGGAAACACTCACAAAATGCTTAGAGAAAACTGGAGTACTTCGGTGTTCTTAGGAGGTCCACCGACTATCAAATCGAACTCCTCGGGCAATTTCAGGCCGTGAGCATGCTCTACGCACTGGAGGATCATAATGTCGTTTTCAAGAAAGTTGAGCACTTACGGTGCTCTTAGAAGGTCTCTCGTCTATCTAACTATATTTCTCGCACAATTTCTGCCTGGAAGCATGCCTCGCAATTAATTCTGATATAAATAAAAACTGATATTTAAGGAAAATAAGCAACGCCTAAAAGCCGTCTTAAGGGTTTTTTAGACAGGTAATTTCTACCTCATTTGATAGAAATCGAAATTCTAGTACAGAAGATGGTAGAGTTCACATCAGTAGCCTGCCTCGTAGTTAACTCTGATATAAATAAAAACTGATATTTACCGAAAGTTAACTGCGCCTGAAAAAGTGTTGTAAGGGTTATTGAGGCAAGATTCTTTCCTGGCTCATTCGATAGAGCTTGAAATTCTAATATAGGAGATGGTAGGGTTCAGATCAACCCAATTTTCTGGACTGCCAATGCGAGCCGTTTGAGCCTCCTATCCCTCTATCGATTGTAATCACACCAAATCTGGTCGACCTACAGGCTCCTGTAGTTGGCAGGGTCAGCATCGCCTTCGCGGCGAGAGCTGTCTGGCTGAGTGCGAAGCTGCGGGTGTCACTGCGCGAGCCGACGTTAATTGTCTCCGCAGGCACTGTCCCGCGCTTTGCCCGCGCCGCTTTCAGGCAGAACGTCCCCCTCCCCACTAATCTGAGGAAAGCAATTTTTGTAAGATTCAAAATTCGCCAGCATCTAAGTTCTGTTGCGTACATTTACGGCATGAAGCTGTCCTTCACTTACGTGTGTTCATCATGGGCATTCGCTCCAGTAACGTGATTGGTTTGTGCTGCTCAGTACTTCCGTCCCTCGGAGGACGTTCAGGAGGTATACCCGCCCCCCCCCCCACCCCTGTTGGGAGGCGTGCTATCTTCCTCTCATTCCCCTAGCTCACCCACCCAAAACCCCTAGGCTTCACCAAGGGTCTAACGGCTGCCTTAAGAAACCTTTGACACGCAAAACAAAAGTTTCCGGCCCGGAGAACCGAGGTGTACCTCTTGACGCCCCGCTCCCAGCAGGGGCGGGTGTACCTCGTGTCGCGCTTCCCTGTCCCTCGTGCTTCGCAACCGTTCTCATGCTCAACAGCACTCGTTACAGGATATCGTTGACCCGAAGGCATGGAAGGCTTTGTTGGCAATCCTCAGCCAGATTTTGAGAAATGACGAAGAATGAACCGCTCTGTTGCAGTTAGAAATGGATGTGAACTTCACATTGCACTAGAAAACGTCGAAAGAAAACTGTCATCAATGCAAAATGTCTACCAGAGCATAATGAATACCTATTCACTATACTCGAAAGGAGAGAAAAAGAAAAGCTAGCATAAATAGAGGAACTAAAACAGAAAATCAACTTCCGCTCGCTCAAACAAGACGCAGAAACCGCAGTGATCGTTCTAAAAACCAGGACTCGAGAACGCCAAACGCGGAAAGGCACAAAACTATCAGAAACATTCCAATAAAGGCTTCCCATTACAGCCTGATTGTTGATGTATTACACAAAAAATACAAAACAAAGGAAATAACAGTCACACATGGATGGCCTACTACCGCTGCCAACGGCTAACACGGGGGGCGAAGAATGTGTAGAAACCCTCGAAAAAGTCGAAAGAAAAAGATTATGTTGTCTTCCAATTGGTCGCCACAGTGCACGACGTAAGAAAGAGGCGATAGACACCATTCTTGCAAAATTTATAGAGGAAATTATAGAGGACTGTAGGAAAAACGGGAAACAAAAAGCCTACAGTCGACCGCAGGCAAACTGCTGAAAGAGGTCGGCGAGAAAGTTTCTTTTAGAGCTCGCTTCGAGCGCCGATTCGAATCGCTGACAAGGAGGGCCTCTAAATTGGCTGTGAGCTTTTGCGATGCAATTTTTACAGAATGTAGAGTTCCGTGTAGGGAGTTGGAAACCATAGTTACTTTTTTTGGAATGCTCTTCTGTCGTCGAAAAAAAAGCGTGTAGACGCGTGAAAGCGAAGTTCATGAAACCCTGCTGCCACACAAATAGATTTGGTCGGTTGGCGTAGTGGTAGTGCTGTAGCTTCACAGGAGCAAGATCGTGGGTTCGATTCCCCTTGTAACAGTGTTTTTGCTCTTTGCGATTTATCGTCAGTGGGACGGAAGCCTAGATGCTCAGTTTGTAAGCAGTGTATTTCGCTTACATCCTATTTTGCAATCCTCATTCATTGTTGAAGAAAGTTGGTACATTATAGCTATTCTTACCGGTTGCTTACTACGTTTTTGACTCTATCCATGCAAAGAATATAATAGAATTTGCTATCTACAACACCTCATCTTGAAGCAGCTTGAATGGTTGAAAATCAAAAGGGCCATGCATTTCAGTATTTGGGGTGCTGATCAAATCTGGCATCAGTTTCTTAATTGTTCAACCTGGAAGTCAAAAATTCTCACCTTTCTACTTTCAAAGAGCTCAACGAACGTAAACGACGATTGTTGCCGTGTTTTTGTTCAAACGTGTGTTAGAAATGGGGATGTAGGGTCCCACTGACGATAAATCGCAAAACGCAGAAACACTAGTACAAGGGAGAATCGAACCCACGGCTCGGTTAGCGTAGTGGTAGTGTTGTAGCCCCTGTGAAGCTACAACACCACCACTACGTCAGCCTACCACATTGGGCTGTGTTACAGCAGGGCGTCATGAACTTCGCACTGACGCGTCCACACGCTTTCTTTCGACCAGAAGAGCATTCCGAAAAAAAGTAACTGTGGTCTTGGACTCACCACAGGGACCCTACATTGCATCGCGAAACCTCACCGCCAGTTTGGAGGCTCTCCTTGTAAGAACAGCATTACCATGTCGTTGTGTGGTTCAGGTGGTATGAAACGCGCAGCTTATGGTTAGACACAGGATCATCTTGCTTGGTGTTGAGCGCGAATGAAATGGTATCTCCGAATCATGTTCTCAGAGCTGCAGATGTCTGTTGAGCGTCATAAGCCTCCCTGCTTCCTCCAATACCATGCATTGTACATTGGTACAGCACACTTGATTGAAGTTCCAGTGCGCTGGCAAAGTTGCTTAAATTAAATTGTGCTGTGCTCCCAAGCTTAGGTAAAAGAGATCATTTCTTTATTTTTTCAGAAGCAAACTTGTTGGTGTAATTTTTTCTTATTGTTCTTCTGCAGTCATGCGAAAATGTTCTTCCCCCGTGATCTTATCATCTAATATCTTTGAGAAACTTGCTATTGTATATCGATTTTGTTCCTGTGGAGCAGATTGTTGGCTTTCATTCACCGCATCATAGCTTGATTGACGGTGGGACGTATTAACTTCAGTTGGCTTGGTTTTCGTGTTCTGGCTGGTAGATACACGCTGACTATTTCCTGATTTTTTTACCTCTTTCCTGAGGTTGTCGGACGTCCTCCGTTGTGCATAGTGTGATATCCTAAGCAGAAACGCACTGAGGTGTCAGCCAGTATGCTGGAAATGCTTTACACTGAACCACAGGAGCCGTGACTGCGACTTCGGATGTTGCCCAAAGTGCAAAGGAGATAACAATGTTGTTAGAGATATCAGTAACATTAATATAATCAGGAGCAGTTTATACAATTCATGTATCTCGAGATAGCGCTACGACGTCCGCGGGAGCCAAGCAGAGCCCGGCGAGTGTGGAAAATATGCGAGACTCCCAGATACGAGGACGGCATCAGGGGGCAACTGAGCTGTTCCGAAAGTCCCGTAACGTAAGCAGGATCCGTGTGACAACGTTGAATGTGGGTACGTTGACAGACCGCCCGTGCGAGTTGGTAGAGTTGATTTTTTTGCGGTGCAGGAGACGTGGTGGTCCTGCAGCAGGTCAAGGGACATCGGGCGATGCTTTTAGACCGTTCTATGTAAAAGTACCAGGACCACCAGTGGTGTCGGCATAATCGTCTCCGAACGATTTCGCGACTCGATTGTACAGTTATGGCCGTATCTTTTGATCAAATCCCGAAAAAAACGCGTTTTCCCCGGCTTTTGCGTCTCTTGGATATAACTCGCCTAGAATTCGTTCATTTCAAAAACCAAGGAAGTATACATTGTTCATATGGAGCCATAAAAATGTTCGAAATTGAAAACCTGCGCTCCACTGCGAAGGGCGGTCGCAGACGAGTTGTCGGTCGCAAGTCATCAAAAACAGTTGCATGCTTATAATTCCTCTAATTTCGGTTTTTTTGAGAAACGATGTATACAACTTTACCAGACCACTGCATTTTCGCAGTGGGTGGCCAAAAATGACTGAAGCGGGCTCTTTGCGATTGAAGAAGCTTATTTTCCGGGACTTACATGTTCTCGGAGTATCTCAAGCATGGCGCAAAGTGTCGTGTCATTCCAGGAATCCTTTGATAGTGCGCCGTGCAAATGCATATAGGATCGAACTTATCAACATTGTTCATATGGAGCCATGAAAAACTAAAAGCTCTATCAACAGAGTAGGCGCGACAGCTTACAAAATGCACCCGCGCCCGTGTTCTGAGCGCGACAACTCTGTAAATTGTGAGCCTGTCCGGTTGCAACTTGTAGGTCTTTTAGGCAGTAAAACGATCTAGTAGTACATTAAAGTAGAACGGTGTAGCTCAGGAGGAGGAGGATGGCCGTATCTTTTGATCAAATCCCGAAAAAAACGCGTTTTCCCCGGCTTTTGCGTCTCTTGGATATAACTCGCCTAGAATTCGTTCATTTCAAAAACCAAGGAAGTATACATTGTTCATATGGAGCCATAAAAATGTTCGAAATTGAAAACCTGCGCTCCACTGCGAAGGGCGGTCGCAGACGAGTTGTCGGTCGCAAGTCATCAAAAACAGTTGCATGCTTATAATTCCTCTAATTTCGGTTTTTTTGAGAAACGATGTATACAACTTTACCAGACCACTGCATTTTCGCAGTGGGTGGCCAAAAATGACTGAAGCGGGCTCTTTGCGATTGAAGAAGCTTATTTTCCGGGACTTACATGTTCTCGGAGTATCTCAAGCATGGCGCAAAGTGTCGTGTCATTCCAGGAATCCTTTGATAGTGCGCCGTGCAAATGCATATAGGATCGAACTTATCAACATTGTTCATATGGAGCCATGAAAAACTAAAAGCTCTATCAACAGAGTAGGCGCGACAGCTTACAAAATGCACCCGCGCCCGTGTTCTGAGCGCGACAACTCTGTAAATTGTGAGCCTGTCCGGTTGCAACTTGTAGGTCTTTTAGGCAGTAAAACGATCTAGTAGTACATTAAAGTAGAACGGTGTAGCTCAGGAGGAGGCAAAGTTACAGGGGTGCGAAAACGCAGGTGAGGCCGTTCTGTTCACCACGAGAAGTATTATCGAATAGTGTAAATTTCGACCGACTTTGGAAGCATCGATTTTTCGACAGTTTCGCATCAAGGAGGCCGCTTGAGGCCGCGGCAACGGACGATGACGTCATCGAAGACAGATATCTTCGAGTTGGGCCATGCTTGGCACTGTTTGATAGAGCTTTTCATGCTGAATTGAATGGTGTTAGTTAAAATAGGAAAAACTGTAATGTGGGCGAGTAAGAGCAAGGAGAACATCAACCGTTGTACTAAATTGCACGCGCGGGTGTGTTCTGAGCGCTATAACTCTGTCATGTTTTAATATTTCCAGCTGTAGCTCGGGCGCTTTGTAGACAGCAAAAAGTTCTAGTAGATCTTCAAAGCACAGCACCACAGCTTATGTTTCGACAAAGTTAGAGTGGTGCAAATATGCAGGTTAGCCTTGTGTAACACGATTTTTATCAACTTCAGTCGACTCATTCAGGAAGACTCAGAAAGCTAACGGCCTGCAAATGCGTAAACGAGCAGAGCACTTAAGGTGCTTTAAGATAACGTGCTCAAAACTTCCTAGCTGATTAAACCGCTTTGGCCCCAGCTACCATTTTGGGGCGGCGGACATAGTGGTTGACGTTTCCTGCGCTCTTACTCGCCCACATTTCAGTTTTTAGCAGCCGCAATAAGACCGTTGTGCTCAGCTCGAGAAAGCTCTATCGAATGGTGTCACTGTCGACCAATTTCAGAAAATTTGATTTTTTGACAGCTTCCTATCGGGGGGACGTGGGCGCCTGCACGGGCGATCAGGGATGGGCGGAAATTTTGAAAATTTTCCCAGAAAACAGAAAACAGAAAATCGCTTTCGTCAGAAAACAGAAATCAGAAAACAGAAAGGCCAAAAACGCCAGAAAACAGAAAAATCAGAAAACAGAAAACAGAAAATTTCGCAATTATCATACTACCTAATTATTCAATCCGAAGATTTATTTGTCCAGTAGCAAGTGCTTTTTGCACGACTAGAAAATGTTCGTGGACCAGCGTTTTAACTTGCAAGCGTTTACAGGAGTGGCTTATAAATGATGAATTTTTCCTATTGCATTCATATTAAAATATAGCGGTTTAAGGCTCACAGTCCAAATGTAAGTGTAATCTCAAAACAGACGATTCGCTAGATTAGGGGTCCCACTCGTAAGAGACTGGCCTTATAGAGCACCAAACACGGGCCAAAGATGTTTTGGGTTTTGGCTTGATATTTCACAGAACAACACGAGAGTGCGACTGAAGAGGCTGTCAGCGCAAAAACTTTTGGGTGAAAGTATTTCTTTAAATACGAAGACATTATCTAATAAGGATCAAACATATACCCTTTCCATCATATTATTATTATTATTCATACATACATGTCATATTACACCTCGATTTGCTGGGGAGGGAGACATGCCCGACATCGGAAACAATCGCCCGATCTGATTGCTGTCCGTAGTCTACAAGCTCTTCACTCGATTCCTCCTGAATAGGGTTAGCAGAACGCTGGACGACGGACGGCCATGCGAACAAGCAAGATTTCGGAGAGGATTCGGCTCGATCGACCAAATACACACCATTATGAAGCTCATCATGCAGCTGTGCCTTACGTTCATCGACCTGAAGAAGGCTCCGTCGAGACTGAAGCGGTTCTCGAAGCCCTGCTCACTCAGTGCGTTCCTACTCAGTACATCTGAGTCCTTTGAGAGCTGTACAGTGGATTCACGACCAAGATCTCTCCACTCTACAACGACCTCATCATCGACGTGAAGAGAGGGGTTGAGCAGGGAGAGACCGTATTCTCAAAGCTCTTCAGCACCACCTTCGAAAACGCCATGCGCGAACTAGAATGGGAAGACATGGAGTTAAGGTCAACGGCCGGCAACTGACCATCTTAGGTTTGCTGATGACATCGTGCTCATAACACCGAGCAAGGCCAGGCCGAGCGAATGCTGGCCGACTTCGATCGTGTATGTGGGAACGTTGGACTGCAGCTGAATCTTACGAAGACGATGTTCATGAGGAACGGACAAGTTTCTGATCCATTCTCGCTCATCGGAACGAACATCTCCGAATGCTCCAGCTACGTGTATCTGGGTCGCGAAGTCAATATGGCCAACGACCTAGCGCCGGAGCTGAGCAGGAGGAAACGAGCGGCTTCGGGAGCTTTCAAGAGCGTCGAAGAAGTCGCGGAGAAGACGAAGAACGTCGGACTTCGTGCCCACCTATTCGACTCCACTGTTCTTCCTGCCCTAACATACGCCTCAGACCTGCGCTATGTGGAAGCGGGATGAACACGTGATCAGCGACGCACAGCGTGGAATGGAGAGCGCGATGCTTGGAGTAACACGACTTCGCAGTCGTTCGAAGATCAGGGACGCTGTCACATGGGCCAAGTCGTCGAAAATTAGGTGGGGTGGCCACGTAATGCGATTCGCAGACACCCGCTGGACGAGAGCCGTCACTGACTGGATTCCGCGAGATGTCAAGAGAATACCATGATTCCCACCAACGCACTGGTCGGACTTCTTCGTGGAAGCCCTGAACGAACGATATGACGCTCTTCGTGTCCGTCCGGCGAGGAGGATCCATTGGAGCACTCTGTCAAGCGACAAGGACAAATGGAGACGTTGCTGGTGCCCGTTCGAATAACTCGATGATCACCGGGACGACAGATGATAGATGTGATAAATTAAAATTTTTATGTATCACTATTCTATCACTACACCAGTGAGGTCAAAGGTAACTAAAACTTTTCAGCCTCTCACTAATGTTGGACAACCAAAAGCTGAACAAGAGTTAGAAAAGCAGCTTCGTCAAAGGCTTTGCTTTATGATCATTGGGAAAGACCAGCCAACAATTTTCAATAACCGGAGGTGGAGAATAATCCTACCCACAATTACTCTACGGCACATAGTTAGTTAACATATATTATAATGAAATGCCCCTCAGAACACTAGTTTTCTAGCCTTTGCATAAAGTTCTAAGTAATCGTAGATAGTCTAAACTACTGCAAAAATTTAAGAGACTACAAAGCGAAATTATGAAAGTGGAGAAATGTACTGTGAAGGGACTCCATGTCAGCAGCACTTATACAATCAAGCAAACAAAGTGGTATAGTTTTGAGTGCATAGTGCAATTTCTACAAGGGCAGATCCAGAAACTTACATGCTTGCAATTTAAAATACTCTAGAAACATTATTTTGAGATGAAACTCATGATTCTATGATACTTTTTGGATTCTCTTTATTGGATTTGTATTATATAATTTTTTGCAGCTCTATTTTCTGTTTTCTGGCCAATTTAGGCCATTTTCCCAGAAAACAGAAAACAGAAAAAATTTGCCCAAAATGGCCAGAAAATCATAAAACAGAAAACAGAAAACAGAAATTCCGCCCACCCCTGCGGGCGATGACGTCATCGAAAATCCATATTTTCGAAATTGGCCAAATTTTTTCGTCCAAAATCACTTAGGAATTATTTGTGACGCTGATTACGAATCCGGCGTCCGTTTGTGAAAATTCCGCCGATTTCGGTTTGGTTTGGTTTTTGGTTTTTTGTTTGTTTGGTTTTATGGTTTTTTAAAGTTTTGAATTTTATTCTGGATAATTGAGGGTGGTGGTGGTCCTGTCAGAGTTACTGATTTTGCTTAAACTTCGTATAGGAGCCTTAAAATGTGTGTGCGAGTAGAACAGTGCCGAAGGCACGACCCGACCACCCTCACTTATCCAGAAAAAATCCAAAACCTACCGAAATCGGCGGAATTTTCAAAAACGAATGCCGGATTTGCAATCAGCGCCTCAAATAACCCCTAGGTGCTTTTGAACGAAAAAATTTGGCCAATTTCGAAAATATCGATTTTCGATGACGTCATCGTCCGCGCAGGTCCCCACGTCCTTGATGGGATTGTCAAAAAATCGAATTTTCTGAAATTAGTCAACAATGAAGCCATTCGATAGAGCTTTCCGAGCTGAACGCAATCGTGTCATTGCGAGTGCTGAAAACTGAAATATGAGCGAGTAAGAGCGCAGGAAACTTAAACCGCTATCGTCCGCCGCTTTAAACTGGAAGCTGAACCTAAGGCAGTTTAGACGGCTAAGAAGTTCTGAGCACGTCATCGTGAAGTACCTTAGGCGCTCTGTTCGCCTACGCATTTTAAGACCGTTAGCTATGTGCAGTGATCCACCGAAATCGGAAAAAACGCGTCACCCAAACCTCACCTGCATTTTCGCACCCCTGTAACTTTGTCCAGGAATAAGCTGCATCACTGTGTTTTAGCGCACTTCTAGACGTTTTTGCTGCCTACAAAACTCACTAGTTGCAACCGGACAGGTTCACAATTTACAGAGTTATCGCGGTCAGAACACGCCCGCGGGTGCGATTTGCGAGCTGTCGCGCCCACTACGGTCCCAAGCTCGCTCGGTCTAGCTGCACCACGTGTGTTGTGTAAATGCACACAACACACTGAATTCGACGGCGTCATCCAAAAATCGCCCTCCAACTGCATTCCTAGATCAGGGGGAGTCCGCAACTGGGTTCTGCGTTCTTCGAGCGCAGAACCAAGCTAGGGAAGGGACTCCAGAGTGTGTGGCACCAGAGCTGCTCATGTGGAGACTGCCTTCGTCGCTCAGGGGAGTCCCGGGCTGGGTTCTGCGCTCTTCGAGACCGTGGTGTCTTTGGATATCGAAAATTGCCACATCGAAACGACGCGACGCACGCGGCTTGGCAGAGGAGGAACAGCTGCCATCGTGGCCACTGAGGTGCATTTCTAGGGCGGTGTTGTCAAATGAGGTGTTTGTGTGCATTCACACAACACAGCCGGTGTAGGTGGACCGAGCGAGTTTGGGATCTTACAGTCGCGCCCACTCGATTGATAGGCTCGATCCTGTATACATTGTTTACGGCGCACTACAAAAGCTAGCTGGACAGTCTTAGAGCAATTCCTGAGTAGAGCGGCTGGGAATTTCTGATAAAGCTCCCAAAACGCGCACTCTACAAGCTGACACGCCCACTCGATTGATAGGTCTGATCCTGTATGCATTGTGCTCGGCGCACTCCAAAGTCTCGCCGAGACAGAGTACAGCAATTAGTGGGTAGGGCGACTGGGAATTTCTGGTAAAGCTCCCCAAACGCCGACTCTAAAAGCCGTTGCGCCCACTCAAATGATGGGTTCTATCCCGTATGCTTTGTGCACGGCGCACAGTATTCCTAGCCTGACAAAACACTTTACGTCATGCTTGATATACTCCGAGAACATGCAAGTCCTAAAAAATAATCTTCTCCAATCGCAAAGAGCCCGTTTCAGACATTTTTGGCCAGCCACTGCGAAAATGGGGTGGTTTGGCGAAGTTGTATACATGAATGTGTAGATCTCGAAGAGACGAATCGATCGGTATCAACCGCTTCTCAAAGAAACCTCAAATTGGAGGAATTATGAGCATGCAACGGTTTTCGACGGTTTGCGACCGGCAACTCGCCCGCGGCCGCCCTTCGCAATGGAGCACGATTTTGAACGAAAAACTAATCTTTGAAAAAATTCGGTTGAATTTTTTAATTTTTGACAATCTTTTTACGCTGATAGAGCTTGATCCGTTGAACTCAAAAATGTGCTTGTTTTTTCAATTAGTTAACTTTGAAAAGGCTACGGCCATAATTGTAAGTGTCGAACGCTTTAACGATCGATTGATGAAGATCGTTGTCGCCGCTAAGGAGCGACTCTATCACTTCTTCTTTGTGTATGCTCCGCAGAGTGGCTGCTCCGATCAAGCCAAGAAATGGTTTGGAGCCTGCTTGATGAGAAGACAACAGAGGTACCGCCGAAAGATGCCTTCATAGTCACTGGTGACCTCATTGGGCACGTAGGTGCTACGAAGGAGGGGTACAGCTGTCATGGTGGTTTCGGATACGGGTCTCGTAACGCCGACGGGGAGCGTATTCTTGAGTATGCGGAGTCGCATAATCTTACCATTGTGAACACCGTGTCTCAGAAACGCGGCTCCCGGCTCCCACCTCATTTCGTATTATAGCGGGAATTCTAAAACGCTGACTAACTTCGTTCTTGTGAAGGATCGCGACCGAAGTCTTGTCACAGATGCGAAGATCGTGCCGTATGAGACGGTCCCCCCACAGCATCGACCGCTGGTTTGCACTTTAAAGATCACACACCTCCGAGGGTGCAGCAGGTGCCGCAAGAATCAAGTGGTGGCGAATGAAAGAGAAGGAAGTAGCTGCGATTTCTCGCGTGCGGCTACCGGCAGTCACGACTGTCGATGAAACTTGGAGGAAGGCGACCGACGCGATACGTCAAGCTGGACAGTCGGAACTCGACATTACTAAGCCTGGACCACGCAAGGTCGAGAAGCAGGCATGGCTATGAGCAGACGACGTGAAAGCGAAGATTTGAGAGAAGAAGACTCTACATCACGTGTTTGTCGGCGAAAAAACAGCCGACAACTGGCAGAAGTATCAGAAGGCGAAGAAGACTGCAAAGAAAACCGTGGCTGTTGCGAAAGCCACTCATTATGGAGATGTCTGCCGAAAGCTCGAGTCGCGGGATGGTGAGCGGTACCTGTACCGACTTGCTAAAACCCGCCATCGCCAAACCGAGGATATCGAAACGTTCTTTGGCATCAATGATGAGAGCGGCCATCTTCTGACAGACCGCAAAAAGGCGCTGAAGCGATGGCGTGATTATTTGAGGAAATTTCCACTATGGAATTTTCTCATCCGGCCATCCCTTCTGTGGGTTCTGTTCACGGTCCCGTTCACAAGATCACCGTGGAGGAAACAGAAGCGGCTCTGAAGAAAATGAAGCCATGCAAGGCGACAGGACCGGATGATCTGGCAGCCGATGTTTGGAAGTCGAAGCTCTGGTATCCTGCTCAGTGGTTGACTGAGTTCTTCAACCAGGTAGTAAAGGAGAGGAAAGTACCGGAGTGTTGGCACAACAGTACGACGATTCCGATTTGGAAGAAAAAGGGCAGTCCCGCAGACTGCTCCAATTACCGTCCGATTCGCTTGCTTTCGCACAGCATGAAGACCTTTGAGCGAATCCTCGACAGACGAATTCGTGAAATCGTCAAGCTCTCCGACAATCAGTGCGGTTTTTTGTCTGGTTCTGAGACCATTGATGCTATACACGTTGCCCGGCTCCTGGAGGAGAAGCATCGCGAAAAACAGAGGCCGGTGCATATAGCCTTTCTCGACTTGGAGAAGGCCTTCGACCGCGTATCGCGTGAAGTTATATGGTACGCCTTACAACAACACAACGTACCCGAACAACTCATAGAGTGGGTGTGGATACTCTACTCTTGCCCAAAGGGTAGAGTGCAAGCTGCAGCTGGAACCGTGAAGTTATATGGTACGCCTTACAACAACACAACGTACCCGAACAACTCATAGAGTGGGTGTGGATACTCTACTCTTGCCCAAAGGGTAGAGTGCAAGCTGCAGCTGGAACCTCAGTTTAGTTTCCTGTTGGGGTGCACCAGGGTTCTGCGCTTTCTCCACTCCTCTTTGTTGTCGTCATGGATGCCATCACGAGAGACCTTCATAAGCCTGTTCCATGGGCGCTGCTTTATGCTGATGACGTGATGCTCGCTTGCGAAGATAAAGATGATCTCGAGCGGCAGGTGCAAGCTTGGTGCGACCGCCTGGCGATGTTCGGACTCAAACTGAACGTCAAGAAGACCGAGTACATAACGACTGACGTGAACGAGTCCGGCTCCATTAAGATTGCACGCACTTCGGTTTTTAAGTACCTGGGATCAGCAGTCGCATCTGACGGCAAACTGATGGGCGAAGTGAATTCACGCGTGAGTACATCAGGTGGCGCTCGTTGACCTGCGTGCTCAGCGACAAGAAGATACCAGAGCACCTGAAGTCGAAGATCTACAGAGCAGTCCGGCCAGTAGCGATGTACGGCGCTGAGTGTTGGCCTGCCACTAAGGAAGTTGAAACGCGCCTCAGCGTCATGGAGACGAAGATGCTGCGCTGGACGGCCGGAGTCACCCGCATGGACCGCATCAGAAATGATGCCATTCGGCAGAAGTTCGGTATCGCGCCGATAGCCGACAAGATGCGCGAAGCTCGCTTGCGAAGGTACGGCCACTTTCTGCGTGGGAAAGAAAACGGCGTCCGCAAGATAGGCCTTGAGTTGGAAGTGTCAGGAAAGCGGCCTAGAGGACGCCCGAAGCAGCGTTGGTCCGATACGTTACACATGGACATGAAAATAGCTGACGTCCACCCTGATGAAGCACAGGATCGAGAAAGGTGGCGTCACGACACCACAAGAGCGGACCCCGCGACGAAGCGGGACAAACACTGAAGAAGAAGAAGATGGTTCCGTATGGGAAGTCCACAACCATAGTTACTTTTTTTCGGAATGCTCTTCTGGTCGAAAAAAAACGTGCGAACGCGTGACAGCGAAGCTCATGACGCCCTGCTACAACGCAGCCGAATGTGGTCGGTCGGCGTAGTGGAAGTGCTGTAGCTTCACAGGAGCAAGATCGTGGGTTCGATTCCCCATTGTACTGGTGTTTTTGCATTTTGCGATTTATCGTCAGTGGGACCATCCCCGTTTCCATCACATTTTTGAACAAAAACATGGCAACAAATGTCGTTTACGTTAATCGAGCTCTTTGAAAGTGTAAAGGTGAGAATTTTTGGATTCCAGATTAAGGAAGTTAAAAACTGATGCCAGATTCACCAGAAGAGCGGACCCCGCGACGAAGATGGACAAACGCTTGAGAAGAAGGAGAAAGAAGAACGATGTTATAGTAAGTTCGCGAATTAGACGAAGAAGTCCATCACCTGTCGTATCACCTGTCGTCCCGTTGATCATCGACTTGCTCGAGCAGGCGCCAGCAGCGTCTCCATTCGTCCCTGTCGCGTGCCAGAGTGCTCCAATGGATCCTCCTCGCTCGAGGGACACGAAGAGCGTCATATCGGTCGTTCAGGGCTTTCACGAAGAAGTCCGACCAACGCGTTGGTGGGCGTCCTGGTGTTCTTTTGACATCCCGCGGAATCCAGTCGCTAACGGCTCTCGTCCAGTGGGTGTCTGCGAAGCGCATTACGTGGCCGGCCCACCTAATTTTCGACGACTTGGCCCATGCGACAGCGTCTCTGATCTTCGAACGTCGGTGAAGCTCGGAACTCCGGAGGTCTTCTCTCACATGCGTGAGTCGTGTCACTCCGAGCATCGTCCTCTCGATTCCACGCTGCGCGACGCTGATCGCGTGTTCATCCTGCTTTCGTATAGCGCAGGTCTCTGAGGCGTATGTTAGGGCAGGAAGAACAGTGGAGTCGAATGGGAGTCGGACGTTCTTCGTCTTCTTCACGACTTCTTCGACGCTCTTGAAAGCTCCCCAAGCCGCTCTTTTCCTCCTGCTCAGCTCAGGTGCTAGGTCGTTGGTCGTATTGACTTCGCGACCTAGATACACGTAGCAGGAGCATTCGGAGATGTTCGTTCCGTTGAGCGAGAATGGCGCATCAGAAACTTGTCCTTTTCTCAGGAACATCGTCTTCGTAAGATTCAGCTGCAGTCCAACGTTCCCACATACACGATCGAAGTCGGCCAGCATTCGCTCCGCCTGGCTGATGCTCGGCATTATGAGCACGATGTCGTCAGCGAAGCGAAGATGGTGCAGTTGCCGGCCGTTGACCTTCACTCCCACGTCTTCCCATTCTATTTAGCGCATGACGTTTTCGAGGGTGGTGCTGAAGAGCTTCGGAGATATGGTATCCCATTGGCGAACCCCTCTCTTCACATCGATGACGACGTCGTTGTAGAATGGTGAGATCTTGCTCGTGAAGCCACTGTACTGCTCTCGAAGGAAACTGATGTACTGAGTAGGAACCCCCTGAGTGAGCAGGGCGTTGATGACCGCTTCAGTTTCGACGGAGTCGAATGCCTTCTTCAGGTCGATGAACGTAAGGCACAGCGGCAGCTTGTACTCTCGCGACACTTCGATGAGATTCGTAATGGTGGGTATGCGGTCGATCGTGCTGAATCCTCTCCGAAATCCTGCTTGTTTCCATGGCTGTCCTTCGTGCAGCGTTCTGCTAATCCTTTTCAGGATCACTCCAGTGAACAGCTTTTAGACTACGGACAGCAGGCAGATCGGGCGATAGTTGCCAATGTCGTGCACGTCTCCCTTCTTGTACAGCAAGACGGTCCTGCTGGTCCTCCACTGAGATGGAACCTTGCACTCCGACAGGTAGCGCGTGAAGAGCCGCGCCAGGGTGTTGATTAGCGCTGGCGGGAGATTCTTCAGGTGTTCGGGTCTGATCTTGTTGGGACCGGGTGCTGTACGTTTCTTCACCGACGAGATGTCGTGTCGGATCTTGGAAGGGAGAACAGAGGGGACGACGTATCCATCCTGCGGAAGATGGCGTGGGGGCAGGTGGACGTGGCTATCGAAGAGGTCGGAGTAGAAGTCGTGGATGACCTTCTCCATGGTCCTTCTGGAAGAGGTGACGGTTCCGTCAAGACGTCGTAGAGCGGTCATCTTGGTCTTGAAGTTGGCGTAGTTCGGAGTAGAATTGCAGATGCTCAACCCTGCCTCTGCAGCATCTGCCAGCACTTCCGCCCTTCTCTCCTCTAGATCTTCCTCGTCGCTCTGCATAGGTTCGCAAGCTCGGTCGTCAGCTGGTAGTTGCCTGACGCTCGTGCTGCTCCACACCGGCGTATAACCTCGAGAGTTTCCGGAGACAGACCTCTCTTGGTGGTCTTCAAGCTCTCGGCTCCCTTAGCACTATCGCAGAGATGGTGCACGAAGTGGTCGTATTCCTCGTCGATGTTGTCCATAACGGTATCTTCCCAAAGGCCGGCAAGAGAGGTGCACATTTCCCTGTTGATGGTTGTTCCGGGACTCCTCTTCTTGAGTTTCGCTGCTTTCTCTCCTTGAGGCGAAAATCGGAACCTCGTGCGAAGGAGGCGGTTGTCCGATCTCATGTAGAACTTTGGGACTGTGGAGAAGTCGGTCAGGCATATCTTGCGATTGAAGATAATTTGGTCGATCTCGTTGTGGAACTGGCCACCGGGGGATTCCCAAGTCCATCGTAGGGAGGGAGGCTTCTGAAAATGTTACATGGGCTGTCTTGGTCGACATGATAAACTTAGACAACCTTTCCCCTTGCTCGTTCCCCTCCAAACCGTGGGTTCTGATGTGAACTTTTGCCGGCGACCTTCGTGGCCCGATCTTGGCGTTGAAGTCGCCGACGATCACCTTGTGGACGGTGTGATCTTCCTTATATTGGGGGGGGGGGGGCCAAAAGTAATGAGACACCCCATGCCGTGTCCACATATCTCGTGGCTGGAGTTATCGTATTTGTATGTTTGTATGCTACTTACTGAAGCCCACCTGAAAAGTTACCGCTTTCGCCCTTTCCAGAAGCATGCCAAAAACCCCAGCCTGTCTCATGCCGAAACCCCAGTCTGACGAGTCGACCTGTGTCGCGCAAATCTCCCGCAATTCCCAACCCCGAGCAGCCTGGGCTCAATATTCACGCAAGATGAGAAGTACGTCTTCTACCTTAACCCTGCCAAGCATCGAGTCTGGGTGAGGCCTGGTGAATTGTTACCGACCTTCGTTCGGCGAGATGTTCACGGCGAGAAGCATCTTTCGAGCTTTTGGGTCTGCGCCCATGGACCGGTTTACCGGAGGCTGTTTCCCAAGAGCACCGCGATGAACTCCAAGGCCATGGTGAACGAAATAGAAGAAATGGGCCGGCGACTCGCTCTTATTCATTCGCAGCGCTTCAAGAAGGTTCTCTCTCCTCTTCGACAACGCCGCACCCCATCGGGAACAAGTAAGCACGGATAAGCTTGGCCAGCTGGGCTACGTTCACATGCCTCACCCACCGTATTCGCTGGGCATCTCTCCATGCAACTACCACTACTACTTGAGCCTACAGTACTTCCTAGTCGGAAGGGACACAAGAACCCAAGCAGTCCTTGACAACCATATCGAGCAGTTGATCAATACCAGGCTCAAGCAGTTCTGGAGGGATGGGATCAGGAAGTTGGCTGAGCGATGGCAGCAAGGTCCTTGCCCTTAATGGCAAATACACTCCTCAGCATCGTTGAGTTGTAATTGAGTTATAAGGAGATAAAGATTTTTTTCATTTTGTCTCATTACTTTTGCCCCCCCCCCCCTAATAGAACTTCTCCAGCTCCACGTAGAAGGCTTCGACGTCTTCGTCGTCGTAGTCGGATGTTGGGGCGTACGCGACGAACACAGTCAAAGCTGGCACGGAGCCACATCGCTTCAGTCGCAGACGTCCGATTCGGCTTGTCAGAGACTCGTACGAATCGATTGTTCATGGCCAAGTGCGTGTTGACGAGGGCACTAACGCCGCCTACTCCCCTGCTGTCGCATGTTCCGAGGTAGGGGTGGTGCCTTCTCGTCTCGGTCAATCCGATGACGTCGTACTTGATCTTCCTGGCTTGCATCATCAGGTCCTCGACGGATGCTCCCGATGCGAACGTGCGGGCGTTGTACTAAGTTCAGATCGTCATCCTAGTCCTCCTCAATTTGCGCAGCCTGGTTAGGCCCTGAGATTTTAGCAACCTCTCCATACTCGTCCTTCCCATCGCTGCAGAAGTGGGGGCTCTTTCGGGGTCAGGGGAATGAGGCACTTTAGTGCTGCTGTGTTTGACTTCCGTACAACACGAGTAGCTAGTCAGGCTCTGTCGTGCGGGCGAAGAACTCCAGGCAGCCAACCAAACTGCCCGAAGGGCGAGACTTAAGGCGGCCTCGAATCGCCTTACACGTACTCCCAGTCTAGAAGAAAGAAATTTTGGAACATGGAAATTTCTTGCTGGAGCCAAACCTGCACCTTAAGAGATATACCTTTTCCGTGTAACTTTATTAAAATCTTCATGCAATAGATTGCATTAAAGTAACAGTTTTCAAATTAACCTCATATATAACGGTCGTCATCGACTTTTCTTTCTCATTTAATTTCATTGCTTTTATGTACACATGTTCACTGTTTCACGTGTATACTATACTTCTCTCAAAGAAAATTGCCAAGTCAACCCTCGAAGAAGACGAAAAATTGAGCAAATTCGTTGACAAGTACATATGCCATGAAATTCAACAGAAGCGGGGCAATGACACTACCAGCAGTCACGCTCGATCAGTTAGGCGAGGCTTCGTTGCATCATGAGCTGATGCTGCACGAAAAACTCATCCATGTTTCCGGAAAACTTGCGGGGAAAAGGGAAAAGCCTCTTTCTTCCTTTGTTTCGTTTCTCACACTTGTTTTATTCGCATCAGTTGTGTTTTGTAGCGTTTTCTTTGCATTTTCTGTGCCTTTTCAACCCACTTGTGAAGTAAATACCACAAAAAAAACTGCGAGAAAAAATGGCTATCTGGGAAGCATGAAAAGCTAATGTGTAGCAATCAAACACGAGAAACGGGATTAGGAAATCAAAAATACGAAGAGACTGCATCGAATAGTGGGGACGGCGCACGCAAATAAATTGGTCAAGGAGTCAAGGAGCAAGAAAAACGCCAACAATTCTCGAAATATAAGGACGGTATCGGCGGCCTATTTCCACTGATTCAGGTAA
>OX377206.1:64782784-64836317 GCA_947396885.1 Heligmosomoides polygyrus polygyrus | reverse complement strand
GAACTCCTGGGCTTAGCGGAAGGTCAGCGGGACTCCTCAAGTTAGGGGGAGGCATAGCCTTGGCAGAGCACTAGAAAGGAGTCTCCTAACAATATCAGGAAACGCCTTCAACTCCATCACATAAAGAGGACTGAGAAACGCTGTCGATAACAGACTACGAGAAGAGCAATCCCCATTTTTTTATTTCATGGTTTGTGTTGAGTTGCAGTAGGACCGGTTACTCTTCAGTCACGACTTGCCCCCGGTCGCCTCCCTCAATTTTCGACTTCGCCCAAGCATTAGTCTCGTATGACCTTTTATCCTTGCGTCCGAACAAAATTGGAGGTTGATGGAAGAGCATTGTCGTCGTAGCCTGCGGCGGGTAGTGGTAGTTTTTCAGTCACGATTATTCCCAGTTTTAAACAATTTTCAGCATCTTTATGACCAAAAGTGAGTTGGTGCTAGAAAGGGTCGTCGCTGAAATTTTTGCTGAACCCAATACGGGCCAAGGATGAATATTAATGGAACCTGACCTGGATTCGGCAACGCTTCATCCAGTTTCGCCTGCGCCATTCCAGTGGTCCCGTATGTCCCGCTATCAGCGCTTCCGCGCAGAATTAGTAGCTGTTGGAAGGGCTTTTTACTTCATCCTTGGCAGGGTTAAGGTGGAACGGGTTATTTTTCAGTCACGTACTACCTTGACTATGACCCATCAATTTTTGGCAGCGGTATCACCAAAAATTTGTGGAAGTTAGGTAAGCCATGGCTAAACTTCTTAGCGAAGCTTGCACTTTCCCTCTAGCGCTACTCTTCTTACGCTGCTTCCTTGCAGTGCTCCTACCTGAACCTACTGCTTGTTGCCCTTTCCTGTACATACTCTGCAGGTGTCACTCCATCTGTCAGTCCTATCCAATGTAGCCCTTCTGTGGGCCATGCTGTTTACGCGCCCTCTCAACTGAAGTACCACGGCCCGAGTTCAGTTGTTTCCGTCTATCGGTCGCTGTTAGCTTGGCAAGGCCTGCCACACTTCAAAGTTCGTGTCGGCAGAGTCGGCTACCGGCGGAGGTTACGGTTTGAAGTACTAGTTCACTTTTGCGAAAAACTGAGCCTCCGGTAGTCTTACTCGCGAGATTCAGAATGTAATTATGTGTATACCACTTGCAACTCAAAACGGATACTTTTCAAAGTAAATCAAAGTAAAGCTGGACACTTCTGAATCCAAGCTGGACTATTTTCGTCTCAAGGAAACTAACCATTACTTTCTTAGAAAGGTTACAGCAATTACAAAAAGAACCGACGTATTCTCACTCCGCACTTTCAGTAATCCGCATTTAGATAAAGACGGCGTTACTCAATCCTTTCTGGGATGCGCACCGCATGCTACTTCTAGTATAGTGTTGTGGAGGGGGTTTGAATGCGTATTTGACCGTGCAATGACTTGCGGTGGCCAGCCGATGAACAAGTCAGAGTTTTACCATCGCAGACAATTCTGGTAGTACCAATTCACCGACTCCGTAGGGATGGCAGGCTTGGTTAACGTGGACAGGAAATCCAAAACAGGAACATGGCATCGGGTGCAGGCGACAGCCTGCACCTCCTGCTAGTGCGCTACTCGCGCCCCATTCAGCATTCAGTATTTACACTATCAATCAAATGAAAAACCGCGACGAGCTAGACTAGTGCATGGCGCGATCTCTTCTTATTATACACCGAAAACTGCTGCTTTCACGCAATTTATAACAAATTTAATCAGTTACTTTCCTATAAAAACTAAACCGTATTCTATTTTACATTATTTATTATTTTTATGTAAAAACAAAAAGTTTCAAGCATTGTATTTACCTTTTTAGGGCAGCTGAATTATACATTTTCTAGGAAAGTAAGAGTTAGGGGGCTAGGACAAAAATTTGTTTTCTCCCTCTTAGAGAGTGTCTGTTTTAATCTGGAAGACTCTGTTTTGATTGGAAGATTAGGTTTCAGAAGTGTCTGCTTCGAAGAGTTTCAGTTTCTCTTTGAAAACGGTCCAATTTGACGTGACAATCGTATATATCGTGATAATAAGGAGGGCCGCAACGCCAATCAGTTGATATGAGAAGCTCATGGCGACCGACCAGCATCGATCGCCCATGTACTATCGACTCCAAGGCCTAGATTTATGAACGAAACCGGCGTTAAATCCTAACACAGATTTGTGTTGTCCGTTTCTTAATGGGAACCTACTGCTGATTTCGATTCATGAGGATTCCATATGCATGTGTCCGGTCAACCTTGGCAACGAGCCCGACTTACGACACTGGGTCAGAAATTAGCAGTGCAGCGCTACTGGCAACAGCTACGGGTCACGCTGGCAGTGCAAGCGTTACCGCGAAATTTACCGGGAATGTACGACGCCGCGCGTTGATGAATCGCGGTATCTGGAGGACGACCGTAGCTTTCACCGTTACCGGCCGATAAGCCTATGATGAATATGAGCCCAGAAGCTGAACTCGGGAAGTGGTCATTGCAAACACTATATTAGAGGGACCTTCAAAAAATTTTAAAATTAGAATACAAATCAACGTTAACCTCTTCACCAGAACGCGCCTTTTGGAGGTCCCTCTCGACGGAAGTTATCTTTGTCATGCATTTTTCTGGACGATATTAAAGCAACGAGTAGCACCTACCAATTAGTCACTGCGTAGCTAAGGCAGATGCGATAACATACTCAGGAGATTACACTAGGTTGCCACCCAACATTATTCAGAACCTGCCACCAAAGGAACTATGCAGCATGGCTTAGTTGAAGAACAGAGTTCAGCTGGAGCTTTAATGGGTGATGGTTACTTTAATGGTTACAGGATGTACGTCTGACTACGACTGTAGCAAATTAGGATTCGTTCATACAAGAGGACGCCGGCAGTGCTGTAAATTGTAGTTGAAAATATCAGGGAGGGGAGTCGCTTGGTATAGCAAAAACAGCATTTCCATTAGTAGTTTTCGTAACACAATAAACACTTACCTAATACAACAGTGATCTGCATCAGAGTGGCAAGTGGTGATAAGGAAAACGACGCCACATATTGGATTTTATTACTAACTTCGTGCCAGACATGTTGATAAGGGAAGTGGTGACGTTATTTCGTTGATAACATCATTTTCTAGGCCACCAGATACACTAGCCTTAAGGGGGTTCTGTGTGTAAATGTTGATGATGGAAATATGTACTATGATAGAAGGATGTCAGAGATGTCCCACCACGGTTTGCAATGAGGTTTAGCGTTTCATGCAGCGTTTGCAACATCACACGTTCTCGTAAGCTTCAGCCGGCGTTGCTCGACGTGACATTAGACGTGATCTACACTGATGAACACTACCAGACGTTTAGCAGCCTACCGGCAGTCAAACATTTGGTTGGAAGCCTCGACCCCAAACCCTAATAATTCAACTCATCGGCCGGAAAAGGCCCTTTTCTCATCTGTATTCCTTCCTATCTTTATTGCAGTGAAAATTTGCATGAATTTTAACATGGGATAGGATAGCAGATTCATCGGACTGATTTCCTCATAAACACAGATATAAATATAGTATAGGATTTATTGCTATTCCGACTCCGAAGTAAGCCAATCTGCAGAAAAATAGATAAAGTCGATCGATACTGATCGGGTGATCAACACCACATTCTGCCTGGTGGCAAACCCATTCGACTGATTCCCTCATATACACAGATAAAAATAAACACAAAGACGCGTTCCCACTTATTGCATAGGATAGTTGACATCCATAGCATCTCATTTGAATCCGAGCGCTTGTTGCACGACGTGTACGACCTCTTGTGAATCCTTATCCTCGCTGCTCAACGTCGGTAACATGTTTTCTGAATTCTGGCGCCGCTGGACGATTTCATACTTCTATCACCGTTTGCTAAGAAATACAGTTATCGGCAGCCAATTCCAACAATTGTCTATGGTTAAGCTCAAAAAGACCGCGGAATGGCGTACGTCGCAGTATTAGTCGCTGTGGTATCCCCCGCCACCGATGTGATTCACTACGTGACGCACGGATTAACCGCTTCTTATGTAGTAGGATATAAACACATCTCAAGCCAGAATAGACACCTTTCATAAGAAAGTAATCGTTTGTTTTACGGAAGTTTGAGCGAAAAAGACCTCTTATGAAGCATGTCTTTAGAAAGAATGTGTACGTTTTCTGAATGAGCACAGAAGTTCTATTCGTTTGACCAGAACAGTGACTTAGCTGCATTCTAAAGTTTTCCGCCACAAAGAACTGTTCGTGTGAAGAGATGGTGCCGTGCATTCGTCCAGAACATTGCTATTTCTGTATGATTGATGGTGTAAACGCCAAAGAGATGTAATGGTGAGTAAATGGAGGATTTTTTCTATTGTGATCGATTTTGCTGTTTCTGGATTTACATGCATGTAAACAACACCGCCAACATTCTAAAAGAAAACTCAACGCGTAGAACGAGTGCGTGGATCGGATACGGATCACGTAACGCAGATGGTGAGCGCCTCCTCGAGTATGCGGAGTCGCACGACCTCACCATCGTGAACACCAGATTCCGAAAACGTGAATCCCACCTTATCTCATTCTACAGCGGGAATTCTTAAACGCAGATCGACTTTGTCCTTGTGCGAAACCGTGACGAAGGGCTTGTCACGGACGCGAAGGTCGTGCCGTATGAAACGGTCCCCACACAACACCGCCCACTGATCTGCACTATGAAGATCACACCACCGATGTTTAGGCAGGTCGAACGGAGCGGAACGGTTAAGGATCAAGTGGTGGCGTCTGAAAGAAAAGGAAGCAGCTGTGACTTCGCGCATTCGGTTGCCGACGGTCACGACCGTCGACGAGACATGGAAAAATGCCACCGACGCGATTTTCAGTGCTGCGCGTTTCGAACTCGGCACTACGAAACCGGGACGGCGTAAAGTGGATAAGCAGACATGGCTGTGGACTAACGAAGTTAAGAAAAAAGTCCGAGAGAAGAAGAGATTATACCACGCATTTTTCGACGATAAGACATCCGGTAAATGGTGTCTGTATCAGGAAGCCAAGAAAGCCGCTAAGAAGGCGGTAGCCGTTGCAAGAGCCACTCATTACGATGATGTCAACGGGAGGCTTGAGTCGCGCGATGGCGAGCGATTTCTTTATCGACTCGCGAAGGTCCGTCATCGCCAGACTGAGGATGTTGAAAAGTTCTTTGGCATCAACGACGAGAACTCATGGACCGCAAAATGAGTTTGAACCGATGGCGCACCTACTTCGAGGAAGTCTCGACAGTAGAGTTCGCTCATCCGAGCATTCCATTTTCTTCTCCTGTACACGGTCCCGTTCACAAAATCACCGTAGAAGAGGTAGAAGCGGCTCTGAAAAAGATGAAGCCGGGCAAGGCAACGGGCCCCGATGAGTTGGCGGCCGACTTATGGAAGTCGAAATCCTGGTACCCAACGAAGTGGCTGGCGACGTTCTTCAACCAGGTTATTGCGGAGAAGAAAGTGCCCGATATTTGGCAGAGAAGCACGACGATTCCGATTTGGAAGAAGAAGGGCAGTCCTGCAGACTGCTCCAACTACCGTCCGATTCGCTTGCTTTCGCACAGCACGAAGATCTTCGAGCGGATTGTCAACAGGCGCATTCGTGATATCGTCCAGCTCTCTACCAATCAGTGCGGCTTTGTAGCTGGTTGTGGCACAGTCGATGCCATACACGCCGTTCGTCTTCTGATAGAAAAACACCGGGAGAAACAGAAGCCGGTGCATCTTGCCTTTCTGGATTTGGAGAAAGCCTTTGATCGCGTTCCGCGTAAAGTGATATGGTATGCTTTACGAGAACATGGAATTCTTGAAGAACCCGTAGAGTGGGTACGATTACTGTATTCTTGTCCAAAGAGTCGAGTGCAAGCTGCAGCAGGTACGTCGATGGAGTTTCCCATCTCTGTCGGAGTACATCAAGGGTCTGCGCTCTCCCCTCTACTCTTCGTCGTCGTTATGGATGCCATACCGCGCGATCTTCAGCAGCCAGTCCCTTGGACGCTGCTTTATGCTGATGATGTAATGCTCGTTAGCGAAGATAAAATTGAACTCCAGCGGCAGGTACAAGCTTGGTATCGCTCGCTTAGAGAGATTTGGACTCAAACTTAATGTCAAGAAGACCGAGTATATGACGACTGACGAAGATGAGTCCAGCTCCATTAAGGTAAATGGCATTGAGCTGCCACGTACTTCGGTATTCAAGTACTTGGGAGATGGCGGTTTACTCGTTGAAGCCAACACACGCGTGAATGCAGCGTGGTCCAAATGGCGCTCACTGACGGGAGTGCTCTGCGACAAGAAGATACCAGAGCGTCTAAAGTCGAAGATCTACAGAGCAGTCGTCCGACCTGTAGCTATTTACGGAGCTGAGTGCTGGCCCGTTGCCAAAGAAATTGAAAGGCGCCTCAGCGTAATGGAAATGAAGATGCTGCGGTGGACGGCCGGAGTTACGCGTTTGGATCGAGTACGCAACGACTCCATACGGCAGAGATTCGGTGTCACTCCGATATTTGAGAAGGTGCGCGAAGAAAATAATGACACTGTCCGCAAGAATGGTCATAACCTTGATGTGCCCGGTAGGCGGCCACGAGGGCGACCAAAACAGCGGTGGCTTGATACGCTGCATCAGGACTTGAAGGGGGCTAGGTTGCACCCTGATCAGGTGATTTAATCGGGAAAAGTGGCGCCAACATTCCAGGAAAGCAGACCGCGCAACTAAGCGGGACAAACGCTGAAGAAGAAGAAGAAGAAGAAGATAGAACGAGTGCGTGGCGTAACTTTTTCCTATAACACACTATAACTCCTATAACATTCAATGCCTCTAGCAGGTCAGGATAAAATTGCCAATATTTTTCGAGGTCAAATGATACAAACTTTGTGTTTATGCAAACAATCTTGCTCTTTTCCTTAGGGCACTGCAAAAAGAAATTCTTAATTATGGAAAATTTCTTTAAGATGTAACCTCAAGTTAGATAGCGTCTATTTAAAGTTTAGAATTTTTGCACTCGATTGATTGGGTTTCACTTGACTACTGTTTGTAATTTTTTCTTAAAAGGACCGTATTGATCGATTTGTGTTTTCAAGTCTAAAGCTTAAAAACACCCACGCTTTGCAAAAAATGCAGGGTATCTTAAAAATCCAGGTAAAATTTGAAAGGTTCTAACATTACTGCTAGCGATGCTTCGGATGTTTGAGACTCATATGAAAGCACAGAGTAACGAGATTTTTTGACATGCAAATGGTCAAGATTGCTCCATGCCCCCGCCCGAAACTTGCATTTCAGACTCGACTGATTGTGCATGGATGACGCTAGTTGGTGGTCGACGATGTTCCTGAACTTCCAACAGCACTAACAACAGGATAAACTTCTTCTCCTCGAAGAAAAGCGTAGAGCCGGGCATGACTCTTGCTATGGGCCCAGATATGTAGAGAGCGTTATTAGAGCAATAGCCAGATCGATAAATTGTGCAATAAATAAACTCACATGTCACGTGTCTTTCTCGTGATTGTCAAGTTTTAGACGTTAAACGAAGCACAGCGAAGGTTAATGTGGCCAAGTAGTAACAGAATTTTAACAAGCAGTCATCCCATGCACAATGAATCGAGTCTGAAATGCAAGGTTTCAGACGAGTGCATGGCGCGATCTTGACTATTTGCACGCCACAGAAGTTTCATTACCCTGTGCTTTCATATGAGTCTCGAACAGCTTTGAAAGCTTAATTAGCGGCAATGTTAAAACCTTTCAAATAGTTTTTTAGAATGCCCTGCATTTTTTGCAAGACATAGTGTGTTTTTAAGCTTGAAACCTTAAAAAAGCACAAGTTAATCAGTACGGCCCATTTGAGGACAAATTACAAGAAGTATTTAACCCATTGACGACCGCGCGGGCCATTTTCGACCCGCAGATTTCTGTCGCGTGGGACCGCGCGGGCCGATTTTGGCCCGCGGTTATAAAACTGTTCGGTACGGTCTATTTCTCGCTTTTGCCGTAGTTTGCGAGTAATCATTAGATATTTTGGATCCTAACAATGCTACTGTGCTGTGGTCCGGCAGTTATTTACTTCTAAGCACTAATAAAATCAAATAATAAGCACCACACACTATTCAAGCTGCACAAAGATCGGCGCTATTCACAAACAGCTTCTCACATCTTGTAAAAATAGTCATGCAAAAAATAACTAGTTATATTTCTTGTGAAAATTTTGAAAACAGTCTAGACAAAAATATGTCAAACACCTGCTACAACATGTAGTTACCTTATTTGCACGATTCGCGGCAAACGTGCGTCCTTTTTCTTCGTAGGCCTTCTTACAAGAGCAAATTCATCTTCTAAGTTTTTCTTCAAACCTGTTCCGGTCTTCTCCAATATGAGAGGGAGCTTTTGGAGAGGGAGCTTCTTTCAGAATATCGTGAATTAATGTTTTCACGATATTGCAGCGTCCGTGCGGTCCCAGCGCGCGGTCCCATGCGGCACACACGCGATTTTCCGCGCGGTCGTCAATGGGTTAAGTAATGCACAATCTATCGAGTGCAAAATGCAAGAACGAGTGCAGGGCGCAAGCCATACGCTCAAATGACAGAAAATTTCTATTTTCTAAAGCTTTCATGAGCCCTTAACTTCTTCAGTACCTTTATTGTGAGCTAAGTGTTGAAGATCTGTCATATATCAGAAACTAGTTTCCTGGACTCTCAAGAGTCTTCAGCAAAACTATTTATTAACAAACAAGAAAATATTTATAAATAAATATTTGATCAAAATGTTCAAATCAAATATTTGATCAAAATAAGATCCCTCGCAATGCAAAAGTGCTTCCCATTCATCAGGTAACTGGCCATGGAGTGCTTTCAAGGCCAAGAATCTTTGGAGGTGCATTTTGATCCGGTCCACATTAATAAATCGTCTTCCAACCAAGAAGAGCCGCACCGAACTAAAGATGTGGTAGTCACTCGGCGCAAGGTCTGGGCTGTAAGGTGGATGAGTTTGACGCTCCCAGTCAAGGTCTTCTATTTTTTGAGGCGTCCGGTTCGCTAGGTTCTCTCCGTTTGGTGGTGTCAAGAAGGTATTGACTTCTGGGAGCTCATCAAGAACGGTTCCAGCATTAATGCTGAAATTTACTCTTCTCGGCCTGGCCGCGCGCAGGCTGAACTCCGCTAAAAGCGATGCAGACAGATTTTCATGAGCGGAATTATCTTTCAGCAAGATAACGCCAGAACACACGTCGCGAATCGGAAGCTTCAAAAAATCGAAGACCTTGGCTGGGAGCGTCCAACTCACCCACTTTACAGTCCAGGCTGTGCGCCAAGTGACTGCCATCTTTTTAGCTCTCTGCAGCACTCCTTGGTTGGAGGACGATTTATTAATGTGGACCAGGTCAAAATGCACCTCCAAGAAACCTTGCCTTCAAAAGTATAAGAATTCTTCAGCTGTGGTATGGGCCAGGTAGCCGATAAATGAGAAGCGATAAATGTCCCGTGTTTAAGCAAATTTTACAGATCTTATATATTTGCAATTTTTAGGTCGTTGAAGTGAAAAGTGAAAAAGTGAAAAAGTAGCCATTTCCGCACTTGTTCTCTCCGCCTAGGTTTGTAATTTTTTGCGCAGTTTTTTATAGCATTTGGAAGACAATGTTCTGTACTACAAGAATATATGTTAGTGCTATTTGCTCATTTGTCCTTTATTGATTTTTAGGTCATCAAATTGGGACGTCCCAAGGAGGATGGTTATTTTTGCCGACAGCTCCTGCTCTGTGGTTGGACGTTTTTGGGTTGGTGTTATATGTCATTCGAAAGAGAATGTCCTGCTCTATAAGAATTTGTGTCGCGTTCATTGATTTCTATTGAATATCAACAAAATGCCAAAAAGAGAAAAATCGTCTTCACCAACAACTCTTTCTCCTTCATCAGTTGTTGATATTCGACAGAAATCAGCGTGAGCCAATAAACGCGGCACAAATTCGTACTGAGCAAGACATCCTCGTCCAAACGACATATAACACCAAGCAAAAAAGTCCAACCACAGAACCGGCGTTTTGGTAAAAATTCGGTTTTGGACGGAAAAGTCGGAATTCCCAACTTGATGGCCTAAAAATCAATAAAGGGCAAATGAGAAAATAGGGCCACCATATATTCTTGTAGTGCAGAACATTATCTTCCAAATGCTGTAAAAAACTACGCAAAGAAAGTTTTACACTTACAAACGATGCAACATAAACAGTTGTAAAAAAAACTCATATCCTCACTTTGATGTTTTATGTAGGCAACATTTACACTATCTATCAAGTGGAAGTTGTAGCGAGCTTTTCATGTGCATGGTCTTTTAATGCAAATTATGATTGCGGCTTTGCTAAAATTTAAAGCAAAATTTGGTTCATTACTTTTTCTTAAAAATAAAATTTTTACAAAATTATTACACTCGCTCAGGCAGCTGAAATAAAAAATTTCAAAAAAAGTTATAGTAAATTTTCCTCGAACGAAAAGTTATTCTAACCATCTTGCATAGTATTCATTTAGTTGTAGCAAAAGTGTTTTGATTTGGAAGAGTTTGCTTTGATTTCAAAAGTCCTAAGCCAACTTACAAGGGAAGGGTACCAGGCGACCATGTGACTTTAACATGAGGCGTATATCACTCGATGCGGCTTCGAACGCTGATTCCAAATATATGTTACGTTTCTGCCGTGCTGATCTGTGAACGGAGTTATGGACCATTTTCATAGCAGGCTCCTTTGCCCTCTAGGTCCACGCAGAGCAGGCCAATCACAAGAGAGCGAGCTCAAGATTGGTGAAACTGCGCTGCCAGCCGAGCAGTGGTGGCGCAGGGGGTAGAGGAGCGGCGTGGCGAGACGGCGTGGTTCATGGTTCGAAGCCGCATCGAGTCTCTGTGGTGCAGGATTTTTGCACTACCTAAAAAAGATCTGCTACGATCAACCAAAGCTCTCTATATCAGGTCGAAACGAAGAAGGTCACTAGAAAGCACTCGTCTTCATACTGACAACTTCAAACTGGCACGAAGATACAAACAAGTTGTTTCTCAGTTTGAAAAACTTTTCCTCGAGATAAAAGTTGTGACGTGGCGAGATACGATACCACACCTCCTTTTGAATCCTTGCAACCAGCAATGACTTGCTTTGAATTCATCAATCAGTGAGTCCTCGTAGTTTATTGTTAAGGCCATTTTACGCAGAATGCAGTCATGCAAAGAAATTCCCAAATCGAGTTTCATCAAAACGGCCTCTTCTAACTTCTCTGTTAAGACTCACATCCGAAAAACCCGATACACGGGAGCGCTACCTAGATGCTGGATTTTTTGTGAAAACAGTGAGCAACATTCTAGAAAATTCACTTTAACGCTTCATCTGCCTTAATTTTCCAAGGTGGTAATAAGAAGAAATGAGGCGAAATCTGCTCTGCATACTTGAGCGCGGGCGGGTGCCGCTTTCAATAGAACTGTGGAACAAGATCGGTTCTTCCACCTAGATTAGATTGTAAGTTTAAGCGCATTGGCTAGTGTTCACGCTGCTGACTAGTCTTCTCCTCATCTACCTCCACTGACCATGTAGGATCCTCCTCTTCTGATTCCACACTGATACCTTCTTCATCCTCTACCTCGATGATCCCGCATTGCGCATTTCGCAAAATGGAAGCGGAACTGCTGGTCATCTTCTTCACGACCGAACTCCTCCAAAAGGCACGCCAACACAACAGCTTGTTAGAATAGTTTTAAAGATAAGTCGGCAGTATTGCCCTTATCTACCCCGTATGTCGAGAAAATTCACCCAAGGCACTGACCCACTTGTAAGTATGGGTGGTGGGATCATGGTAATCGATTTCGCCCAAACTTCGCCATTTGACATATAGAGCTTTGGGTGATCGTGGCAGATCTCTTTTATGAAGTGCAAAAATCTCTCACCACGGGGGAGTCGAACTATTAACCACAACGTCTCATCACGCCGCTCCTCTACCTTCCCCCTCCCCCGCTCCACAGCTCGGCCGGCGGAATTTAGCTAAACCAAATGCGCTCGTGTACTGCCCAGAGATGCAGGTGGGATGCAGGAGATGGACTACTTGCTCCTGCTGAGTCGGGTCGACGCGTTCCTTGTGCGAGAGAGCGCCATGTCCATGCATTGTGTGCGTATCCACGTGTTCGCGCCTGCGCGAACTGTAACTGTGTCGGCCTGGCCAAAAGTTTGTACTCAGTAGACTGGCAGTGCATGTAAGGCGATTCGAGGCCGCCCTAAGGCCTCTGTTATACTCCCGCGGGAGCATCCGCGGAACGTCCGCGGACCAATGGTGCACGGCGGAGGCGGGCGTGGCGAGGCGCGGTGATTGGCCAGGTGAGAAGTCTCGGCGCGATTCCCGCCCTTCCGCGGATGCTCCCGCGGGAGTATAACTCAGGCCTAAAAGTCCCGCTCGTTCCTTCGGGCAGCTTGGCTGGCTGCCCGGAGTTCTTCGCCCGCACGACAGAGCCTGACTAGCTACTCCTGTGTACTCCACTCATACACAGCAGCACTAAAGTGCCTCATTCCCCTGACCCCGAAATAGCCCCCACTTCTGCAGCGATCGGAAGGACGAGTAGGTTGAGGTTTGGCCATGAACATCGATTCGTGCGAGTCTCTGACAAGCCGAATCGGACGTCTGCGACTGAAGCGATGTCGCTCCGTGCCCGATTTGACTGTGTTCGTCGCGTACGCCCCAACATCCGACTACGACGACGAAGACGTCGAAGCCTTCTACGTGGAGCTGGAGAAGTTCTTAAGGAAGATCACACCGTCCACAAGGTGATCGTCGGCGACTTCAACGCCAAGATCGGGCCACGAAGGTCGCCGGCAAAATTCACATCAGAACCCACGGTTTGAGTGGAACGAGCAAGGGGAAAGGTTGTCTAAGTTTATCATGTCGACCAAGACAACCCATGTAACATTTTCAGAAGCCTCCCTCCCTACGATGGACTTGGGAATCCCCCGGTGGCCAGTTCCACAACGAGATCGACCAAATTATCTTCAATCGCAAGATATGCCTGACCGACTTCTCCACAGTCCCAAAGTTCTACATGAGATCGGACAACCGCCTCCTTCGCACGAGGTTCCGATTTTCGCCTCAAGGAGAGAAAGCAGCGAAACTCAAGAAGAGGAGTCCCGGAACAACCATCAACAGGGAAATGTGCACCTCTCTTGCCGGCCTATGGGAAGATACCATGGACAACATTGACGAGGAATACGACCACTTCGTGCACCATCTCTGCGATAGTGCTAAGGGAGCCGAGAGCTTGAAGACCACCAAGAGAGGTCTGTCTCCGGAAACTCTCGAGGTTATACGCCGGTGTGGAGCAGCACGAGCGTCAGGCAACTACCAGCTGACGACCGAGCTTGCGAACCTATGCAGAGCGACGAGGAAGATCTAGAGGAGAGAAGGGCGGAAGTGCTGGCAGAAGCTGCAGAGGCAGGGTTGAGCATCTGCAATTCTACTCCGAACTACGCCAACTTCAAGACCAAGATGACCGCTCTACGACGTCTTGACGGAACCGTCACCTCTTCCAGAAGGACCATGGAGAAGGTCATCCACGACTTCTACTCCGACCTCTTCGATAGCCACGTCCACCTGCCCCCACGCCATCTTCCGCAGGATGGATACGTCGTCCCCTCTGTTCTCCCTTCCAAGATCCGACACGACATCTCGTCGGTGAAGAAACGTACAGCACCCGGTCCCAACAAGATCAGACCCGAACACCTGAAGAATCTCCCGCCAGCGCTCATCAACACCCTGGCGCGGCTCTTCACGCGCTACCTGTCGGAGTGCAAGGTTCCATCTCAGTGGAGGACCAGCAGGACCGTCTTGCTGTACAAGAAGGGAGTCGTGCACGACTTTGGCAACTATCGCCCGATCTGCCTGCTGTCCGTAGTCTAAAAGCTGTTCACTGGAGTGATCCTGAAAAGGATTAGCAGAACGCGGCACGAAGGACAGCCATGGAAACAAGCAGGATTTCGGAGAGGATTCAGCACGATCGACCGCATACCCACCATTACGAATCTCATCGAAGTGTCGCGAGAGTACAAGCTGCCGCTGTGCCTTACGTTCATCGACCTGAAGAAGGCATTCGACTCCGTCGAAACTGAAGCGGTCATCAACGCCCTGCTCACTCAGGGGGTTCCTACTCAGTACATTAGTTTCCTTCGAGAGCAGTACAGTGGCTTCACGAGCAAGATCTCACCATTCTACAACGACGTCGTCATCGATGTGAAGAGTGGGGTTCGCCAATGGCATACCATATCTCCGAAGCTCTTCAGCGCCACCCTCGAAGGGCGGAAGTGCTGGCAGAAGCTGCAGAAAAAGGGTTGATCATCCGCATGCCAGCCCGAGCTTCGCCATCTTCAAGACCAAGATGACCGCTCTCCGACGTCCTGACGGAACCGTCACTTCTTCCAGAAGGACCATGGAGAAGGTCATCCACGACTTCTTCTCCGATATCTTCGATAGCCACGTCCACCTGCCCCCACGCCATCTTCCGCAGGGTGGATACGTCGTCCCCTCTGTTCTCCCTTCCAAGATCCGGCACGACATCTCGTCGTGAAGAAACGAACAGGTACCTGTCGGAGTGTAAGGCTCTATGTCAGTGTAAGGCCACGCTGTACAGAAGGGAGACGTGCACGACATTGGGAACTATCGCCCGATCTGCCTGCTCTCCGTAGCCGACAAGCTGTTCACTGGAGTGATCCTGAATAGGATTAGCAGAACGGTGGACGAAGGACATCCATGCGAGCTGCAGGATTTCGGAGAGATTCAGCGCGATCGACCACATACACACCATTATGAAGCTTATCGAAGTGTCGCGAGAGTACACGCTGCCGTTGTGCCTTGCGTTTGTCGACCTGAAGAAGGCATTTCACTCTCTGGAGACTGAAGCGGTCCTTGAAGCCCTACTCACTCAGGGCATTCTTCCTACTCAGTACAATAGAGTACTTCGAGAGGTGTACAGTGGATTCACGACCAAGATCTATCTCATCATTCTACGAGGACGTCGTCATCGACGTGAAGAGAGGGTTTCGGCACGGGGATACCATATCCCCGAAGCTATTTAGCGCTACCCTCGAAAGCGTCATGCGCTAAATAGAATGGAAAGACGTGGGAGTGAAGGTCAACGGCCGGCAACTGCACCATCTTCGCTTCGCTGACGACATCGTGCTCATAACATCGAGCATCAGCCAGGCGAAGCGAATGCTGGTCGACTTCGATCGCGTATGTGAGAACGTTGAACTGCAGCTGAATCTTATGAAGACGATGTTCATGAAGAAGGGACAATAGCAAAAGTTAATCATATATGTAAATTATTGAAATCTTAATACTCAAACAGTTTTAAATTCAATGTCTAAACGAAGAAGTTGAACTAGATATAACCTGGGGTATACATGAGCTCTAAATCACCCTGTACTATAACAAACACAAGTGGAAAACAAGTAATAACTAAAACAATGGTAACAACAACGTTAAACATGTCTTGTTTCGCCTCTGCCTTCATACAAAACATGTTTATAATTAGTCACCCCGAGGCTCATCAGTGAAGAAGGTGACTAATTAATTTAGTTGTTAGTACTGTATTTGGTGTTATATGTCAAATTATGTTTATAACCTGTACTAACAACTAAATTTTACAAAAGGAAATCTAATTAACACATACGTTTGAACACTATCACTCTAAATTGCGAAAACGTTAACACATTGTTACCAACTAATAACTTGATGTTATTTTTCATATACACACATTTACACATTTTACATATAAACACATACACACATGCACATACAAACACAAACTCTTTTTAAATATTAAATTTTTATTTATCATCATTTATTATAAACAATTAAATTCAATAATTTGTTTAAATTCTATTTATAATTTTATTATATTTTATCATATTTTATTTTATTAAATATATTTAATATAATTTATATTTATTTTATTATTAAATGATTTAATTACACTATTTCTCATTTTAAGTACTATTGTAGCCAAAAAAAAATTATGACTAAAGTTTTATTTATTTTACAGGTTAAAAAATAATAATAATTTTAGAAAATTATGGCGTAATATATGTATTTCAGCTTAAAAAACTCACAAGTCACCTTAAAGGGTATTAATAAAATGAAACCGACTATGTTTATGTAAAAGCATATCAGACGTATATCAAATGTATACTTATCACTATCCGTCAAAATACTTCTTGTTCATTTTAATGTTATATATAAACAAAACTTCGTTGCTTTATACGAGAAACGTTATTATTTTGGTATTTATATTTTGTATTGTAATTAAGTAAATTGGGTATAAGATGTAATATATTATGTTGGTTATATTTATATAACAAATGCTTGTTCCTATTAAAACATTTCAATATATTTCTTATGATTACATCTATTGGATAGTTATTTTCAATAAGCCTAATTATCAGCTTAATAATGTTCTCAACCAAGTCGTTAAAGGCGGTGCAGCACCTATTAATTCTTAAAGTTTCTGTGAATATTATTGATTTTTTACCTTTAATAGATATATTTGAGTTAAAGTGTGGAAATCTAATAACGTAAAATTTAAAACTGTCTGTTTTGTTATATAATTTAGTTATTAATTTATTCTCAACAATTTTAATATTTAGATCGAGATAATCGCAATCGTAATCTGATTTATGTGTTGTTTCAAATTGAAGAGAGTTTTCGTATGTTTCATTAAGTAGTTCTTTAATGTATTCATTATTTTTATTATGAATTATGAGAATATCATCCATGTATCTAAATGGATGTATGTTAATATAACGATTTTGTGCTACTAGCCTTTTGCAAAATTTATATTCAAAAATTGTTAATGTAAGATCAGCTAATAATGGACCACAATTACTTCCTTGTGGTACTCCTTCAACCTGTTTATAGACTATTCCTGCAAAAATTGTAAAACTATTTACAAGTAAATATTCGGTAAAAAACATTAAATCTTCCGCTGTATAATATCTGTATTTATTTAGGGAATTATTAATAGTATAATAAATATTATTGTGTCCATTATATGCAATATATTTTTTCTCGGCATTACGAAAACATATTCTAATCAATTCTTTTATATTTTTCAAAATAATATTATGAGGAAAATTAGTAAACATATTGGTAAAGTCTGCCGAAAGCAGTTTACAATTTTCGATATTAATTTTACTTATTTTTTCAGAAATGTCTATGTTATTAATAGACCAATATCCAATAAAATTTTTATTTCTAGATGTTATTACATCAATATATTTAATGAAATGTTTTTTAAAAAAGTAAAAACTATAGATATTTTTTTAGAGAGGGGTTTATGGAGCTATTATATGCTCCAGTGATAAATTTAAATTTGACTGGATTTTTGTGTAGTTTTGGTAGGCAATATATCAATGGAACTCTCTCTGTTTGTTCAATTTTAAGTTTATTATTTAAACATAATATTTTATGTCTATTGATAATTTCGAGTTCGTTTTCTTTGTTATATGTTTCATATGTCTGATTAAATCTTGAAATTTTTAACTCACTATTTTCTGAAACAATCCCCATTTCTTTCGCTAAAGTGATTAAGTAGAATTTTTTACAAATGAAACTATAATTGTTGTTTGCTTTGTCAAGAGGGCAGATAACAAAATCTTCTTTTAAAAAATTCAAGTATTTTATATTATGTGTATTTAATTTTTTTAAAAGATCTATTATTTTCTATATTATTTTGATATGGTAAAGACTTCCAGATTTTTTTCTTTAAGATATTGAGCTTTTCTATAATCAAAATAAGGTGAAAATCCTTTACCTTATATTTATTCTTAACTTTTTCTAGGACTAAGTAAAAAACTTCTTCGAACCAGGGTTGAATATTTTCTTTCGAATTACCGTGTTTCGGAACAAATTTTGTGCCTTTCATAATTATATTTCTAATATCTTTATCTGAGATTATTTCCAAATTACCAGTGATGATATGTTCATGTGTTAGGTCAACAAATTTTTTATATTTTTCTTCTCTACATAAACATTTGCCATTAAAGATAGAATTTAATTCAGACAAGTTAGTATTTCTAATTAATGCATTATAGTTAAAGATTATTTTAGAGAAAGAAGGTTGTGATTTAAATACGCATCTGAAAGGTAAAATTTTTTTATAATTAGAATTATTAATTATAATGTCATGTATATGTTTATTATTAAATAATTTATTTAAGTTAATTTTATCTAGAATATTACTTATATGTGTGATTCCTATATTATACCATTTTCAGCTCAAATTCAACGTTTTCGAAATCAAATTCAATGTTCTCGAAATCAAATTCAATGTTTTCGAAATCAAATTCAATGTTTTCGAAAACGAATTCAACGTTTTCGAAAACCTTGAATTTGATTTCGAAAACAATGAATTTGATTTCGAGAACATTGAATTTGATTTCGAAAACGTTGAATTTGAGCTGAAAATGGTATAATATAGTTGTTATGTTTCTGTTCTGACTGTAAATATTTATTTTCATTTTTGTTAAAACCGAATTTACATAACATACTAACAAGAATTCTATATTTATATGGGTCCATATTAATCAAACTGTCTTTATTATATGTGATTTTAATAATATTTTTAAGAAATTTTTTCTTGAAAGTATTAATGAATCTATACATTTTCAGTGTTGAACTCAATTGGTTAAAAACATTAAAAAAATTCATCAATGTTAAGGTTATTTTTAATATTGTTATTTTCTCTTTTATTGTTCTTTCTGCCATTTCTTTTCCTAATTTTACAAATTTTTAATTTATAAAATGGGTGATTTTCTTTATACATTAGAGGGTTATCCATATTGGATATGTTACCATATCCTTTTATATTGTCATTAAAACCGAAAGGATAAGCTGTATTAATCAATTTTATCCAAAAGAGTTCTTTTGCAAAAGAATATTTTTATCTATATTATTTTCTAAAGAATCTAGTATTGTAATTCTAATTGATGAATTATTTCAATTATTTCCAAAATGTGTATATAAATATTTATTAATTTTCTGGTTTTTAATTTGGGATAAATGTTCTTTAATTCTGCATTTTAATTTTCTAGTTGTAATTCCAATGTATTGTTTTTCACAACCACTGCAAGTTATACAATATACAACGTGACTTATATTGCAGTTATCATTACTTTTGTTATATGTGATAATTCTTAAATTTGTAACTGAAGAATGAATATATTCAGTTTTATCGATCATTGTGCAAATATTACAACTAGCGGAACAATTATTACATTTGTTGTCGTTTCCAAAATTATTTAAAATATTAATACCATTAACCTTACTCTTAGTAAATTTATTATCTTTATAGTATTGGTTTTCGTTATAGGGGTTAATAGTGTGTGTCCTTTGAGCAGACCAGAATAATTAAGTGTAGAACAGGCCCAAGCTCTACACTGTTATTGATTTTGGGGAGGTATTTAGTGGGGCTGCCACTGGGTTACCGCAGGTATGTGGTCCATACCACCCATTTTGTGTTCCTTTAAAAGCGAATATCAATATTTAATTAAGTAACGTGTATGTGTGTTTAAAGGAACGGTTCTTTTGGAAGCACAGGAGCTTTCCCCAGCAAGCTCCTGCTTTTATCACTCCATCAAAAGAACCCCTTTTTTTATTAGGTAAGAGGTGCGGTCCTCTTATTCCTTGATTTCAACTGAACGTATGAATTAGAACACACAATATAATCAAGTTCTTTGTTAAAATAACTGTGAAAGTGAATTTTAATTATTATAATAATTGTTGTTATTAACATTTAAATAAAAATGATTATTCACTTTAATACGTAAAATTGTATTTTTAATTTTTAAAATAAATATAAAATAGTAATTTTTAAATATTATAAATTACTGTTATTTATTACATATATTTAATAAATTATTGTAAAATATCACATATACATAAAAAGAGGAAAGTTGGGTTTGTCACTTTATATAATTATAAATGTAGAAAGTGTAGAAGGGTAGGGTTTATAACAATATTTAATTAAGGTTAATATAATTGTTGTTTTATAATAAAGGATATTAGTAAGGTTATAAACAAAATTTTTAAAAGACCAATTAAAACAACCAATATCAGATATATGAATATAATTGTTAATGCTAATATCTATATCTATATTATATTAATTAGTAGAACTGTATAAAGTATTACAATTAGCATACTAGTTAATATTTGGGAGAATTAAACAAGTGAAGTTAAATGATTAAGTAAAAAACATGAAGGTTAAGTGATAATGGTAACGATATTCGTTATCAAAAAGTGCCGGGTGTGTTTCATTTTCATTCCATTTCGAATACAGTGAGGTGTGTTCTAGTGGGTAAGTGTATGTTACCTATCCTTAATATCAATTAAATCTATGAACTAAGATAAGAACTAATTTTATTTACACTAATCCTATTTTATATATCCTAATCTGGTTATAAACATATACTAATTTTGTATGCCAAATTAATTATATTACAACTATATTGAGTAATAACACAAACTATTACAATAAAAACTTTCATATAAGTGTTATTATTTTAATAAATATTCTATTGTTGTAAGCATAATAATTTGTTGAGTAGTCAATAAAAATAGAATAGGGTTATGTATATCCTTCTAATATAATAAGCCGCTTAAGGGGGCGGGCTGTCTGTCTGTACGGGGCGGAGCGTCTGTCCAGGGGGGGAGCGTCTGTCCAGGGGGGGATCAGTGAGCCTGCCGGTGTTGAATGTGAGGGGGAAGTGTGTGGGTTGTAGATGTGCAAGGTGCCTGGCGACTCAGTAGACGTGCCGAACACGTTGCCCAACGTGCCTGGCGAGTCAGTAGACGTGCCGAACACGCTGCCAAACGTGCCTGGAGATGCGGTGCTGGAGTCCTGTAAGGGGGAATCGTGGGGGGAGGGGGGTTGCAGTTGTGCAACGTGCCTGGCGACTCAGTAGACGTGCCGAACACGTTGCCCAACGTGCCTGGCGAGTCAGTAGACGTGCCGAACACGCTGCCAAACGTGCCTGGAGATGCGGTGCTGGAGTCCTGTAAGGGGGAATCGTCGGAGGAGGGGGGTTGCAGTTGTGCAACGTGCCTGGCGACTCAGTAGACGTGCCGAACACGTTGCCCAACGTGCCTGGCGAGTCAGTAGACGTGCCGAACACGCTGCCAAACGTGCCTGGAGATGCGGTGCTGGAGTCCTGTAAGGGGGAATCGTCGGAGGAGGGGGGTTGCAGTTGTGCAACGTGCCTGGCGACTCAGTAGACGTGCCGAACACGTTGCCCAACGTGCCTGGCGAGTCAGTAGACGTGCCGAACACGCTGCCAAACGTGCCTGGAGATGCGGTGTTGGAGTAGAGAGAGGGGGGGTGTAGGGGGGGGGGTGTATTTCGTTCAAGCGGTCCGAAACTTTAGCCTTGGGGGTAATCGAGGTCGCTGAACACGAATCTGAAGTTGATCAATCGATATCGATCGATAATATCGATTTTTCGTGTATTTCGTCCAAGCGGTCCGAAACTTTAGCCTTGGGGGTAATCGAGGTCGCTGAACACGAATCTGAAGTTGATCAATCGATATCGATCGATAATATCGATTTTTCGTGTATTTCGTTAAAGCGGTCCGAAACTTTAGCCTTGGGGGTAATCGAGGTCGCTGAACACGAATCTGAAGTTGATCAATCGATATCGATCGATAATATCGATTTTTCGTGTATTTCGTTAAAGCGGTCCGAAACTTTAGCCTTGGGGGTAATCGAGGTCGCTGAACACGAATCTGAAGTTGATCAATCGATATCGATCGATAATATCGATTTTTCGTGTATTTCGTTCAAGCGGTCCGAAACTTTAGCCTTGGGGGTAATCGAGGTCGCTGAACACGAATCTGAAGTTGATCAATCGATATCGATCGATAATATCGATTTTTCGTGTATTTCGTTAAAGCGGTCCGAAACTTTAGCCTTGGGGGTAATCGAGGTCGCTGAACACGAATCTGAAGTTGATCAATCGATATCGATCGATAATATCGATTTTTCGTGTATTTCGTTCAAGCGGTCCGAAACTTTAGCCTTGGGGGTAATCGAGGTCGCTGAACACGAATCTGAAGTTGATCAATCGATATCGATCGATAATATCGATTTTTCGTGTATTTCGTCCAAGCGGTCCGAAACTTTAGCCTTGGGGGTAATCGAGGTCGCTGAACACGAATCTGAAGTTGATCAATCGATATCGATCGATAATATCGATTTTTCGTGTATTTCGTTAAAGCGGTCCGAAACTTTAGCCTTGGGGGTAATCGAGGTCGCTGAACACGAATCTGAAGTTGATCAATCGATATCGATCGATAATATCGATCAATATCGATTGATCAACGTGTTTGGGGATTCAGGTAGACGTACCGAAGACGTCATCCGCTAAGCGGGATCATTGAGGGAGTAACCAGTACCAGTAATGGAAGACCGTATCACTAAGGGTAGAACAGTAATGAGGGACCAATAGATCGCCCTATCATACTATATACTGTACGTGCTGCGAGCCTTTTGTACTCCTAAGTAGGGAAGAAAGCTATACAAGTAGAGCAGCAAGCTTGATGTGATTGTCCTTAGCTTAGTGATACTGCAACATCGCGCGAAGCGCGCAAGTGCGAGGCACGCCGATAGGCGTGACGGAGCACTTGTATACATATATGTATAAACATATACAAACATACACATACATATACACACATATACATACATATACACACAAACATATGCATATATATACACATATATATTTAACTGTAATCGATATTATTTTAAAGTATTATTAAAACCAAAAAATAAATAAATAATAAATAAATAATAAAATAAAAATTATAATTAAAATTAGAAAATTCGTCTTACGCGACGAGGCCACTGGCCCAGACAAGGTTAAAAGTACCTTGTCATAATAAGTAAATGAAATTAATAAAAATTACGTCAGAATTTAATAAATTTTCATCTTGACTTTTTATATATGTAGCAACTTCTGTTAAATTTTGCCATTCGTTTAACGCAACGCTATGGCAAGCCTTTAAGTCAAGATTCTATTGAATGTTTGAACAGTTTGAATTAATTAATCAATTTTCAATTTGAGGAGGCCACCGGCCAGTCAAGTCAAAGCTTTGCCTTTACAGAAGAAAAAAATTAATAATTTAAATTAATTAACGTAAAATAAGTTGATGAAGAATTATACGAACTATTATTTAAATTTATTTTCAATTAAATTAAATTTCATTTAAAACATGTTATTATCTGAAATTGAAATAACTTATGTTCTACCTTATAAAGATCAACTTGTTTTAAACTTAATCCAATAGTTTATTTTATTGATATAATTTTTAATTTAACCAAAGTCAACTTGGAGGAGCGTGAGAAAGCATATCAGCATTACGTAAACTACAAGGTTCAGTTAGAGTGGATAAAGATCGTTGGTTTACCCAATCCAAAGAAGAAAAGTAACGATGTCTTACTTAGAGAATTCGCATATGACATCTTAAAGTAATAATAATGATCTTTAAAATAAAACGAAATATATAAATAATGTTTTTGTTTAAGGTTTCCTTCTGAAAAAGAGTTACCTCTTTCCTGGCTCGTTAATATTAGTCTGTCGAACAATCTCCGAGCTATGAGGGTACGTTGAAATAATACGTTTAAATATAGATATAACTAAAATTTTAATTAGTCCTTTATTTTTATTTTTTTAGTGTAAGATGACCTATGACTTTTGGAAATTTTTCTTAAGCATAGGTCAAAAAAATTTATCTAAGTATAATAAAGAGCATGGCACGCACATCTTATTGAAACGTGAGCAAACTTTAAAGTCGAGCTATCTCGACAGTCTGGCGTAAGTATTATTATTCATATATACATGTATATATAGTAAATATAAATATATACGTGTTTTTAGGACATGTGTAATATGAGTATGTTAGGATTTTTTTGGATTTGTATTACAACATTATAATTTTCAGGCTCTTTATGCGCAAAAAAATATGGGCGGAGTGCGATAACAAGGGCATCAAAAGACCATTTATTCTTTGTCGAAAGGGAAAGATACAAATTGGTGACGATCCCGTAAGCACATGTATATAACAATAGAACAATTTACGCAAATTATGTAATGTTATAAAGGAGGGTAAATTGCCTAAGATTAAATTAAGGCCGTCAAGTCAACAATTGCCGCCATTTTGTATGATATAAACGTAGACGACTTCGATGGGCCAAGGATTGACGATATGTTGGAGAAGAATGAGAAGCAATCTATAGAGGTGTTTTACTAACAATAAGTTGCATTTGTAAAGACTAAATATATTGTATGACAATTTGTGATTTTAGAATGGCATTATAAAACGCGGTTCTCTACCCTTTAAAAAGGAAAATGTTAAAAAGAATGAAGAAGAAAAACGGAGCAAGGTATTAGTTAATATAAGGTGAATATGAATTGAGAGTGAACTTCAATCTTGTTAGTTTAAGGTGCAAATAGTCGAAGAACAGCTAGAAACAAGAATCGAAGAACAACCGGCACCCAAAACCTGAACCAATGGACAACAGACAAACCATCACGCTTTAACACGATTTTAGTTCAACGTGTGATTTTCCGTTCTCACAATAAATATCAGTAAAACAAACTGTCACAATTCATTAATTATCAACAAACTTCATTAAAATCTAATAACTTAACAATGTAAAACAATAAGAAGAATAAAGTATTTAAAATTGGAACTGAGAATGAAGTGGTATCGGGTTTCCCTCGAGTTTCCACTACATCTCAGCGGTTAATAATATTTTTAAGAAATTTTTTCTTGAAAGTATTAATGAATCTATACATTTCCAGTGTTGAATTCAATTGGTTAAAAACATTAAAAAATTCATCAATGTTAAGGTTATTTTTAATATTATTATTTTCTCTTTTATTGTTCTTTCTGCCATTTCTTTTCCTAATTTTACAAATTTTTAATTTATAAAATGGGTGATTTTCTTTATACATTAGAGGGTTATCTATATTAGATATGTTACCATATCCTTTTATATTGTCATTAAAACCGAAAGGATAAGCTGTATTAATCAATTTTATCCAAAAGAGTTCTTTTTGCAAAAGAATATTTTTATCTATATTATTTTCTAAAGAATCTAGTATTGTAATTCTAATTGATGAACTATAACAATTATTTCCAAAATGTGTATATAGATATTTATTAAATTTCTGGTTTTCAAGTTTCTGATGCGCCATTCTCGCTCAACGGAACGAACATCTCCGAATGCTCCAGCTACGTGTATCTAGGTCGCGAAGTCAATACGACCAACGACCTAGCGCCAGAGCTGAACAGGAGGAACCGAACGGCTTTGGGAGCTTTCAAGAGCGTCGAAGAACTCGTGAAGAAAACGAAGAACGTCCGCCTCCGTGCCCACCTATACGACTCTACCGTTCTTCCTGCCCTAACATACGTCTCAGAGACCTGTGTGATACGAAAGCAGGATGAACACTCGATCAGCGTCGTGCAGCGTGGAATCGAGAGGACGACGCTCGGAGTGACGCCTCACGCAATTGAGGGAAGGCTTCCGGAGTTTCAAGCTTCATCGACGTCCGAAGCTCAGAGACGCTGTCGCATTGTCCAAGTCTTCGCAAATTAGGTGGGTCGGCCACTTAATGTGCTTCGCAGACGCCGGCTGGACGAGAGCCGTCACCGACTGGATTCCGCGCAATATCAAGAGAACAGCAAAAGCCACCAACGCGTTGATCCAACTTCTTTGTGAAGGCCCTGAACGGACGACATGACGCTCTTCGTGTCCCTCGAGCGAGGAGGATCCATTGGAGCACTCTGGCACGCGACAGGGACGAATGGAGACGCTGCTCGCGCCCGCTCGAGCAAGTCGATGATCTACGGAAAGACATGTGATATAGGTGATATAAACAGTATGTATAGGATATCTTTTCTAAGGGGATTGCCTTGTAATACACAAGAACTTTAGCGAACTTTAGCGGTGATTACTTAATCAAACCATCTCGTTGTTCTAAAGATTTTTTTCAAGTGTAAAATGAAGGCACTGCAAGGGAAAAGAGCGAGCGGATTGCTACTGCTTTAGAACAGAAGTGTTCAGAGCACGCTTTTAGTATTTCACCTTTCTGCATTGTTTTCGAGTTCTTTTGATTTGTTGCTTCCTTTGCTCTCATTTTTATAAAGTTGTTCACTTCAAAACAAGTTCTTGAAGAAGACGAAACGGTTATCGAAATCGTTCATATGCACGGCATAAAATAAATAATAAAAGCGAAGCAATGACAGTACCAGCAGCCACGCTCTATCAGTTAGGCGGGGCTCAAGATAGCCCTAACGTACATACATAGTCCTGCAATCATAATCAGATTCTACATGAAGAAACCTTCTAACATTCCGAAATACTTGCGAGGAAGAGGGCAAAGGTTTTTTCCTTCCTTTTTTCGTTTCTTGCACTTAGTTTTTTATTTGTGTTTGGTAACGTATTCTTCACGGGCGCGTGTAGCGCAGTCGGAGGAGGCGCGACTGTCGTGTGCACCCGATACCAGGTTCTTGGTTCGGATTTCCCGCCCAGGCCAACCAAGCCTTCCATCCCTCCGGGGTCGGTGGATTGGTACCAGACTTGTCTGGGAAGGATAAAGCGCTGACTTGTTCATCGGCTGGCCACCGCAAGTCATTGTATGGCCAAATACGCATTCATGTCGCCTCCACGACATCCGGTAGAAGTAGAATGCGCTGGCGCATCCCAGAAGGGATTGAGTAACGCCGTCCTTTATCCTTTTTATTTTATTCTTCACGTGTCCTTATGCCTTTTCAACTCCACTTATGAAAAAGATACCCCAGAAAACTGTGGAAAAAACTGACCGGTTGGGAAGTATGAAAAACCAATGTGCAGCAATCAAGCACGAGAAGCTTAGGAAGTCTATAAGGTACGAAGTAACTGCACAGAAAAGTGGGTACGCAAATAAATTAGTCAAAAAGCAGGAAAAACGCCAACTATTCTCGAAATATGATTGCCTATTTCAGCTCATTCATGGTAGAGGATTTCCTCGGTATCGCAACGATACTGTGAAGGCTCACCCAGAAAATTCGTCCGAAATGAATTTACATGAAGAAGAAATAAAATTTCAAAAACGATGAGTAAAATGTCGTTAATGCAATTTAACGAAAATTTTCGCTAAATTTCGTTAAAACATTTTAACGGAAAATACCGGTGAATCCTGTTAATCCTTAAATCGTTAATCGTTAAATGCACACCCTATATGTACTTATGCTCTCGCAAAAATTCCGAATATTAAAATGGTTTCGAATCCCGAGAAAAAATGTGGAAAGTGGAAATCTCTACGGTAGAGTTTGCCCATCCAGCCATTCCGTCTGCTCCTCCGGTATACGGCCCCATTAAGAAAATCACTGTTGAGGAAACAGAAGCGGCTTTAAAGAAGATGAAGCCAGGCAAGGCAACGGGCCCTGAACATCTGGCGGCCGAATTGTGGAAGGCGAAATCCTGGTACCCAGCTGAGTGGCTGGTGATGTTCTTCAACAAGGTGGTTGCAGAGAAGACAGTACCGATAGTTGGCAGGTAAGTACGACGATTCCGATTTGGAAGAAGAAGGGCAGTTCAGCAGACAGCACAAACTACCGTCCAATTCGTTTGCTTTCGCATAGCATGAAGATCTTTGAGCGAATTGTTGATGGACGCATTGTTGATGTTGTCAAGCTCTCTGTACTTGTGTCCTTCCAAAAATTTTTCGAATAAACGAATAATCGAATATATTCGGTTTTATGAAAAACCGAGTATTCGAATAATGAATATATTCGAATTTTGGGTCATGTCGAACATTCGAATAATGGATATATTCGAATTTTGATCCTCATCGAATATTCGAATAATGAATACTCGAATATTCGTTCGAAATTATTCGATTCAGTCCGAAGTATAATACATATGCCTTCATGCAGGGCGGAGAACCACTGAGTACATGGTGACCCACCCCTCCCCGAATCAATTTGCGCCTATAGCCAGGTGCGTAGCGTTCGTATCGGCTGGTTGTAGGCGCCACCCATGTGGCCATACCTGCGGCGTCATTTCTCTGGGCAGCGCGACAGGAGGTACACCCGTCCCTGCTGGGACGCGGGGTTAAGAGGTACACAGCTGCTCTGCGGACCGAAAACTTTTGTCTTGCGTGTCAAGTGTTTCGTAAGGCAGCCGTTAGACTCCTGGTGAAGCCTAGGGGGTTGGGGTAGGTGAGCAGGGTGGAGGAGAGGAAGATCGCACGCCCCAGCAAGGGGCGGGTGTACCTCCTGACCGTCTCCATTCCTCTGCTCGCCGTCTCCGCTCACGCTGTGACACCCTCGCGCGCGCGGGGACGTCGGCCCGACGGAGGCCGTCGTCGGCGACCCCACCACGACGGCGGTCCGATGGAAGAGCGGGGACGAGCGGAGCACACAGGTCGGCAAATTTGCCGGGACTGCAATCAACAGGATGTTCAGAGACCAATGTAAAGATATATGTTGGTGTGAAACAAACATAGCTCTCCATCAGAATTTCGAGCTCTATTTGATGACCTCTACTCAAGCTTATCAATGCTGCCGTTGATGCGATATTCTTCAAATTTTAAACTGAAAAACAATTCTTTGCAAACCTGCGACGAAACTGTGGAAGGTATATTTCCAGGCTGAAATTTCACACAGAATTCAACTACCTCGCCTAAATAAATTCCAGAGGAGCGCTTTTTCGAAGAAAAAAATTATGTGGGTCAACCGTTTAGGACATGCCTCCAAGCCAACAGACTACGCAGAATTCAATCACGGAATTGATATCGTATGCTATTACATATAAAAGAGTTGTGTGTATTTTTTGTGTATGTCATTCAAGCGGTCCGAAACTTTAGCCATGGGGTAAACGAGACCGCTGAACATGCATCTGAAGTTCGCTTTTCATGTTTCTGTTGCCATCAATCGATATTTATCAAATTGTCGATTCTTTGTGGACGTCACTCAGCGGTCCGAAACTTCAGCCCTGGGATACTCGAGGTGGCTGAACGCGAATCTGAAGTTCGTTTTTGAAGTATCGATCGCAATCAATCGATACAGATCAGATTATCGAATTTTGTGGATGTCGTTTTTTCTATATTAGGTGTGATACACACAATTTTTTCTTCAAAAAAAAAAGCGCTCCTCTAGTAGTATTTAGACGGCGTGGTTGAATTCTGTGTGAAGTTTTAGCATGGAAATATACATTTCACAGCATCGTCGCAGGTTTGCGAAGAATTATTTTTCTGTTTTAAATTTAAAGAATATCGCATCAACGGTAGCATTTATAAGCTTGAGGTAGAGCTCATTAGATAGAGCTCGAAATTCTGATGTAGAGGTATGCTTGTTTCACACCAACATATATCTTTACACTGGTTTTGTAAATCCTCTGAACATTCTAACATTCTTGACTGCAGTCCCAGCAAATCTGGTCGACCTGTGTGCCCCGCTAGTCCCCGCCCGTCCATCGAGCCGCCGTCGTGGGGCCGCCGCTGACGGCCTCCGTCAGGCCGATGTCCGCCGCGCGCGCCACGGGTGTCACAGCGTGAGCGGAGACGGCGAGCAGGGGAATGACGCCGTGGGTATGGCCACCTGGGCGTGTGGCCGAGGCGACTACAATCAGGTGGTACCAACGCTCCCCCCCCCCCATAGCCGTGTGCCATATGTTACCCAAGATCCTTACAGATTTACAAACGCCTCGAATGAACCTCGTGGAACACCTGAGAACGCCCAGGACTCAAAGCCTTCCATCTAACAAACTCATCTTGTGGAGGGGCTCCAGCCGCTCGCTATAAGTTTCTCGAATCAGTTCTATTTCAAAATCTACAAAACATCCTTCGCGCCCGTGCGCTTGCAATCATGCTAAGGCCCAGTGTTATGTCTCAGTTGACCATCAGGACAATGTACAGGAACTTCGACTGAGGGACCCAAACTATTCGAGATCCGTTCGACTAGTCCCAACATGGACCCCGCACCACTGCTCGGATTCTTCAAAATGGTAGTAGAATGCTCGAGGCGCAGTCGACAACCGCTCCAAACTCTGTGATTACATCACGAGTTTAAAGGAACGACCGCGTCCCAATCGAACGCCGGGTTACGGTGTCAAAGTCAGGAGCCGGATTTTATAATACTGTGCTCGATGTCGCAGTATAAACAGAACCTAGGACGGTGACCCCCTTCACCCAGAAGCAGTTAGAGACATTCACGTTCATTTGTTTCATGGACATTCAGTCCACGAAACGAATAAACGAGTAGACACGAAAAAACCAAAAAGAAAAAAAGAGGACGGACGCATACTTGGCGAAGGACCAGTGGCTGCCACAAAAGGCGGCGTCGCACGCGCTTGCGACGGACGACCTCCTGAGCTCAAATATGTCCTCAGTTTTTCATATAGTTGACTTTAGGCGAGTAATATCCAGAAGATGCAAAAATTTACCCTAGCGTCGAATATATTCGAATATATTCGAATTTTGGGCCATGTCGAATAGTCGAAGAACGAATACATTCGAATTTTGGGCCACGTCGAATAGTCGAATAACGAATATATTCGAACATTGGACCTCGTTGAATAGTCGAATATATTCGAATTTTGGGCCTCATCGAATATTCGAATAGTGAATATTCGAATATTCGAATTTATTCGAATATTCATTCGAAATTATTCGATTCGGTCCGAGGTATACTTTCTACCAACCAGTTTGGCATCGTTCCTTGATGTGGCACTATTGATGCCGTACACGCCCTTCATCTACTTATAGAAAGGCATCGCGAGAGGCAGAAGCCGGTGCATATTGCCTTTCTCAACTTGGAGAATGCCTTCGATCGTGCTCCGCGTGAAGTGATATGGCATGCTTTAAGACAGCACAACGCTTCCGAGAAGCTTATTGAAAGGTGCGGTTACTCTACTTTTGTCCGACGGGTAGGTGCAAGCGCAGCAGATACGTCGATGGAGCTTCTCATCTCTGTCGAAGTATATCAAGGATCTGCGCTCTTCCCACTGCTCTTCATCATCGTTATGGAAGCCATGTCACGTGGACTTCAGTAGCATCCTTTGGACGTTGCTTTGATGTAATCCTTGCTTGCAAAGAATAAGGTTGAACTCCAGCGGCTGGTACAAGCATGGTGCAATCGCTTCGAGAGATTTGGACTGAAACTTAATGTCAAAAAGACCGAATATTTGACGACTGACGAAGATGAGTCCGGCTCCATTAAGGTGAATGGCATTGAGCTGCAACGTACTTCGGTATTCAATTATTGAGGATCAGTAATCGCGTCCGATGGCGGTTTACTCGTTGAAGCCAACACACGCGTGAGTGCAGCATGGTCCAAATAGCGCTCTCTGACGGGAGCGCTCGGTGACAAGAAGATACCAGAGCGTCTAAAGTCGAAGATCTACAGAGCAGTCGTCCAAACTGTAGCTATTTACAGAGCTGAGTGCTAGCCCACACTCAGCTCCATAAATAGCTATAGGTCCCTAACTCCGTAAAGCTCCGTAAAATGGTTGGTTGACTGCGATTTCTGTGATCTAAGAATGAAGTGTTCCCCCGATTAAGATACTAAGGAAACTGAAAGGTGCCTCAGCATAATGGAAACGAAGATGCCGCGGTGGACGACCGAGTTACGTGTTTGGACCGAGTGCGAAATGACTCTATTCGGCAAAGTTTTAGTGTCACCCCGATAGTTGAGAAGCTGCGCGAAGCTCGTATGAGATGGTACGACCACGTTCTTCGCGCAAAAGGTGATAGTGTTGGAAAGGCTGGCTTTAACCTCGAGGTGCCCGGAAAGCGACCACGGGAGAGAACAAATCAGCGCTGCCTTGATACACTGCATCAGGACTTCATGATGGCTAGGTTGCATCCTGATCAGGCATTGGAAAAGTGGCGCCAGCATTCCAGGAGAGCGAATCTCACAACAAAGCGGAACAATCGCTGAGGATGAATAATAAAAAGAATTTACACAAAACACAGGAAAATATCCACACGTCTCCAGCGAGCGCTGGAATTCAGAAGACGTGTCACATATCGATCAGACAATCAATATTGATCGATGTTACCGATATTTTTATCGGTGATCGGTTTTCTCTCAGAGTTAACCGGTCAACCGGTCGGGGGTGGGAGTCAAGTGAATATGACGGCCGACGGAAAGGCTTCACAACAAGGAGAATTTTCCAACACACAATCACTACTTTTCGATGTTTTGAACGTATCCTGCGCGGTTTGATTCAGAAGTCGTGCTACAGATGTCCAACACGCGTCGGGATTCAGACACCCTGAGATGTAAATCAGAAGACGTCAGTGATCGATCAGGCAATCGTCCCATAGTTTTTTGTCGATGACGATTAGGTGTCCCCGAACGGTCATTCAACACTGCAGCGATTCTGCGTGGAAAAATTTATGCCGTTCAACATTGTGAGACGTTGTGGAAATTCTCCCTTTTGACAGAAAGACTTTTCGGCAAGTGACCAGAAGTGGCGCTCAATGTCCTGACACCGAGCCACTATCGCACCAGAGCTTTGATTCAAAGACATAAAGGTGTTGGAGATCCTAGCTACCGGAAAATCTAACAATCTTCAAAACACGCCTTTACACAAATTCTCGTTGGGCATTCGAATGATACTTTTCGAATACTCGAATAGTTTTGGCATCCTGGGAAATTTTAAATATTGCAACGGTCTCGAATACCAAAAATTTTAGAGTATTCAAAATGGATTATATTTGAAAAATGCGATTTTTCTGAATATTCTAAATCGAATACATTCGAAAAATGCGATTTTTTTACCATTCGAGTTCGAACACATTCGAATTCGAATATTTAAATTCGAATGAAAATCATTCGAATACCTATTCGACCAGAATTATACACTCCTGGCACAGACGCACTGCTGGCAAATGCGCTCGCTCCGAGGTGCATTATATAATTATAAAAAAACTTTTCCCAAAAGAGTGTGCATATAGCCTGCGCGGATTACTGACAAGGGAACTGTCTGAACGGTACGCCGGAACGGCAAGGACGAGTACTATAGGGAGAATCCCCGTCCTCCAAATAGTAACAGAACATGTTTTGTTTTTGCCGAATCCTTGAGGCAAACGAGTACGAGGGTGTAATGGTTAAGGGTCCGAAGAGCGAGCTCTTCACGGCAGCGCAAGATCCTGGTGTCGTGGAGTGGGTCGCGCAGTGGTAAAGGGCACGCCCTATGTCCGTGAGCTCTAGGGTTCGGTTCCCATGCTACGTCGCGTTTTTACATTTTTACCATTGTATCGGATTTCCATTGAGATTTCCATATCTGAACTTGTTTTTGGATTTTGCTACGGTAAGATGTTTTTATTACTTATTATTTGTCGACATCTCGTAATTCACCAGCAATGTCCGAAATATGCCAAATGCGATTTTGTATGAAGCTTTTACTCCAATAAATTGTTCTCATTGTCAATGTAAGAAATTTTGAAACAGGAACAACATGAAACAGTGGCAGAATGCTTCAAATGAAATTTATCAGTGTCGGTGAGGTGAGTGCCACCAGTGTACTCACAAACAGGAGGGGACCACATGATCTTCAACTTGACCTACCACCTCGATCAATATTCTCGCCTCTGTTACGCTTACAAAGTCGCGCGGTTATAACAAGCTGCTGCCGCCAAAACTGACTCTACAATGTCTGCTAACTCTCAAGTGGTCATTCACCTACTGACACTGAAGTGCGGATCTCTACTGGATGCTATCCCTTCGAGAGACGAGATGAAGCTGGCGGAAAGTATAGCAAGTATCCTACAGGATTTCGAACTGCGATGGCTGGAAATCGACGAAGTGGAGAAGTTGGAGGGTGGAAGAAGAGGACCAAGAGTTTTAACCAGAAGAGGATTGTGCCGGAGTCACGACACCACTAACCAGTGAAGGCACTATCACGTTTTCGGGAGGACATATCGTTTCGGAGGAAAAGATTTGGCTATACTAGAATTGTTACACTATACAAGTTTGAGAACTGGAGAAAGTGGACTGTATCGCGATTCCAGGCTTGGGCTGCAGCGGAGTACCACTAGGAGGAACTGTGAAGCCAAACACAAGTTCAGATATGGAAATCTATGGAAATCCGATACTACGGTAGAATTGCAAAAACGTGACGTAGCATGGGAACCGAACCCTAGATCTCACGAACATGAGGCATACCCTCTACCACTGCGCCAGCCAATCCACTACAACGGGATCTTGCGCTGCCGTGAAGAGCTCGCTCTGCGGACCCTTAATCATTACACCCTCGTACTCGTTTGCCTCAAGGATTCGGCAAAAACAAAACATGTTTTGTTACTATCTGGAGGACGGGGATTCTCCCTATAGTACTCGTTCTTGCCGTTCCGACGTACCGTTCAGACAGTTCCCTTGTGATGTATTTCGCCAAAGTTTGCCAACTTCTCACCATATTCGTTGCGGGTCTCCGCACTATTAGGCCCGATAAAACGCTCACCAGCTCTACGAGGTCCGATACGTGCATTGAAGTCTCCAGCTACAACTACATAGCTGCTCTTCTGTGCTCTAACCAGATCTCCTAGCTCTTCATAGAAATCGTCATGGAGTTCCTCGTTGCTGTTGGCCGTCGGGGCGTATACTTGAATTACGGAGATATCGACGTTCCTTGCCAGAGTTGCAGTGAGAACGCCGAGTCGATGGCCATAGAAATTACGTTCTTCGGAAAATCGGGTGCCACAATGAAGCCGACTCCTCCTGACGTTGTTTCTGCTCTACGCGCTCCGAGGAATATAGCAGTTCCATCGTTCCAGATGCATGATAGAGGATCCTTACATTTCGTTTCGCTCTGTCCAATTACATGATACGAAATCCGTTTTGTCTCTTCGATTAAGGCCGATAACTGAGCGGCCGTGTTGAAGCTACGACAGTTGTATGTGCAAACAATCAAATGGCTCGCTCTTGTCCGTTTCCGATGGTAGCCTACGGCCCTGAGATTTCTTCGCCTTTGACTGTTTGCTGATCCAGCGCTACCGTACTGGGCAGTGACAGCCTGCAGGGGACTAAGGCAGGAGAACGAAGTGAACGAAGAACGTGTTTAACACCCCAAATAACCTTCCTCTCCTGAGGAAGATTATTTGGTGTGTTAATCACGAATTTGACAACCGTTTTTGAAATTAGTAGGTTCGGGTGACCAAGCCTGTCGAGGTCATAATCACCGATTTTGCCCAAACTTCGACTAGGGGGCTATTTGGGGTTCAGATCACGAATCTAACATCCATTTTTGTATCACGCTTAAGTTTGGGCAAAATCCGTGACCATGACCTTAGTCACCCGCACCTACCCTAACCTAGGAAGGGAATGGAGATCTGTAGACGTTCACGAAGTTTTATCTACTACGATAAAGATATGTTTAGTGCACAATGACCCCGGAATGGCCATATGAGAGAGAATTCTGAGTAATCCTCGACAATGAATACCTTCCAGCAATTTATGTTTTGAACCTGCACATGTTGCAAAATAAAAAGTCGTTTAGTGTCATTTGCATTGCAGGGGATTCGACTCAATACCACACTCACCAATTTCAACCGTAGGTTAGGCAGACGACTTCGACCCAGCTTTAAGAGAGGATCCGTCGCTCCCCACAGAAATCCCACCACTAACATCGGCAAGATACGTTCCGCTGATCAGTCGAAGGAATCCAGTCTGTTTTGGTTCTTCAATGAGTTATGGACGGTCTCCTACGTCATCCGCTATGGCACACGGACCGTAGTACGCAGAAGTTGGTCGCCGCGCGTCGCTGGCGCTCCCCTTTCTAACTACAATCGCGCAGCGGCACGTCAAATTCGGGGCGCGGCGCGACTAGTCGCACTCAAGCAGGAGGAGGTTGTGCTTCCTCTGCTGCAGCAGCACATCATGTTGAACGGCAAACGTTGCCCGCGCGGTGTACGCGGCACATGTTGAAAGGCATATTTTGTCCGCGCAAGGTTCGATGAGGCGCATCCCACGCAGGTTTCTAACCTGGTGAGATACGCCTTATCGATTAGATTAGCTGATTATGAGTTCAAACGTCTTGCAGATTAATCTCAGGGCATCACAAGGCCAGTCCAGGCGTCACTTTTGCCTTATCAGCCTACACTGAAGTGCTACGGTTTTTAACCATCTCTGACCTACCCAGATGCCCACAGGAAATTTGAAAACCGTTATGGTGCTTCTCAGACATTGGCCTGCAACCCCAGTAGGTCACTTTGAAAAGCTCCATGGGAAGTTCATTGACATCCCTAAGCTTCATGTCGTCTCTCGTATCCAAAAAAAGAGACAAGAAATTCCATACTGGCACTTTTTTTCGCTGTACTTAGAGGGAGAGTAGGAACTCCAGGACGTGGCTTTAGATTGCCCACATTTCTTTCTCTTGTCTAGAACTCAATATTAAAACACAGCAGTGGAAAGAATAATTTAGCAGTTTTTTCACTCTAGAAGTGTCGTTGTTTTTTTTCGCGTTCAATGGTACTGGAATGATGAAGTGGTGTAAAACGATTCTGACGAATGCACTTCGAATGGTTACCGTATATCGTTTAGTGATGGAGCGCGGAAACTATAGAGATCTTTCTGCTTCCTAACAGCCTCAAGAAGACGTTCAGCGGCCTTCCGGCCCCCAACCGTCTTCTTGCGACTTCCCACCAAACTCCAAAAACAGAAAGACTTGGTTTACTGGATTTTACGACCTTCCGACCTCGATCAGCAAGAAAAAACGGACTCTCTCATTACATAGGATAGCGCAAGGTAAGGTCCTCGCTACGGTTGACGTGAAACTTGCCCACGATCCATCGTGTCTGTGCAATTAGCATTCCCTAGTGTCCAGTATACATTGGATCCGAATGAATCATTTTCGGATATCCGATTCGGATAACCCGATCCGAGTCAGCCAAAAATCCGGTCTCAGCAGAATTGTCGTTATCCGAATCATCCAAAAATCCGGTGTTCCCGAAATCGTCGTTATCCGAATTATCCAAAAATCCGGGGTTCGCAAAATAGCCGTTATCCGAATCAGGGGTGCACACAAATTTCTGTGCGTTAAATTTTTTAACGAATTTTTTTAACGGAAAATTTTCGTTAAATTTCCGGTAAATCGTTAAATTTCGTTAAAACTACAAAATAGATGCAAACCCTTATTTCAAGTGAAAAAATCAAGGAAATCGTATAGGTTTCCACTTTAAGAGTTCAACAGCTAACGTTCAAGGAATGGAGTGCAACATTGCAATGTAACACAAACAACTCAAGATCAACAAACGTAGAAAAATAAACAAGACTTCAGTAACAAATTATCTACAGGGTGTGGAATAAGAACAGCTATGTAATTATCATGGAAGATGATCACCGACAAGGCATTTTAAAATGTGCGATCACTCAGAATCCGGAGTTCCCCCTCCCCTTTCCTAGTTCTTTGCGAAACCGTTTTGTCTGACTGTTCTACGACCATATACAATTTCGATGCGGGCACAGGCCACTAAGTACAAAAAGTTCAAATAAAGATACAATTAAAAGCCAGTCAGAGGAATGTTTCCACGTTATCGGACGCACGATTTTCGAGTGCTCGATGCGAGGGACCATTCATTTTTTTGCAACGTCGTGGCCATGACACGGCATCGTGTCACGCGTCCCACACTGCTGAATAGGTGTGACACATCGTTAATGTGTTAACGCCCAGGAAAAGTAGCTCCCAAATTTCTGTTATTAGCGCTTTTCTAAAATCGTTTAAAATACGTCCAGCTGCCTAAAAAATATTCTCTCCGTCTCGGCTGTTCCAGGTGGCGGTCAAAAGTATTCTGGGATAAGCAGCGCCAGGTAAGGATAGGCATATCTTACGAGGAGGTTGGACCAGTATATTTTTGTCGATTCGTTGACGTACTTGGGGGCTCGGCGAAGACATTTCTAGCTCCAAAAGGCATTAAAGGATAAGGATAAAGGAGGGCGTTACTCAATCCCTTTTGGGATGCGCCACGCATTCTACTTCTATGAGATGCGGAGGTGATTTGAATACGTGTTTGGCCTATACCTACTTGCGGTGGCCAGCCGATGAACAAGTCAGCGCTTATCCTCCCAGACAAGTCTGGATGGAAGGCTTGGTTGGCTGGGGCGGGAAATCCAAACCACGAACCTGGTATCGGGTGACAGCCGACACCTCCTCCGGCTGCGCTACCCGCGCCCCAAAAATGCATTATTTCCAACAATTCAAAACAGATTCATGAAAACATCAAAATGTTCTCGCCAATTTCAATAGTTTCTCAGGAACAATCCTTATCGGGAGGGTGAGACCTGAAACAATCGTGAAGACTAAGGGTAAATGTGATAAAACCACTGAGTAGAAAGTCCGTTAAAAATTCCGTTAAATTTCTAAAAATTTCCGTTAAGTCGTTAAGCAAGATTTTAACGAGAAATGCCGTTAAATCGTTAAATTCGTTAAATCGTTAACCGTTAAATGTGCACCCCTGATCCGAATCATCCAATTATCCGAAAATTTTCGATCGGATCCAATGTATAGTGTCCAGTCTGCAGAAAAATCGATAATTCGATATTGCCCGGTCGGTCGATACAGTTATGTTGCATCAGTTTCTCTCTGAACGCCATCATATTGGAGCAATTCCTACGAACATTAGTAATTCTTTCGAAGAAACGGTCGCCTGACTCCCATCAAAAAAGATGCAATTTGAGCGAAACCTGTCAACTCCGGTCGAGAACTCGATACCATCAATCGATATTGTCACTCAATTGAACCCTACAACCTGCAGTGAAGTCGACCCATCGGCCATCAAAATCGCGGGCGCAAATAGGGTCCGGGGGGGGGGGGGGGTCACCACAGCATGGCGCAGCGGGCCGGTGTGGCGAGTAGCTACATATAGCGAATGTAAATGCAGTCTTATCTCTTCGTTTCGATTATAGATCCGCGTCTTATGTGCTTTCTAATTGGACAAGGGAGGGAACTCCAGGATGTAGGCAATTTTAACACGGATGCGTCTGTAAGGGAGTAGTCCTAGGAAGGGATATAGGTCAGGGAGTAGTCCTAGGAAGGGATATTAGGTCGCCGAAGGGATTAGGATCGGGCCCGTCTCTAACTGTAATAGGACAGCTGGCCGTCTTTCCCCCTCATCAAACGATAAGAGGGACAACGGGGTAAGGTCAACAATACCCCGTATCCCTCCGTGCCACCCAGCTGTCCGATGGACCACCGATAAGCTGGGCCGTAAATAGGAGGGACCGCCTTCGTATCGGGGGGAAGGGTGTTCAGTGTGTGTGTCCCGTGGCTCCATCAGCTTAGCCTCCTGGCCAACGTCCTTGCCGGCCGAGGCCCTACCTTATGTATTTCATGTATTAAAGTATGTATGATATTATATGGAGATAAACCTATGCCTAGTACTCGTGTATCTTTTATCCCTCGGAATATTCATTTAGTATCTTGGAGCTTCCCCGAGCCGCTACACATATAAGAATAGATATTACATGGAGGTCCCGGCTCGCATAGTTTTTTCTTATAACTTCCTCCTCCTACTCGTGAATCGTCGATCCTCATTATTTTATATATCTCCGTATATGAAAAAAAAACAATTTTGAAGTTGAATTAATTTTGTCTAATTTTTTTCTCGTGCTGTTTTCTATAGGCACGGTTTAACAAAAGCCATAAGAGCTAGACTCTTAATATTTTTTCATACTTTTACTTATTGAAGTAACAGTAGGGAAAAAAGGCACAAATCTGCCAAAGAGTTTCAAAAGGAACATTCGCGTCATACATAAAACTGCACCGCTCAGCCCACACTCTGCTCCATTTCCCTTCCCCTTCACTAATGCCGCCATCCTTCACTTTTAAATCCTTTGAGTCCTTTCTCGTATAAGAAAGAGGAACACACGCGCTGAGTACAATTTTGAGTCCTCTCTCGGATAAGAAAGAGGAACGTACTATAACCCATAGAACCAAGTATTCTTGGTAAATAGGGAAAAAACCCTACATTCGAAGTAGAAGTTCATGATAGACCTGGCCAGGCTACACAAGAGCAAAAAGAGCGCACAGAAATCTTTCAAAGTAAGGCGATGACTACAAAAAGGAGCAGAGAGCGAGCATGCACATCAATACAATTGACATCCTCCTCATTTATTTTCCTCTTCTTCCTCGCCACATTTCCTATGCTGCCGAATAACATTTGCATTCGCGATTTCCTAATTGAACTTTAGAGGTACAGTAGTACCAACTCTAACAAGGCAGCACTCCGAGATATTACACGTCACTTGAGCCACACCCTGGAGTCCCTTCCTCTGCCTAAATCTCTGCTCTCCCCGCGTCAGCGGAGGAGAGCACAGAACAGAGCTACAGCATTATCTGTTTGTTTTCTTTACTATCAGTGTGCCTTGTCTCGCTTTCTTGATGTTGCGCCACTTTTTATAAGGTGACCCCCCCCCCCGGACCCTATTTGCGCCAAATCGCGTAACTCCCACTCCAACGCAACAAATCAGCAAAAACCGGCGCAAATAGGGTTTGGGGGAGGGGGTCACCATAGCACTGACGCGGAGGAGAGCATAGAACAGAGCTAGAGCATTGTTTGTTTGTTTTCTTTACTAACAGTGTGCTTTGTTTCGTTCTTTTTTTCGTGTTGGTGGCACTTTTTATAAGGTAACCCCCCGGACCCTATCTGCGCCCGAAAACCAATAACTCCGGCGGAAAATCGATAATGTCGATCTGCACTCGCCCGATCAATTCCCTCTACCTTCTTTTTTAAATCCTACAAATTTCGTCCATTTTCATCGACTGCAGGTGAGAGTAAAATTGACACATTCTACATATACGTTCGGATTACCTCCACATGTCTAACACGTTTCACAAGCTTGTGTGGGTGTGTGACGAGGTCTCCTAAAAGCAGGAGCGCCCGGGGAATCGGTGGGCTGGGGCGCGCGATCCTCATTGGGGCGCGAGTGTTGGACAGAATGACGCTGGCGATTACATGTGAACTGGTCCCCGAAAAATTCCGTCACGCGCGAGCGGCGAGAGTCAGATGAGCAGAGTGACTCTCCAGATTGGGCTAGGGAAGGGACTCCGGGGTGTAGCGAACAGGGAGGCGTGGAGTGCACGAGACGACACGACGAAAAACCGCGCGCCGCCTCGGCACTATGCCAAGCGGACCAGTTCTCCGGCAACGGACGCTGGCCGTTACTTCCCATAGTTTTCACAGTAAAATGCTATTCTTGCCCTGGAACACCAACTTTGCTTCCGTGAAACATCTTGGTATCCAGAAACAACTATCAGCACATCTCACGGATTGAGCTGATGTGCACTGATGAACGACCTGATGCAGACACCGACATGCACAAATTGCGGATTTTCAATTTTGAGAAAAATAATAAATTAAATTTTGTTTTGAAGCGCAACAATGTAGGAATCATTTAGTGTATTAAAAGTTTGGATCGCGCCATGCAGCGATGGCATGGCGCAATCTCTTTTTTGGCACAGAAGAATTGCCGCCCTCCTATTCTTTAAGACAAGCTATAATCCTTTATTTTTTCCACAAAAAATGAGAATTTTACAAAATTTTAAACAAAGTGTTCACTTACTGGGTAAGTGGATTAAAAGTTCAAAGAAATCATATTAAAATTTTCCTCCAACAAAAAATATTCTAACCTTCCTTAGTTCAATGTAGAAGAAGTCCATTTCAACTTGAAAGAGCTCGCTTTGATTTCAAAAGTCTTAGGCTAACATAGAAGTGTGAAAATGGAATAGATATTATTAATTCTACCACATCGACTTTACCATTTACAACTAATAAGACGAACTTTCCGTACTGCTTCACGAGAAGCGAGAAGCGTGTAATGGATTCAAGCAAGGCACAACTAGATGGCACTTCCACGGGACTAAATAAAGTGTGCCGCTTTTTAAATAGCAACAAAGAATTAACAGGTCACTGTACAACAATAACGAATACAGTGAGCGAATTGTTATTTATGTACACGTATTGTCAACGAGACGCCACAGTTTATTTTCACAAAAGGACCGGAGTATTGCAGAGTGCATGTGGAATCATCCATCATCAATCACCTCAAATCGTCAATACCCTTTTTGACATGTAAAACATTCTCCTAAGGTGTCCGAACAACCCGAAAGATGTGCCCATGTTTTGCACGTGTCGTAGTATGAAATGCTTACCCATTCTATCTCATCACTGCCGTCGTTCATTGAAGCTCGCTTTCCCATATGAAACATGAAGAAAGGCGTGCTCCGTGGAAAGAATCTTTTTCACCTGTGGGCACGAAAAAGAGTGAACTAGTCCATTCAGACAAACGAAGTTCTCATCCTTCTCAGAGTGTACTGCTCAGAGGTATGACAATGTGTTTCACGGTTTCGTCGGTTCTCTCCAACACGAAATCTGCGTCAGGTCGTTCATCACTGCACATCTACTCAATCAGTGCCTTGCAGATTTGCTGATAGTTGTTTCTGGATGCCAAGGTGTCTCACAGAAGTAGAGTTGGTGTTCCAGTGCAAGAATAACGTTTTACTGTAGAAATATGGGAAGCAATGGCCAGCGACAGTCTGTCCAACACTCGCGCCCCAATGAGGATCGCGCGCCCCAGTCCACCGATTCCCCGGGCGCTCCTGCTTTTAGGCCGGGGGCATACTTCCATCGCCGCGATGGCGTCGCGGAGCTCAGTCCATGCCCATTCCGCCGCACGCGGTCGAATTGTCAAAGGAAACTTCGACGCGGCCGCCGCAATAGTGGCGGTCGGCATGCGCGATGGCTTCCCGCGCCCATCGCGGGCATGGCATACTTTTTCGCGCCGCGCGCGGTGTTTAGCGTTGATCCTGGACGGATCGCCGTCGCGCTCCCTTGCAGAGCGATGGGCGATGCGACGAGCACAGAGAAATTCAAATTCTTTCGCGTCGCTCTGCAAAACTCATCGCCGCGATTCAATCGCGGCGACGGGAAGTATGCACGAGGCCTAAGGAGACCTCGTGTGTGACACACACGGGGACGGGTTAACGCTTTAATATTAGTAAGATTTGAATTGAACGGGTGTTCTCACGTATGATCGTAGCACAGTCATTCATCTTCCACCGTGTTCTGATTAGAGCACAGTACTGTCTTGGAAATGGTGAACAAGTTATCGTCACCCCTAAAACATTGGCGTTAGCGGTCTGTACATTAGCAATACGTTATAAGATCTGTAGTCTCCTCACTCAGTGGAACTGTTGCGTTCCATGTTATGTACATAAAAAGTCTCACAGCATTTATTTAAAGCACGTTGCAGCAGATAAGAAGTGGCCTACCAATGATGTGATGCAAACGTGCTCCAACGCACCATTTGCGGATTACGCGCGAATTGAGGTTTTCCTAAGTTTGGAGCAGTTTTAGCATCGGATGGTTAAACGATCCTTAAGCGCTCTCTTAGGCTCATTCGAAAACTGCCCACCCCGATAAAAATCGTGCGCGCCAATCGACCGAAAAAAACCGCTCCGAACTTTAGGAAGGCCCACATAACCTAGTTTACCATGCCGTCTCTGTTTTTCTGATGTTTGTTACTGGCCATGCTGAAGTGTCTTGTTTAGGGTTATGGATGACATGGACGGATCATTCAAAGAGTTTAAGGAACAGGTTTTTCAAGACAATTACGTGAGTTCCATTGAAGTTCTGTTGCCTAGGGTGTTTTTCTCGTCGGTGAGCTTTCGCTTACGGATGGAGATCAGAGCTGTTTCCGAGAAGACGTGTCACACTACCGAAACGTTTGAAACTTCGGTGGCGATGCAAGAACCAGTTCTATGATAAAGCTGATGGCATCGTTACCCAATCTAGTTGGGGGGGGGGGCAACTCTGCAATGCAGGTAGTGATTTCCTAGATCCGCTCTGAAATTAAATACCAAACATTTCTCGAATATTCTGAGCCTTTACCTGAGCCATTATACTTGTCATTTAGAAGAGTCCGGTGGGCGTAAATATTTTGACGAAATGTGCAATCCTAGTAATTTTTCAACACTCTTACAAACGTAGTTTTGATGTTATGACCACAGCTCCATAAGAAAGAAACTGCCACGAAACACAAAAGCCATAATAGCGGAAACGTAAGGTGAAACAATAATTACTGATCTGTCCTTATTCGGATCTATTCCCTAGCCTGATACATGCTCGTTCAATTCTTCTTTCTTATACCATCAATTTTGTATGCGCAATCGAATATACAGAGTGCCAACCCTTCCCCACTAGGATAGGTGTGTCCATACACCTTTTTCGTTAAGACGCGTTTGTGATAAATGTGGGATGTATATCTGTATATACATACATATATATGTATATATACATATATATGTACATATGACATGGTTATGTGTAGTATGTGCCTTGAAGCATGGGCTAATTATGTTTCGTGTCATATGTGTTTACAGAACCCCTTACTGCAGCGCTTCAACTTCACATCAGTTAGTGAAGGCTATTAGTGATTTTCTGCAGTTAACATTACTTCCGTTATTTTGGAAGACTTTAACCTTCTGGACCTAATGGTCGACCGTAGCAGTAGCATGTGCAGGAACTTCAAGGAGGTTTTCGAAAGCCATGGCTTCCTACGTCGGTGTTAACACCTACCAGGCAGAATTCAATTCTGGATCTAGTTTTCTGTAATAAAACGAGGCTTTGTCAGACTCGCGTCTAAAGCGACATGATAGTGACGAGTTTTCCGGGGCGGGTTGGACGAGTTTTCGCACAGTATGCAGACGATCGTTGCGGGACCCAAGTACTCCAATCAATCATCAAGAAACCAACGAGCGAGCGTAAGCTTCTGTACTCAGCAGGAATCTATGGAAGTTGAACTGAAAAGGATACGAATGCTAGGAATGAGCAGTAACTACAATCATGGAGCTGGAAGGAATAGAAAACCCTCAATTCCCTAAAAATGATTGCAAACGTTTGCACTGTTGAGATGGGCATGAGCTTCTGTTTTCGCTTCCACTAGAGAATTGACTATGGCTCACATGTTATATTTGTTTTGAGGAACTTATTCATACACCTGTCCACATTGCTCATTGATGTTGGAACTTTCATCTTAGCGGAGTTCTGCAGTAGATGTTGAACGATTTTCTTAGTCTGCTATAACGAACTATGCCGCTATGGTAGTTGTAGAGGGGGGGGGGGTCACCTTATAAAAAGTGTCACTAACACGAACAAAAAGAAATGATGGCAAACCTATAATGAGGAAAACAAACAAACAATGCTATAGCTATGTTCCATGCTCTTGATTTAAGCAGGGGAAGGGACTCCAGGATGTGGCTGGAGTGACGCACCCGTGTTAAAATTGCCTACATCCTGGAGCTCCTTCCCTCGACCAATATGGAAGCAGACAAAATACGGACCTGTAATCGAAAATAAGAGATAAGACTGCATTTACATTGGCTGTATGTAGCTACTCCACTCCCGCACCCCACGGTATGCTATGGTGACCCTTCCCCTAACTACCAAATACCAATAGTTCTCTATTTTAAAGCAGAAATCTCGATTGCCTGAGGCTGCCCCACAACTTGGTCCCAAGCTTACAAGAGCAGCTGAAAATTAAATAGCCTTTCTAAATAACAGTGGATTTGGTCTTTTGCGCTCCGAAGCAACGTTTGAAACCTTCTGTGGCTAACGCTTTCCTTCTGCGCTGGCATCACCCACAACGTTGTAGCTGCTAGGAGCACTGCAGTAAAATCTTCTTCGGATTGGAATAAAACATGCTATAATCGTTTATTTATAAAGGTTTTTTTTTCGTTTCCGTCTGCAAGTCCAAAAACAACAAAGGAACATAAACAAAGGAACTTAAGAACGTCGGAAAATGGTATTAGCAGAAGTGTCCTACCGCTTTTAATCCGCACTTAAAACTATTATTCTTCTCTTGGTGGAGCCTAAGGACCATAGGTACACTTGGTGTTACCTCCCGAGATGGAAGGTCTTATATGTGTGTAGACCTTGTATTGTGTTCCCACCCTTGATCGAGTCACGGAACAGTTCAGCCCGACGAGGCTTCGGTTGGCTGCGACCGCGTGGCAGCCGCCAGTCGGTCCTGCGACGATAGCCTGCATACTGTGCGAAAACTTGTCCAACCCGCCCCGAAAAACTCGTCACTACCATGTCGCTTTAGGCGCGAGTCTTTGTCAGGAATGTGCAAATAGGGCCGTCCATTGGCAGTAGTGACCACGCTGCAGTTACGTTTGGCTTAGACTTGACGCATAAAGCCAAGGAAGTGAGATGGGTTCGGAATTTCAATCACGCAGATTACAACCAAATTGGGATCACTCGCATTTAAATTGCCACAGGTAGCGACGAGTTTTCCGGGGCGTGGCTGGACGAGTTATCACACCGTATGCAGGCGGTCGTCACGGGACCAAACAATCAATAATCGTGCTCCAACCAACCACAAGGAAATGGTCAAACGCTTACCAAGCTTCATTTCGCTGATAGGCACTATTTGATATCATCGGCGAGCATTTTTTAGGGGTACGTTTTCGTATTCAGCAGGAATCTGTGGAAGTTGAAAAAGAAGACGAATACTATGAATGGGCGGTAACTACAATACGAGCGTGGATGTGGAAGTATTAGAAAACCGCCATGTCGCTAACGACACGGTCAAGATGGCCGCAGGTTCCACTCTTTAAATGTTTGCACCGTTGAGATGGGCATGAGCTTCTCTTTTAGCTTCAACTAGGGAAGCGTCTATGGCCCGCTTGATATGTTATATTCGTTTTGAAGAACTTTCTGCCATGCACCTGTCGAGATTGCCTCATTGATGGTGGAAAATCTATTTAAGCGGAGTTCTGCAGTAGATGGTTGAACGATTTTCTTAATTCGTTTTAGCGAACCATTTTTACAACAGAAATCCCAATTGCCTGAGGCTGCCCGCAAAACTTAGTTCGAACCTTACAACAGCAGCTGAAAATTAAAGAGCCTACTTCTCCAGATAACAGTGGAGTTGGTCTTTTGCGCTCCGAAGTAACGTTTGAAACCTTTGTAGCCAAGGCTTTCTTTCTGTGCTGGCATTACCCGCAACGCTGTAACTACAAAGAACACAACAACAGAATCTTTCATCAGATTTGAATCAAAAAATGATCGTAATCGTTTAGTGATAAGAAGGCCCTTCTCCTTTCCCACCTGCTGGTAAAAAAGGGACATAAAATATGGATCTGTCATTTTTGACTGTAATTAGAGGAAGAGGGCTTAAAGAAGAAAAAGACGGGCGGGGTGTAATATTCTCGGGGCTTTGCCCCAAGCCCCGAGAATATTACACCCGCCTTTTTTTTCTTGAGGCCCTCTTACTCTAATTACAGTAAAAAACTGGTTACTATGTAGTACAAGTGCTCTGTCACGCCTATCGGCGTGGCTCGCACTTGCATCCCCCATTACTGGTACTGGTTCCCGTCTTCGGCACACATTCGGAATCCCCAGGCACATTGGACGACGTCTTTGGCACGTCTTCTGAGTCTCATGCACGTCATACTACGTATTCCGCACGTCTTCCGAATCCCCTGGCACGTTGAAGACGTCTGGGTATTTTCCGCTATTTTTGCGCCACGTAATTTGATCAGTATCGATTGACGGTGATCGATACTGCAAAAACGAACTTCACATTCGTGTTGTGCGACCTCAACTACCCTTAGGGCTGAAGTTTCCAAGCAGGTAGAAGACGTCTACGTATTTGCCGCTATTTTCCCGCACCGTAATTTGATCAATATCGATTGATGGCGATCGATACTTCAAAAACGAACTTCAGATTCGTGTTCAGCGACCTCGATTACCCTAGGACCGAAGTTCCCAGGAGGGAGAAGACGTCTTGGTATTTTTCGCTATTTTCGTGTCGTAATTTTCCCCCAAGTTTTCCCCTATTTTGTAATTTGTGCGGCGGCGCCAATCGATAGTATGACTCATCGCTTAGCGCGTTATTGTAGAGTATGATGATAGTATGACCGGATTTGGTAGGGCAGAATCTTCAAAAATGCTCCTACGAAGCCTGTCCACCATATATCTCATGTACGCGGTTTCTTCTCTAAAGTGCTCACTCTACATGGCAGGAAACATATCGTGAAAGTCCCAATCCGAAGTGCTTAACACGTTGACGACCGCGCCTTCTTCGCGTCTGGCACGTGGGACCAACCGATTTTTTTCGACGCCGGCAGCGTGGGATGACATCATGTCGTACGGACCTAAGCGACCGCAAAATTCGTCTCTTGGTGGAAGGCGATGATCAGGATGACGCCGATGCTGAGGACGATATCCTTGTACTACTAACTGACGACGATGATGGCTCAGAAAATGAAGTAATAGAATCCGAAGCAGAAGTTGAGGAGAAGCTTGGAAGAGCGATTTTGAAGCCTTTAATCGGTGGAACTTTGCGATGAAGTCCGGCTTTCATGACGGTGTGTTCGACTGCGGTAGGCCAATCGATTATTATCAATTATTTTTCAATGATGAATTGTTTGTTGAAGCCATTACTTCACGAGAAACTCAAATCGCTAACCGAAACTTGTTTTTGTGGACCACGCGTTTTACAACAATGTCTAAAGATGAAGCACACATAACAAAAAAAAGTTCCTCGGAAAGATCTGAACCCAACTAGATAAATAAATTACAAGGCTGTGGCCTGACGTCATGTCACACGATCCCACGCGGCCGAAAGAGTGGGGCCTGACATCAGGCCACACTGTCGTCAACGTGTTAATCTGCAGAAACAAAGAAAATCAGTATTACGGCAATTACACTCCTGCAATTCCTGGAATCATTTTCCATGTCCTGTGCATCTGGGCGCACGTTATACGACGCCTCTTCCACGCGAGCAGAATCCCGACGCATGCTGCATAACGTATGTGACACATTTGCGGAGTTCCGACGCAACTGTCATCATTTTACCACGACGTCCGTGACTCTTCTTCACCCAGACACACGTGGCACGACGTCTGTAGCACGTCTTCAGAAACCCGACACATGCTGAACGATACTGAGAGAAAATTCTGGTCTTCCCTTACTACACCGTCCTTCCTTCCCCCCATAGTGGTCCCCTTTGCGCTGGTCCTTCTTTACTGAACCTCTGTGCCCCCCCCCCCTGCTGGTCTCCTCTTCATGATCTCCCTTTACTGGTCCTGCTTACTCTTAATCCCTACGCAGATTGGACGACGTCTTCGGCAAGTCTTCTGAATTCCTACCCACATTGGACGATGTCTGTGGCACGCCTTCTGATTCCCGGAGCTTGGCGCTTGATCCTCATCCATACCCTGACGCGTTGCCCGCTCAAAATATCGTAAACATGGACGATCCGCCGTCAATGGTGTAGTTCGCCAGAAATCTCCCATGCATAAGCTCAAAGAAAACCCGGCTGGCATACGCCGCACTGTCGTAGGCATCTTTTGGCTTCAGTCCCATCTCCCAGTAATTGACAACGTGACCCACGTATTAAGCGAATTATACAGGGTGCGCCATAAATATGGTCACTCAATAAAAAGCGATTTACTCACGCGGAATTTATCAGGAAACAGCGAAACTTTGTCAACAATTTATCATTAATCTAGTTAACACACAGAGTGGATATCATTCAGTAAGACCTCTTTTGGCACGAATGACAGCCTGCAGACGTTTAGCGTAGGACCTAGTGGCGGCACGCAGGGTTTCCTGCGGATTTTCCTTCCGTGCTTTTTCCGTTGAGGATTTCAGGCCTTGAATCGTAGTGTGCGTTTTAGCGCAGGCTTATTCCTCCAGAATAGAGCAAACGCAGTAATCCTAACATTCAAATCTGGCGAGTTTGCCGGCCACTCAGAAGCAGGGACGAAGTTGGGAAGATTGCTCGCGCACCACTCCTGAGTCTTCTTGGACATATGAGCCCCGTCCTTTGAAAGTTTCATGTTGTATTTCCAAAGTGTTTTTGAGCACGAGTTAGCAACTTTTTATTCAGAATGTCGTTCACATAGGTATCAGTATTCATCTTGGCTCCTTTTTCAACAAAAACCAATGGTGTCCGTCCTGCAGCAAGCTTCGGCCCAAACCATCAGGGAAGATGCATGAGTTTCTGTGAACGATTATTCTTTTCTGTCTGTATTATCACCACTTTCAGCCATTAGCCGAGGGTTTTGGCTGTTAAAGGCTACTCAATTGAGAAAAGTTTCTCATCGATGAAGAGCGTCGTGCAGCAGTCGTGCCGCTCGAGGAGTCTTCGACATTTTTTCTTCTTGCTTCCGTCTGTGCAGGCGTCAATCAGTGTAGTTGACAGAACTTGTATGGGGTATAGTGCAAGTTCATTTTTAACAACCCGCCTCATTGTCGTAGCCGATACGTTGAGCTCGGATACCATCTTTCTCGTGATGCTGACGGGATTCCGCTTCACTCGTTCTTTCACGATTTTTCGAAGACTGATCGTAGCTACGGATACCGGACGGCCAGGTCGGGGACAACCAATGATAGAATTACATTGCACACAGCGGTAGACTATCTTCCTGTTCAGCCTTCTCAGATTCAAGATTGCGCCTCTTTAAGAACAAGACTTTACCATTTCTGAAAGAAGCAGTGTGGAGATTCATGAAATATTATATACGGTTAAGATGACGTGTAGGACATTTGTACTAAAATACTATTTCTACCAAAAACTACTTATCCACATCCTACCGCTACTACATGAAAGGAACGCTTACTACTTACATGCCCACCGCGCTAAAAATGTTGCTAAATCGCGAATCGGATCAGATTTTTTAACCAATCGTATTCTCAAAGAATTCAACTTGCTACTGGGCAAGTAAAAAGATTTAGAGAGGCTCTCTGCTCGAGCTTGCAGAACGTTTGTCAAAGGTTGAATACCTAACAGTGCAAGAAATGTTCCCCGTGGTTTGTTACATACTTGGCTAGTGTTTGAGTGATCAGTGTGTGTTGTTTTCGTTGATGGTTTCTTTCACTTTACATGCTAGACAGCTACCTATGCCTGTCTATGCCTTGAATAAATAAATATATAGACAAATAAATATATATATATATAACGTCACTAAAGCAGTACAGTGTAAGCCGGGCCGAAAACAGGATGTTTTAGACATGTTCTAAAGACGATGTTTTAGATTCCCTCTGGACAGTAATATTGCTATAAGCTCCCGGTGGCTAGTCCACTGCCATTTCCCTTTGAGTCTAAGTGCATAGTTTTCGTTTCTTTTATGAAAGCTACATAATGGGACTCTAGTATATTGAACCAACGCCGATATGTCATTTCTATGTACTGTAGTCCGCGAAAGGTTAGAACTTTATCTATTCCATTGTATAGGAATTGTGCGCCATATTAGAGGTAGACACATAGAGATAGTTTGCGGCGAGCTATGGTCGCGAAAATAATAACAGTCAGGCCAGAAAGCAGGCCTTCCAGATCCAGCTGGTCCCGTGAATGAGACCTGGAGGAGGGTAGCCGAAACAATCCTGAGATGTGCCAAGGAAACCCTGGGAGAAACAAAGGGAGGAACCAGAGGGAATAAATCGGCATGGTTCTGGAACGAAGAGGTGCAGGCTGCGGTGAAGAGGAAGAAGGAGGCCTACAAGCTGTGGCAAAAGACGAGGGCACCCGAGCATCTCACAGCCTACAGGAAGCTGAAGAGGCTGGCAAAAACAGCTGTAGCGAAGGCAAAGAACGCGGAAATGGATGCCCTGTACGAGAAACTAGACAGGCCAGAGGGAGAGAAGTTCGCCATCCGCCTGGCAAAGGCGCGTCATAGAGCTAGCCTCGACATTCGAGTAGTGAAGACTGTGAAGAGTGCTGACGGTAGAGTGTTACGGAAGCCGGTCGAGGTCAGAGAGAGATGGGAGGAGTACTTCAAGGAACTCCTGAACGAGGAGTTCCCTCGTCGGGAGGCCGAGGAAGAACAGCCAACGGAAGGACCCATCCCACCCTGGACGCAAGAAGAGGTTCGCAAGGCCATACGGAAGATGAAACTCGGAAAGGCAGCAGGGCCTGACGGTGTGCCAGTAGAGGCTTGGAAGGTGCTCGGAAACCTCGGAATCAACTGGCTGACGCAGTTCCTCAACAGAATCACGAAAGAAGGTAAGATGCCGGATGACTGGAGGAACAGCACCATAGTCCCCATCTTCAAGCAGAAGGGAGACGCTTCCGAATGCTCCAACTACCGAGGGATAAAACTGATCTCACACACGATGAAGATCTACGAACGACTGATAGACTCAAGGCTGAGGGAGATGGTACCCATCTCCCAGGTGCAGTGGGGCTTCATGCCTGAGAGGTCCACCACAGACGCCATCTTCATCGCTCGTCAGGTGATGGAGAAATATCGGGAGAAACGAAAACCCTGCTACCTGGCATTCCTGGATCTGGAGAAGGCCTACGACAGGCTAGCTCGGACCGTAATCTGGAATGCCCTTCGAGGGAGGGGTGTCCCGGAACGTCTGATCACGGTCATAAGGGACATGTACGAGGGCTCGAAAGCGGCGATACGAACTCCACACGGGGTGACAAGGAAAGTGGACATCACAGTGGGGGTACACCAAGGGTCGGCTCTGAGCCCGTTCCTCTTCCTGCTGACGCTTGACTCTATAGTGAACCACCTTGAGAAAGGCCCTCTCAGAACGATCCTCTACGCGGACGACATCGCCCTAGTAGCCGACAACCAGGAGGAGCTGGAGGAGAAGGTGCAGCTGTGGCAGAGAGCCCTTGCGGACAACGGCCTACGGCTGAACGTGAAGAAGACGAAGTTCATCAGCTCTGAGCAGTGCGCTGGATCGATCCTAGACTGCCAAGGGGAAACGATCGAGAAGGTGGAAGAATTCCGCTACCTCGGAAGTGACCTATCCGAGGAAGGAAGTGTGGACCAGGCGGTCAGGGGACGGATAAACGCAGCCTGGCTCAAGTGGAGGGAGTCCACAGGGATCCTCTGCGACCGTAGATGCTCCAGGACGCTCAAAGGCAAGCTCTATAGAACAGTTGTAAGACCTGCCCTCCTCTACGGCAGTGAGTGCTGGGCCCTGGGTAAGGCGCAGGAGCGGCAACTGCACGCGGCAGAGATGAGGATGCTGAGGTGGGCATGTGGATGGACCCGTCGGGACAGGGTGCGAAACGAGGATGTTAGGGCAGTGATGAAGACTGCCCCGATCCAGCTGAAGATGAGGGAGCAGCGCCTAAGGTGGTACGGACACGTCCTCAGAAGGCCAAAGAATCACCCCGTAAGGTTGGCCCTAGATTACGAGGCACCCGGAAAGCGTCCGAGAGGAGCCCCTAGGAAAAGATGGAAGGACGTCATCAAGAGAGATCTCGCCGAAGTCGGCGCCACGGCAGATGACGCCCTTGATAGGATGAGGTGGCGACAGATCATAAGGACAGCGGACCCTGCGACTGAGCGGGACTAAACGCTCAGGAGAAGAAGAAGAACTGTTCCGCTATCTATATCCATACTGTTATTATTTTCGCGACCATAGCTCGCCGCAAACTATCTCTATGTGTCTACCTCTAATATGGCGCACAATTCCTATACAATGGAATAGATAAAGTTCTAACCTTTCG
>OX377206.1:64674855-64782584 GCA_947396885.1 Heligmosomoides polygyrus polygyrus | reverse complement strand
CTTCCCGATGTTTTTCTTTTTTCGTGTCATGTTAAGACTTTTTTGCTGACCCTTTGGAAGCATTACAAGCTACGTAGTTGTGGATGAACGGGGCTACGCGCTTGTTACGAGAGCGTTAGAAGAGTGGAAATTTTTATCCCTGTTTGACTTTAAACACAGCATTGGTGGAATCATGTTGTTGTAAAACAACCGCCAATAGACTGCTGAAACACCTTCTTTACCGTTGCTACACTGATAAGTAGCTTGTCGAGGGTACTAGCAGCGGTATCTATACCGGTGGTTCTTGACATCCAAAGTCATTTCTGCTCATTCCGAGCTGAGCTCCCAACGCCACAGGGCTCCTTAGGTATTAATGGTTGGCTTTCTCCGTCCTCTCATCTTTCAGTGGTGCTCGCTTGAACAACGCTCAGCAGTTTCGTTTCCCTGATATTTGCTTGAGAAGCTGCAAAGGATTGGAATTACAAGCTACGGGCTTTGTGACTATGCTGAGGGCAACCCTTGAACTCAGATCAGTTTAAAATCGTTGTCAGCTTTATTGAAGTTTCTACGAGACATCAAGCCTGTTCTGAAGAAATTAGCCTCCGGTTTGGTGAGCAGATCAGAATAGAACGATAATAAAGGTTTCTGTTATGAAATGCACGTAGACTCGCCCTTTTCTCGAATATCCTACTATATATAAAGGAGTTGAGCGAGTGTAGCGCGGCCGGAGGAAGTGCCGGCACCCAATCCCAGGTTGTGCCGGCTTCTTGCCGACTGTTTCACTCCCTGAGATATTAACCCGGACTACTTTAGTGACGTTATATATATTTATTTGTCTATATATTTATTTATTCAAGGCATAGACAGGCATAGGTAGCTGTCTAGCATGTAAAGTGAAAGAAACCATCAACGAAAACAACACACACTGATCACTCAAACACTAGCCAAGTATGTAACAAACCACGGGGAACATTTCTTGCACTGCAACACGAAAGGAGTCTACGGCCGAAACCGTACCTACTTTTAAGCTCATCATCGCGAGCGTCCTCGCTCGCGATGATGAGCTTAAAAGTAGGGACGGTTTCGGCCGTAGACTCCTTTCGTGTTGCGACCTCCTTGATGCGATCTCCCACTTCCGATCTGAGGTCGGTGTCCGTAGTGACGATTCGGTCCTTGCTGTCGTCCATGCCAAGACCCATTGTTCTGCTTCCAGGGTTTGAAGCGAATCCTATGTTCCTGCAAGGGAATGCGTTCCTCGGCTAGTCCTTTCTTCATTTTGTACGCCAAATTGCGACTAGCCACTTTCGTTCTCGTCGTAAAGAGAGGCTTCGGGACATTTCCTTCGATAACGGTGTGCAGTCTTTCGAAAAACGCCTTCACCGCTACGCATGGATAGGGTTCCTCCGATTGTTTGTGGTCACCCATGCTGGCGCACGGTTCACACATTTGCGGGACAGCTCCGAACATGATTTTTACATTGTTTGCTGCCGTCACCGCGATGTCACGAATGACGTTGAAGGCATCCACCGTTCTTTGACGGTTTACTTCCCACGCCGTGTCTCCTCTGGGTCCGCTGATGGCCACAGCTACCATATCTTGACGAACCAACGCTGCCATTTTGGAGGCAAAGTTCGTCCAGTCAAACGCCACGTCCGAAGTCGGCGACACGAATAAGCAGACTTCCCAATTTTCCTTCTTGTCCAAGGCATGGCGAACGTCCAGAATTGAGTCGTAAAACAGTAGCTCCACATTTTCCGCCTTTTCGATGACTCGTTCGCATGATCGGAATCCAATAGGTAGCGCGATAATCGAAGGACGCAGGCCTCTTTCCATCGGAATTTCGTCCCACGAATGTGCTTGTGCGGATCTGATGCCAGAGTTTGCAAGATCGTTAAGTTGCGGCACATCGATATTGAAACCGTCATTCTCCGTCAAAGAGACGTCGCTTCCATCGTGTCTTAGAAGAGCCTTTAGCACGTGCTCGCATTTCCTCTTGAAGAAAGTGTAGACCTTCTGAACGCCTGTTTCCGTGACGAATACATACGACTGCTTCTGCATTAAATAGCGCTTCCTGTCGAGGTCGGGTCCACTTTCGTAGATGGACAGTAGACGAGCCAACGAGAAGATATGTGTGAACGGGATCGAGCGGAGGGCCTCGTGACAATCAGGTACGACATAACCGAAAGTCTTATTTCTAACGGAGCAGTGAAGTTCGTCTTCTGCGTTTCCAGGTGCATACGGCGTATTTGGACACATGAAAAACAGGCTGAGTGCGTGGTTGTCACCGTCGCTTCGATCGACCGACGCTCTGAAAGAATCACTATTGATCGCCATATTCTGATGCTTTGCCTTATACATCTCCCTTTTTGTCTTATTAAGAACAGGATCATCATCAATTTGTGGCGGAACTTTTATTAGCATGTTAAATTGCACTCTCAGAGGTTCACAGTCTCGGTTGATGTCAGTTACTAGTGCAGAGTTCTCACTCGTCTCAATAACACGGTATGGGCCTTCCCTATCGCTAACAAACATGGGATAACGTACACCCTATCACCTACGCGATGGAACTGTTTTGAATGTACATTATGCTTCTCATCGTATCTCTTTTTCATTCGCTCTCGGTAGTCATTGTTGAGTCTCTAGCGCTTTCATGAGCTAAATTAGTGCTATTTAGCAGCTCGTATTTGTAACCATCGTAGTCCAAGCGGTTCCAGGTGAGCTCCTGTTCCGGAATACCATTCGATGGACAGTTAGGCTCGAACGCATGTACCAAATAGAATGGGCTTTCACCCGTAGCATCGTGTGGGACCGAATTGTAGGCAAACACCGCCATTGGCAGTAGCGTGTCCCATTCTGCCGGTATTCTTGTTTTCTTTGCCAAAATCTTGGACAGTGTTCCAATGACTCGTTCTGTCACTCCGTTCTCTCTGGGATTGTAACCCTTTGTCACCGAATGCTTTATGCCCGTGATGCTACAAATCTCTGTTAGAACTCTATTAACGAACTCAGTGCCCTGATCGGAGTGTAATACCTTGGGCCATCGACAGCCATCGCATATCCAACGTTCGAAAAGAGTTCGCGCAATTGTGGACGCCTTTTTATCTGGAATTGGGTACGCTCCGGCAAACTTTGTAAAATGATCCACAAGCACAAGGGCGTAGCGATTTCCTCTCTCAGATAAACCGAATTCTACCAAATCGATTCCCACGAAGCCAAACGGTGCCGATGCCGTTACAGGCTTTAGAGGCGGTATTATCCGCTCGTGGCTGTTCAAAAGAAAGCATTTATTGCAGTTCTTTGTCCATTTGATCACATCTTGGCTCATTCCGTTCCAAAACACCTTTTTACTTAATTGCCTGTTCACCTTCCTGGCATTAAAATGGCCTGCCATAGCGCCATCATGCGCTTCTTGCACGACATTTTCCCTCTTTGATTTGAGGACTACCGATACTAGGTCTCCACCCTTAGTAACCATTTTCAGCTGACCTTTCTCAATCAGAAAATCCGCAGCCCTGTTCACTGTCCTTTCTCCCGGCATTTTCACTGCCACATCTGGCTTGTTCCCTTCAACTGCCTCTATGATAGCTTCAAAGGTTTCGTCCTTTCTTAGCTCAGATAACCATTCGCCATTATCTTCTTAGACTGCACACACTATTGCTTCATGCTCCGGGCATAGGGAAACTTCGTATTCGGAGGGCGTAACTCCGCGAGACAACGCGTCTGCCACAGCGTTAGCTTTACCTGCCACATACTGCACTTCCAAGTTGTACTTTTGCAGTTGCAGCGCCCAACGCAGAATTCGCGGTGACTGCTTGAATGGAGTCGTTTGATGTGGAATCGCTTTATACAAATGTTCAAAACGACCAAGCATTGCAGGCATTGTCTGAAATGCTGGACCGACACATTGGTAATATTAACACCTTTGGACTAATCAAAGCACACATCACGACTTTAGCCTAGGAATGTCTCTCGTGAAATATCTTTAAATGGTCAGGCAGATACTTTTCTCAAATCAGAGGATTGGCCAGGGACAACGGCTAGCGCCTGTACTTGCGATCTGCTTTATGAGCAGGATAGAAGAACCGGTACTTGTGCGCTCACCATTAATGTATTGTAGGTATATAGATGACTGTTGTATTGTTACGTCAACACAATCCGAAATGGATGAGTGTTTCCGACTACTCAATGAACAGTCTACCTACATTAAGCTTACACGGGAAACACCAAAGGACGGTTGACTTCCATACCTCAACACCCAGGTCAAAGTCTCCAATGGCGTTGTTAGTGTTAAATGGTACCGGAAACCAAGCTCAAAGAATATCCTGATTCACGCGACCTCTGCTCATCCTGTAGCCATAAAGCGTAGTGTCGTAAGAAACATGTTTCGAACGGTCTCAGAGTGTGCACAGGTGATCAGGAGCGGCTGGAATCATTGAGATTGGCTTCAAATATAGCCAAAGAGAACGGCTATACCGTTTCTCATCGTCGGCACAGAGTCCAAGCTAACCGCCAATCAGAACGACCGCACGAAAGCAGGGTGCCCCTTTGCATGCCTTTTATCTCTGATAAGGTAAGCGCTGCAATTCAAAGGAGCATTGTGCGAGCTCAGCTGCAAAACTATGTTGTTTTAGTTGACATCCCAAACGATAACATCAAGCGGCAGCTAGTTAGAAACAGGCTCTACGATAAACAGTGCTTGTCAGAGAACTGCGTTACATGTCCCTACGGTAAACTAGGTGATTGTTCTCATATGGGGGCAATCTATCAAATCGAATGTCAGGCTTGTAACGCCACATACATTGGGGAAACCGGAAGAAGGCTAGCTGTTCGAGTTAAAGAGCATCTGGCTGGCAAAGATCGTGTTAATTTAAGAACACCTCTAGGAAGGCACAGGGCGGTTGACCACGACGGTAACGATTTTGACATTAGATGCACGATTCTGGCCGTAGAGACAGAAATTTCGGCACGCAAAGCGTTGGAGGCGTTCTGGATCTTCGCAAGGAATCCTAGTATAAACGACCGCCATGAACGTCCGTCAATCACACATGACTTTCTGCCGTTTGTGCCTAGATGTGAGCTGTAGAATAGAGGACGACGTGCAGGGTCGTTATCATTTCATAGTGGTATACGACCGCTGCAGTAAGTCTCATTCGTCCTCGCTAACCTTACTAACGCAGAGTGGCATCGGCACTCTTGGTGGATCGAATCGTGAATGCATCCTTCTCTTCGAAGTACTTTGGTGGGGCCCTCTTTGCTCTCGGAAATGCTGGAGGGCTACGGGGTAGAGTGCAACTTCAATCTTGCACTACGTTCAGGCCTCTGAAGACGACGATCTCGTCGAAACGTTGGGCCACGATTAAATAAAGAAGATTCACCATAATAACCTCGTTTTGGCACAATACTAACACTTGAAGTGCTTGAATAGTCTTGTCAGCGGTTTATGGCCCGTATAGACGAATGTTCGGGGCCTAATATTAGGTTGTAACGAATTAAATGGCACTGGCTCGCGCCATTTTTTGGCGCGTCTTTAAGCGTTTGATCAAGAACAAACCGTAACATGTGGCATATCATTTAGAAGCGCAAACTTTGCTCTACCGGTGAGTACCAAATTTTCTATGTAAAAGTGGGAAAACTTAAGAGTTTTATTGACTTTTTTGCAGATCGACAAAAGGGTAATCCGAGGCATTTACTTGTATGAATTCAAGCTGGGCACTACAGCTAAGGAGGCGGACGAGAAGATCAACGCCGCATTCGGTCAAGGATGTTCCACAATTCGGACGGCGTATCGTTGGTATCAGAAGTTCCGGAGTGGAGATGAGACCTTGGAAGAACATGAAGGTCGTGGGAGGCATAGTGATGTTGATGAGGACAAGCTGAGAGATGTGGTAGAGGAGGGTCCACACAAAGGTACCAGGGAGATAGCGAAGGTTCTTGGCGTCAGTAACAACACAGCTGCCCGGCATATGAAGGAAATTGGAAAGACCAAAAAGCTGGGAAGATGGGTGCCTCACGAGCTGTCTGAGGAGCAAAGAAACGACAATATGAGATCTCGTCCGCACTGCTTCTACGGAACGAAACTGACCCATTCCTTGATCGCATCGTAACCTGTGACGAGAAATGGATAATGTACGACAACAGGCGACGATCGGCACAGTGGGTGGACAGCGATGAGAGCCCCAAGGTTTTTGCGAAGCCGGAATTGCACCAAAAGAAAGTAATGGTGACAGTATGGTGGTGTTCGCTGGGAATTATTCACCACACCTTCCTCCCTCCCGGTGAATCCATCACGGCAGAGAAGTACTGCATTGAAATTGAAGAAATGATGAAAAAGTTGAAGGATATCCGGCCGGCCTTGGTAAACCGAAGGCGAGTTCTCCTTCTGCACGACAATGCTCGCCCCCATGTAGCACGAATGACGTTGCAGAAATTGAATGAGCTGAGCATTGAAACTCTACCACATCCTCCGTTTTCTCCCGACCTCTCTCCAACAGACTAGCATTTCTTCAAGCATCTTGGCTACTTCTTGGTAGAGAAAATATTCAAATACCAACAGGATGCCGAAAGTGTCTTCGAAGATTTCGTCAATTCCAGAACTTCTGATTTTTATGCTACTGGGATAAAAAAGCTTGTGTCACGTTGGCAAAGATGTGTAGAATCAGAAGGTTTTTATTTCGATTAATAAACTTGCCTACAAGCCGAGATATTAACTGTTTAAATTTACAGTGGTTCAGTGCCATTTATTTCGTTACAACCTAATACAAAGAAGTGAAATTTCTTTAAAGCGAATACTACGACCAGAGCTTCGAGGTCAGTGATGTGATAGTTACGCTCTGCTTTAGACAATCCCTTCGATGCAAAATAAATGGGATGGAATAAACTGTCTTCTCCTTTTTGACATAACACTGCTCCCAGCCCATATGTCGAGGCATCAGTGAATATTAGGAAGGGCTTCTCACCCGTTACCGCACCGTTCATGTTTGGCATAGGATAAGACTCTGGCTAAGAGCTTGCTTCAGTTCTTGAAACGCCGATTTTTCTCTGCTTGTCCACCTCCAACTTTGCTTCGGGCTTGTAAGCTCATATAAGCCTCCAGCGATTTTTGAAAACCCCAAGATGAACTTTCTATAGTAGGAAGCCATACCCAAAAAGGTTCGCAGCTCTCTTACATTTCTGAGTGCTGGGTACTCTTTGACTTTCTTCACCTTTTCCGGGTCAGTGCGGACGCCATTTTGGTCTATGCCCAAGGAAGCTTAGCTCGTTCTTCAACCAGGGAGCATTTTTGTGGCTTCAGCTTTAGGTTAGCTTTGCACATAGCACTGAGTACCATTTCGAGAACTTCGAAATGCCTTGCCAAAGTCTTCGTTGCTATCAACACATCGTCAATGTGTACAAAAACCTTCTTGTCCTTAATGCCCAAGTCTCCAATTATTAAGTCCATCATTCTCTGAAATGCCGGTGGACTTGTGGAGAGGCCGAAAGGTAACACTGTGAACTGGTAAAGCCCTTCGCTGGAAGTGAAAGCACTCTTGTGCTTCGCTTCTTCGGAAAGCTTGATTTGCCAGTACCCTGCTGCTAAGTCCAATGTCGAGAAAACTTTTGCGCCGCTGAGACTTTGCAACATTGAGTTGACTATGGGCAGAGGGTAGGCGTCCTGTGTTGTTACCTTATTTAGCGCGCGATGGTCTATGCGAAGTCGTAAAGTGCCGTCTTTCTTATGTACCAGCACAACCGGCGACGCCCACTCGGACGAACTCTTCTCAATGATACCTCTTTCTAGCAGATCACTTATTATACCTCTGAACTCTTGCCGAGCTCCAAGGGGAATAGGGCGTGTTCTCTGTCTTAGGCCTCTGTTATACTCCCGCGGGAGCATCCGCGGAACGTCCGCGAACCAATGGTGCACGGCGGAGGCGGGCGTGGCGAGGCGCGGCGATTGGCCAGATGAGGAGTCTCGGCGCGATTCCCGCCCTTCCGCGGATGCTCCCGCGGGAGTATAACTCAGGCCTTATAGGCGTTGCATCGCCTGTATCAATCCCATGCAGTACCAAATCTGTTTGTCCTAGCTCCCTGTCACTCAGTGCGAAAACATCCGTATACCTTTTCAACACTGATTCCAGCTCTGGAGCTATATCTCCGTTCTTTGCTAAGATACTACACAGTGCCTCAATTCGACTGCCTGCGAACTCTTGAGGGGAAATACCACTGTCCAGCATATTCGAGTCGTGAGGTGCCACTTTTACCGGAATGATCTCATCCTCCGCGAACTCGCCTACAACCTGTCCTTTTTGGAGAACCATGGCGTCACCGCTGCATTCACTACCGGAATCTGCACCGCTCCATCGTTGGCTACCTGACAGCAACCATCAGACACAGCTGTATGTGCTTACCACAACATCTTTAGGCCCGGGGTTCCTTCCACTGTCTTCATGGCGCCTGGAGGGATGAATGTTCGCTCCCTCACTACAGCCGGACTTTGCCGATCCTATCTGTGCGCCAGAGTCATATCCGAGCCGATTGTCAGGAAATTTGAGTTGGATTCCAAAAGTATCGAGGGCATTCGTACCCAATATAACTAATCGATCTGATCCTTGGCCTACATGGAATGACACTTCCTTCGTTTCATTATTATATGACACAGCCATCGTTATTGTATCTATGAAATGCATCTCATCACCGGAGGCGTTTCGCACCACCGCGTTTGTTCCGGGAATTCGTGTAACGTATGCATCAATATCTATCCCCCTATTACGCGCCTCCTTGAAGACTTGAACAGGAATAATCGATATCTCTGATCCTGTGTCTAACAGGGCTTCTACCTCCATAGTCATTAGGCGAACGGTCACTATCGATTTCCTTCCGAAGAATCCCGCTGATTGTTCTTGAAACTTGACCATTGAGGTGTTACACAGATATGAGTCTATCGCTGCAGAGAAAGATCCCTGTTGGTGCTGCACTTGGCTTCTTACCGAAGGCTGTGCTTTATCCGCTACAGCTGCTTCTCTTTTAGGCAACCGTCACTCACGTACTTTATGGCCAGGCCTCCCACAGTTGAAGCATTTCGCTGCATTCCTATCTGGGGAACCGTTAACCGGTGTTGTAGGATCGCCTCATATCAGTGGACTCGCTGGGCGAGCTGTTTGCCTCGTGGGTAGCCCTGGCTCCGCTGTGGCATTTGCACTTGGATGAAACCTGCCCTGCGCCCTTTCACCTGTTCGTGGCGTATTCTGATGCGTGCGAATGGCTTTATGACGCCTTCGATCTTGATGTGCCCGTGAAGCGATGTTACTAGCCATTTCTCGGTTTCTTTCTAACCTTATCGCTACTTCCTTCACTTTTTCTCATACACGTCTGCCCTAACAGATGTATCAAGCGCCTCTGCCATACAGTAGCTACCCTCCCAGTGCGCTAGCTGTCTAAACAAAATCTCAGCTTTCTGAAGGGATACCACTTCCGATGGCGCATCTGGATAAGCCTTCGCTGCAAGTTTTTTCCAACAAGAGACAAAAGTCCATCACCGACTGTCCTTCCCTCAAGGAAAACGTAGCTAGCTGGGTGATTGCCTTGACACATGAGCTGTTGCTATCAATTTACAGTCGGGACTTCATTGCATTTATAATATCATCAAAAGATCCCTCTTGATGTGACGGGGCAGTGTGTCATAAATGGTCAACGCATCCTTCCGTAGCAGTCCCTCAAATAGTTGGATTCGACTTTTATCATCCCAGATCGTGGGGTATTTTATATTAAAAGCGTTGACGAATCGCTTGAAACTTTCATTCTCTTTACCGCCACTTCTGGGAGTGCATTTAGTTTCATGTATTGCAAGAAAGGGTTGTAGCCCGTTCCTCCCATAGAGAGGTCATCATTCTTCTTATTATCTTGCAAAACTGCTTGCTCACCGATGAGACGTAGTGTCCCTTGAGTTGTTGTAGCCTCCGTTGTGCGATGGACAGTAACAGTCGCGGGTCGCAGTTCTCGAGCACGGAGAGGTACGGGTCCTGAAACACTTGCCTTGAGTTTCTATTTATTTCATTGCTTATATCTCTGAACCGCTGCCAAACTGGTGTGCGGGAGCTGGACTCACCATTACGCTCGGCTGAAACCGCGGCAGGGTCCGAACCCCTTTCATCGCCCATGTGCTCCATCCTGGTTGACAGCTCCTTGATCTGCAGCATGCTAGTAACTTCTCTTCAAGTGATTTGATCGTTTCCTTCTGCTCAGACACCAACGTAACTTGGCTGCTTGCTTTCTCCACTAACTCTTCACCCGAGCAGTGCATCAAGGCTGAGAGGGTTCCCAGCGCCCTTTAAGTCTGCATGGCCTCGTCTAGAATTTGTTCCAGAGTCTGAATTTTTAACAACCCGGCCACTTCTAATAACTCTAGGACCTTCTTATAGTTGGCGGCATCTTCCGCCCTCACTTCCTTAGAGGCTGCTTGCGAAACGGCTTCTTCCATCAAGTTTTTGATGCACTCGGATGCCAAAACGACTTCCTTTGGGACCGCACCCCATACTTCATTCCTAACTGGGTCCGGTGTGCGCATTGTTCTACTCAGCGCCTTGTCGCACTCGATCGATATTTTATTCAAAATTTTTTGCATCCGCTTCACAAAGTTATCGCAGCCATCACTTGTCCTCTCCTCCGTATCTACTGGGCCATCCCGTTGCCCGCATGCGTCGCCAAGCAGCATTTCCTCTGTGTATTCCTCGATTGAGCGGGCCATATCTGCAATCGTGCTATTACTATATGTGCACTCCGCTCAACAACAAAAAATTACGACGCGACGGCGAATCAGACACGATCAACACGTAGAGGAGCTGACGGAGTGTTCAACTGATCCCCTAATCAATAGATGCAACTCTTCCTCCGTTCCACACTTCACTCACTCTCGCCTGACTTTCACCTTTGTCGCCTTCTTAACTTGGACCGCCTGCCTTGACCGCTATGGCCTGACCACTCCTACGTGCGGAATTAGAATCCCTAGGCTGTGAACTAGATCGAAGAGCCTGACCGGCGTCACCCTTCTGTGCTCTATTTACTCCTCTGAGCTGTTTCGAACGGGAGCTCCAACTCACCGCTCTTTCCTTACCAAGGAGAGCTCTCTACTTCACCCTTAAGTCCTCTGAAAGGAAGCTAGTGCTTCACCCTTCAGTTCCTCTTTATCTCCTGGACTGTTCTCGAACGGGAGATCCAACTCACCGCTCTGTCCTTGCCGAAAGGGAGCTATTGCGTCACCCTTCGACCTACCGTACCTACTCAAGGAGCCGGATTGGCCCCCATGTGCCGGCTTCTTGCCGACTGTTTCACTCCCTGAGATATTAACCCGGACTAAACCGGTTGGCACGGCAGTACACTAGTTAAAACTACAAATATTTATTAACAATAAAATACTCGAACACAGTAATACAAAAAAGTGTCCTTCGGGAAGACGGGGATAGGGAGAAGAGAGACGACCACCTGAGATTGGCTCCTTATATACCCGTTTTCGCGCCCACACAGAGCGCGAGACGTTCCGAGAGATCAATGACGGGACAAGGTTCCTGGTTTGGATTTCACGCCCAAGCCAACCAAGCCTTCCATCCCTCCGGGGTCGGTGAATTGGTACCAGACTTGTCTGGGAAGGTTAAAGCGCTGACTTGTTCATCGGCTGCCCACCACAAGTCATTGTATGGCCAAATACGCATTCAAATCGCCTCTACGTAATCCCGTAGGAGTAAAATGCGTCGAGCATCCCAAAAGGGATTGAGTAACGCCATCCTTTATCCTTTATATATAAAAAACTTGAATCGGGCTTGCACCAAATATGTGCATCAGCAATGCTCTAAAAGCAGCAACACAGTTGAACCTTTATTAGGGTGGAATTTGTTGGAGAACTATAGTAACGAGTGAACTATTTTTGCGGTTAGTGGCTAATCAATATGTAATATTGTAATTCTCGGTCTTACCGCTCTAGCTAACCTCTAGCCCTAATTCGGCGACTTTCGTTTTGGCTAAATACCGCACTTTTCAGCTTGGTATATACGCCCCCCCCAATCGCTGACATTACAAAAGTTCATCTATTCGATTTTCTCACGAATTCGAGTGAAAACCGATGGGATGGATAAACTTGAGTACTCTTCAACTATTTTTCGAATTAGCCGTTCTTTTAGACTTTTATGCTGCTAGTCTTCACTTCTGCAAACTGAATCCCCCTTTGGGCTCACCTCAGTCCTAATTGGAGCACACCTTAGAACTCTGTGAAATGATAAATTCAGTCCAGTAGGTTCAGTTCAAACATGTCGATTTCAAATTCACATCGCCTAAGTTTTGGTTAGCAACTAGTGTCGCCTGTATTACCTGTTTTATTTTTTTATATTTTTTGACGTGTAACATAAGTACACGCGATAATCAAACAAGGAGTGTGTCATAGACGAACATCGGACAAATAGTAACACTTAGAAGAAACAATCTGAGGGACGGAGAGAAGAAAAGAAAACTTAGTTAGCCTTGTTAGGATAAAGTAAGCAACTGCATTTGATTGACAAACAAATCTAGGTAGAGTAGCATCCGTCACGTTTGACCAAACATTTTGCGAATAATAAGGTTTTGAGAAACTTGAACAGACAATCCTAATATCTTACCCTTCACAAACTATTAGGTTGGTGAAAAAGTCTTGCACTAAAAATTTTGAAAATTTTTCAATATTTAACAGGAACCTCCATGGACGGATTGCTGCCACCTAGTTGTAGCACAAACATTTTAGAGTATTTCACATACGTGGCAATTTGCTTCTGAGGGCATATAAATACTACGATTGCAGTGAAGACTGACTCCGTAACTCGGACAAGGCTTAGCGACCGAGTGTCCCTCAGTCTCTCCTTGTTCGTTTTCGTATTAAGGACTTTCTCGAGAATGTCGTCATGGGAGATGAATCCTGGGTCTTCCTCATTAATCCTGGGTCTCTCGGAAGGCACAGTGGCTCTCTCAAGGAGAACCACAACCGCAAGGCGGACATCCACCAGAGGAAGGTAACGCTGTGCTGTTGATGGGATTCTCAAGGAATGCTCTATCATGAGCTGCTTGACGACGGCACCGCAGTAACAGAGAACATATACGCTACACAACTGCAGAAGCTGAGCGAGGCTATGCCGTGCAAACAGCGAGGGCGGAGGAATGTTTACCTTCTTCACGACAATGCTCGCCCCGCCCCCCCCCCCCCCTCCACGTGGCGTGGTCGTCTCTCCAGAAGTTGTAGGAGCTTAGATGGGGGGTGCTGCCCCATCCATTGTAATCGCCAGGTCTTCCGCCATGGGACTACCACCTCTTTCGAGCTCTCAAGTAACACCTAAAGGATAGGTGCTTAAATGACCGAACCGAACTGGAATCCGAGGTGGAGCACTTCTTCGACTCACAGCTGACTTAATTCTGGAAGAAAGGATTTCGTGATCTCCCCGTTAGATGGGAGAAGACTGTAGATATAAATAGTAACTACTTTGTAGATTAAAGTCGCTCACAAAAGAAACAATAAAATTTTGAAAAAGTAATACGCTTTGGTGCAAGAATTTTTCACCAACTTAGTAATTTGTTGAACTCCCGTAGATTTCTATCCGTAAAGAAATTTTACCTAATCTGGGATTTTGCCACAGGAATATAAAGTCTGACCCTTCCATTCCTTGACGTCGTCTGTGGTGCACCAAAAAAAGTTACTGGATCAGTTGAAACATTTTTTGTCAGGAACTTAAACGTCATAATCAAATCTGCTTTCCTACGTCTGTTCTGAAGGGTTTGAAGGTCAAGCTCCCTGGCCGTCCTAATGCCGTTTGGAACGCCGTTATAATCTCCTTCAAAACACCTCATATATAGTTTCCGAGTAAAATTATTTTGGACACTTTATAGCAGCTCTATGTCTTCCTTTTTAAATGGTTTACGTACTGTTATTCCTAACTCCACTATTGGGTGAACTGGTTGTCCCGTTGATCATCACGATGCTCGAGCGGGCACCAGCAGTGTCTCCATTCGCCCCTGTCGTGTTGCCAGAACGCTACAATAGATCCTCGCTCGAGGAATACGGAGAGTGCATGTCATTCGTTCAGAGCTTTCACGAAGAAGTCCGACCAACGCTTGGGTGGGCGTCTTGGTGTTCTCTTGACATCCCGCGGAATCCGGTCGGTGAAGGCTGTCGTTCAGCGACTGTCTGGCCAATACTGGGTGTTAGGAACTATACTTGTGTCCTTCCAAAAATTTTTCGAATAAACGAATAATCGAATATATTCGGTTTCACGAAAAACCGAATATTCGAATAATGAATATATTCGAATTTTGGACCTTGTCGAATATTCGAATAATGAATATATTCGAATTTTGGACCTTGTCGAATATTCGAATAATGAATATATTCGAATTTTGGGCCTCGTCGAATATTCGAATAATGAATATTTTCGAATTTTGGGCCTCATCGAATATTCGAATAATGAATATTTTCGAATTTTAGGCCTCATCGAATATTCGAATAATGAATATTTTCGAATTTTGGGCCTCACCGAATATTCGAATAATGAACATTCGAATATTCGAATTTATTCAAATATTCGTTCGAAATTATTCGATTCGGTCTGAAGTATACGACAGAAGTATTTGAAATGAAAGTCAAATTGAGCCCTAGGCTAAATGCCTTTTCTAAATTCTTCTGTAAGACCGTGTCTTCAATTTTCAAATCCAAACTCTTCTAATCTTAATGAATTCCGACCGTAACGCACAACTGACATAGTGCCACAAAATTTATCAATAGCGAATACTTTGGTTGAAATTGTAAACATTCTTCTAGCCACAAAATTTATCACTAAAGAATACTTAAGTTGAAATTGTAGATATTCTACGGCTTCTGATAACCCTCGTAAAGCAAATACAGAAATAAACGTAATCTCAAACACGACATGTTATTTAAAGGCATTATGTTAATATGTATATGATGTTTTATGTTACAAACCCGGACAAGAAAAAACAACAATTGAGTGAGGAAACACCTCGCCGTTAAGCTGAGAAATAAGGTCTCCTACAAGTGAATCACAGAAAAGGACTTTGAGAAGGATGAATGATGCTGTGGCAATTTGGGGTGAGATCGCAGCCAGTCTATACCCTTCCGACTGAGAAAATGAATGTCAAATAGTCTGCCCATGCGACACTTCTCGAACGGTACGACTGGAAGATGGTCTCCCAGACACATATTACTATTAGCCAGAAGATCGCTCCTTGGCACTCAGCGAGACATACTTCCGATTGGTATTGGTGGCCGGTGATTGCGGTCGAAGAAAGCCTCAACCAAAGAACCAGGATGTGTTCCTAAGCCACACCAACGGTAGACCAAACAAACCGACGATGAAGTACTTTCGACAGAGGTCGACCTTGGCCGCATCGTTCATGTTTCTCAAGTCCATTGGTCGGCCTTCGCTTGGGTAATTAAACATGTTTCCCATTTCGAATATTTTCATGGCTCCATATGAAATATGTATACCAAACCATAGAGCTCGAGCTGCTGAGCTCAAACCTTGGTTTTTCATATACTTGACTTTAGGCGAGTTATATCCAGAATGCGCAAAAACTGACTCTCAGTAGTCTATCTCAGTATCACCTGTATTACCTGTCGTCCCGTTGATCATCGACTTGCTCGAGCGGGCGCCAGCAGCGTCTCCATTCGTCCCTGTCGCGTGCCAGAGTGGTCCAATGGATCCTCCTCGCTCGAGGGACACGAAGAGCGTCATATCGGGCGTTCAGGGCTTTCACGAAGAAGTCCGACCAACGCGTTGGTGGGCGTCCCGGTGTTCTCTTGACATCTCGCGGAATCCAGTCGGTAACGACTCTCGTCCCGCGGGTGTCTGCGAAGCGCATTACGTGGCCGGCCCACCTAATTTTCGACAACTTGGCTCACGCGACAGCGTCTCTGATCTTCGAACGTCGGCGAAGCTCGGAACTCCGGAGGCCTTCTCTCACTTGCGTGAGTCGTGTCACTTCGAGCATCGTCCTCTAGATTCCACGCTGCGCGACGCTGATCGCGTGTTCATCCTGCTTTCGTATAGCCCAGGTTTCTGAGGCGTATGCTAGGGCAGGAAGAACGGTAGAGTCGAATAGGTGGGCACGGAGTCGGACGTTCTTCGTCTTCTTCGCGACTTCTTCGACGCTCTTGAAAGCTCCCCAAGCCGCTCGTTTCCTCCTGCTCAGCTCCGGCGCTAGGTCGTTGGCCATATTGACTTCGCGACCCAGATACACATAGCTGGAGCATTCGGAGATGTTCGTTCCGCTGAGCGAGAATGGGACACCAGAAACTTGTCCGTTCCTCATGAACTCGTCTTCGTAAGATTAAGCTGCAGTCCAACGTACCCACATACACGATCGAAGTCGGCCAGCATTCGCCCGCCTGGCGTATGCTTGGTGTTATGAGCACGATGACGTCAGCGAAACGAATATGGTGCAGCTGCTGGCCGTCGATCTTCGCTCCCATGCCTTCCCATTCTAGTTCGCGCATGACGTTTTCGAGGGTGGCGCTGAAGAGCTTCGGGGATATGGTATCCCCTTGCCGAACCCCTCTCCTTACGTCGATGACGACGTCGTTGTAGAATGGAGAGATCTTGGTCGTGAATCCACTGTACAGCTCTCGAAGGACTCTGATGTACTGAGTAGGAACGCCCTGAGTGAGCAGGGCGTCGAGGACCGCTTCAGTCTCGACGGAGTCGAATGCCTTCTTCAGGTCGATGAACGTAAGGCACAGCGGCAGCTTATACTCTCGCGACACTTCGATGAGCTTCGTAATGGTATGTATGTGGTCGATCGTGCTGAATCCTCTCCGAAATCCTGCTTGTCTGCATGGCTGTCCTTCGTCCAGCGTTCGGCCGATCCTATTCAGGATGACTCGAGTGAACAGCTTGTAGACTACGGACAGCAGGCAGATCGGGCAATAGTTGCCAATGTCATGCACGTCTCCCTTCTTGTACAGCAAGACGGTCTTGCTGGTCTTCCACTGAGATGGAACCTTGCACTCCGACAGGTATCGTGTGAAGAGCCGCGCCAGGGTGTTGATGAGCGCTGGCGGGAGGTTCTTCAGGTGTTCGGGTCTGATCTTGTCAGGGCCGGGTGCTGTACGTTTCTTCACCGACGAGATGGCGTGTCGGATCTCGGAAGGGAGAACAGAGGGAACGACGTATCCATCCTACGGAAGATGGCATGGGGCAGGTGGACGTGGCTATCGAAGAGATCGGAGTAGAAGTCGTGGATGACCTTCTCCATGGTCCTTTTGGAAGAGGTGACGGTTTCGTCAGGACGTCGGAGAGCGGTCATCTTGGTCTTGAAGTTGGCGAAGTTTCGGCGGGCATTGCGGATGCTCAACCCTGCCTCTGCTGCTTCAGCCAACACTTCCGCCCTTCTCTCCTTGAGATCTTCCTTTATCGCCGCTCTGCATAGCTTCGCAAGCTCGGACGTCAGCTGATAGTTGCCTGACTCTCGTGCTGCTCCACGCTGGCGTATAAGCTCGAGAGTTTCCGGAGACAGGCGCCTCTTGGTGGTCTTCAAGCTCTCGGCTCCCTTAGCACTATCGTGGAGATGGTGCACGAAGCGGTCGTATTCCTCATCAACGTTGTCCATGACGGCATCTTCCCAAAGGCCGGCAAGAGAGGTGTAAAGGTCCCAGTTGATGGTCGTTCTGGGATTCCTCTTCTTGAACTTCGCGGCCTTCTCTCCTTGACGCGAAAAGCGAAACCTAGCGCGAAGGAGGCGGTGGTCCGATCCCGTATAGAACTTGGGGACAACGGAGACGTCGATCAGGCAATACTTGCGGTTGAAGATGATGTGGTCGATCTCGTTGTGGAACTGGCCACCGGGAGATTCCCAGGTCCATCGTAGGGAGGTAGGCTTCTGGAAATGCGAGTTTCCATGGATGGTCTTGGTCGACATGATAAGCTCAGACAGCCTTTCACCTTGCTCGTTCCACTCCAAACCGTGGGTTCCGATGTGAAGTTCTTCTGGCGACCTTCGCGATCCGATCTTGGCGTTGAAGTCGCCGACGAACACCTTGTAGAAGGTGTGATCTTCCTTATAGAACTTCTCCAGCTCCACGTAGAAGGCTTCGACCTCTTCGTCGTCGTAGTGGGACGTTGGGGCATACGCGACGAATACGGTCAAAGCTGGCACGGAGTCACATTGCTTCAGTCGCAGACGTCCGATTCGGGTTGTCAGAGACTCGTACGAATCGATGTTCATGGCTAAGTGCGTGTTGACGAGGACACCAACGCCGCCTACTCCCCTGCTGTCGCATGTTCCGAGGAACAGTTCTTCTCCGGAGTCGTAGGCGGCCTGTGGGGGTGGTGTCTTCTCGTCTCGGTCAGTCCGATGACGTCGTACTTGATCTTCTTGGCTTGCATCATCCGGTCCTCGACGGATGCTTCCGATGCAAGTGTGCGGGCGTTGTAAGTACAGATCGTCATCCTAGTCCTTCTCAATTTGCGCAGCCTGGTTAGGTCCTGAGATTTTAGCAGCCTCTCCGTACTCGTCCTTCCCATCGCTGCAGAAATAGGGGCTCTTTTGGGGTCAGGGGAATGAGGCCCTTTAGTGCTGCTGTGTTTGACTTCCATACAACACGCGTAGCTAGTCAGGCTCTGTCGTGCGGGCGAAGAACTCCGGGCAGCCAGCCAGACTGCCCGAAGGGACGGGGCGAGACTTAAGGCGGCCTCGAATCGCCTTACGATGTACTTCCAGTCTACCGAGTGCAAGCTTTTGGCCGGGCCGACACAGTTACAATCCGCTCAGTCACGGACACATCCACGCACACTGTGCACGAACATGCCGCTCCCACGCACAAGGAACGCGTCGACCCGACACAGCAGGAGCAAGGAGTCCATCCCCTGCATCCCACCTGCGTCTCTGGGCAGTACACGGTCGCATTTGGTTCGCGTTTAATTCCCTTATCCACCACCATGCCACGTGGCCCTGCGACAAGTGGCCCGAGATCCTTCTTAACAAGAGAGCCCGAAGGCTCTCTATCGAGGGAGATCCGTGGCTATCTCAGTAGCGTCGAATATATTCGAATTTTGGGGCACGTCGAATATTCGAATAATGATTATATTCGAATTTTGGGCCTCGTCGAATATTCGAATAACGAATATATTCGAATTTTGGGCCTCGTCGAATATTCGAATAACGAATAAATTCGAATTTTGGGCCTCAGCGAATATTCGAATAATGAATATTTTCGAATTTTTGGCCTCATCGAATATTCGAATTTTGGACCTCACCGAATATTCGAATAATGAACATTCGAATATTCGAATTTATTCGAATATTCATTCGAAATTATTCGATTCGGTCCGAAGTATATTAGGAACGCGATGTTGTCAGCAAAGCGAAGATGGTGCAGCAGCTGGCCGTCGGTCTTCACTCCCATGTCTTCCCATTCTAGTTCGCAGAACCCCTCTCTTCAGGTTGATGATGACGTCGTCGTAGAATGATGAGATCTTGGTCATGAATCCACTGTACACCTCTCGAAGTAATGAGTAGGAACGCCCTGAGTGAGCAGGGCTTGGGCGACCGCTTCAGTCTCTACAGAGTCGAATGCCTTCTTCAGGTCGATGAAGGTAAGGCAGGCGGAAGCTTGTACTCTCGCGACACTTCGATGAGCTTCGTAATGGTGTGTATGTGGTCGATCGTGCTGAATCCTCTCCGAAATCCTGCTTGTTCGCATGGCTGTCCTTCGTCCAGCGTTCTGCTGATCCTATTCAGCATTCAGAGTGAACAGCTTGTAGGCTACAGACAGCAGGCAGATCGGGTGATAGTTGCCAATGTCGTGCATGCCTCCCTTCTGTACAGCCTGGCCTTACACTGACATAGAGCCTTACACTCCACAGGTAGCGTGTACGTTTCTTCACCGACGAGATGGTGTGTCGGATCTCGAAAGGGAGAACAGAGGGACGACGTATCCATCCTGCGGAAGATGGTATGGATGCAGGTTGAGGTGGCTATCGAGGAGATCGGAGAAGGAGTCGTGGATGACCTTCTCCATGCTCCTTCTGGAAAAGGTGATGGTTCCGTCAGGACGTCGGAGAGCGGTCATTTTGGTCTTGAAGTTGGCGAAGCTCTGGTGGGCATGCGGATGATCAACTCTTTTTCTGCAGCTTCAGCCAACATTTCCGCCCTTCTCTCCTTAGGATCTTCCTTCATCGCCGCTCTGCATAGGTTCGCAAGCTCGGACGTCAGTTGGTAGTTGCATGACGCTCATGCTGCTCCACGCTGGCGTATCATATATCAGCTCAAGAGTTTCCGGGGGCAGGCGTCTCTTCGAGTTCTTCAAGCTCTCGACTCCCTTAGCACTATCGAAAAGATGGTGCTTGAAGCGGTCGTATTCGTCGTCAATGTCCTCCATGACGGTGTCTTCCCATAGGCCGGCAAGAGAGGAGAAGAGGTCCCTGATAATGGTTGTTCTGGGACTCCTCTTCTTGAATTTCGCGCCTTCTCTCCTTGACGCGAAAAGCGAAACCTCGTACGAAGGAGGCCGTTGTCCGATCCCGTGTAGAACTTTGGGACAACGGAGAAGTCTGCCAAGCAATACTTTCGGTTGAAGATGATGTGGACGATCTCGTCGTGGAACTGGCCACCGGGGTCCATCGTAGAGCGGGAGGCTTCTGAAAATGTGAGTTTTCATGGATGGTTTTGGTCGACATGATAAAGTCAGATAGCATTTCCCCTTGCTCGTTCCACTCCAAACCATGGGTTCCGATGTGAACTTCTTCCGGCGACCTTCGTGGCCCAATCTTGGCGTTGATGTCGCCGACGATCACCTTGTAGAAGGTGTGATCTTCCTTACAGAACTTCTCCAGCTCCACGTAAAAGGCTTCGACGTCTTGGTCGTCGTGGTTGGATGTGGGGGCATACGCGACGAACAGTCAAGGCTGGCATGGAGCCACATCGCTTCAGTCGCAGACATTCGATTCGGTTTGTCAGAGACTTGGACGAATCGATGTTCATGGCCAAGTGCATGTTGACGAGGACACACGCCTCCTACTCCCCTGCTGTCGCATGTTCCGAGGAACAGTTCTTCTCCAGAGCCGTAGACGGCGTGCAGGGGGTGGTGTCTTCTGGTCTCGGTCAGTCCGATGACATCGTACTTGATTTACCTGTCTTGCATCATCAGGTCCTCGACGGATGCTTCCGATGGGGGCATGCGGGCGTTATAAGTACGTCGTCCTAGTCCTCAATTTGCGCAGCCTGGTTAGGTCCTGCGATTTGGCAGCCTCTCCGTACTCGTCCTTCCCATCGCTGCAGAAATGGGGGCTCTTTCGGGATCAGGGGAATAAGGAGCTTTAGTGCTGTTGTGTTTGAGTGGAGTACACACGGGTAGCTAATCAGGCTCCGTCATGCTGACGAGGAACTCCGGACAGCCAGCCAGACTGCCCGAAGGGACGCGGCGAGCCTTTTAAGGCGATCTCGAATCGCCTTACATGTACTCCCAGTCTACTAAGTACGAGCTTTTGGCCGGGCCGACACAGTTTCACGCACACTGTGCATGGACGGGAGGCAGTCGTTAGTCCCGACTCGGATGCGCGCGACGATGCCGACAGTGCCTGTGGTGCCAATTAGCGTCGACTCGCACCGTGCCACCCGCCGCTTCGCAACGATCTCCAAGGCATCCCTGGCCGCCGTGCGATGGTGACCTAGCTGAGCACGGGAGCCTGCAGTCGACTGCGACCCCCCTGAGGCGAACTTCACAGATCGACCAGATTTACAGTTACAGCGAATAACTTACTTAGAGGGTTTACAAGGGCAGCGTAAAGGCGTACTGGTGCGAGTCCTACACACTTTCATGCCAGAATTTCGAGCAAAAAAATCTTTTCCAGGGCAGCATAAACTTGGAGGCTAAATGATTACTGATGCTTAAAATAACGGTGCTCCTCCTCAGAAGTTTTCCTTCATTCATGAAGGATGCAACTTTATTCTACTGGCATGCCACTGGAAGAACAATTTGATGTGTTGTGTGATAAAATTCAATTACCATGAATTTTTACTCTTACCTATTCAGTCTTAGTCTCGAGAAATATCCTGCTGGGTATCACAAAGGTTCATAAAGATGAAGAGGATCTTAGAAAAACATGAGAAATACTATGAAAAAACTAGAACAGGTTTCACCTAGGAGGGCTCTCTACTAAATGGATTGTTCGTGCTCTTTATCTGGAGGCCTTCGCCAAAATGTCTCTGCAGGGAAATTTTTAAGCATTCTTGAACAGCCCTTCAGGTAGACCATAAAATTTTTATATTATAAAGTCTACGGATTGCGTGCCTAATTGTTCGTGAAGCCTTTGGCTCGAAGCCTGCGTCAAAATATTTCTATAGAGAAATTTTTAAGTGTTCTTGTACAGTCCATCAGATAGAGCTCGAAATTCTGACATGAAAGTCTGTAGGACTCGCACCAGTACGACTCTTTGCACTGCCTCTGTAAACCCTCTAAATAAGTTATCCGCTGTAACTGTAAATCTGGTCGGTCTGTGAAGTTCGGCCTCGGTGGGGTCGCGGTCGATCTGCAGGCTCCCGTGCTCGGCTAGGTCACCATCGCAGGGCGGCGAGGGCTGCCTTGGTGATCGTCGCGAAGCGGCGGGTGGCACGGTGCGAGTCGACGCTAATTGGCACCACAGGCACTGTCGGCATCGTCAGTGCGCATCCGAGTCGGGACTAACGACTATCACCCTGCATGGACATGCCGCTCCCCCACACCGCACAAGGAACGAGTCGACCCGACACAGCACGAGCAAGGAGTCCATTCCCGGCGTCTCTGGGCAGTAGATTTGGTTCGCCACTCATTCCCCTATCCACTATCTGGGGCCCTGCGACAAGCGGCCTGAGATTCATCTTAACAAGAGAGCCCGAAGGCTCTCTAGCGAGGAAAATCCGTAGGAGCAACCAGTATGCTAAGAAATTCGATGAAGAGCCAGAAGGTGACTGTTCAGGGATCATGCGCTAGAGCTAAACACTGGATCTCTGAAGCTCGGGTCTCCGTTTATTGGTAGGCGTTTTCTCAACAGGAGCTCTTACCGATGTCGCATCAGCGAAGCGGTTGAGTGAACTTCATATCGGTGTAACCTTCGTTCATTGAGACTGCACTACCTCTCGTTTAATCTTGACAAGTAAGTGTGACAGCCCACGAACTGGGTGCTAAATTACGCAGAACTGCGACGAAGAAATGAGGAAACACGAGAGGCATCGATGCACTCTCATACTTTCTACGAGATCAACTGCTCTCTTGATATTTCGGCCAGGTAGTTGGGGTCTCGAGATCCTACTCGATGACTACCTCTGGTAGAGCGCTGCGGTGGAGCAGTGAAAAAATGCGATGGCGGGTGGGGCTTTTGCGGTGTTTGACTTCTATATTGTTTTTGTGCCTCGAATTCACTAGTGCTCCTTTTTAGCATGACCCCTCAGGAAGGCAAATATAGGTTGATGGAGCTCCAAGTAATTTTCTGTAGGCGTTCCAGTAAAGGATTAAGTGGATTTATCAGTCATTTTCAACTTCAATGATTTTTTATTTCAAGAAAAATTCCGGAGAAACCTTCGAACAAGTTGTGGAGGACTCCATCCAAGTGGATGCAAACACGGACACATCTATGCATGTAGGGTTTACTGCATCTCCTTAACTTTCATGTTGCTCTTCTATACTGTCCTTAAGGATGTGCTTCTTCACATTCCTCGAACTCCGGTTGGGAAAGGGTCTTCGGTGAGTTTCTTGTGGGATCACACCTTCCTGTAATCGTTCTCTCAAAGATTTATTTTCTTTTAGATCAACGCGAAGAGACCTGTTCCAGTCACATCCACTCCCAGAGCGGAGTGTGCTTCGCCTCACATGGTTAGTTTAATATTCCTTATTTAATATTTCGGATGTGTGAGTTTTAAATTTAATTCTAGGTACCGTCGCTATCAGACTCCCTTGCTTCTCTCACAATTGAGGAACACTCTCCTTATGGTGCGTACTAGGCGTATTTCAGGCCTTTTGGTAAAGGAAAATATTTCGGACTTCAGGACATGAGGCTGATCGAAGTCGTTCGTTTATTGATAGGAGAGAGTCAGCCGGTTAGTTTTTGTCCATCTTTCTTTGCTTGTTTTGTCCACTCAGTCAATACTAGTATTCTGCCCGGAAAGCAGAAAGTGCGGGACCAGAACCCGGCCAGTGGTGCTCCGCCTTGCACCACCGGCGCTGATTTGCCGCACGTAACATCCGCAATATCCTATACACTAGGATATCGCGGATGTTACGTGCGGTCAAACAGAACCGATAGTGAATGAAGGACAATTCTCCAAGGTGTTCATATAAAATGTTAGTTTCAGAAGCATTATCCCCTATTTCCGCCCGTATGGTAGCTGAAACTACATCTCGGGGTAAACTACGGGATCGTCTGCTGCGCAAAGCTTTGTCTAAGGCCAGACATGATAAGGTACGGTTCGTCGAGGACGTTTTGGATGTGGTTGTTTTTTAACGTCTTAAAGAGATGTTATTTTATGGCTCCCGCTAATATTCAGTCGTTGTGTTCAAGTCACTCTTCATTGTTTTCGCTCAGCTAGGATTTTTTCCCGCGAACTATGAAAGACAACCTTAAGCAATAGGTTAGATAAACGCTTGAGTGAAGAGTGCAAGGGTAGCCGTCTTGCTCTCCCTGCCAGACTCGTGACTTTGTTTCCTTAATACTTTGTCCACAGAAGTGCTACTCCTTCTTGTCCACCTGGAGATTTAGTCCCGTCATCTCGCCTAGTTGTGGGTTGCACTGTATTTGTCAAATGTTGCCGTCCAGTCATGTCAAGGGAGGCATATGCCATAGCACCTTCTTCAGCAAGACCTCTCTTGGTGATGCTCTCCAAAAAGCTGTAGCGCTTCGTTGCGGGATGCTAGCGCAAAACTGACGCCTAGAATGGCCTTATCGTGCTCAGAAATTATCCCGCGAAAGGATTAGAGCTTCAGCCATAGCTAGAGCATAGGATTTGACAAATTCCTAACAAAATTGAGAGGCCACATTTAGAAGGGACATTCATTAAGAAAGCGACAGTGATTGCACTGCCGAGTGGATAGCGTTGTGGACTTGCAGGAAAGTGATCAGGGGATTGATTCGTGGGGGGGGGGGCAGGGTACCGTTCTCGCTTTTCAGCCTCGTTTTTAACCTCTTGTCAGGTATGGAACAGACTATCCTTCGATTAGAAATACGGCTGTCGCTGCTAAACCGTGCTTGTCTTGCTGGGAAGCTCTCGTTAGATGACATCCACATGAAATCCCTTTGTAATGGTTTCTGTTAATTTTGGAAGTGTATTTCGTAGTTACCCCACTTGCGAGCATGATCGGCAACTATTGCTTTGATCCATCACCAGGATGTTTAGATCGCCCTTTAAATTGCTATAGAGCTTTTCTTGTCTTCTTTTCTACTAATCGTAGTGACTGTGACTGGAATGTTTTGTCCACCTTGCGTTATTCGGATTCTTGGTTAGTTTTGTACACCTGCTCTAGGGGGAGAGCTCCATTACACATATGGACACGAGTACTCTCACGACTGCAGAAGCGAGATTTTTTTGTTACGAAAAGTTGGTCTAGAGGGGTATTTGGGGTGCTGGTTACGGATCATGGATCCGTTTTCTGTAATGCGGTAGATTACAGTAGGCTACAATGTGCGTAAGGGGGGGGGGGGGTGATATGATGGGGATAGAATCGCCTTCTTTGCCCATTCGTCTAGGGGTGTTATGCGGCGATGATCGCGATTTTGGCATACGTTTTCGTCTTATGAATTTTTTGATTGCTATTTTCACTTCAAGGTCTCATGGTTGTTGGAAAAGAAATGGAGGAAGGTGAATAAGACAGCAGTGCTGATGCAGTTTCTTCGCCGTATCCATATCTGCTTTATCCTACAGTAATCGACCCTAGTATGAAAACAAATGGCAGATTCGTGATCAGCGCCCCAAGCAAACCCTAAACCAAGTTTAGGTGAAGGATTTTTCAGCCTGTGTCCAGAATACAAGCGCCCATTTATTTGTGGTGCCTTATTTTTTTGTGATGCCCCCACCACCCCTTCCATCATCCTAGAGTAGAAGAGTGGTCAGTACAAAAACAGTTAGCAATTGGAGCAAGAACGCAAGGTAGATAAAACAGTACAGTTTTGGTCGCACTTAGTAGAATTAGTGAAAGCCACTAGAGAAGTTTTGTAGAAATCTGAAGGGCGTTCAGCACATGTTGGTTGTGGATCAAGGCAATAATTGTCGATCATGTCGACGAATGAGGTAAGACGAGACACACATCAAACTATGGAAATCATTACAAAGGTATTATATTTGAATATCATCTAATTAGGGCTTCCCAGCAAGACAAACATGGTTTAATGGCGGGTGGCGCATCTCTAATCGACGAAGACTAGCCTAGCAATCTCAATGTCTTCTCGTTTTAGAACCTCGGCATTGGTGTTCAACGTGTCTATAATACTTCTCTGTCACGAGTTTGTTAGGGGGCCTATTTATTGGCCTGACGTTCCGACCGTCTTGTCGCCTTTCGAGACTAGCCTGTTCCATATCTGACAGCGAGTACGGTACCCTGTCGGGGCTAGAATGCACTCTACATTGATAAAAACACGAAAGTCGCCACTAGCGGCGTATAAACCACACCTCCGAATCGATTCCCAGATCACTCTTCCGCAATTCCACAACCTATCCACTCAGCCATCCAATTACTGTCAACTTCTTGGCAGATGTTTCTCCTGAATGTGCCCTCTCACTTTTATTAGGAATGGGAGAAGATCGACCACATCACCTTGAACCGCAAGTATTGCCTGACCGACGTCTCTGTTGTCCCTAAATTCTACAAAGGATCGGATCATCGCCTCCTTCACGCGAGATTCCGCTTTTCGCGTCAAGGGAAAAGACCGCAGAATTCATTAAGAGGAGTCTCGGAACACCATCAAAGGGGCCTTTACACCACTTTTGCTGGCCTTTGGGAAGATGCCGTCATAGACAACATCGACGAGGAATACGACCGCTTCGTGCACCATTTCCGCAATAATGCTAAGGGAGCGGAGAGCTTGAAGACCACCAATAGACGCCCGTAGTATGGAAATTCGAATACACAGTCAGTTTGCTTCTACGGTATCTTGTGAAAACAGAATGCGTGGCGTATTCCAAAAAGGCTTGATTAGCCCTGTCCTTTATCCTTGATCCTTATCCTTAGGTAACATAGGCGAGTACTCTTATTAAATACACTATTGTACTTGCAGGTATATGGTGATGTTGAAGTTCTCTGCAGTCGTGCCGACGAGCCAGTTGATATACGTGCTTTCACTCAACACCCTTGTGATGATGTCGTCGATGAGTCGGTCTCCTTGAAGGATTTGCTTCCTAGTGACGACGACGATGTCATTATTTTGGATAACAGTGACGTAAAGGCTGAGCAGATTGCGGAATGCAATAGCTGTGGAAATGTAGTGCCTGACGTAATTACTATCCTTTCTTCTTCGGACGAAGGGGAAGGACCATATGACGGCGCCATAGAGGAAGGAGAAGGTTTCCGCGCAGAGGTGGGACCACTTTCTTCTGCATTGCGCGTGCGTAAAGGAGTCCAGGAAGCTCAAAATCAAAGTGCTTAGCCGTCATTCAAACCAGTAGTAGTCTTTACAGGTAGTGAAGACAGTGACGAAGTTTTCCCATGATACAACTGGCATGCTTGAAGGCAAACTCGCAAATCTGGACGTGAGTTTGGTCTTAAATTTCACAAAGTCTGCATTGTTCTGAGATCCGGACTGAATGTTCAGAAGTTAATCGCCCAACCACTGGCACTCCCAGATGGTGGCGCAAAGCTGTTCCAGCAGCGCAGTGAGGTTGCGGAAGAGTTGAAGAACAGGAAGGAGATATGTTTCGTTTCTTCTCGGTTACCTCATGCTTTTTTTGTCTTATTTTATTCTATTTTCCGACGCTATCACACCTCAGTGAGGTGTATTGTTCTAGGCGATCTGTAGGTGTTTATGAAATCGTCCGCGCGAACATACAACTTCGGATTCAAGGATCTTCGGCAAATATGTCTACTTCTTACAATGTTGTGTACAAAGTGGTTCTCGTTTAAATGGATATATTGTTATATTGTTTTTTCAAAGGGGACCCAAACCGAGGCTGGCTGATGATGTGGAGGTGTTGAAGGTTGTTGGAGAGCCAGTCCCTCTATTCCCTTTGTTTCAAGACCGTCGTCATCTAAGTAAGTGAATTTACATGCAAGCGTCGTCAGTGTGCCTCTTGTATAGGTGTAGCATTATTTCCGGTTTACATTTTGTTAGTCCGAAAGAAAAGCTCAACATACAGTTTTCAGACGGTAATAATGTGCTCAAGGATTCTCATCCTGCTCCAGTCTATAAAGCCATACAGGAGAAAGCACTGGTGGAGCTACACAAGTTGGTTTTCTCGGATTTACATTGTTTGCGAAAGTTTACCAATACCCCGTCCTGTGTGGCTTTTAAAGGATAATATCATCATACTTTCCTTTAGTGAATAGTAGCGTGTATTCTATGGCCGCGTTGTGCTTCGCGTTGGTCCCCTATTGTGCTGCATTACGCCTTATTGTTAGGGCTGCGAGCGGGTTCTATCCGCTTATGTCCATAGATTTTTTATGATGTGGTGTTTTTACATTCAGAGCGCTTAACTCACAACCTGACCCAAAAGATCTTAGCAGCACTCCGGAAGGATTAATTTGCACGCTCAAAGAGCATCAGAAGTCTGGACTAACATGGATGAAATGGCGAGAATCGCTGCACCCAAAGGGAGGAATTCTTGGTGAGTGATCCCCTGTTTTCAGTTAGTGATGTGAATATGTATTCGGTAGTACTCCCTAGCATATGTGCTCCGGAACATCCAACGGCGTGTCTCGCACTTGCGCGCTTGGCTCGACCTTGAACCATCACTAACCTAACGTTACATCGACAAAGTTGCTCTTCTTGTATTAATATTTTGTTGCACAGTTACAGTACAACCCTCTTCAGGTCTTACTGCATGATCGCCCACTTCATTTTAGGAAAATAATGACTATATGTTACCTTCCCTCCCCATCTTTAAACTGTCAATGCCAGGCAAAAATCGATTCCATCCATAGGTGCCTGATCTATTTTTCTCACTCACTGAAAAGCGTTTCTATCGGGAAGGGCACGCACTTCTTCCACTGTCACATCTGCACACCTTGAGTGGTGGAATGTTTCGTATACGCTGAAACGGTAAGGAGTTGAGTAAATGTCAGACAAGCAAGCAAACGAGCAGTCAGCATCGAGCAAAAATTGATGATGTCGATCGGGATTCGATGCGCAACAGCAGTGAAGCTCATCACGATCGTGACTTTTACCACGATCGTTGGACTCAGGGGAAAAACCGACAACTCTGGTCGAAAAAAATCAGCAATATCGATCGACGTTGATTGCTCGATCAAAACTATACACATACAGTGAAATCTACCCATCGGCCATCATATTGCGTGACTACGATCGCCATAATTCAAATATCGGCGAGAACCGATGACATCAGTAAAACGGATAATGTTGATCGATGGTGTTAGGTGATCGGAACTTTCCAGCTGCTGCTGTGTAGCAAGTCAGATTTCTGGCGCAGATCTTCTCAATCCGGACGCTCGTTGCATAAGATTACGGCAGTGAAACGACTTGTGGGAAACGTGTTGATTAAGTTTTGAATATGTAATATTTTTATTACAATATGTTGATTTCTCTACAGTTAAAAATAATGAACTTTTGCGAGCAGTTTTCGAATTAATCACAACGTGTCCAACTTCTCAGATTTTCCGAGGATCTCATGGACACGACACATTTTTCTTCCTGAAGGATCAACAGATGCATCCGAAGTTGTACCCAAATTTCGAGTGTTACTTGCTAAATGTGACTTAAGTGCTCTCCCCACAGAATTTTTTGAGGCGCTCTTCGAATTGATGACGGAGGCGCAGGCCTAGGATGGACTCGCGGAAAAAAAATTCTGAAGGAAAAAACATCAACGAAATTATACCATGTAAAATTTAAGCCCTGTGTGCCATACAGCAGAAAAAAAAGCTTCTCCCCTGTGGTGTTCGACATGATTAGAAGGGATTGCATACAAAATTCTCGTTTTTCAAGAAAATAAATTTTTTCACCTGAAGTAGACCACCTATAAAGTAAAAATTCTGCCACAAGAGTTTCAAGTCTTTACCAATGCACAGTGAAGAAGTCTCAATGCTCTGAATGGAGGTTGGCTGGACCTCTGGTCGATCTGGCACCGACGTCATTGGGGCGACAAAGTTGAACGTTGACAAAAATGATCATCACTCGGTATGTTTTCCGATATTTGAAAAAGCCAATGGTTTTTTGAGAAATAGGAGAAAAAGGAAATAGGAGAAGAAGCTATCATGCAAAAAACACCTTCAAAAATAGGTCCTCATGCGGAGCGGGTTCGATTTCTGGCTGAAAAATGTGGATCGCCATCAATCGATACTGATCAAATTATCGTTTTTTGTGGATGTCGTTCAGGCGTTCCGAAACTAGCCTTGGGGGTAGTCCAGGTCATACAGGGGAACTAGTAGCAGTAATGGGGACCAGGTCCAGTCAGGGGAGGATCAGTTCCAGAAAGGGGATAAGTAGTGGAGGACACTGCTGTAGCGGTTCCGCATAAAAAAATCTGTTGAACATAGCATTAGAAGCGGTGGGAATCCTCGATTCTGACGAAAAAAGCTTTTCGTCGTGCGACTAAATCGATTAGACGCTCAGTATTTACCGAAAATGTGGATTTTTGCCTAAGGTTGGCCGTTTGAGAATGAGGAGTGAAGGTGCCTGAAGTCAGCTTGGCGCTAGAGCGAAGTGAGGGCCGGTCTGCCTGAAAGCGGCGCAGGTACGTGGAACAGTGCCTGCGGAGCCAGTTAGCGTCGACTAGCGCCATGGTGACACCCGCCGCTTCGCACTGGGCCAGACAGTCCTCGCCGCGGAAGCGATGGTGACCTGGCTGACGACGGGAGCTCGACCAGATTTGGTGTGATTACAATCGATAGAGAGCTAGGATGCTCACCAGATGGCTTGCAGTGACAGTCCAAAGATCCGAAGTGGTGTAAACCCTACCACCTCCTATATTAGAAATTCGAGCTCTGAATGAGCCAGAAAAGGATCCTGCCTCGACAACCCTTAATAACACGTTTTTGCGAATTTTTCAAAAGTTGTTTATTTTTCGTTAAATATCAGTTTTTATTTATATCAGATTTAACTGCGATGCGTGCTTCCAAGCTACTGATGTGAACCCTACCATCTCCTGTACTACAATTCCGAGCTCTATAGAATGAGCCAGAAAAGAATCTTGGCTGAATAACCCTTAAGGAGACTTTTATTTTTCGTCAAATATCGGTTTTTATTCACATATATCCGGATTAAATGAGATTCAGTTAGATGCTTCTGGGCTAAAATTGCATGAGGATTCCAATTATATAGACGAGAGATTTTTAACAGAAGTTTAAAGCATTAGTTTCAACATGACAACTCTTTAGCATTTCGTTACTGATTTTTCTACGGAAATTTATGATGCAGACATCAGATATTTCGATAGAATCAGTTAGTCATATATGCAAATTATTTAGAATTCTTAGTTCTTAAATAGTTCCAAACTCAATGCCTCAACAACTGAATAGAACTAAGAGAGAGAGAGAGAGAGAGAGAGAGAGAGAGAGAGAGAGAGAGAGAGGAGAGGAGAGAGAGAGAGAGAGAGAGAGAGGAGAGAGAGAGAGAGAGAGAGAGGAGAGAGAGAGAGAGAGAGAGAGAGAGAGAGAGTCGAGACTAAGACTGGATAGGTGGTTCATCAAATCTAATGTTCACCGAGAATAAATTTCATCACACAATACTTCAAATTGCTCGTCCAGTCGTTTGTGGCTTCTAGCGGTATTTTAACCTCGCATCACACAAGCAATGTACCTACATAGCCAATGCTACCTCCACCAATTAATGAGTTAGGAAACACTCATGAAATGTCTTGAGAAAACTAGAGTACTTAGGTGTTCTTAGGAGGTTTACCGACTATCAAATCGAACTCATTGTGCAATTTCAAACTGTGAATGGTCTACGCATTGAACTCATTGTGAAGAATTAAAATGTCGTTTTCAAAAAGGTTGAGCACGTGGGGTTCGGAGGTCTCTCATCTATCTTATTATATTCCACGCGTAATTTCGGCCTGGAAGCGCGCCTCGCAATCAATACTGATACAAACAAAAACTAATGTTTAACGAAAATAAACAACGCCTAAAAAGCCGCCTTAAGGTTATTTAGGCAAGATAATTTCTAGCTCATTTGATAGAGATCGAAATTCTAATGCAGGAGGAATGCTGGCGAAGGGCCTAGGGGACGAAGGCACTGCTTAGGGCAAGCAACGGTATCACTGAACCGTGTGGAGACAATGCCGATGTTGAGCGTAGTGGTAGCTGTAGGGGAGGGTGGGGGGGGGGGGGTCTGGATGGCTCCAAGCCGCAAAACTACTCACCTGATCTTAATGAAGGTAGAGCAAGGTTGGAATGTGATAAGGTTCTCAAATATTGCTCCAGTGACGCTCCAGTGATGTCGGTGCAATGTCAACCCAAGACCGATCCAACCTTCCCGATTCAGAACACCATGTTCTTTTTTCACTACGCATTGGTCAACACGAGATTTTTTTGTGGCAGAATTTTTTCTGTAGGTGGTCCGCTTCGGGTAGAAAATAATATTTTTTCATGAAAAACGAGAATGTTGAATACGATCCGCCTCAATCATATCAAAGATCGCTGCGAAAAAGCTTGGTACAGATACAGAAGAGCGTTTCACAAAAATTTGGCTTTATCCCTGTGTGTCAATCAGGGCGTATTTTTTTACCCAGCGCACTTTCGCTTGCTGTTTCCTGCAGAAGAGAGAAAATTTTCCCGTGACAACTCCATTGTTCGATTGCCATTCCATCATCGATATGAAGAGCGCTTCAAAAATCTTGTAGGGAATACAACGCTTGAAATTTTATAGTGTGCACTTTTCGACATAGATTTCGCTCCCTCAGGTAGAAAATTGTCGTGTCCATGACAACCTGGAAAAATGTGAAAAAATTGAAAACCTCTAATTGACTCAGAATCAAGAAACTCTTTATTTTTAACAGAAGAAATTGTTATTTTTAGCAGAAAATCTTTGTTTTTAACTGTAAAAGAATCAGCATTCAGAACTTTTTAAATATTCAATTCCATATTTTTAACTTCAGGAAAGGTGCTCTTAAGTGTCCACATTGTGGTAGTCACACCTGAAAAAAAGAACTTATTATGAGATACAGACACCTAAAAACCTGTATAATACGAGAGAATTCTCCGCCAAAACCGAGAGAGGATTACCTCCCCCTCTCCCTCCTTTAAAAAAACGGGGCCACAGTACGACACCTCCCTCCCCTTCGATTCTGAACCTGAAGCTTGAGCCTGGCCTGTGCGCGGAGCCGACCAATCAGAGGCGGTGAAGAAGTGCGGCGCCCACTTATTGGCCAAGCTCTCCGGGCGCCTCTATATGGAACCAGCCGGCCGCTCCACAGGGAGTTCTGGCTGTGTCGGTTGGTTTGTTAGCCTGACAGTCAGTCATTCAGTTCGGCTAGGTTAGCCAGTGCGGTCAGTCTTCACGAGTGGCGAGGTCGCGAGCGGCCGAGTACCAGAGACAGCGGGGCACATCAGAGGCGGGCAGGACGGACCCCTGTTGATGCCATGTTCTTCTTCTTCTTCTTCTTCTTCTTCTTCTTCTTATTCTTATTCTCATTCTCATTCTTATTCTTCTTATTCTTCTTCTTCTTCTTCTTCTTCTTCTTCTTATTCTTATTCTTATTCTTATTCTTCTTATTCTTCTTGTTCTTGTTCTTCTTCTTATTCTTATTCTTATTCTTATTCTTATTCTTATTCTTATTCTTATTCTTCTTCTTCTTCTTCTTCTTCTTCTTATTCTTCTTATTCTTATTCTTCTTATTATTATTATCGCTGCTTCGGGCGCCCTCTAGGCCGCTTTCCAACTACCTCGATGTTAAGGCCTATCTTGCGGACGCTGTCTTTTTTTTGCAGCAGAACGTGGCCGTGCCATTGCAAGCAGGCTTCGCACATCTTGTCAGTTATCGCCGCGACACCGAACTTCTGCCGAATTGCATCGTTTCGGATGCGGTCTAGGCGCGTGATTCCTGCCGTCCAGCGCAGCATCTTAGTCTCCGTGACGCTGAGGCGCGTTTCAACTTCCTTGGTCGCAGGCCAGCACTCAGCAACGTACATCGCTACCAGCCGGACGACGGTTCTATAGATTTTTGCCTACAAGCACTCTGCTGGTATCTTCCTATCGCAGAGCACGCCAGTCAACGAGCGCCGCTTGGACCAAGCTGCACTCACACATGAATTCACTTCAATCATCAGATTGCCATCAGATGCTACTGCTGATCCCAGGTACTTAAAGACCGAGTGCATGGGAGTTCGATGCCGTTAACCTTGATGGAGCTGGACTCGTTCACGTCTGTCGTTAGATACTCGGTCTTTTTCACGCTCAATTTGAGTCCAAACTGCTCCAAGCGATCAGACCAAGCTTGCACCTCTCGCTCGAGTTCACCTTTATCTTCGCAAGCGAGCATTACGTCATCAGCATAAAGCAATGTCCAGGGGACTGGCTTCTGAAGATCCCGTTTAATGGCGTCCATCACGACAACAAAAAGGAGTGGGGGAAGTGCTGAACCCTGGTGTACCCCAACAGAGATGGGAAACTCCATCGAGGTTCCAGCTGGACCTTGAACTCGACTCTTTGGACAAGAGTAGCGGACTCGCACCCACTCTATGAGTTCTTCGGGAACTCCATAATGTCGAGGGGGTTACCACTCCACGCGGTACGCGGTCAAAGGCCTCCAAGTGGAGGAAGACTAAATGTGCTGGCTTCTGTTTCTCGCGATGCTTCTCTATCAGGAGGCGGGCGGCGTGTATGGCATCAGCGATGCCACAGCCACCCACGAAGCCGCACTTATTGCTGGGAAGCTGGACGATGTCCCGAATTCGTGCATCGAGAATTCGCTCAAAGATCTTCATGCTGTGCGAGAGTAAGCGAATCGGACGGTAACTAGAACAGTCTGCCCCTATTCTTCCAAATCGGAATCGTCGTACTTGTACTTTGGCGCCAGTAGTCAGGCACTTTCTTCTCTGCTACAGCCCGACTAAAGAACTTCGCCAACCATTCAGCTGGGTGGGTACCAAAACTTTGACTTTCGCAAGTCAGCCGTCACGTCGTCAGGCCCGGTCGCTTTGCATGGCCTCATCTTCTTCAGAGCCGCTTCTATCTCCTCCGCGGATATCTTCTGAACAGGATCGTGGGTAGGAGCCGCTGAAAGGATGGCTGGATGGGGAAGTTCTACCGTCGAAATTTCTTCGAAGTAGTTGCGCCATCGCTTCAATGTCTTCTTGCGGACCATGAGAAGACGGCCATTCTCATCATTGATGCCGAAAAACTTCTCATTGTCCTCGGTCTGCTGATGGCTTTTTTTTAGCAAGCCGGTACAGATACCGTTCACCATCGCATGACTCGAGCTTCTCGTTGACATCTCCATGATGAGTGGCTTTCGTAACATCAGCCGATCGTTATGGCGTTCGACGCTTACAATCGAGTCACGGAATCGTTCCGAGACGATTATTCCGACACCGCTGGTGGTCCTGGGACTTCCACATAGAGATGCATTGAAGCCACATCCTATGTCCCTTGACTTGCGGCAAGACCACCTCGTCTCCTGCACCGCACAGAAATCAACTCTACGCTCCAGTGCTTCTACCAGCTCGCACGAGCGGCCCGCCAATGTACCCCCACATTCAGCGTTGCCACGCGGGTCCTGCTTACGTTACGGAACTTTCGGACTAGCTCAGTTACCCCCCCCCCATGCCGTCCTCGCATCAGGGACCCTCGCATAATTCTCACACTCGCCGAGCTTTGCGAGCGCGCGTCGGCTCCCCGCGGACGCCGTAACACTATCTCGAAATACGTGAACTGTCATACACCGTGTGATGTGACATGGGTCTTCGTAGGCCGGCCTGTCACCTGAAATCGAGTGTCAGTGTTTGGCTTAGCTCACAGAGCGAGGAATTTTCAGTGGCTTCACGTTGAGGAACGGACATCGCCACCCTGCTGGTGCCACCATTTTGAATAAATAGATCTCCCTGTCTGATACAAGCCACACCGGTAGACTCCCCCGTGTAGCAGTGTGCCATTTTCACAACGAATTGGTCACATTTCAAATCAAATTGGACACTTTTAAGCTAGTCTTCTGACGTCAAAACGAACTCTTCCAAATCGAAATGACCTCACAGGTTTAACTACTCGATAAGGGTCATAGTATTTTTCGTCCACGGAAAATTTGGTATAACTTTCTTTGAAATATGTACAGTTGCCAGAATGAATAATATTAACCCTTTCACGACATTGTCCGACCATGTCGTCGGACACTTTTTTGCCGCGTGGGACAATGTCCGACGATGTCGTCAGACACCATCATAAAAATAGTTCATGGAAAATTATCAAGCATTTAATAGTACAATATTGATCAATCAGTCCACTAATATCTGCGGTCAAGACGGTCCTTTGCAAACTTCAATCGTTGCTGTTTTTCATGTTTAACAAACAATACAAATAAAATAATTCAAATAATTAGCGCGCGGGAAAAATGAGCGCTGTCCCACGCGGCAGTCACCTGAAAATCGTGTGTTTCGTGAAAGGGTTAAATAATTGAATAAAATTTTTATTTCTTTGAGAAAAAATAGTAATTTAAGTTTCGCTTTAAAGCACAACAGATCATTAATCGTATAGTGCATTAAAATGTCAGACCGCGCCATGCAATCGGTTACGATTTTTATTAGATCAATAGTGTAAATGCTGCCCACATAAAGCGTCAAAGTGACGATGTGTGTGCTCTTTACAATTGGTTTCGTTATATCGTTTACAGGTATAAAACACCATGCAAACAGAAATTTTCCATTTGGTCATATAAAAATCCTGACATGTTGGACTAGGATGTGACGCAGTCTTTTCTTTTGGCACAAAATGGCTGTCTTCCTGGGGTGAATTAAAGCTTCAAAGAAATCTACCTTGGTTTTTCTTTAACAAAAGTTATTCAGACCCTTTTGAAGGGTTTCTAGCTTATTGTAGAAGAAGCTCATTTCGATTTGGAAGAGTTCGTTTTGATCTCAAAAGTCTTAGACTAGCTTAGAAAGCTGTCCAATTTGACGCGAAAAGTGACGACGTGAAGAGGGTATGTCATGCTTCTTTAGTAATAGTAAAGTAATGAGATTAGCTCCGATGAGTTCCGTGACTACCTTAAAATACAAAACCATTTTCAGCTGACGAAATGGGTCTCGGCAAAACGTTGTCGATGATAGCGTTGGTAGTAGATGCGAAGTTGGAACGAAAGAGGAGACGAACCGAGGGCAGGAATGAGGTGGACAAAGAGAGAAAGAAGCACATACGTGAACAGGGGTAGGATTTATCATGAATCACCTGACATTTCGTTTGTCTTCTTCTATTGCGAGTCCTGTTTCTTGATTGCGTTTTTTAAGACTCTCACTTCTTCAATTTCGGATTCCCAGCTTGTGTGTGTGTGTCTGTGTGTGTATGTGTATGTGTATGTGTGTGTATGTGTATGTGTGTGTGTGTGTGTCTGTGTCTGTGTATGTGTGTGTATGTGTATGTGTGTGTATGTGTATGTGTGTGTGTGTGTATGTGTATGTGTGTGTGTGTGTCTGTGTGTGTGTGTGTCTGTGTGTGTGTGTGTCTGTGTCTGTGTATGTGTGTGTGTGTGTGTCTGTGTGTGTGTGTGTGTGTGTCTGTGTGTGTGTATGTGTATGTGTATGTGTGTATGTGTATGTGTGTGTGTGTGTGTCTGTGTCTGTGTATGTGTATGTGTGTGTGTGTATGTGCATGTGTGTGTGTGTCTGTGTGTGTGTGTGTGTGTGTGTGTCTGTGTATGTGTATGTGTGTGTGTGTATGTGCATGTGTGTGTGTGTCTGTGTGTGTGTGTGTGTGTGTGTGTGTGTGTGTGTGTGTGTGTGTGTGTGTGTGTGTGTGTGTGTGTGTGTGTGTGTGTGTGTGTGTGTGTGTGTGTGTGTGTGTGTGTGAAAAATGTAGGTAAAGCCGAAGGGAAAATTTTGATTTCTTGGGTTTTCTTCTTAAGCGAAGCTCAAGACGAAGGCTGGAGGAAGGTTAAAGTCATTATAGGTTTTTTTTTCCGCTAAATGTTAGCTTTGACCAAGGAAGGAATTCTGAACGGAATAGGTTTCGTGAAATTTAAATGTGGTGATGGTAGCGTGCCTTTATTTAGGTTTCATAGTTGAAATTTACAGATTAGGTCGTCTGTGCTTGAAGTTTTACTACTCAGTTGACGTTCTCAGGCTGACACCTACGAACGGCACCTTAGTCATTGCTCCAGCTGCGCTGATTTATCACTGGGAGAGTGAAATAAAGGCTCGGTGCGAGGATGGTCTTCTTAAGATAGTGATCTATCACAACAATTGGAAAAAAGTCCAGTTTCCAGTGTGAGTGTAATTTGCTTTTTTATCAGTTCATGGAACAGGTATGGATTTATCTATTGTTTCATCGAGTCATCAAGTGATGTTTGGCAGTTGAGCTGTGAGGGAACGGTTCCGTAGAGCGAATATGAGCTATCCAGGTTTTTATGTTGTTGGAAAGGACGGATAGAGCTGTGATACAAATCATAGCACGAGATCTATCCGCTGGGTGCTCATGCCTCGCGGGGTTTCAGGGTTTCGGTTACAACTTGCAATGCTTGTGATATATAAGGGAACCGTTTTCTTCCGATACTCTGTCAACTTGCATCACCCGGTGCTGGTTTTGACTCAAAAACATTAACCGTTTCCTATGATTCGTTTTCATTCATTCATTTCATTTCATTTCACTCCTTCATTCCTCACCTATCACCCGGTACAGCTATTGATTCTGAAAAATAACGGTTTCTTAGGACTCATATCCATTCATTCGATTATTCATTCATCTGATAGTCGCGCTTTATCATCTTCTTGAAAACAAGGATGAGCTTGTTGAGTAGAGTAAGGCCACATAACAAAGTAAAAGTAATGAAGTATTAAAATAAAATGCTTCTCTACAGTCTAAGATCGATGAACTGAGGTCTGTATTATCTTATAAGCAGAATCGTCGTTTTCAGGTTAATGTTGTTTCCTCCTCCATCATGTCGTGTAATAAAGTGAAAAGCAAAAGATCTGTTGTCAATACTGGGATTCCTAAGAGTTTCTGAGACCTATTCCATACATGAGAGTGCTGCATGGCATTGCTCATTTCCGCCCACTTTTTGATTTCCTCCTACCAGCCGTTCCTTTTGTCGCGTATCGGTCGCATTGCATCCGATTGGCCAAGTCAATCAAAGTTATGCTTAACCTCTTCTTTTGACAGGAATTTTGTCATTCCTAGAGCTCCTAGGCCTAAAACGTTTTCTATCGGAGGAATTTATGTTAGGCCATCGCTTTTTAAGTCTGGGAAGGATCGTTTAAAATCCGAAGGAATGACCACCTATAAGCATCCTTATGTCGTTCACAGCGTTCGTTTCCAATCGGTTGTTTCCCATCAGCGTTCGATGCCTACATCTCAACCCTGTCCATTCCCTAAGCTTCTGCTTCCCAACAGAGAAGCGTTTAGAACATCCTCGTAGCGATGCTCTTTTTTAGTTTATTTAAAAAATTATCAAAAAGTCAACCCTAGACCCACATGAAATAGGCTATTTTTAAATAGAATTAGTTACAAATCGATATGCAAAATTATTCAAAATCTCACAGCTCTTTAACAGTTTGAAATTCAAAGCCACAACAATCAAATAGAATTAGATAGAATAAGTTGCATAACTGTATCTAAATTTCCTCAACAACATAAACTCAATATCACAACGATCACAAGCGAAAGACAACAATGAGAACAACGACAACCACACCTTAAACATGCTTTGTTTCGCCTCTACCTTCATACAAAACATGTTTAAAATTAGTTACCCCGAGGCTCTTCAGTGAAGAGGGTAACTAATTAACTTGGTTGTTAGTACATTACAAAGTAATATATTAGTGTGCTTTATGTACCAACAACCAAGTTTTACAAATGAAAAGACACACAAAACACACAAAAAAAAACCTTTATTTTAATTTCACTTTTTTGTTTACTTTACTTCTTGAATTTTGTTTTTATATTTATATATTTAAATATTTTTGTTTACTTTTCATTTATCTATTATATAGATTGTTTTCTATTTCTTATTTTGTTAAATTTTTTTTATTTTTATTTTTATTTTTTTAAAATTTTATGTTTATATTTATTTATATGCACATTTCTATTTTTTTATTTATTGAAAATTTAATCTTTGTATTTTTATATAAAACGATATTCTTTAATTGTAAACTCACCACTTCCCGCGAAAGATAGCAATAAAATGAGAATAACGTTTGAGTTAAAGCATATCACTACCATTATCATTACCAGTCACAATGTAATGTTTCACATTCCATTCCTCTCTTATTCTGAGTTATTTTCGCAATTAGTCTATAGACTATTCTATAGACTGTTATTATTTCTGTGTTTTATACTTTATGTTATAATTAAGCAAATTAGGAATGAAATGTGGAACATCGTAGAGATCGTATTTATATAATAAATACTTATTTCTATTCAAACATTTCGTTATATTCTTTATAATTATATCTACTGGATAGTCAACTTTAACAAGTCTAGTTATCAACTTAACAAGGTTTTCAACAAAATCGTTAAAAGCTGTGCAACATCTAATTAATCTTAGTGTTTCAGTAAATATGATTGATTTTTTAATTTTAATAGATATATTTGAGTTGAAATGTGGGAATCTAATAACATAAAATTTAAAACTGTCTGTTTTATTGTATAATTTTGTTACTAACTTATTGTTAATAATTTTGATGTTGAGATCAAGGTAATTGCAGTCGTAGTCTGACTCATGTGTTGTTTCAAGCTGAAGAGAATTTTCGTATGTTTCGCTAAGTAGATTTTGTATATATTCATTATTTTTATTATGAATTATAAGAACATCATCCATATATCTAAATGGGTGTATGTTTACGTATCGTTTTTGTGTTACTATTTTTTTGCAAAATTTGTATTCAAATACTGATAACGTAAGATCAGCAAGTAAAGGACTACAATTACTTCCCTGTGGTACCCCTTCAATTTGTTTATAAATTATGCCTGCAAAAATTGTAAAGCTATTTTTAAGTAAATATTCAGTGAAAAACATTAAATCTTCCTCTGTATAATATCTGTATTTATTTATAGTATTATTATTGGTATAATATATATTATTGTGTCCATTATATGCAAGATATTTTTTACCTGCATTGCGAAAACATATTTTGATTAATTCTTTTATATTTCTCAAAATTATATTGTGAGGAAGACTAGTAAACATATTAGTAAAGTCTGCTGAAAACAGTTTACAATTTTCGATGTTGATTTTACTTATTTTATCAGATATATTTATGTTATTAATAGACCAATAACCGATGAAATTTTTATTTCTAGATGTTATTATATTAATATATTTAATAAAATGTTGCTTTAAGAAAGTAAAAATTATAGTCATTTCTTTTGAAAGAGGTTTTATGGAGCTATTATAAGCTCCAGTTATAAACCTAAACTTGACTGGATTTTTGTGTAATTTTGGTAAACTATATATCAACGGAACTATTTCTGTTCCTTCAACTTTAATTTTATTATTTAAACATAATATTTTATGTCTGCTGATAATTTCAAGTTCATTTTCAGAGTTATATATTTCATATGTTTGATTAAATCTTGAAATTTTCAACTCACCATTTTCTGAAACAATCCCCATCTCTTTGGCTAAAGTGATTAAATAGAATTTCTTACAAATGAAACTGTAATTATTATTTGCTTTATCAAGAGGGCAGATAACAAAATTTTTCTTTAAAAAGTTCAAGTATTCTATATTATGTGTATTTAAATTTCTAAAAGATCTATTGTTTTCTATATTAATTTGATATAGTAAAGATTTCCAGATTTTTTTCTTCAAAATATTTAGTTTCTCTTTTATCAAATTAAGGTGGAAGTCTTTTAACTTATATTTATTTTTAATTTTGTCAAGGAATAACGAAAAAACTTCTTCAAACCAGTGTTGAATGTTTTCCTTTGAAACATTATGTTTTGGAACAAATTTTGTGCCTTTTTTAATTAAATTTTTGATAATTTTATCTGAAATTATTTCTAGGTTACCTGTGATAATATGTTTATGTGTTATATCAATAAACTTTTTATACTTTTCTTCAATACATAAGCATTTACTATTAAAGATAGAATTTAGTTCTGACAAGTTTGTGCTTCTTATTATTGTATTATAATTAAACATTTTCTTGGAAAAAGAAGGTTGTGATTTAAATACACATCTAAAAGGCAACATCCTTTTATTGGAATTATTTTCTATAATTACACGTATATAGCTATTATTAAACATTTTATTTAAGTTAACTCTATCTAGAACACTATTTATATATGTGACTCCAACATTAACATAGTTAGTATGTTTATGCTCTGATTTTAAACATTTACTTTTATTTTCGTTAAAACAGAATTTACACAACATGCTAACAAGAATTCTATATTTATTTTCATCTATATTATTAAAGTGTTCTTTATTACATGTTATTTTTATAACTTTTTAAAGATATTTTTTCTTGAAGGTATTAATGTATCTATACATTTCCACTCACTATCGAATTCATTTGATTAAATCTATTAAAAAATTCATCAGGACTGAATGTATCGCATGTGTTATTACTTTCTCGTTTTTTATTCCTTTTGCCGTTTCTTTTCCTAATTTTTCTAATTTTTAAATTATAGAACGGGTGATTTTCTTTATACATTAAGGGGTTATCAATATCAGATATATTTCCATAGCCTTTAATATGATCATTGAAACCGAAAGGATGAGCTGTATTAATTAATTTAATCCAGAAAAGTTCTTTTTGTAAAAGAATATCTTTGTCTACATTATCCTCTAAGGAATCTAAAATAGTTATATTGATTGAAAGGTTATTGCAATTATTTCTAAAATGCGTATATAAACATTTATTAATTTTTGGGTTTTTAATTTGGGACAGATGTTCTCTAATTCTGTATTTTAATTTTCTAGTTGTAATTCCAAAAAGAAAAAAGCTGCTTCTCAGAAGGAAGAATTGTCTTTCCTTGTATTTTCTAACGCGCTATTAATTCTTCAGAGAAAACTCCAAAGCACTCCGAGCTGTGACCGTTTAAGTGCAGGCAAATCGCACTCTGCGACTTCGATGGTCGGATCATATGCGTGAGTGTGAGTCTCTCATCCGTCCCTGCATCGTGCCAGAGTGCCCCAATGACCCCTCGCTCGAGGGACATGGAGAGCGTCATATCGTTCGTCCAGAGCTTTAACGAAGAAGTCCGACCAACGTGTTGGTAAGCGTCCTGGTGTTCTCTTGACATCCAGCGGAATCCAGTCTCTCGTCCATCAGGTGTCTGCGAAGCGCATTACGTGGGCGGCCCACCTAATTTTCGACGACTTGGCCCATGCGACAGCGTTTATGATCTTGATCTTCGAAGGAAGCTCGGGACTCCGGAGGCCTTCTCTCACTTGCGTCACTTGAGTCGTGTCACTCCGAGCGTCGTCTGCTCGATTCTACGCTGCGCGGCGCTGGTCGTGGGCTCATCCTGCTTTCGTATGGCCCACGTCTGTGAAGCGTGTGTTAGGGCAGGAAGAACGGCAGAATCGTATAGGTGGGCACGGAGGCAGACGTTCTTCGTCTTCTTCACAAGTTCTTCGACGCTCTTGAAGCCCAAAGCCGCTCGGTTCCTCCTGGCAAACGGTTGGCCATATTGACTTCGCAACCCAGATACACGTTGCTGGAGCATTCGGAGATGTTCGTCCCGTTGAACGAGAATGAGGCATCAGAAACTTGCCCGTTCCTCATGAACATCGTCTTCGTATGATTCAGCTGCAGTCCAACGTTCTCGCATACACGAACGAAGTCGGACAGCATTGGCTCTGCCTGGCTGATGCTCGATGATAGGAGCGCGATGTCGTCAGCGAAGTGAAGGTGGTGAAGTTGCCGGCCGTCGATCTTCATGTCTTCCCATTCTATTAGATTGGTGCATAAGTTCTCGGACATTTGGGGCATGAAATATTTATTATCACATCATACGAACAGCAATATCAAATCGTTTGAAGTAACCACCCTTTACATCAATTGTCTTTCGCCAAATAGCTGGTAAGTCATGGATGCCTTTTCTCCAAAACGTGGCCGGTTGTGATTCGAAAAATGTGAGCAGTGCCCCCTTGACATCCTCTCGGTTCCTAAATTGCTGGCCGTCCAAATAGCGTTGAAGGCTTGAAAACAAATGATAATCGGAAGGAGCGAGATCTGGTGAGTAATGTGGATGTGGAAGAACGGTCCATCCGTAGTCCGCCAACTCAGCCGCCGTCGCTCTAGCAACATGCGGTCTAGCGGTGTCGTGTTGAATATACACCTTCACTTGCTCTCCTCGTGTGGTTTGAAGGTGGGCACTCATGCAACTTGAGTGCCCGTGTCTCACTGGGAGTTGACGTGAACCTCTGCCGTCACTTTTATCCTTTCGCCCAGCTGCTCCCAGTATTCTACGCTAAGAACGCTCCACCAAATGCATAGCATCACCTTTTTCACGTGAAGGTCGGGTTTCGGAACGTCCTCTGCCTCTCCAGTTGCGTCAACCCACTGTGCACGCCGGTGATGATTAGAGTAAAGCCACTTCTCATCCCATCCGTGGGTACGTCTGAGGGTAAGGAGAGACAGCGAAATCGGCTCTGCGATCCATGTCATGTTGTGTCAAGTCGTGAGGTACCCAGCGACCCAGTTTTTGCACCTTGCCAATCGACTTCAATCCTCGAACGATTCGGGAGTGGTTTGGTATGGGTCCGCTTCCACTCTACTTCGGAGGCCATCCAAATCCAGTGTCATAGGGCGCCCTTCTCGTTCATTATCGTCAATGGAGAATTCACCAACTGCAAACTTCGAGAGCCACTGGTACACAGTACTTCGAGCAGGCGCACTCTCGTTGTAAACATCCTTCAGGCCACGATACGATTCGTTGGCATTGAGGCCAGATTGATGCAGGAATAACATGACGTGCCGAATATGCATCTCAGTTGGGATGAATTGCTTAGCCATAATAGCTGACGTTAACAACGCAGAAGTAAATGTTAGGAACAGTTTTGTAGCACTTTCCTTTCTCTATCGATCGATCATTTACGCGTTGATACATGTGAGAAATTTGGCGGGAAAATGCGCTTTCAATTCAGGAGGGATGCAATGTCCGAGAACTTATGCACCAACCTAATAGTTCGGTCAATTACCCGTGCATCCCGGACTCCCGACGTGATTACACTTTCGATCACGTGATGGCGTTTTCAGTAATCTGGGCAGCCAGCCATATTGCCCGAAGGGAAGGCGCGAGACTTTTAATTCGGCCTCGAATCATCTTGCGATGTATTCCAGTCTACCGAGCTTCTGAACGGGCCGACACAGATAGAATTCCCGCAGGCGTGAACATATCCACGCGCTCTGTGACGCCCACACACAAGGTATGAGCCGGCCCGACACAGCAGGAGTAAGGAGGCCATCCCTGCAGTCCAACTGCGTCTCTGGGCAGTATACGCCCGCATTTGGATAGCGACTCATTCCCCTATCCACCACCTGGAACTCTGCGACAAGCCGCCGGAGATCCCTCTCAACAAGAGAGTTCGCAGGCTCTCTAACGTGGGAAATCAGTGTCATTGATTGTTATACTGGAAAAAATCAAGTTTTTCTGCAGCGATCTTCGATATGAATAGGGTATTCGATTTTTGATTTCATTTTCATGAAAAATGTCGATTTTGAATACGACCCACTAATCATATAGAAAATAAATGTAAATGAACCCCATGACATTTCATTGTTAATTGGTAATGAAGATTTAAGTGCTTTCCCTACAAAGATTTTATGAAGCGCTCTGCGAATCGATCACGGAGCCGTAACCGAAGGATTGAGTTGTCATTAAGATTTTTTTATGAGGTCGAGATGATACAAGAGGAATTGAACTCCGTAAAACTTCGAGCTCTGATTACCTACCATATTAAACGATAAAAACCAAGTTATACAGCACCCATTTCCGACATAATTAGTGGGTGGTATTCAAAATCGACATTTTCAATGGAAATAAAATCGTTATCTACTTGAAGGATGCGAACTGTATATGCGAAATTTTGCCCCATATAATTCCAGGTCCTGCACAAAACCTAGTAAAAATCTTTTCTGAAATGATCTTCTGTATAATAAGCAGTTTCGTCTTTGCATCATCTGCCCAAAAAACCGTCGTAAAGATCGAATACCCTATTCATATCGAAGATCGCTGCAGAAAAACTTGATTTTTTCCAGTATAACAATCAATGACACTGATTTCCCACGTTAGAGAGCCTGCGAACTCTCTTGTTGAGAGGGATCTCCGGCGGCTTGTCGCAGAGTTCCAGGTGGTGGATAGGGGAATGAGTCGCTAACCAAATGCGGGCGTATACTGCCCAGAGACGCAGTTGGACTGCAGGGATGGCCTCCTTGCTCCTGCTGTGTCGGGTCGGCTCATACCTTCTGTGTGGGCGTCACAGAGCGCGTGGATATGTTCACGCCAACCGAGTTAACCTCGGCGCTCGCCTCACCGCCATTATCTAAGGGCTTTCGGACAGTGACTGTCTTATGGCCCGACATTGCTCGTAGCAGCAAGGATAATTGCGACTCTATCTCCACGGACTCTTGCTCTGTGTAGTCCACCAAAGGGTGGAGCAGCACGTTTTAACCACTTCGTCGCCACTACTCTCTGGTAACCGTATGTACAAGGCAGCACACGGGTGTGCACGAGCGTACACACACGCACGAAAGACCGCGCACGCAACGCACGCGTCCACACGAGGGTGCACGGACACCTACGCTCAGTGCTCTGCCAGAAAGTGGGAGGGCTTACACACAACCTGGTGTGCGCTCAGCTCCGCTTTCCTGGAGACCACTCTGCCGATCAAGTGGCAGGAATCCCCGCCGTAGTCATACCGAAAGACCTGCAGGCGGATCGGTAGAGGCTTTGGTTCGGTTCCCAAATGAATTCTCTGTGGTATGCGTCGGTACCTCGGCAGTTGAGCCTTTATTCAGAGAGTCGGTGTGAGCCACCGCTCGGCACCGCGCACACAGCTCAAGAATGTCGCGTGCCCCGGGCGCTTGCCTTTTATGGCCGTTGGCTGGGGGAAGCCACGCCTCCCTGCGGCGGTCCGGCGGGCTCGGTCGCGGCGCACCGGAGACACGGCCAGGCACACACAATAATCCATACAACACATTGAGTACGAGATCTACTACCTAGAAACAATTCAAAACAACTACAAAATACAGCTAGTAAACACTATATCACAACAACAACTACACATGTGTTTACTAACAGCACACCATCACAATCAATACTTAACAGTAAGCATTATCCAATAAGTCGTCATAACGATGTCTTGTTGCGATCAAAACTTCTAGCGCCAGGCTGGACTCGAACCAGCACCTCCCTCTGACGGGCGGGAATGCTCGGTCATGTTCTCGGTTCCATGCTGATATTAGCGGCCGGCTCATCCGGTATATGGGTGAGCGCTGATCGGTTCCACGAGGTGTGGATGTTGCGTTCGATCAAACGGCGCCGGTGGTGTAAAGATGTAGAGCATTCCCGCCCGGTCAGTGGGAGGTGCGGGTTCGAGTCCCGCCTAGCGCTAGAAGTTTTGATTGCAACAAGACATTGTTATGACAGCTTACAATCTTGATACCACTCCATCCAGCCACTGGATGCAGTGGTATCGAGGAGAAACTAAAGAAACTGATTTGTATCCAATAAGTCCTACCCAAAGTTTCCTCGGGAGACTGTTCTGCACAGGTTCCACTATGGCGATATATCGCTTTTGGACTGAGTTGACAAGTGCCGTATTCAAGAATTGGTCTAACGTGTGACTTGTAGACCAGCACTAGGGGCTCGACTGGATTTGTTCTTAAGGATGTGAAGGGGCTGTGAACAATTCGATATGATTTCTTTGCCGCATGATCGCGATCTTCCTTAAACGAGATCTTTTCTCTAGAATGAACTCCAAGTTGCGCAAGTTGGCTATACAGCAAAGTTGTAATTGTTGTTAATTGTTCCTATCATTGAACATTATTTTTCTTTTATACCAGTCGTACGTGCGGCCTCTCGGCCGCACCGACGGCTTTTTGACGGCTTCGCCGTGGCAATGACTTCTCATCATCAATTGTAGCTGACACCTTTGTCATGGTTTCTTCAGGAAGAACATCGTAACTACCTCGATTAGGGCAAGTTAGAAAAAAAGTAAAAAAATGGACGACATCCACAGAAACGCTTATTTGCCCAATATCGATTGATGTCGATCGACAGTTCAAAAACGAACTTCATATTCGTGTTCAGCGACCTCGATTACCCCCAGGGCTAAAGTTTCGTGCCGTTTGAACGTCATCCTCAAAAAATCGATAATATCGATCGATATCGATTGGTCGACGTCAGATTCGTGTTCGGCGACCTCGACTACCCCCAGGGCTAAAGTTTCGTGCCGCTTGAACGTCATCCTCAAAAAATCGATAATATCGATCGATATGGACTGGTCGAGGGCGAGTGTAGCGCAGAGGGCGAGTGTAGCGCAGTCGGAGGAGGCGCGACTGTCGCGTGCACCCGATACCACGTTCCTGGTTCGGATTTCCCGCCCAGGCCAACCAAGCCTTCCATCCCTCCGGGGTCGGTGAATTGGTACCAGACTTGTCTGGGAAGGATAGAGCGCTGACTTGTTCATCGGCTGGCCACCGCAAGTCATTGTATGGCCAAATACGCATTCAACACGCCTCCACGACATCCCGTAGAAGTAGAATTCGCTGGCGCATCCCAGAAGGGATTGAGTAACGCCGTCCTTTATCCTTTTTTATCCTTTATCGACTGGTCGACTTAAGATTCGTGTTTGGCGACCTCGATTACCCCCAGAGCTAAAGTTTCGTGCCGTTTGAACGACATCCACAAAAAATCGATAATATCGATCGATATCGATTGGTGGAGATCGATACTTAGAAACGAACTTCCCGTCGATGATCATCTAAATGCCCAGGCACGGTTGCCGACGTGTTCGGCACGTCTACGTCTCGCCATGCATGACTGCCACGTGTTCGGCACGTCTACGGCTCGCCATGCACGGTTGCCGACGTGTTCGGCACGTCTGCGACTCGCCATGCAGGGTTGCCGACGTGTTCAGCACGTCTCCGGCTCGCCATGCAGGGTTGCCGACGTGTTCGGCAGGTCTACGGCATCGCCAGGCACGTCGATGTTCAACAATCGCGTTGGTTATTTATTTATTAGAGGAATGCACTCAGCACCGCCAGACCACCTCTGGATCTGACCCCTTCACCTATCTCATCTTCATGATAAAAGACAGTCATGTGTCCATCGGATGCTAAAACTTCTCGGCGGTTAACAAGTTACTAACACAACCAACGTCCTTCCACAACACTTATTCCAACGATCGCACTTGCTACGTTCCGTGAAAAGGTGGTTGAACATACGTTAGGTAACACTCTGCTTTACCTAATTGCACGAGCAGGACTAAACAAGAGTGGTGTCGGTGTCGAAAAAAGCATCTACGGAATTTTGTTGTGAGTTGTGGTTCCACTACTTGCGTTTGGAAATCGTCTTCCTGCTTTCCAAACCATCTGCAATCGTCTCAGAATGGAACATATGGATGACTTCTTAGAATGAGCTACGGTCTTAGTCACTGATCAGAGTCGCCAATGTCAGATTTGAGCTACGACACTAGCGGAAGCACCCTCGAGCAGCCGTCTGGACGCTGTCTCCGCACCCCGACAATTCTTAGATCCGCCACCGTCCCTATCCGCGAACTTCTTTTATGGCTTCTAATTTCTTCCTACGAACGCCTAATGTACTGAATAACGTCACTTGGCCTGTAGGACGAAATACTGGTGCCTTTCGTCAATAGAATGAAACAGGTGAAGTGTGAGAACAACACTCCGACGGAGATCAGGGATTCACCATCGATTACTGCACGGGAAGTTGTGGAGCGTTGAGCCAACATATTTAAGTTTACAATTTATGTATTTATCATAAAAATTGTTCGTGTTAGCGTAGTGAAGGCAGTGCCGTTCAGAGTAATGAAACTTATTTGACGCGGATGAACCACATTTTGAAGAGCGAATCTATTCGAGGTGGCTCCAAAACTTTCGCTCAAGTTGAAGAATGTTCAGCGATAAACAAGTGGAATTAAACTCTTCACTGTGGATTTAGCAAAATCGCCATCATCAAATAGTATTAAGGAGATTTGTTGGTTTTCCGACGTCTTCTTGGTCTTGAGGTATTATTCGGAAAAAAATTTCGTGAGAAATATTTCTGTTATTATAACTTGAAGCCTGTAAGGGATAAAAAGGATAAAGGACGGCGTTATTCAATCCCCTTTGGGATGCGCCACGCATTCTACGTCTACGGGATGTCGTGGAGGCGTGTCGTTGAATGCGTACTTGGCCATACAATGACTTGCGGTGGCCAGCCGATGAACAAGTCAGCGCTTTATCCTTCCCAGACAAGTCTGGTACCAATTCACCGACCCCGGAGGGATGGAAGGCTTGGTTGGCCTGGGCGGCAAATCCGAACCAGGAATCTGGTATCGGGTGCAGGCGCCTCCTCCGACTGCGCTCCACGCGCCCTACAGATAGAAGATGAGTAATTTTCTTCGATTCGTGACCTTCCTGGTACAGACCGATGATGGCGACGCGCTTCGTATGAGCTTTAACCATATTCTAGAATGCGAAGAACCTACCTAAAATTTTCCGGGTAGCACACTACAAAACACAAATTAATGGAACTTAAATTTCCAGAAAAAATCTCACTCGCGGTTCAATTCCGCAAAATTTCGCCGAGATCCATATTTAGTCCGCATGCTCTGCCCTTCTCCCTGATGATTTCCTTCTTTATTACTCATTTTGTTTACCTTTTCCTATCTTACAGGTTGTCTATTATTTTGTTGTGATAACGAATGTTTATTGGTAGCAGGTTCCACGACTACTTATAAAGTGAATAAATAAATAGATTATTCTTACGGAGACCATTTAAGGTTAGCGACAGCGGACGTTGTAATTACCACCTACACTCTAGCAGTCAACGAAATGCAAAGGGCTGCAGTACCAGTGAGTGACATTAGTGTTGTTATCAGTAATATGTGAGAACGCGTGTTTAAGCTATTTATTTTTTTAAATCACTCCTTGCAACGAAGCTGAAGTTGATCAATTGCTACAAAGTTTGGAATAGTCGCAAATATTGATTATTGATGGTCACAGCGCTGGGCCACCATCTCACCAAACTTTTATTCGACGAGAGAGAGAGAGATCAATGAGGTGACCGTGGAGTTTCTCAAACTGACCTATTGAAGACCGTAGGGAGTTGCCTTGCAAGCACCGTGTTGGTTTCCAGATTTCCCGCGGACCTCTGAATAGGTCGACAATGGCAAAAACGTCGCTCGCCCATAAAACGCTTGCCCATGGCTTGTCTCGCTCGGGAAGCTCTCATTAGATTTTGTTGATATGTGACCCTTCTGCAATGTACTGCCTTACCAGGGAACTGTCTCACCAGTAGGCGTATGTCTGAACGGCGAAGATGAATACCACCCGAGAATCTCCACCCTCCAAATAGTAGAAAAGTATGCCTCATTTTTGCAAAGTCCTTGAACCCAAGGAATTAGAGGCCACTGAAAGTCCAGTATTGAATTGCTTTGTCAACACACATCTAACACGCTTGTGCGTGCCCTATGCGGAGATAAGTGAGGTAGTGAAAGGTACCGGTTCAAGCAGTTCAGGCCCAGCGGGAAGTGGAGGGGTGTTCGATGCACGTGCCTTCCGAATTTTTGCATTTTTAAATTGCTTAGTATCTATCACCTTCCTAACTTTTCCTATGCATATATTCCACTAGACTGACAAGTGCATGTTCAGTAAGAGCTTTTGATTAGTTGCTGCCCTCCCCCCTATATATGACACTTTGTATTTTCTGCAGATTTTTGATGGTACCCTTGACTTTATAGCGAATGAACCTGTCCAACAAGACATAATTGTATCACTTACGAGAGTGTGTGATGACACCAGTCCACAAGTCGCGAATGGGTGTCCAATTAATCTCAACTAGCATGTGCCCCACATGTTCAAAGAAGGACAGCCGATCGGTGCACATCGGGATGAGCGGTTCAACCGTTATCCATTATCCGGATTCCGGTGGGGTGTGGCCTATCCATTTTGTTTATCGTCATCCGGAGATTTTTGGCAGGATAACGAACAACAAAATTTGGGCCGTTGTAATTACTTAGATAAATATGAGGAAACTGTTCCGTGGTTTTTCCATTGATAGTCGAGATACGCTATGCTAGGTCGGTGTCTTCTTTCCTAACAAGTGCGAGACACGCCTAGCGGCGTGTCTCGCACTTCCGCGCTTCGCGGGAGTTTGCAGCACCACTGACCTATGGAAAGTAGTTTTCGTAGAACATAAAATTCAGTAACATCTAGGAGCTGGTGCGTACTTTATCGGCATCAAGCCGTTCGCGCCGTTCGCCACTTCGGTACCTTCATCATAGACATTCTCTCCGGACCGGCCATTAACGTCATTGGTTTGTGCTGCGCAGTACTTCTGTCTCTCAGGTTGTTCCTCCGCAATCGTTCTTATGTTCAACAGCTAGCGTTTCCAGATATCGTTGACATGTCTTCCGAAGCCAGGTTCCCCCTCACTCGTCTTTTCCTACTGGATCTATTTGCTGGCCCCTCCTTACTGGTCCTCTCTCCCCCTCTTTAGTCCCCTACCTTCCTGGTCCCAACTCCTGGCCCACTTCTTTGTTTACACTGTTGACCCCCTACTGGTCTCTTCTTGCTGGTTTCCCCGTCCTGGCCCCTCCTCCAGGTTATTCCTTTCCTTCCTGGTCGCTCTCCTGGTCCACCCTAGAGGTCCCCTTAGCAGGAGTCTTCTGGATCCAGAAGCTCAAGCTCAGAAGCGCGCGCAGTCGCCGCTGTCGAGCATGAAGAGGCTATGAATATGGCAGATTCCTTGCTCTTGGTATGAATTCTCTTATGGGCGCTGTAGCGCAGTCGGAGGAGGCGCCGACTGTCGCGTGCACCCGATACCAGGTTGCTGGTTCGAATTTCCCGCCCAGGCCAACCAAGCCTTCCATCCCTCCGGGGTCGGTGAATTGGTACCAGACCTGTCTGGGAAGGATAAAGCGCTGACTTGTTCATCGGCTGGCCACCGCAATTCATTGCATGGCCAAATACGCATTCATATCGCCTCCACGACATCCCGTAGAAGTAGAATGCGCTGGCGTATCCCAAAAGGGATTGAGTAACGCCGTGCTTTATCCTTTTATTATCCCACGCTCACGACACGACGACGGCGAGTGAACGCCCATCGCGCTACATCGGTGTCACATCTTCTAAATCCGGTCTCCCTTACTGGTAATGGATCCCCTTGCTGATCATTCTTGCCACCGTCCCCTGATTGCTAACTCCTTACTGGTACCTCCTTATTGCCTAAACCCTTCTTGGTGCCACCTTGTGACCTGCTTCATTGTTCCCCCTATCGCCCCCCTCCCCCCCCCATTCCGATGGCTCCTCCAGGTCGCTCCCTCCTGATCGCTCTCGGTTCTCCACCCTCGAAGTCCCCTTCTACTTTTACCCCATTTCAAAAAGATATTGTAATATCGTCTTTTACTTCTTTAACATTTTGCAGAGTTGGATTGCTAATCGGGCCTGTTTACTGTAGGCACGTTTTATTGTGCAGCAAAATACGGTTATTCGTTTTTCGTCCATGTCAACAAATTATTCGACTATACTAATACCAGACATTCGGCGGCCTAGCGGCCGCCAAACGTCTGGTTGAGGGCTTGGCCCCCAAACCCGAAAAATAGGACAGCCCCAATCTTCATCCTTTCTTTTTTAGGCCTTACTTTTATAACAGTGATGAAACACTGGTTTTGCTATATAATGGATTAGTGGAACGGAATATGGTAGGGCAGGATCTTCGCTGGTCCTATGAAGCCCATCCACCCTTTATCGCATATACGCGATTTATTCTCCGAAGCATCTACCATTCTCTACATGGCCAGAAACAGATTATGAGAGTCCTAATCCGATGTACTTAACCTCCAGAATCATAATTAAAATTAATTGGCATTGGTTAACAGGTCGACACCGAATACTGTCCGACGGGAAGTGTACTCCTCCGAATCCCATAATGACCTCCCCCCCCCCCCCCTTCCCACTCTCTCCACGTAATAATTCCTTACCAATGTGCTGGCAAAGAAACGGATTGAGAATCAAGCACACAGTTCTGGCAATAAATCCCGACTCACGTGTCACCACCACGTTGCCACGACGTCTATCACACTTTTGTACTCCGATACAAGTGCAACGACTTCTGTGACCCGTCTTCAAAAATCCGACGCATATTGACGGACGATATTGAGGGAGAATATTGGCTATCCCTTACTTCCGCCCCCCCCCCCCCCCTCTAGTGGCCCCCTTTTGCTGATCCCCTCTTCTCTGGTCTCACTCTTACAGGTATTACTCGGAATCTCTACGCAAGTCGGACGTCTGCGCACGTCTTCTGATTCCCAACCCTTGCCACTTGATCATCATCCGTACCCTGATACATTGCCCGCTCAAAGTATCGCAAACTTGGATGATCCGCCGCTAAGGATATAGTTCGCCAGCAATCCGCATGGTAAAGCTCAAAGAAGACCCGGCTGGCACACGCCGCCCCGTCGAAGGCATCTCTTGGCTTCAGTCCACTTCCACGTGACTGACAACATGACCCACGGAATAAGCGAATGATAAATAGAAACACTCGATTAGATGAAAAATAGAAGGTTATTGTTTTCTATCATTCGAAAAAATTTCGAGCGGATAAATTCGATCATTCCGTCCGTCCGAAATTTTTCGACATCGAATAAATTCGTTGGGTCATTTGTTCGGAAATTTTTGTCATCGAATGTTCTTTCATTCGCTTGATAAAATTTCTTAAAAACACACTTTTAGTGCACACCATATAATGCTTCCTTGAAGTGACAAATCTCCAGAAATTATCGTTGCAAAAGCGATGCAAAATGTGTGAAACATCCTACTATCAGCTGTTACGGCAATGTTTTCTTGCGATTAGAACTCTAACGCCAGGCGGGACTCCAATCCGCACCCCTTGCCGAGAAATATGCTACGCCATTACATCACCGTTTCTGGTGGTTCGAAAGCAACATCCTCACCTCATGGGCCCTTTCAGCACACCCGTATATCAGGGTGAGCCGGCCGTTGATATCAGCGTGAAATCAGTTGAGCTGAAGGTCTTAATAGAAATTATCCGAGCCGTCTTCATTAAACCTCATCTGGTAATGAGGTTATAAGCTGTTGTAACGATGTTTTGTTGAGACTTTAGCGACAGGCGGGATCCGACTCCGCACCCCACATTACCTGGCAGGATGCTAAGCCATTACACCCTGTTTGATTGAACCCGACATCTATACCTCGTGGGAGCAATTAGCACACACCCGTATATCGGGGTGGCGCGGCTGCTGGTATCAGCATGTTGCGTTCTAGCACAGCGCGTATGGTGTTTCGTTGCAGCATAGTGCTTGGTAAGCAGGAGATGCGCATTCGACTCCCGGCTGGCGCTAGAGTTTTGATAGCAAGAAAACATCGCTGTAACAGCTAGTAACCTCTGTAACAACCACTTGAGGATTAATGAAAATGACTTGGACCACCTCACTTTAAAAAGTTCCTCCTCAAAATATCTAGATGGTGGTACTCTCAGAGAGTTTCTCATGAATCACTCGACAAACAGCTTAGATCACTGACATAGGCATGACATGGATTACCACCATTTAGATATAGATGATACCTAGGTGAACTAATGGGTGGTTTTCTTTTCAGGGAGCAGGAAGCTCATTAGCTAATCTTCACTGGGCGAGAATTATCCTGGATGAAGCGCACTGCATCAAGAACAAAAACACCAAGTCGTCCAAGGTGAGCTGGATTCAGAGTGTATTTGATTCAATACTGCTATTTTTTGAGCGCTTTTATGCTCATGTCCCTAATTTTATCTCAACTGCTGTACCTCTAAACGCACTGCTGTGGTTTTTACTGCATACCGGCAATAGTACAGTTGATGACAACTTCTTGATATGTGCTTTGACAAGAAATTCTTATTTTCAGATTTCTGCGGTCGTTGTTGAGCTCTCCCTTGCAAAGTTGTCCAAACTTACAGTGCGCTTTCTACTCCTGTTCTCTTTAACCCTTTCACGATACGCGTGATTTTCACGTAACTGCCGCCTGACGCGTAGTTTTCGATATGAACAAAATATGATTAATATTTTTCGACATGAATAAAACAGTAACCAATGAAGTTTTCCATGGACCATCTTGACCGTAGATATAATTGGTCTCATTGATTAATATTGTACTATTAAATATTTAGGGCGCGTGCAGCGCAGTCGGAGGAGGCGCCGACCGTCGCCTGCACCCTATACCAGGTTCCTGGTTCGGGTTTCCCGCCCAGGCTAACCAAGCCTTCCATCCCTCCGGGGTCGGTGAATTGGTAACAGACTTGTCTGGGAAGGATAAAGCGCTGACTTGTTCATCGGCTGGCCACCGCAAGTCATTGTATGGCCAAGTACGCATTCAACGACACGCCTCCATGACATGACCGTAGAAGTAGAATGCGCTGGCGCATCCCGAAAAGGGATTGAGTAACGGCGTCCTTTATCCTTTATCTTTTATTAAATATTTGGTAACTTTCCGTGAACTATTTTTATGATAGTGTTCGACGACATCGTCGGACATTGTCCCATGACAAAGAAGTGTCCGGTAACATCGTCGGATAATATCGTGAAAGGGTGGATGAAGGTTAATCGTGAGATGGGGCCAGCTGTATAATATTGGCTGAACACGTTCCCATTAGCACTTACTCTCAGACTGCTTAAGCCTAATTCTGTTTTACCTATTTTTTGTCCCCGTTCTTAGTTTCTTAACGATTCCAACACACCATATTGGAGCGGGGCTTTGGTGTTTAGACGCGACTCCTTTCTCGCCTCAGCTGGTCCCCATTTTCAGTTTTCCTTCTTTTCAGGCTGTTTGTCGCTTGAACGCCGACGCACGCTGGTGCGTTACCGGTACTCCTCTGCATAACAATCTGTGGGATCTGTACTCCTTGATGAGGTTAGCGCCCTGCCTTCAAATGCGAGATAAAACCTATTCAATCTCTACTGCCATTCCATCTTAGGTTTTTGAGAGTGGAATACTTCGGCGAGGAGAAATTTTGGAAGGATTATGTGGCATCGGGGACGAGTAAGTGTTATCTTCTACGTTTCGACAAGTGTTTTTTATTCCACAATCCTGAATCTGTAACACTTCTATAGAGAAATCAGTGGAGAGGCTAAACTTGTTGATGAAGAACTATGTGCTTAGACGTGAAAAGAGCTTCTTGTCACCATTGTCGGCGCAGCCTATCGTCAGTTGCTTTTGTCGCTCTTGTTCAATTATTTGTTCGATGACAGTTTTGTCTTCTATGAAGTTATAGGTCGAATTGCCACAGAAACACAGTCACGAGCATATGCTGGAGTTTTCAGACGCCGAAAGAAAGGCGTACAACCTGATGTATGAGGCTTCCAGGTAGTGCAATACTGTTCAAGTTTTCTGTCTCTCCGAAAGTTGTTAAATACCTGAGGAACTACCTTATCAAAAAAGCTTATAGCTGTACTAGTTTATCGTTGCACTGGTTATAAGCTCATTGTGAACGTTAAATTCGAAGAAAAAATTCATTTGTGCTTATATCCTGTAATGACTCCATCAGAAGATCGAACACAATAGCAAGGCCGAACATAAATTAATGTTATTATGCGTATAAAGACTCGATCAGCCTGTTGCTGACACCGCTGTGCGTGGGCTTAATCTCATGAACAAACTTATTGCAGAACAAAGATAAAGGAACTTCTAACGGAGGAGGAGGTTGAGAAGAAGTTTGGCACCCGCACTAAGGAGACAGCGGCTCCATTGACTGCGAGGAATGTATTTCTATGTAAGTAACAGTAGGTATTACCATTAGGCTCCATGCCAACCGCGACGGGGAGCTGTCCTCCGGTGCTGTTTAACTACTCCACGTGGCTCATCAGATCTCGCATCTACTATTGGTCATCTTGAGCTGTTATCGTTTCTAGTCTCCGTCGCTCTCTGTGCCATATGCTGTACTCTTTCCACCAAGCTACCGCTCTAGCACACAGCTTGACTTTTCCACTCTCTGGGCTTCCATCATGGTTTTATCCAGAAATTCCCCTATCTGGCTATTTCTGAGAACCCGGCATATCTAAAAATCCTATTAGTCGTCTCTCGCTTTCATTTGCTTGAGGGGCTCTTTTTCTTTTTCTTTTTCTTCTTCTTCTTTTTCACTGACTTCCGTAAACTCCTCCTACCTAGTTCGTTGACCATTTTCCGTTGTGATAGATCTTCAAAAAAGGGAGGTGGAGTTATTATTGTTATTCGAAATAACGGTGCTGCTTCTCTAGTTTTTTCTTCTTCGAATCAGTGCCTAATACATACAAAGCAGTTGCAGCTGACGTATTCCAAGGCTACGAACCATTTAGAGTTATAACAGTTTATTGAGCACCGCCATGTTTTTCACGGGAAAATTGCCAGTTGGCGAAGGTTTCAAATGATCTAGTCTGTTGTGGATACTCTTTTATTATACTTGGTGATTTCAGCATTTCTGCCATTGATTGGAGTAGTTCTGAATATACAGCTCCCATTGAATTTAAGTTGTTTGCAGAAATGTTGGTTTGTCATAATTTAAAGCAGCTTGTGCATGAAGCCACCAGATCGCGCTTGGTCTCGTACTTTCAAGTGGAATAGATGTAGTACCAGTGAAGCACGGTGATGGGGGACCAGTAAGGGGCCAATAAAGGGAAGACCGTTAAGGGGGTTCAGTAAAGGGTTTAGTAATATAACCATTAAAAGGGGGACTAATAAAGGGGAGTAGTGAAGGGGATCAGTGGAAGGGACCAATAAGGGTACCAGTATTTTCTCTCAGTGTCGTCCAACGTGGCGTCAGAAGACGTGCTACAGGCGTCGTGAGTCGTGTGTCGGGGTGCAGAATACATGTTACAGACGTCGTGACACATGCGTCAGGACTCAGCAGATCTGTCACAGACGTTATCCAACGTGCATCCGGGTCAAAAAGGCGTGCCACAGACGTTATCCAACGTGCATCCGGGTCAAAAAGGCGTGCCACAGATTAAACTAACGCACAGCATCGGTCTGAGATTTTCATATGACTTTTCAAAGGCTTAACAACGAGTGTGCGCGTACTTGATTCTCACTACCGTTATCTGCCAGCATATGGGTAAAGGGGTATCGGTGGATTGGGTGAGGGGGGGGGGGGGTAGGGAGAATGACTAAAAGAATCGGAGTAATATTCCCGTTGGACTGTGAACGGTATCGAGCGGTCTACCAATTCTAATTTATTCCATTTGTGTTTCTACAGATTAAGCACTTCGGGTTAAAACTATCTGTTCCTCTCCTTGTATAGAACGAGGGCTCCAGAGAATGAATCGCGTACGTGCGATAGAGGGTGAAGAGACCCCATAGGATGAGTTTTGAATATTCTGCTCTACCGTATCTCGTTGTTATATTCTTCATAGAAAAACCAGACCAGTTTGTTTTACTGTAATGAATGAGAGGAGGCCCAAGAGGACAAGAAGACCGTCGTGGTGTTCTATTCACAGAATTTGGGGGCGAAGTCCCCAACGAGACGGTTGGCTGCCTCTTGGCCGCTGAACGTCTGGTTTAATATATTTATTTGTGACGTTCCCACAAGGCTGCAATTAGACGGTGTCAGATGTAAGATTTATCCTGATAACATAAAAACTTATCGTAAAGTGACAATTTCTCAGGATGCAAATTTGAAGAACGCTGTGGATAACATCTTCGCGTAGTCTAAGGAGTGGCACTCAAAGCTCGCTCCTCATAGGGCAGTTCACTTACGTATTGTTCCATCTGACAATATTTCTGAATACAATGTTGCAGGTTTTCCTATTATAAGATCACATGAAGTGTAGAATTTAGGCTTTCTACATAAGACAGGCGGATTTCCGGTAATATTTTAAGGCAGTTTCGCGGATAGCTGTAAATCGTACATTCCAGATTTTCAGGGGTTTGTTGAGCTTCTTATTCTTTTCCTGAGCGTTTAGTCCCGCGCAGTCGCAGGGTCCTCTGTTCTTATGATCTGTCGCCACCTCATCCTATCAAGGGCGTCATCTGCCATCTTAGGGGTTTGTTGAGCAACAACAAAAAAGTACTTACGTTGGTGTATACTAGGTATATTAGGCCAGTAGTTGAGTCGCGGAACATTGTTTTTAACCCTTATAAAAAGAAGACTTCATAGCTTTAAAGAAAGTGCAAAACAATTATACTCTTAAAATGCTTATTATAATCGAAGGTTTTCGCTTTTCTAGGACTCCCAGATCAACTATTCGAAATCAATACCTGAATATTTCCTCCTAACAAGGAGGGTCAGTGAGCTCGGCCCGGAGATTCTGAGCAAGACCTATACGGTCTTGTAGAGTATCGGACGAGGATCACAGAGCTATTTCGCCTTCCCTAAATGCCCTCGGGTGGTCCGAAAACAGGAAAAAACGGTATCACTTAGGCGCCTTTTATACTTGCGCCGGTGTAGGGTGGGAGATTTCACCTTTTCGACCAAACTTCTTCTATTGGGAAGGAGGAGGGGGTATCTAGGGTGCTGATCACGAATCTGACAATGTTTTTTGAAGTTACTTTTACCAGGTTTGGATGATTAGGGAGTTTGGGCGAAATCGGTGACCATGACCATAGCCCGTACCTTCTGTAACCTAGGAAGAAAATGGAGATCTGTAGACATTCACGAAGCTTCATATACCACGCTAAAGATATGTTTAGTGCACAGTGACCCTAGAATGGTCAAACGAGAAAGAATTTTGAGTGATTATTGACGATGAGTACCTTCCAGCAGTTTTACTTTTGGACCCGCACATATCGCAAAATAAGGAGGGGTTCAGTGCCGTTTGTATTGCAGGGGATTCGACTCAATACCACACCCCTCAAATTGAAGCGCCGCGCCGCGGCGGGAGTATAAAAGGCGCCTTGAGCGCGGGCTGGTAGGGCAAAGGTTGACGCCTGAAATGGTCTTGTCGTGCTCAGAAATTTATCCTACAAAAGGTCTGGAGTTTCAACTATAGCTGGATGGCTGTAACCTGATAACTTCCTGGGTTTCCTCAAAGAAGCTGCAGGTTACATTCGAGTGATTCATTCGCAATGACTGCCGCAGCGACTGATGACCGAGCAGATAGCGATGCGGACTTGCGGGGAGGAGGGAGGGCGTTGCAGATGTGAGCGCTTGTGCTCCCTTCACCCTAAAGTTCGGGGATGCTGTTCTCCAATCTGGAATTCCTCTTTGGTGAAACGATAGATTGCAATAAGCTAAAACGGGTACTTTAAAATAAAGGTGTGTGCGCAGAACAACAATCACTGTTGTACTTTCACGACCAGAGGTCGAGGAGAGGTCGAAAATACATTTCGCCCAACCGAGCTCCTCGCGAGTTATTTGGGGTGCTTTTCATGGACATGATGTCCATGTTTAAAATTTCGGTCGCTTATTGCAGGCTACGGTAGGTGTGGGTGAGTAAAACTGTTTACGTTAATGCAATAAAATCGTTTTCTTCACCCATGTGATCAGAATTTTTTAATTTTTTAATCCTCAGCTTTGAGATGGAAAATAGTGCAAAAGAATTTGATATTTTAGAAGAAGAGTGACAGATTCGTGGTGAGCAACGTAATAAATGCCCATAGGTAAAGAATGGAAGAAGTCGGTGGTCATGACGTCGTTACCCTTGTTCACCACTATCCAGTAATACGGTACACTACCGAAGCAAAATATACTTTTCATTTCCAAAAATGGGAAGAGTCCACGTAACAAATCGAAGAACCATCTCCGGAATCGAGCCCTCGACCTCCATCTCGCATGTCCGCATCGCTATCCACTCGGCCATCCAATTGCTGTCGCTATTCGTTGCTATTGAGCCACCCGAATGTACCCTGCAGCCTCGTTTTGAGAACGTTGGAAATTATCGTATTACTATAATCGAACTTTAATTTGAGCTCTATACTTTTCGATGTTTTATTTCTGAGCACGACAAGGCCATTCCAGGCGTCTCTTTTGCCTTGTAAGCCCGCACTGAAGTGATGCCATTTTTGCGATTTTTGAACCATCCAGGGGCATTTAGCAAAAACGAAACACAGTCCAATGATCCTCGTCCGATGCACTACAAGACCATATAGGTCTCGTCCAGAGTCGCCGATCCGAGCTCACTGACTGTCCCCCCTTGTGGTCGAGTAGATTGTACGTCAGAAACCTTTCGCCACTTTTAGGCCTCTGATGAAGACGACTCAGTCGAAACGTTAGGCCGAAGGAGACACCACCTCGTGTTTGGCGCAGTTCTAATATACATATACAGCTGAAAAATATACTTAAATTTTCTCGAAATTTAACTAGGCGGCTGAGATTCAATTTCATTATTAGTGTTGCCTTCGTGTTGTGCTGTGTGAGAGTTAAAGCGGACTGTTATCTCTTTAGAGCGGTGTTTTTAAGCTTTCATGTTGCTAGTATTTGCAGCAGCAAAAGCCTGTGGATAGCGGCCCATGATGTAACATCTCAAGACAACATCAGTTATGGACGCCAGACGTTTGATAAGGCAGTTGAATCTCTATTTATACACTTGTTGTTATTTACTGGTGAAGGGAGGCTACCAATTTATTTAAATGCTAAGGTGCTCTTACAGTGGAAGCTGAAGCGAATACAGGTAGAAAATCGCTATATTCTGTAATATCACTGCAAGTTGGACGCTTTGTCCGAGGTTTTTATACTAAGAAGGACGAACATGAAAGGAGGGCATAACCGATTTCCTAATAAGCTCATAAGCTTAATAAACAAGAGAGGTCTGCATAACTGAATTCACTGTGGTGTGCTCCACTGTTCCACTACTGCGGTATATTGGGCAGGAAATGTGAATCCGAATCTCGTCCACGCAATTAATTGCGATGCTCAGACACTGGACAGATCAGTATCTTACTCCTCCCAGAGAAAAGAGGTGAAGTCCACCGATTCCGGAGTGGAAGGTTTGGTCGGGTGGGGTTCGAGGGTTATTGGGGCCAGGAGTACACAGGCTTCTCCTGCAACATCAGCCCATGCGTATTTCCACTACAGATTCATTCATTCATTCATTACATGCGCTTAAGGCTACATATGATAAACATTAATAAAATGAGAACGAGAACCAAAGAAGGAAAATGAAGACGTAACAAAAACAACATAATTATAAAAAAGACAATGAATAATAGAAAAGAGTCAAATTAAGTTTCAGGTATACCTTCCAGACAAGAAGTTAGAATGTGCTGCAGCATAAATCTTTTTGATGTGGCTGTCAAACATATCTTTCTTCTTAGATGCACTTATACTTTGCGAGCGTTACTCCTTGTCGCGGCATGGCCCATAGTAATGAACTATTGGTCACGGTCGATCCGTTCAGAGTGCTGCAAGAAATTATTATTTTTTGCTTCCCTTGTGAAATGCAGACGGGATGTTACAGAGTCATTCAAGTGTGACTTCGTTTGTTGAGGTCTAGTAGCAGAACACCGTTGATTCTGCGAAGAAGCCCTTGATTTATTCCAGGTGCGGGTGGGCAGTCAAATCCGGATACAAATTTTCAAAAAATGGGCTGCATGTTGGTGTTACTGCTTCGTCTGCGTCAGGCGTGCATCCACTTCAGTTTGACCAGGAACGTGAGTGCATCGTGAAATCCGTGTTGATTTGTTCCCATGCAGTGTGTTGAGTTATTTTAACAAACGACGTTATAAATGACTCAAGGCGTTTTCTTTAAGCGTCAGTGGGTGGTACTGACGTAGTGAGCTGTTATAACGATGTTTTGTTGCGATCAAAACCCTAGCTGCAGGCGCGACTAGAACGGCTGCGAGCAACGATACTCAAACGCAGCCATGCGTGCGGTCTAGGGGTGTGCGTTAAATTTTTTCGGTACATTTTTAACAACTATTTTTAGCGAATAGTTTTTGCGTTAAAATCGGCAAATTCGTAATATAAACTTTCCTTTAGCTGCAGTCAGTTTGGCTGTATTTTGGTATGTAGAAAGCCAGTTCTTTTCTTAATTGCTTCTTCTTCTTTCTTTTCTTCATCTACGTGGCAATTATGTGGCGTCTTCGTCTTCACAACAGAATAACAACAGTCCATCTATCATCAACAAAATTGCTAAACGGGAAAAATCACTAAGATTCCGAAATCAAATAGCAACAACAGGACTTATACGGTAACAAATTTCTTAGTATGCCTATTCGTTTAGCGTTTTTGACCGTTTTCACTTACCCTGACAAAACGTTTTTTTTTCGCGTTTTCTAGGCCTTTTCGCTTTCTTGCAAAGTAACACAAAATGAAACTGTGAAGAAAGCTGGAAACATGAAGAGAACGGTGAAGAATTGCGAAAAGCTGATACGGAGCAGCCAAAATATGAAAGAGGCCTTGAAACAGAAAAATACGAAACGGCGATAGAGAAACGTGAGGACATTAAAAAAGCAACTAGTCACCAATCAATGGAAATACGAACAACTGGCAAAAACGTAGAAAGATGAGGACGGCATCAATTGCCTCTTCCCACTGATTCAAATATGTAGTGTTTCCTCGTTTTCTGAAATAATACTGCAAACCTCTACGAAGAGCTTTTTCGAAATACATTTTACATTAATCAAGAGTTAAATTTTACTGTGAATTTCGAAAATTCCGCGTAACGAAAACGAATAGCGATTTAACGAAAAAGGCCTTTGCTAAACTCCAATAAAGAAATTTAACGAAGTGCTGGTAAATTCGTTAAATCGGCAAATCAGTAGTCGTTAAATGCTCAACGCTGCCCCCTACTTCTATTATTACATTTCGCTTACGAGAAAATATTCGAGTCTCGAGACATATTAAAAAGCACACAATGTAAGCAAGTTCGCGGCTGATGTGATCACCTAGCGTCTCTAGCCACAGACTGGCTACCAAATGACAAAAATTCGCTCCGATGTTCGTTGACGCCGCCACAGAATTTGTCGACGACGTCGCCGACGGTATCGACGACGTCTGTGGCGCCGTCGGTGACGGGCTGTCGGTGACGGGTCACAGCGTCGGCGGCGCGTCGCCGAAGTATAACATAGGCCCTAACCAGTTCACCATACGCCACTCATTTGACGTACAAATATATTTTATGCATTAAATGCGCACTAATGTAGGTACCCTCACACTGCTCCACTCTAGGAGAAGTTAAGGCATACTACTATTTTCCTACCTCGGCGAACGCAGGTGCATCCGCCGCACCACGTTCGCGCAAAACTGGTCCTTTCCAGGAACGAGCAGCGAGGACTGCGCGTGGAAGCATGCGCCACCGCACGCGTCCATGTTAGTATTGCTGCCACATCCCGACTCGAACCCTCACCTTCTGTTAACCGGGCAGAATGCTCTACGTCTTTGCACCACCGGTGCTGCTTGATCGAACGCAACATCCACACCTCGTGGGGTCAATCAGCATGAACAGCAGACATCGTTGTAACAGCTAACAACCTCAGCAAACGTCGTTGCAACAGCATGAAATGGCGCTATTTTTCAAGGCAGTAGATTTGGAAGCATTCCAATCGATCGGTACCGAGAATCCACTGAGCCCTGAAGAGCAGGAAAATTTGGCGGACATTACCATCGATAGCCTCTTAGATGCGGAAAAGGTTGAGGATCTCACACACATCTTCAGGAAGAAGTATGTGAGCGCCAAGGTATGTTTTAGTGGTTGAAGTGTTCGTTGCTTACACTAGGAAAATGAAATCTCAGCCAATGCCCGCGCGTTTCTAGACGAGCTCCAAAAGTCATGATTGCTGTTCGTGCAGAGCTACATAAATCATAGCATTTTTTTCAGATCCAACTCACTCTTGACCTGATCAGTAGCATTTTGGAGTCTGGTGATAAATGGTAATGGTCTATCTATGTAAGTGTTGAAATTACTAATCGAAGTGTTGACATCCGTTTTACAGCGTAATTGTATCGCAGTGGACATCCTTTCTAAAGATAGTGGAAAAACATATCAACAAACGTTTCCCGTCCCTCGCAAAGTGCTCATCAATCACGGGAGAAATTCAGCCGTCTGATAGGTTCATCACTGATTTTTCACTTCAGTTTTTTATGATCTGAAAATTTTTTCAAGAGTCCGCTAACAGCGACGGCTTTAGGCAGGATCGCGTCAACAGCTTCAATGAAGATAACGATGGAGTTAACATCATGCTGATTTCTATCACAGCTGGAGGTGTAGGACTAAATCTTACTGGAGGTGAGATGGTCCTTCAATTTCATTCGTAACTAGTTGTTTAAATAGATTTGTTTGGTTGGAATCTTCGTGGCTGGCTCTAGGTCAGGTTCACCTTACGCCGTTTAAATGGCTTATCGAAACGTTTGTGGAAGGACCACATTCGCATTCTTGTAATTGGTAGCGCCTGTATCGTATGACATAGCAATGGTTGATTTAGTTTGCCAGTGCTTCCATTAGAGCGGCGCACGGCAACCATTGTTATTGAGTGAATAAAGTTATCACTAGCTCTGAAGCAGATGAGGATTGTGGGGCTAGGAACACTTATGAAGTATTACAGGAAATCATCTCATTCTAATGGATCTCCATTGGAACCCCGCTCTAGAGCTTCAGGCACGCGATCGTGTTCATCGTATGGGGCAGAGGAAAGAGGTCCACTTGCATAAGTGAGTAGCTAATATGGTTTGTGTTTTGAAAATCATGAGTGGTGCAAATGTTGAAATAACAGGCTTTGGGAGTTATTGGAGAATTCATTAGATGGAATTAGTTTTATGCTTGCACCTATATTCAAAGGACAAACAGTCTTGCTTTTCCTGGTTTCAGATTACTCAGATAGCAAATTGTAGATTCGAACAGTTTATGCAACTACTTATATGAGCTGAAGTGTTTGAGAACTGATTGTTTGTTTAAAATGTCTGTCGTCATCTACTCATTGTCATGGAAGTATGCATGTACAGGGTGAACCATAAGTCCTGCAACAAAAACGCAGGAGTATAAAGAGGCTAGGAATGCACCGAATTTGGTACAATTTGAAACTCTGTTTGCCCATAGCTTGCAGATTATGGTTGAGCGATGTTGTTTACAAGGGCCACTCTTGGATTGATAAGAGCCTTCAGATCGTGTCAAGCATTGCTGTTCGCGCCGCAGCCTCTTTACAGAACTTTGTTCTTCATTTATTCTAGGAAGGATATTTGACTGTAATTTTTCTATGCTACGTAGAGCAGAACATTTCATCTAACCAGGGAATGCCGTCAGCTTCCCATGGAACTTCGGATTGATACCTACATCACATGAAAGAGCTCGAGACGCTGATCACAGATATGTAGACTAAATTTGCGAAGTGGATCTGCTAAGCGAGTTATGGCCGGCGGAAGCCGCGATGGTTAGGCGCGCTCAATCAGCGTTGGGCGCACTATTGCGCGGAAATCAATGGTTCGGCTATCAACGCCGCCAGCAGTGGCGGCGGCGCAGTAGTAGAGTGCTCGCTCCAAAGGATTGGGTTCATTGGTTCGGTTCCCGCCGACGACGTTTTTTTGCATTTTGTGATCTATCTTCGACGAGGACCTATAATCTCATTTTTTGCACATTTTTGAGCGAACGGCTAATGGCAACTTGCACTTACGTCTATTTGAAGACGGAAACGTGTTTCAGATCAAATGTTTTATTCATGACGTGAAGCAAGTCAGAAATTCAAATCAAAACAAAATAAAAGTAAAAATAAAATCAAAAATCAAAAAAACTTAATAACTTAACTTAATAAACATAATAAATAAAAAGTAAAGGCACTAGTTAAAAGTTACGACTCCACCGACACGACTTCGGTCGAAAAAAATTTTCCGCTGAAACTTCGTCTAGGGAGGTTATTTGGGGTGCTGATCACGAATCTGACATCCGTTTTTCACGATTCGGTCGGAGACCACCCATACCGTTGCTACAACCGTTCGGGCGTAGTCGTGTCGGTGGAGTCGGAACTTTGAACTAGTGCCCAGCGAAATCGGTGACTCTGCCTGGACCACCCTTGTTAAAGGTATGGGTGGTCTCCCACCGAATCGTGAAAAACGGATGTCAGATTCGTGATCAGCACCCCAAATCACCGCCCTAGACGGAGTTTCAGCGAAAAATTTTTTTCGACCGAAGTCGTGTCGGTGGAGTCGGAACTTTTAACTTGTGCCTTTACTTTTTATTTATTATGTTTATTAAGTTTTGTTGACTTTGATTTTATTTTTACTTTTTATTTTGTTTTGATATGAATTTCTGACTTGCTTCACGTCATGAATAAATCACTTTACCTGAAACACGTTTCCGTCTTCAAATAGACGTAAGTGCAAGGTGCCACTAGCCGTTCGCTCAAAAATGTGCTAAAAATGGGATTATAGGTCCTCGTCGAAGATAGCTCACAAAATGCAAAAAATCCCTCAGCGGCGGGAACCGAACCAATGAACCCAATCTTTTGGAGCGAGCACTCGACCACTGCGCCGCCGCTGCTGCTGACGGCGCTGATAGCCGAACCGCTGATTTCCGCGCAATACTGCGCCCAACGCTGATTGAGCGCGCCTAACACATGGAAGACATCGCGGCTTCCGCCGGCCATAACTCGCTTAGGAGATCCACTTAGCAAATTTGGTCTACATATCTGCGATCAGCGTCTCGAGCTCTTTCACGGGATATAGGTCTGAATCCGAAGTTCCATGGGAAGCTGACGGCATTCCCTGGTAAGGTGCTAAATAAGGAGGGATGTGCGGAAATTTTTCTGGAAAAAGCGGAAGACGAAAGACGGAACGGAAACGCTCAAAAATAGCCGGAAACCGGAATACGAAACGCGGAACCTTAAATGACACATGTTCGCCATTTTTTCAAAAGTGCATCTGAAATTATATTAGAAACGGCACTTTTTCTTGCTCAGAACTTTGCGAGCAGCAGAATCTTCTACAGATTAATGCTCATCCTCATCATAATATAACACAACGAAGCATGAATTCATAATGTTGTTTTGATAACTTTTTAGCTATGGCTACAGCAATAAGCGAAAACAAATTCAGGGTCCTCCCTCACTACATATTTTCTCACTATTTCAGCATGCAGTCTTTCGATATCTAGTTCCTGCGACTGGTTTTTCGCTGACTTTGATGCTGATATTTTTTGAACCGTAAACTTAACCAACTTAGCCACTCGAGGTTACTTACAGACCCGCCTTAAAAAAACTGACCCTGGTGAAGTCTAAACTGGAGTAGCCACCTAGATCATTTTCCGACCAGAAAGAGATCCCTCTCAACACTTTTAGAAGTCTGTGCATCATGGACGACGTGGTGACTGCACAGTAGACATGGGATCCGAATCATGCATTTTCGGATATCCGATCGGATTTATCCGGTTTCGAATTATCCGAATTCCGGCTCGGCCGAAAATTCCCGTCATCTGAACCACCCGAAGATCCGGAGTTTTGAAAAACGCAATGATTCGGATAAAATCGGATAAAAATCGGATAATAGGAGGTTTGCGCCCCTTGCTGGCAAACTCTGCGCCATTGATGACCTGACTTTTTTGGGCAGATTTGCAATCATCATTTGGCGGGAATTCTCTCACGAAGGAAGGGTCTGATAGCGTATGTCTGAACGGGGGGAGGGAGTCATCCTATTAAATGGGAATAATCCCCACCCCTCAGTTAGCATAAAATGTGTTTCATTTTTGCCAAGTCGTTAATCCCAAGGAGTGAGGGTCACAATGGAATACGGCGCATTACGAGTTCGGGAGTCTTGTACAACCGCGATGCCTCTGCCGGCAGGCAGCTCGGAGCGCAATGGATAGTGACGATGCTTCATAGGAGGAAGGTCGGGGGTTCGATCCTCATGCGCTGTGCATTCCTGCTTTTTAACTGATTGGTTGAGATGAGATTTGAGGGATTCTGACGTCTGTACCATTTTCAGACGTTTTCTGCGCATTTTCCAGCTGCGTGCTGTGGTACTCAACAAGATGATGCATAAATATTCAACACCAGTGATGCACAGGTACAACGTGCATAAAAGGAGCATCGGACACAATACGGGCAGGGTATAAATGCTGCAGGCTCCTCTCAGTCTGTTTCTATACATCGGCCAGTGACCTTGGGTAAAACCATCCTGCTCGGATTTTCAAAGGAGACCACTTTGTGACGTCGGAGGTGGTTCAAATGAGAAACGAGGTGTGCGGATCCCGCAAATTAAGCTAAACGGCATCGATACACTCTTTCCCTCATGTCTGCCTGTCACCTGGAAAGAACCTAACACCAACAATGTCCGCCGACGGTCGAGAGGTGATCCACCTGAAGTGTGGTCCACCTTTAGATAAGGAGCCTCCAAGGGAATGATACCAACTTGTCCGAACGGATGGCCAGCATACTCAAGGAATTCGAAGCACGTCAACTTGAACTTAACGAAGACGAACGGCTCGAGTGGTGGAAAACCAAAAGAAGGTTGGGATCTGCAAGATGAGTTGATAGACGTGGAAAGGCTGGCAAGCAGTGGGCATATGACAACGTTTTCGGCTGGAACCCTTATTTCGGAGGAAAGGGAACGTCTTCAATTGGATTTCGTCTATGGAGCCGATCCCATTTGTCCATATATGGAAGCAAACTGTGAGGAACCAGTAGCCTTTATGCACTGCCCGTATTGTGACCAGTGATTATGTTCCATGCACTTTGTGTCTGTGTATCACAGATGTTAAACGTTCATACATCGTTATGTTGAACAGCTTTCCCATTGCGTTTTGGGTAAAAAACCGGGCAGTAATAAAGAAGTGGCAAAAAAGTTGCTCTCCACGGCACACATTTGGTAACACTGCGCAGCAAACATCTAAAATGGTATAGATCTCAGAATCCCTCAAATCAAACAATCAGTTGAAATGCAAAGATGCAGAAGCGCAGAAAAGCCGAACCCCCTACCTCCATCTAATGGAGCAACGTCGCTATCCACCGCGCTACGAGTCGCTTCGCGCCGGCGGCATCGCGGGCGTACAAGACTCCCAAACTCGTGAGGCGCCGATTCCACTGTAACTTCAAGCATCTCCTTCTCCTCGGGTTTATCGATTTGGCAAAAAAGAAACACATTTTTATACTAAATGAGGAGTGAAGATTATTCCCATACGACTCGCTCTCTCCGTTCAGAGATACTCTTCAGACACTTCCCTTCTCAGAGCACGAAAAGTTTCTTGCGGGACGTTTCGTAATCGTTTCATTATTGTCCTTTACAAGACTTCGCTGTGCATTACCAACTCAGTATTAAGTTGGTGTTGGCTCTTTGGGGTCTTCGTGCTGTTTTTTGTTTGTTCTGGAAGCGCAAAGTAGCTCTGGGAGGGCTCCCCTCGTAAGGCAGCCAAATACTACATTTTTTTTTACGTAGCGCTGGTGTGTTCCACTCCATTGGTGAACTAAGCTAGGCCAGATATGATGTAATTGGGCATTCATGTGCCTTGCTACCAGGGCATATAAACACTTAATTTAAGGTGAGGCGCTCCAAGCTGCTCTGCGCGCTCGTGACTTCAATTGGTCAATGAAATAAACGCGGGGTTACTGATGTGTTCCGTTTTTAAGAGGTTGCGTGCTCCTATTATATCACTTATCCGGTTGTATCCGAATCGGATATCCGAAATCCGGCTCAGCCGAAAATGGCGTTTTCTGAATCATCCGAAGATCCGAGGTTTGAAAAAATGGCCTATCCGAATCATCCGATTAAAATCGGTGTCGGATCCAATGTCTACTGCACAGATATCTGCATACTCAACATTAGCATTGTAACCAAAACACCAAAACTAGTATTCACCAGGGAAGGGTCTCAGGCGTATGTCTGAACGGGGAAAATGGATAATACTACGAGAATCTGCACCCTTAATGTAGTAGAAAAACATGTTTCGTTTTTGCTGAGTCCTTGAACCCAAAGAGCTACGGGCCCTCGAAGGCGGGGTGCAGCAGCGCACCGTCAGCACGTGCCCACGCGCATGCATGCGCGCGCTGTTGTATGGGACGCGGCGAAAGGCATTGCGGCGAGCGAGTCGATGGCTCGGCAGGTTGCGCGGCTGCTTCAAAGATACTCCATCAGATGTTCGACTCCTGTACTGCGCACTAACTTTGCGTCTTTTTATAACCGCTGCCTCCTTCACCAGTTTGCTTCTTACACATCTCCTACATAGTTATTTCACTCTAAATAGTCAAAAGGGTCAGATTCGTGATTAACACACTGTGACCTCGACAACCCTAGTCACCTGTATCTGCTGTAACCTACCGTAATCGGCCGAAAATTCAAAGTCGGATGTCAGATTCGTGATCAACACCCCAAATAACCCCCTGGGGGAGGTTCAGGCGGAATTTTTTTGACCTCTCCTCGACTTCTGGAGTCGTGAAAGTACAATAGTGCCTTGATGGCGATTTAAATCAGCTTATTTCCTACTCATCTCCTACACATTTATTTCACTCTAAATTCTCAAATTAGGGTTTACTTTGAGCTGTGCTTCACTCCCTGCTCTCACTTTCTGTATTATGCAACGTTTTGTGTTTTTCAGCGAATGTTAAACAGTGACTTCTCAGCAGGTAATGGGTTACAGCAGGTACGGGATGACTAGGGCTGCCGAGGTGATAATCACCGATTCTGCCCAAACTTCGCCTAAGGGGTTATTTGGGGTGCTGATCACTAATCTGACATTCGTTTTTGAAATTTCGGCTGATTGCGGTAGGTTACAGCAGGTACGTGTGATTAGACAGTCGAGGTCATGCGGTGTTGATCACGAATCTGGGGTGTTGATCACGAATCTCAGCCTTTTGACTGTGGAGTGGAATAAATGTGTAGGAGATGTGTAGGAAGCAAATTGGTGAAGGAGGCAGCGGTTATGAAAAAATGCAAAAGTACTGCGTAGCACGGGAGTCGAACATCCGGTCTTACACTTTTGAGGCAGCCCCGCAACCTGCTGAACCACCGACTCGCTTGCCGCACCTTTCGCCGCGTCCCATACCACAACGCGCGCGCAAGCATGCACGTAGGCACGTGCTGACGGTGCGCTGCTGTACTTCGCCTTCCAGGCTCCGTAGCTCCTTGGGTTCAAGGACTCAGCAAAAACGAAACATGTTTTTCTACTATATGAAGGGTGCAGATTCTCGTAGTATTATCCATTTTCCCCGTTCAGAAATACGCCTGAGACCCTCCCCTGGTCAGAATTCATTCTGGATTCTAAGATGATGACTGGATGACTGATTAGTCATGGTGAGTCCACATTTCCACAGGAATATTCAGTTTGTGGCAGCCTAGAAATACTGCGCCAAAGGTGACACAGCTGAACAGTTCCTAGATGGTTCTCGAAGCAATAGTTTTGTGTCAGATTTCAATAAGTCACCATAGTCAATCAAAATAACAGCTTATGGCAGATATTCGTGATGATTCATTAAAAAATTAATCGCATAACTCCATATGGATGAATATCTCACCTAACGAAATTAAAAATTGAAATTAAAAATTAGAAATTGAAATTTGCACCTTTGGTCAGGAACACTGATGTAATCTTGGAGCAGACAACCACATGCACTAACCTTCACTGAATACTTTGTTTCATGATACTGCGCTATATGCTTACAAAGTTTTGTAGCTATTTGTAACTAACGGATCAAGAATTTTGCATATATAGTTTTTGTGTCACATTAATTTTGCCATGACGTTGCCATTTCTGCCATTTTTGAGCGCTTTTTTGGTACCCTAACCAATTTTAAGAACATTAATACTACAGTTGTCAAACAGTATTTCTTTCACAATTATATGAAGGAGAACTATTTTTAACACGTTGACGACCGCGCCCTTTTCGCGTGTGTGGCGCGTAGGGCCAATCGATTTTTTGCAACGCCGACAGCGTGGCATGACATCATGTCGCACAGTCTAAGGCGCCTTTTATACTCGCGCCGCCGCGCGGCGCGGCGCGATGGTTGACATAGCTATCGATTTTTCGCGCCGCCCGGCGGCGCCGCATCGCATTCATACTCCGCCGCCTCAAAACACCACACTTGACGGAATTTTGGATTACGGTATTCGGCGAATCGCGCCGCTGGAGGGAAGGACGCGGCGCGGCGCGATCAGCTGCGGCAGACTCGATGTGGAGTGGGAGATTCACCACCGAGATGAATCATTTTGCTATGTACTCCTTGTTTTGGCTCCTCAACTAACAAAACAAAGAAGGTGTAGCAAAATGTTGGCACTATTGCACCTTCAGGACTCCAGAGGTCGATGAGAGGTCGAAAAGGTTTTTTGACCAAACTTCTCCAGGGGGGGGGGCGGTTATTTAGGGTGCTGGCCACGAATCTGACATCCGTTTTCGGTGACCATTACCTTAGTCACCCGTACCTTTCGTAACTTAGGAAGGGATGGAGACCTGTAGACATTCACGAAGTTTTACCTACTACGCTAAAGATATGTTCAGTGAACAATGACCACGGATGGCGATACGAGAGAGAATTCTAAGCGATTCTCGACAATGAGTACCTTCCAGCAATTTCACTTATGAACCTGCACATTTGCAAAATAAAGAGTCGTTTAGTGCCATTTGCATTGCAGGGGACTCGAATCAATACCACACTCACCAATTTCAACCGTAGGTTGAGCAGACGACTTCGACCCCAGCTTTAAAAGAGGATTCGTCGTTCCCCACAGGATTTCCACCACTAGCATTAGCCAGATGCATTGCATTCCGCTGATCGGCCAGACGAATTCTTTCTGTTTTGGTTCTTCAATGACTCTTGGACCATCTCTTCCGTCGTCCTTCATGGCGCACAGAACGTAGTACGTAGAAGTTGGTCGCAGCGCGTCACTGACGCTCCCCTTTCTAACTACCATCGCGCAGCGGCGCGTCAAATTCGGGAGAGGCGCGACTGGCCGCGCCGCGTTCCGAATTGACGCGCCGCTGCGCGGCGGGAGTATAAAAGGCGCCTTTTATACTGGCGCCGCCGCGCGACGCGGCGCGATGATTGACATAGCTCTCAGACATTCGCAGCGGTGACGACTGCGGGACGGCGCGGTCACCCTAGGAACAAATCAGCGGTGACTCGGCTGTGCCGCAGTCGTCATCGCGCCATCCCCCGACGGTGGCCCGACGCTCCCCCGTTGGTGACCGGAGTTGCCATTCCTTCGCTCACGTAGCGTTTGCTCATCACATTTAGGCTTGCTTATTGTAGTTTGTACACATGTAGGCCATTTAATTTTATTACATATCTTACATAATATTTAGTGGTAGTGAACATATACAGTATTCGACTCCACAATGAACAAGAAGCATTTCAAAACCGGAGAAACCACCGACGCAAAAAAATCTGGCAGGTAAAAAATCTACAGAGGAAACAGCAGAATCTCTAATAAAAAATAATGATGCAACAGGAACAAAATCACAAGCATTGTACACTGCAGATTAGTTAAGAAGCGATCGGAATATGAAGGTTTGTGGTCATAATCTTAATTCATGGAACGGATCCTGTTCATACAGCAGTAAGGCATCGTAGGCGGGTTGACTGGATACTTCATTGGCCGTAACCATCCGTCTTAATGACACTTCTAAAAATCAAAAACCCTACTATACTTGTTTTTCTCGAACTTGCTTTAAGTTAAAGGACGTACTCACCACTCAACGGTTACAACGGTGTATAGAAAGAATGGGATTGTCGTTATCTAGATAACATTTGCAGCCATTTTCAGCAGAGGATTGGTAGTTCTGGACAGTGGTGTCGCGGATACAGTTCTGTAATAGTCCGACATAAGTTCAAACTTGGACTATACTAAATTTGAGACATAATGCGAGACAGGATATAGACTTATCTTGAAGGAGACTGCAGCGCTGCTTCCTCGAGCCAAGTCGTGTGCCTGAGCGCGTGGTGGTTGATCGTCGAGACCCGTTCCATCAATGGAAATAAGCAGAATAGCTGACTTGCAGCTTCACCGAGCTCACGTAAACTCTGAAACAAAAGCCAACAGTGAAAGTCTAGCTCCAAGCTCGCTGTATTGTTGGAAAGCGTCGTTATGAGTATCTTCACCTGAACACTGCGAGCGGCCTAGAATTCATCCATAATCGCGTGGGCATACCCGGAAACTGCAAGACAATGACGTAAATTATACAAGCTAAACAGTCGGAACCTTTAAGCAGAGAAAAAGCGGATTGTATACCTTTTTATGGGCGCGCAGCTCTCCATCAGATTGTTTTCTAGTGCAACAGCGGCTTCCACGCGAGAAGACTTTGCCATTACTGCTCAGCGAAGTAGTACTGTAGAAAGCGACAATAAACAACATACATATCTGCAAAAATCACTTCTAAGGTGTTGCTCAGAAAAAGAAACCATTTTAGGATCAATGATCAATGATGGTTAATGAGAAGGTTAGAACACTAATTTTACATTTTACAATGTTAAAGGAAAGAATTGAGCAGAAGATATGAGGGATGACAGCCGTGAGAAAGGGTGGAATTACAACGTGTTCCAAAGAGAATGGGAAGGATGTGTTTTGCTTTGCCTGATATCCTCACCCCAAGTTTACCCTCAAGCTGAAAGAGGATTTCTATAGAAATAGAGAATAGACACATAAATAGAATAATCAACCTTCGCTCACGCCTCGGAAAAAGAACAAAACAAAAAAATCAATTCGACTTACTCCTGACGAACTGGTGAGTGTCCACGAAAATCAAAATGTTCGTTCCATCGCAAAAGTCAAGAAAGTCAGGGACGGCAACCTGAAGACACATTTGTCAGTAGAACGCCGAGGAACTAGATAAGGTAATGATTGATATCAAGGAACATGAAGGAGGAAAGAGAAACCGATACGAAATAAGGTACCATCAGATCAGCAGCAAGTCTAGAACGGAGAGACGGACCACTTCCCTCTTCATAGCATTAGAGCTATTTGTCACAAAGCTATTGAAATGAGAACGTATTGCCCAACTACATACACTTTGCAACTAGAAGTCACACAGGACTGCCAGAGGTAGGATAAAGCTGCCAGTTCAGAGATGTAGGGTGGACCCTCTAGTCCTGTTCCCTAGACCAACACGGATTAGCGTGCTCTAATCCAACACTTCCGCTCGAGCAGCGTGTCGCGAAGAGTAGCTGAGTGACGTCATGCAGCCGCTGTCTTGCCGCTCGCGGAGCTCCGCCCTAAAACGCCACCCAGTCGTCACCCTCAACGTCATAATTCGTCATCGTCCCCCAGTCGTCACCGCTGCGAGTGTCTGAGCTATCGATTTTTCGCGCCGCTCGGCGGCGCCGCATCGCTTTCATACTCCGCCGCCTCAATACACCACATTTGACGGAATTTCGGGTTACGGTATTCGGCGAATCGCGCCGCTGAAGGGAAGGGCGCGGCGCGGCGCGATCAGTCGCGGCAGACTCGGTGTGGAGTGATAGATTTCACACCGGGATGGATAGTTTTGTTATGCCCTTGTTGTCTTTGTTCCCCAACCAAAAAGGGTATAGCAAAATGATGGCACTATTGTATTTTCAAGACTTCAGATGTCGAGAAGCGGTACAAAGACAATCTCTCGACCAAACCTCGCCCGGGGGGGGGGGGGTTATTTAGGGTACTGATCTCGAATCCGACATCCGCCTTCAAAATTTCGGCCGATTGCAGTAGATTTGAGTGGCTGAGGCTGTCGAAGTCATAATCACAAATTTGGCGCAAACTTCGCCTAGAGGGGGGGGGGGTATTTGGGGTGCTGGTCACGAATGTAGCATCCATTTCTCGTATTAGGCCGGGGGCATACCTCCATCGCTGCGATGCCATCGCGGCGCTCAGTTCATGGCCATTCCGCCGCACGCGGTCGAATACTCAAAGGAAACTTCGCCGCGGCCGCCGCAACAGTGACGGTCGGCATGCGCGATGGCTTCCCGCGCCCATCGCGGGCATGGCATACTTTTTCGCGCCGCGCGCGGTGTTTAGCGTTGTTCCTGGACGGATCGCCGTCGCGCTCCCTTGCAAAGCGATGGGCGATGCGACCAGCACAGAGAAATTCAAATTCTTTCGCGTCGCTCTGCAAAACTCATCGCCGCGATTCCATCGCGGCGACGCGAAGTATGCACGAGGCCTTACGCTGGAGTTTGGGCGAAATCGGTGACCATGACCTCTGTAGACATTCCTGAAGTTTCACTTGCTAGCTAAAAATATGTTTAGTGCACAATGACCACGGAATGGCCATTGAGAGAGAATTCTGACTGGTTCTCGACGATGAGAACCTTCCAGCAATTTTACTTTTGGAGCAGCACACGCTACAGAATAAAGGATCGTCTAGTGTCATTTGCATTACAGTGGATTCGACTCAATACCACACTCACCAACTTCAACCGCAGGTTGACAGACGTCCTCGATCAGCCTTAAGATTCGTCGTTCCCTACATGAAACCCACCACTAACACTAGCAAGATACATTCCGCTGATCAGCCTGACGAATTCTTTCCGTTCAGGTTCTCCAATGACTCACGGACTGTCTCCTTCGCCATCCTTGGCGAACGGTCTGTAGTAAGCAGAACCTCGTGGCCGCGCGTCGCTGACGCTCCTTTTTCTGACTACAATCGCGCAGTGGCGCGTCAAATTCGGGGCGCGGCGCGGCCAGTCGCGCTGCGTCCCGAATCGACGCGCCGCACTGCGGCGGGAGTATAAAAGGCGCCTAACGCGACCGCAAAATTCGTCTCTTGGTGGAAAGCGATGATGAGGATGACGAGGCAGTCCAGGACGACGTTGATGCTGAGGCCGATATCCTTGCACTACCAGCTGACGATGATGATGGCTCAAAAAGTGAAGTAGTAGAATCCGGAGCAGAAAATGAGGATGAGGAAGTTTGGAAGAGCGATTATGAAGTCCCTACTTGGTGGAACTTTGCGACGGAGTCCGGCTTTCATAATGATGTGTTCGACTGCGTTAGGCCGATCGATTAGTATCGATTATTTTTCAAAGACGAACTGTTAATTGAAGCCATTAAAGGATAAAAGGATAAAGGACGGCGTTACTCGATCCCTTTTGGGATGCGCCAGCGCATTCTACTTCTACGGGATGTCGTGGAGGCGTCATGAATGCGTATTTGGCCATACAATGACTTGCGGTGGCCAGCCGATGAACAAGTCAGCGCTCTATCCTTCCCAGACAAGTCTGGTACCAATTCACCGACCCCGGAGGGATGGAAGGCTTGGTTGGCCTGGGCGGGAAATCCGAACCAGGAACCTGGTATCGGGTGCACGCGGCAGTCGCGCCTCCTCCGACTGCGCTACACGCGCCCATTGAAGCCATTACTTGACGAAAAGCTCAATAAATCAGTAACCGAAAATTGTTTTTGGGGATTACGCTTTTTACAGCAATGTCTAAAGATGAGGTGCACATAATACAAAAAAGTTCCTTGGAAAGATCTGAATAGAACTAGAAAAATAAATTATAAGGCTGTGACCTGACATCATGTCACACGGTCCCACGCGGCCGTAAGGGTGTGGCCTGACATCAGGCCACACGGTCGTCAACGTGTTAATTGATAAGCAGTTCGTGCTCAATAGAAAACTAGTGTGGAACAGTGCCCATTTCCGTTTCCGCCTTCCGGATCAAAAACAAGCGGAGCACGGAACGGAGCGGAAGAGCCCAAAATGGCGGGAAACCGGAATTGGGAACACGGAAACGGAAATTCCGCACATCCCTGTAAGTAAGGAAGGATCAAAAATCTAAAAATGCAAGATTCCACTGCTAGTCTTGTCTGGCAGATGGACGGAGAACCGATACATCTTTTCTTTTTGCTATTCGAATAATCGCTGTACCGGGATGTGCGTTTTGCTTTTAAACAAGGCGATTGAGTCCTAAAATATGGTATTGTATATTTGTGTCCATCGAACACATTTTTATTGATTTGCACTCATTTTACACAAAAACCTAAGGCGTGAGGGGAGACAGTTTGGAAAATCGTGTACGATGAACAATTGTCATGTGTCACCGTTGTTTGCATATCGTCATTAGGGGTGTGCGTAAATGAAATCCGAAATTTCGTAAATCGTAAATCGTAAGAGGCGCCTGGCTTACAATGTATCTAGTTTCCTTCTTTTTTTCTATTATTTTAAAGCTAACCGAAGCTAACTTGTTTTATTGAGATGTTTTCAGCTGGAGCTAGACACTTTTCTAATTAAGATGGAAGCCATTGAAATCAGATAGCACCTTTCAAAGCTGGACAAGTTTTTGAAGAACCAAAATAAAGTGCTTGTTCAAAAACGCTATCCTAAAAGGCGCCTATACAGTGTGCGCAAATAAGAAGCTTGCACTGCTTGGACGACCAAAAATTTTTATCCTTCTACTAGCCATTGGCTTGCATATAAAACTATGACTTTGTAGAAACAACCGCAACAACTCCGAATAAACTAACAAAAACCGTTCCATCCAAAAATTTGATCGCTGGCCAACTCGACGAAAACAGTATTTGCACAAATAATCCTACAAGCATCCCTACTGAGCGAGCGCATTTCACATTTCTTTGGTATGGCACACCTAAAGTTCTAAGCCTTCACACATTTTGAATTGTACCCAACAGCATTTTTATAGCAGACGGAAAGGAATTGTGTGACGATTGAAGGAGTATGATCACAATTTTGGACACTCATCGCAGGCGGATTTCCGCATTTCCACGGATTCATCACAAGATAGCGATCGTTGACTCGAGATGCACCATGCAAGACTTCATTTTCCTACATTTGACCTTCACGGTATTTTAATGCCGTTTCAGCATTCGTGATGCATTTTCTCGCACCATTCAAAGACATGTTAGTCCTTTATCCGTTGTAAGCAAATCTGTCAACAATTTACCTAGAAATGGTTGAAGGAGACCTTCGTTGGGCCAGCCGAGGGATCGAACTATCTTGCTCGAGCACCTTCCTGCAGTATCATTCATCTAGACTCCAAAAAGCTGATGAAAGCAAGACCATGAAATATTCTACACACAGATTCTGAACGCCTACTGGACTACTCTACTGTCAAAAATTATTCTAAAATGCTCAAACTGCAGCGCGCTAGATGTGAGTGTCTGGTGATCAAAGATTACACTTACGAAAATTTACGATTTACGACCCCAAATATCGTAAATCGTAAAAAAATTCCTCCAAAATCGCCGTAAATCGTAAAATCGTAAATCGTAAATCGTAATTACGCACACCCCTGGTGGAGAGTAATCCTATAAGGGAGACAACAGGATGAAACAGCGGCCCAGGAGACCCTCTAGTGTTTAGGGCGTCTTTTCCACGGGTTCTCCTTCGCTTCACATCCATTCGATGTTTTGTTTCTAGTAGAGAAGCTAGAACGCTGGCGAAGTTTCGTGCTCCGCGGTGAACCATGCATCACCGAGTGCATGTCCGCGTTTCAGCGCCGCGACGTTGCGTTGGAGTAACGTCCTGGGGCCTCCTAGGATAGAATACTTTTGCGCCAGGACATATTAGGCTTTAACTGTGTTGTTTACTGCGTCCTGTGTTTACGTGATTTAGGGTTCTCTAGTTTTAAGGGATACCTCTTTTTTCCTTCAGAATAATCATGAAGGGATCCATTGAAGAAAGGGTGCTGGATCTGCAGTTGAAGAAAATGGAACTCGCGAAGAACGTGCTGATGGGGTTAGTTTGACCTTTAGCGCTTCCGGTTTCCTTTGTGGTCTTCTTGATCATATGCTGTTTTCAGTGCCGTTTCGAAAAAGAACATGAATCTTACAATGGCGGATCTGAAATTCCTCTTCGATCTCGACAGAAAGTAGTACCTCAGAGGGCTAATGATGTAAATATCTACTTGCTTTAGTGCATTTGCGTCTGCATACTGTCCTTCAAGTTTCTGCTTGCATCTGTCCTGTGTCGTGCAATTTTTAATTGAAGGATCACTCGTACAGATTGTATTAGAGAAATCTTGTTGCAGTTTGTCTGGTAAGAATGTTTCTTTCCCTTAGAATATGAAGAACAATGAATTTTTTAAATTCAATTTCGGGTTGGATGAGACGTCGTATGAACACATAATGTGCTTAGGAACTTCGCGCTAACGAAGGAAATACAGGGAGCGGAGGTCGGAGGGAGGTCTGAAGCAACGAATACGGACAGGACCATCTCTGTCTCTATGGAACTGCGAGAAATTCGACTCGAGTCCTGCCCAAAGCAGTGGTACCTCTGACCTCCGATTGAAGCAGCAACGCTGCAGGCTTCTGCGGCTACGTTTTTTTATGGGACTGCTCTCGATGGTCGTTTGGCCGAGTGGATATGTGCATGCAATTTCGAATAAGAGGTCGGAGTTTTGAACGTACTCCAAGTTTATTCGTTCTGCATGTTTAGAGGAGAGCTTATGCGTGATGTAGCTGTTGTTACCATCACTACATGTTATCGCCTCATTCTCATAAAGGGTAGGAATTGCTATTCGATCAATTTTCTTCCCAATTAACATGGAAAAAACAGAGTTACATGATGTACTCCTCACTGAACCAAGGTGCTGGGAAGAATAATCCTTCCAATGGACTCCTTGTAAAAACCACAAGCGGACGCCAAGAAACGTATGCACAGGTGCCAGTAAAATGCGCTTTTGCGTCGCAAACGTCAATTGGTTGAATGCTTAGCGGCGGTACTCTGGGCGCAAAGCGGCTCAGGAGGGGAGTCACCTCACAAAAAGGGTCACTAACACGAAAAAAGAAGCGATGACACACTGATAGTAGCTTCAGCGAAGTCTGAAAATGTTTTTGATGATCCACTGGTAGAATCAGTGCCCACGATCAACTCTCCAGCCATCTTCCGTACACTCCTCTTCGGATTTCATGCAACCCTCTTCTGAACGATACTCACCATCCTTTGACTTGTAGCAGACAAAGATCGGTCAGTTTGAGGGCAATCCTTGACAGATCGTTTCCCAAAAGCGACGAGAAGCAAACTTGGTTGCACTAACTTTGAATCCAGTGATTCCTGAGATCTTCTGCACAATGCACTCCTTCACCAATCGCAGAATAATCTGCCGCTCGCTTTCGGTAAATGTAACCTTGAAAATCGAAGCCATCAAAAGTGAAACTCCTTCGACATAAACTGCGGACCAGAGTAGTGCCAATTAAGTAAAAGTGCAGATCCACGCGCATTTATTAGGAGCTCTTCGAAAGTAGGACAAGGACTTTTCGTACACCATGTTTTTGCTTCTCACCTCTCTGCCGAATAAACATTTCTATCAAGTACTGCAGCGTAACACACAATTACTTTTATTATCAGCAGAATAAAGAGATCAACGGTCGAAATAAAGCTGCACAATGTATGATCACAATCATAATTTTAAAAAAAATGCTGAAACGCAATTACCCATAAACACTGACGGTGGATGAATCACTGCGGAACTTGCTGTCGCTTAGCTCTTTCTCATTTTGAGTTCAACGCTTGCACAATCAAAGATTACCAGTCAATCCACTCTTTGCGTTGCGAAGAAAAAACAGCCTGTAAAACATACATGGGAACAAGCTTGAAAATCCTATTGAAATCACGATGTCTTCTATGTGCGAGTGAAATCTGGCCAGCAGGTGTGTGCTAAATTCCTTCACGTCAGCTCGAGAATTAAAAGTAAATAACAAGTCTCACGTCGACACAAATCTCACTTGTACCTGTCAACAAAGATGCAGTACAAAATGCATGGTAAAGCGAGCTGCAGCCAACGTAGCAAAAGACCAGTTTCCCGGAGATGTGTACATGCATTCCAAGTACTATAATACTATAGTGAGCTAAAGCCATCACAACAATAACAGTGATGACTGAAGTCATAGTGGTCACGTTTCACCCGTACTCGCCGCTTTCCGCGTCGGCTTCGGGCTGCGACCGGTTCGTGACACGAGCGCTGTTCTCGTGGCTGTTCTCGGCTCAGTGGCTGTCGGTCGAGCAGGGGCACGAGCGGTCGCTGCTTTCGCGGTCGACGTCGTGCTCAGACTCTTCGGGATTGACGACTTGACTATGCCACCGACTTTGTCCTGAAAACGTCATCATCAACGAGACTTCTCCGAAGAAGTTTTTCTCGAAATTTCATTTCACCAGGCAGCACAACTGCACCTGCAAGAGGTCGGACTACGTGTACTCCAAAGTGCGTCAAAGCCCGCCTTGCAGTTTCTTTCATAGCTAATGTGATCCTGCCATCATGGTTACAGTCCAGTTTTGCGAAGTTCTTGTCAACATACAATACTTATGCTCGAATAACCTGTTCGAATAGGTATTCAAATGATTTTCATTCGAATTTGAATATTCGAATTCGAATATTCGAAAAATCGCGTTTTTCGAATATATTCGGTTTCGAATGCTCGAAAATTTTCGGTATTCGAAGCCGCTCGAATATTCAAAATTTACGAGATAGCCAAAATTATTCGAGCATTCGAAAAGTGTCATTCGAATGCCCAACGAGAATTTGTGTAACGGCGTATTCTGAAAATGCTTGATAGATTTTTCGGGTAATTTAGATCTCCAAAACGGTTCTCTGTATGAATCAAATCTTTGTTACGACAGCGCTCCGTCGATTCTGATCATTGTGCAAAGCGGCCGAGGAAGAGTCGGATTTCTTAACTGCAAAAAAAAACTTGGAAATTGTGATTCTAACGGTGTTTCAAACGGACGTTACTTGTCCTTCACGCTGTATTAGGGGGGGGGGGGGCAAAAGTAATGAGACAAAATGAAAAAATCTTTATCTCTTTATAACTCAATTACAACTCAACGATGCTGAGGAATGTATTTGCCATTAAGGGCCTGGAATGTATTTGCCATTAAGGACCTTGCTGCCATCGCTCAGCCAACTTCCTGATCCCATCCTTCCAGAACTGCTTGGGCCTGGTGTGGATCAACTGCTCGATATGGTTGTCAAGGACTGCTTGGGTTTTTGTGTCCCTTCCGACTGGGAAGTCCTTTAGGCTCAAGTAGTAGTGGTAGTCGCATGGAGAGATGTCCAGCGAATACAACGGGTGAGGCATGTGAACGTAGCCCAGCTGGCCAAGCTTATCCGTGGTTATTTATTCCCGATGGATGCGGCGTTGTCGAAGAGGAGAACCTTCTTGAAGCGCTGTGAATGAATAAGAGCGAGTCGCCGGCCCATCTCTTCTATTTCGTTCACCATGGCCTTGGAGTTCATCGTAGTGCTCTTGGGAAACAGCTTCCGGTAAACCGATCCAAGAGCGCAGACCCAAAAGCTCCAAAGGTGCCTCTCGCCGTGAACATCTCGCCGAACGAAGGTCGGTAACAGGTGACCAGGCCTCACCCAGACTCGCTGCTTGGCAGGGTTAAGATTATATTCGTATTCGGATTACATTCGCTATCGATGGTTGATTCGCTATCGATGGCACCGAAGAGGAACTCCAGCGAAGAAGCTCCATCATGGCTGCTCCCCGTGCTGAAGCGATGGGATGAGTATTTCGGGCGGATCGATAAGTTATTCGACCTTTTTGTTAAATTCCAAGAATCGCAGGCCTTGATCATTCAGAGGCTTGGTGCTTTGGAGGACAGACTTGTGTCGGAATCTCAAAGAGGTTCGGACCCAAGGTCTGCCCTCTACAGCACCTTAGTCAAATTCAAGTCTGACGCGAAGCTTGTGGATGCGAAAGCGTGTCGCATCACATGGGTCGGCATAGGTGAGCGGGCCACTGATGCAGCCACAACCGCGTTTGATAAGGAAGCCATCAAAGAGGTCGTTGAGACCTCTGGTGATGAGCTTCTTCTAAGCGAGTTCAACAGTGGCAAAATCACCTTTCATCGGCATCCAAAGCTGCGAAAACCATTAAACGGCTTGCGCCCTCGTATAATCAAAATATGTCTAGGCAGCCAGGAACTGAGGGATAAGATGTTAGCGCATATGAGATCTGGAAAGCAGTCGTTAACAAAGGAGTACGTTCACTCATATGCTAGAAAGGATTACACAAAGGAGGAACTGGATTATGATCGTTCATTGCGGAAGAAAGCAGGTATAATGAATTCCCAAGAAGGTAAGCTTATGTATGTTGTTAGGGACCTTGCCATTCACAAGCTCAGCAATCCACGTGATTTACCAGAGCGACGTGGCGATCCCAATCTTCCGCTTATTGAATCGGTGCCAGCACCTTTCCCCCCATCTCAGCCGTCGGCTCCCTCTTCGTCCTCTCTGTACTAGGGAAACCGAACTGCCAACTCGCTCAACACAACCTTTCCCTCAACTCACAATTCCCAACGACAAGGTACTAGCCATAAATTCTTTCTCTTTAATGCAAGGTCAATTGTCAATAAAATCCCCGACTTGAACTTTTTCCTATCACAGCTACCAAGTGGAGTTTTCATATCAGAAAGTTGGTGTAAACCTCAAACAGTTCACGATGCCATCCTCAGCTATGACTCTCGATACGCAGTGTATCGCTGTGATCGAAGAGGTGATAGAACGGGAGGTGGGGTGCTGGCGCTTATTCATAAGCGGATCACCCATAAACTGATAGTGGAAAGGGATTTCTACGGTGAGATACAGTCGCTCGTTTTGCAAGTCGAAACCAAGGATGGCAATATCATGATTCTGTTATGTTACCGTAGCCCATCCACAACATCCACAGCTTTCTTCGAGTTCATAGATTTTCTCCATTACTATCTCGATGACTGCAATGAACACATTCTTTTGATGGGTGATTTCAATTTTCCAACCATTAACTGGGATGGTTTATGTCATAGAGGAAACATCACAACCCGCTCCTCAACTGAATTCCTCAGCTTTGTCAATTCTGTATACTTGAAACAGTTGGTGAAAGAACCAACGCATGGTTTGAACATTTTAGACATTTTACTAGTATCGCAACCTAGTATAATTGGAGGAGTTCGCGTTCTTCCCCCTTTCAGCACCTCGGACCATAACGTGGTTTCCTTTACAGTCTCTGAGTTAGCGGACTACAACGGCAATACTTATAGACAAACTAGAAGCTTTTTCAAAGGCGACTACGCGTCTATCATTTCGTCCCTTGCTAGAATAGACTGGGTGGCTGTATGTAACTCCTCTTCTAACGTTGAAGAATTGTACACAAAATTCCTCAGTATATTGCATCGCCTTATAACAAAATATGTGCCACAGTTAAGGTACAATGAAGTTCGCGAAAAATACCCAAGACGCTTAGTTCTTCTGAAAGCCAAGGTTGATTGTTTACATTCCTCCAGCTTAAGAGATCCCCGCTACGCTAGGCTGTCTCGCAAACTCAAGCGAGCCTTGGCCAATCACCAGATAATGAAGGAGAAAAGAATTGCGATTTGCGGTAGCCCGAAGCGTTTCTTTAGCTACTGCAAAAAGAAACTAAAGATGACAGAGTGCATTCCAGATCTTGTTTCAGGTGGGAATTGCGCACGAGATAACATTACCAAGTCCAAAATGTTCGCGGATTACTTCAAGTCAGTGTATAAACAGCCATGCGATACGGGTGTTGACTTCCCTTCTATGACTGATACTGAACTTAACTGGATAGACATAACGTGCGAATCTGTCTATGGAATGCTACGTAAATTACCAAATAGAGTTTCCACCTCACCAGACAATATACCTTACGTTTTCTTGAAGAAGGCAGCACTCGGACTGGCTTCTCCCCTAGCCCTCTTGTTCAACAGGTTTTTGCTTCACGGCGAAGTTCCCAAATTATGGAAAGTTGGATATGTACGGCCTATACTAAAAAAGGAGCCAAAGGGTGATGTTACTAACTACAGACCTATTTGTCTAACAAGTTCTATAAGCAAAGTCATGGAGCGTATTTTGTGTAAAAAAATCACAAGATACCTCAAAGATAACAACTTGCTATGTGAAGAACAGCACGGGTTTCTTGGACAAAAGTCAACTGTGTCTGCTCTGGTTTCCACTATTCCCCTATGGCATAGGGAACTAGACCAAGGAAACTATGTATCCATCTGCTATTTGGACTACGCAAAAGCATTTGACTCCATCTCCATACCAATGCTGATTAGAAAGCTCTCATCATACGGTATAAAAGGACAGCTTCTGAAATTCTTGCGCTCCTTCCTTTCCGACCGAACTCAGTCCGTAGTAGTCAATGACAGTTTTTCGCCTTTCTATTTTACACCAAGTGGAGTGCCTCAAGGAACATGTCTAGGCCCACTGTTATTTGTAATATTCATCAACGACTTACCCCGCACACTTCCGCCTGGATGCTTTTGTAGCATTTATGCTGATGACACCAAGATTTTTACGGTGAACGATTGCCAGAAACTTCAAAGCGCAATAGATGCGGTTTCGAAATGGTCCAGGGACTGGTCGTTAGATATTTCTGCCCAAAAAACTGCTGTCATGACCCTAGGACGCAACCACCCCAACGTTTCGTTTACGTTAGGAGGGACGGTCTTATCTAGCGTTAACACGATACGAGACTTAGGCATTACCTATGATAAAGCTCTCAATTTTGAGACATATATTCAGGACAGTGTAATGAAGGCTCAAAGGTGTTCAAACTTTGTTCTCAGATCCTTCAAAATGCGGGATCCTGTCATGCTCTATAGACTCTTTGCATTATATGTGAGACCGCTTTTAGAATACTGCTCACCGATCTGGTCACCTCAGAAAAGCGAGCTCATAGCCAAGATCGAAAAGGTGCAAAAAAGTTTTACGTATCACTGCTTCCGCCGATGCGGTCTATTGGACCTTTCTTATGAGGAACGTCTCCACCGGCTAAATGCTGATACACTAGAATTTCGACGAAAAATAGCGGACCTTGGGCTTATGTACAAGCTGACGACAGACGAAATTGGTCTTCATATTTCGGACCTTTTCGAGCTTTCTTCGAACATTGGTAGACTTAGGGGCCACCCATTCCGCATAAGACCAGATAAACCCAACACCGCTAGTTATGCGAACTCTTTTCTCGTCAGAAGAGTTCACCTGTGGAACAACTTGCACCCCGACCTTTTCATCCATAGGAAGTCTCTGATTTTCCAGACTCGTCTAGCGCAGCAGTTCAAGTCTAATGCGCTGGCGGACGTCAGCGGCGGAGGGTGAACTGAGTTAATTGATTGTTCCGTGCACATTGTGTGCCACACACGTGGACAGTTCACTGCCTTGTAGGACGTCGCATCTTTGGTAGAGGAGCGTGCGCTAACTGCTGCGTGTAACGCTGGCGCAGCGCGTAGCCGCGCTGATCAGGTCACTACGTCGGGGGTTCGGCACCACCCTGGTGTGTCGACCGGCTAACACTTTATTTGTACACATGTACTGTTGTGGGTTGGTCGTCTTCTTCAGCGGCGGTCCTGCTGTCCATCGTCCCCGGGCTGCGTCCTCGCTTCGTTGCCGCTTGCAGGTTGACCTTGGTGCAGTGTTCGGGTGTCCTCGTCCTGCGTCGCTGTTGCTGCCGTCTGCTGGTCGTCCGTCCCATGGTCCAGTTCGCACGCGTGGAATAGTAATAGTGGTTGCCCTCCGCGTATGTAGGCCCCTTATATGCGCTCTCGGAATGTTCCGGAAAGATCGCAGATCGAATATGACAGACCGAGGATTTACCATCGTCCGAACTTCGCCATGATGTTTCACTATCAGTGTTTCAGAGAGCCATTTCAACAACGAGCCGTTCCTCCAGCTGATTAACGAGTGCCTTCCCATGCTGATGAGAACAGGAACAACAGTGCTTGAACTCTAACGTGACATCTCAGTTCTCTACATATGCCTGCTAATACTGCTTTTCATGGTTGACTTGCTGATCGATTATGCAACGTTGAACTTCAATTCCTACAATGAGAAAACGAATGTCGAGCTTGTTCCAGCATTCCAGTATTCTCAACTTCTATCCTTATCGAGAGTAAGCAGGTGCCCGCCCATGACCTCCCATCAGGGTGACCTCGGGTGCGTACCAGTTTAAAGAGGCCTTTGAAACACAGGGCCCGCCCGCCATGGTTAATGCTAATAGCGACCCTATGGTCGTAGTATCATGGCTGCCTGCTTAATAATGAGTCAATTTCGTCGAATAGTTATTACTAACTCTGCGAGTATCAGTAGAGGAGATTTTGCGCTTTCCAGCATTGACTCAGCAAATGTTAGCCATGAAAGCACTCCAATCTCCTTTCTCCTTTTTCGTTCTCTCACTACCATATTTTTGTTTGTTCTCTTCCTTTTACCCTGTTTTTTGTTTTGTCTTGCCAGTCACCTTTGCTCTTTTGATTGCCACTTTTGTTTAATGATAGCACTGGCACGAATGAATGAATGAATGAATGAAGATAGAAGACGTACGTCTCATCTTGCGTGAATATTGAGCCCAGGCTGCTAGGGGTTGGGAATTGGGCGAGATTTAGGCGACACAGGTCGACTCGTCAGACCGGGGTTTAGGCATGCTTCCGGAAAGGGCGAAAGTGGTAACTTCGCAGATGGGCTTCAGTAAGTAGCATACAAACATGCAAATACGATAAGCACGAAACCAGACTCCAGCCACGAGATATATGGACACGGCATGGGGTGTTTCATTACTTTTGCCCCCCCCCCTAATAGTTAGGAGTCTGAGACCAGGGCTCGTTAAATGTCTGCAGGAAGGGAGTGAGGGTCAACAGGGGTGCGCTTCAGTATTGTGCTACGTCCGATACCTCCTTAAGCAGAGCCATGCCTTATGGAGTCAGTCTTGTGATTTTCATCTCGCTGCGCGTTATGCTCTTCTGCTCCTCCGTGGTCGCTGAATGCTCTTCTTCTGGTTTTTGTTTCTACAACTACGGTTCCGCAAATGCTATATTATTAGGTTGTTCGGAAGGTTCTCAGCGTTTTGAGTGTTTCACATTGAACTACCATAACTTTCTCAAATCCCATCGGGTTTGGTCGAAGTAACCGTCATTCGAATCACCACACTTTCGCCAACGGGCCACCAGTCGAATTATTCCATCAGCGGAAAAATTAGGTAGTTGAGATTTGACAAAATTCACGAAAACTGTTTTGCCTTGGTCATGATTGGCGAAGGTTTTATCAGCGAGAAAGTTCTGAAGTGTTTGAAAAGGTGGCATTCGGTTGGTGAGAGATCTGGAGAATATGGCGGGTGAAGCAGAACTTCAACCCTTAATTCGTTCAATTTTTGAATAGTGATTTGTGAAGCGGGTGGGTGGGGGTTATCGTGCCAAAGAATCGGGCCTCTTCTGTTGACCAATGCTGGTTGAAGTTCACGCAATTTTTGGTGCATCTCATCGAGTTTCTTACAGTAGGACTCTGCTGTCTCGTTTGGCCTGGTGCCAAAAAGTTGTAATGGATCACACATTTTCACCTTTCCAAGGCGTTTCAAAGTATCCGCCACAGCAGTTTTACTGACGTCTAGTTCTTACGCGATTCCGCGAACTGTTTGGGATGGTTCAGCTTCCACCAATTTCTTCATCTCGTCGTCCAGGATTGCCCTAGATCGACCGCTACGGGGTTACCTTCGAGGCTGAAAACTCCGGTCCGAAATTTACTGAACCACTGGCGCAAAGTGCTTTCTCCACCACTATTAGACCCCACACTCGATTGATTTGCCGAGCTGTCTCGGCTGCGGATTATCCCTATTTGAAGTTCGAATAAAACTCCGTTCGGAATTGCACCTTCGACATACTTCAATAAGCCCTTCAAGAACAGAAATATAAAAAACGTTGAAACATGAATTACTTAGTCAGATAGAGCGAAAAATTCTGTGCAGATAGCATTAATGCGCAACGCAAGTTGAATATTTACTGAATAATAGACGAATGAAAAATAGCAACACAAAACGCTGAGAACTTTCCGAACAACCTAATAGAAGGTGAACTTCTTCGTCGGTCAGTTGTTTTTGAGATTCGGCAAGCATTATACGTCTATGGATGTCGTGGAGGCAATTTGAATGCGTATTTGGCCTAAACAATGATTAGCGCTGGCCAACCGATGAATAAGTCACTGCTTTATCCTTCAAAAGAAAATCTGGTAGCAGTTCAGTGACCCCCGCAAGGCTTGCTTAGCCTGAGCGGGACCCAAATCAATAGCCTTTGTTTGGAGTGCGCGCGACAGCCTGCATCTCCTGATGTGCTTCCATGCACACGTGGAACTATAATAAAGGCACATTTTTGTTCAAGCCATATGGTAAAGAAAGACGTTATGGTACTTAGCGGGCTGGTGACCGCTGCGAGATTACACATGCTCATGGAACACTCACACAAACACGGTTTCTGTGAGCACAAACCTAGGCATGTGATGGAACTCCGGGGTCTGGCCGTTCTAACTTACCCCTTTAAGATACCTTGCAGGTGTGCAGTGGGCACCAGCACGCTTAGTACCGAAGTTATTGTTACAGTGGCAGTGTGCATAGGGTTGTTTTCCGACCGGCTGTAATCGATCTATTTTATCGATTTTTGCTCTGAGTTGGCCATTGGGAGTGGGAGGCGCGTGTACAGTACCGCCGCTAAACATTCAACCAAACGACGTTTGCGACGCAGAAAACGCGTTTTCTGCGTCGCAAACGTCGTTTGGTTGAATGTTTAGCGGCGGTACTGTATATGTCGGCCGTATGGCAGACTCCACAAAAGGGATGCGGTGTAAATCGACTGGCTGTTGTTTATCGAACGATTTTTGTTAAGTTTACCGTTTAATCAATAATCAATATGTTGGCTGGAGAATAGTTACATTCGCGAGTTTTTCGCAAATAAAAAATATCTGTTTCTACCACTTACTTGGATGAATCAGCAGAAAGAAATGAGATCGGACCTCATGGCTGACCTATTCCTAGCCACCTGTAATACGCTTTGTAGTCGCAAAATTGACAGTTTGATAGCTCACGTTTTTAGATGAGCAGGACAGACTTGCTGCAGATTTACATATATTGCTTTTTCGTCATTCCGTCATTAGCTGCCGTTATGCGGAAGCATTGTTTCATGTTTTTTGCAGACAGTCAGCCACCAACTCCAAAAATGATCGTTTGAAGTGACCTAGAAGCTTGCAGTGGCTCAAGCAGATTGTTTCCCCTTCAAATGTCTTGTAAACCTTTCGTTTGTTTCTCATGAGTAGCACTTTACAACACACAAATACTCCTTTGGAAAAAATCGCATTTCAGTAAACAACAGAATCAGACCCCTCCATGAGCCCTTTGATCCTATTATGTATAAGTTCTCAACCTCATTTTTACAATGTACAATGAGGTTTATGAGAAGCCTGTCGATAAAAACCTCGTGCTTAACTAGGAAGGAATCCGTCTTCTTCCAGGCTGTCATCTATCATGTCTATCAGGGGGCCTGATTTTTCATTCGAATTCGAATGTTCAAAAAATCGCGTTTTTCGAACGTACTCGAATTCGAATATTCAAAAAATCGCGTTTTTCGAATGTATTCGAATTCGAATATTCGGAAAAACCAGGTTTTTCGAATATATTCGATTTCGAATGCTCGAAAATTTTCGGCATTCGAAACTATTCGAATATTAAAAAATTTTGCGAAAGCATAAGTATACAACACACCTTGACAATGAGACCTCTTCTACAGCGAAAGGAAAGAACAGCGGGTTTGGGAAAGACATCTTCCATGTTGCTCTAGAGATGTGAAGGGGAAGTCCAGCAGAAAAGAAGAAGTGATGATAAGACGAGAAAAGAAGGAGGAACTTAGGATCTCCTGGATTCGATGGGTTCATTCCAATGTGACTGCTATAAACGCTGGTGAAGAAATATTAGGTTGAGTCATAAATTTTGCAACATTTTTATTTTTTCTGGAATTCAAGGTAAATCCGTTGAAGTATTACATTTTGTTCGAAAGCTTGTTTTCTCGTGATCATTTTGATTTATGAGCCATTAATTTTCCTTGCTTTGTTGAAAAGTTTTATTCTCTAGAACGATGACCACTCATGAGGAAGTGTGCGATTTCATTTTCAGATAGTTTAATCTCGGCAGAAACCCAGCGAGCGAAGTCAAGCACATTGAGGAATTCACCGGCAAGTTCACTCCAAACCGAACAAATTATTGTAGATGGCATCAGAAGTTCCTTTCCTCCCAAAAGTGCAACAAAGGCAAATCACTCCCTGGAAGATCAACTGCTGTAAACAAAGGGCGCCTGCGCCAACCCGCCAAGTCGTATTCTTCTCACACCACACCAGGACTGACCGCTGATCACCACACCTCGCAAGAACCACTGCTCGTCGACTTCAGAAGATTGGAAGCTCGCTAAAACAGCCTTCGTCAGTGCCTCGTATGCGTTGACGGAAACCCAAGAAATAGCTGTGCTTCCGACTGCCGAGAGCTCCTGCACCGGTTCTAGCAAAGGGGCCTGAATCGAATGCTTTACCTGCTATGAAAAGGGATGCTTCACTGCAACTGCAAAGCCGGAAAGCAATAGCTGGAACGCAACGAGCTGGGAGTTCTGACGTCAAAACCGGAGCTCCACCGAAAGAAGGTCGTGCTGTGCGTTTGGTGGACGTGTAGTGGTTCTGTGCACCGGGAGCTGCTCTACGTAGTCAAACAATCCTCGACGCTCGTTTTTGCCAACAACTCGACCAAATTCAGCAAAAATTAGTGGAGAAGGAAGTCGATACGAGCCAATATTTCTTCCACCAGGGCAACGGCCGACCGCTTACGAGATTTCAGACGCTGGCAAAAATCTAGGAATTGGGCTGGACCAAAATCAAGCAACCACCACTTCGGACAGTGTTCCGTCTGACTGCCATCTGCTTCGAACGGTGGATCACGTCCTTCGTGGCAGGCGCTTCGCCGAAGTCGATGAGGTCACGCCGGTGGTACACGACTTCTTCAGGCCGAAACAGCCCAAACTCTACAGAGATAAAATCCAATCAGTGTATGAAAAGCGGAAGAAACTAATTGAGAATAACGGTAAACACTTGATTTGAGTCGACCATTTTTCTTTTGTGGTATGATCTTGTTTTTGCTGGAAGTCAAATTTTGTTGCAAAATTTATGACTCAATCTAACACAACATAGCCGTCCGATTTGGCCATTTACATATTAGGTCGCAAAGTCTTGATAAGGGTCAAAAGCTCAGAACTTCCATGCTCTTTCTGGAATTGTGGTGCAATGCCAACTTCGCAGGGGCCACTTCGAGCAATCAGACACCTTCTACGAGTGGCGCCGAGGCACTGGAGCGACGGTAGCAGCCCGCAACATCGACAGCGTATTGTAGGAGAACACCACTACCATCAACGACGTCAAACTCTGGTTCTCAAAAGGAGAGATAGACTCCAAAGACTAACCTCGGCAGGAACACCCTCAAGCAGTGGATGACACCGTTGTTCTACGCTGTCAAGGAGGATCCGGAGGCTTCCATCCATAGTTTTGCGACAAGACTAGGATGTAGCCAATCGACAGTCATCAGCCGCTTCCAAACCCTCGGCTACCGAAAAGCGCCGACTCGATGGACCGCGCATGCCTTGACCGATGGATATGCAGTTCAGCGCATATCCATTTGCCAGTATCTCCTTCTTCACTACCCTCGCAAGGAGTTTCTGGAAGATCTGGTTACCAGAGATGGGGGTTTGGTTCTCTACGGCCCCAACTCACACTGTACCTCAAGGAAAAGAGCCGCCTACTCAAACAAAGTCGAACGTACACCTCAAGAAGGCCCTTCTATGATGCTTCTAGACTCGAAGCGAATGCTGTGCTCCGAGCTACTCCCGCAAGAACACACAGCCATCGCCGTCCTTTACGCCGCTCAGTTGCAGAAACTCGCAGAAAAGAGGCCAAGAAAAGTTTCACAAAGTTTGAAGACTTAAGTAGGGCGGTCGTAGATTTCTTCGACTTACGGTATGCCCAGTTCTGGGAAAAGGGGATCGCTGACCTGTCAAGTAGGTGGGCTACGTGACGATTAACCATGGTGATTATATTGTTAATCGATTTGCAATGTATGCTGAATAAGGAAATAAAGAAGAAAACAATTGTCTACTGTCATAATCTACAAGCTCCTCACTCGAGTCATACTGGATGGGATTAGCAGAACGCTGGACGAAGGACAGCCATGCGAGCAAGCAGGATTTCGGAGAAGATTCAGCACGGTCGACCACATACACACCATTACGAAGCTCATGGAAGTATCGCGAGAATACCCGCCGCCGCTGTCCCCTACGTTCATCGGCCTGAAGAAGGCATTCGACTCAGTCGAAATAGATGCGGTCATCGACGCCCTGCTCACTGAGTGGGTTCCTACTCAGTATATCAGAGTCATTCGAGAGGTGTACATTGGATTCACGACCAATAACTCATTATTCTACAACGACGTTATTGTCAGCGTGAGGAGAAGGGACATGCAAGGTGAAACCATACCCCCGAAGCTCTTCAGCGCCACCCTCGAAAACGTCATGCGCGAACTAGAATGGGAAGACATGGGAGTGAAGGTCGACGGCCAGCAGCTGCACCATCTTCGTTTCGCTGACGACATCGTGCTCATAACACCGATCATCAGCCAGGCGGAGCGAATGCTGGCCGACTTCGACCGTGTATGTGGGAACGTTGGACTGCAGCTGAATCTTACGAAGACTTGTTCATGAGGAGCGGACAAGTTTCTGATGCCCCATTCTCGCTCAAGGGAACGAATATCTCCGAATGCTCCAGCTACGTGTATCTGAATCGCGAAGTCAATATGGCCAACCGTTCGCCAGAGCTGAACAGGAGGAACCGAGCGGCTTTGGAAGCTTTCAAGAGCGTCGAAGAAGTCGTGAAGAAGACGAAGAACGTCCGCCTCCATGCCCAGCTACACGACTCTCCCGTTTTTCCCGGCCTAACATACGCCCCAGAGACCTGGGCCACACGGAAGCAGGATGAACACGCGATTAGCGTCGCGCAGCGTTGAATCGAGAGGACGATACTCGGAGTAAGACGACTTACGCAAGTGAGAGAAGGCCTCCGGAGTCCCGAGCTTCGTCGACGTTCGAAGATCAATGACGCTGTAGCCTGGGCTAAGTCGTCGAAAATTAGGTGGGCCGGCCACGTAATGCGCTTCGCAGACACCGGCTAGACGAGAGCCGTTACCGACTGGATTCCGCGGGATGTCAAGCCGGGGTGTGTGTAAATGAAAATCGAAATTTCGTAAATCGTAAATCATGATTACGAAGAAAAAAAAACGTCGTAAATCGTAAATCGTAAGAGTCACCTGAACTGTAGTGCAGTACAACTAAATTTCCTGAAGCTTTTTCTGCTAATGTTAATAAGATGTTATTCAATATTTATTTAACTGTTGGGCTCTTTTCAGCTTAAGCTGGACAGTTTTCTTACCGAACTATTTCTTTTTTCACGTCTTCTTGTTAGAAAAACATCTTTCAAACCAAACTAAACACGCTTCAAGTCCGGAGACTGAAAATTCAAAAACTATACTCATGCCTATGCATGGCATTCCAACAGAAAGCTTGCATCGTTTGAATATTCATTAAATTAATTACTACCAATTTTTAGCTTGCGAAAACGAAATGCTTCTTGAAATTAGCAGAAACAACTGCGAAAAATTCCATGCCGAAACTAAAATTTAAAAAATCGTTTCACCACTGACCAATGCGCCGGTTTCCTGCTAAAACCTGAAACAAGATACAAGATTTCGTAAACTTCATAATACTGCTCTACTAGTTAACAGCTCATTGCGCTCGCTCGGGCTACCCTTCGCCAGCTCCATTTTCTATCCGAGAACTTGCAGCATCGTAAGCGGATTAGATAGTGAGAATATGATAAACTCAAACACGCCACCAGAAATGGAGATCAAAACTGTCAAGACCAGTTAGACCTTTTCTTGGAAGGCTACGCGCTCGATTTGGCCGCACTTTTTATACCAATTTGCTCAGCCCTATAAAGCACAATGCAAATTTGCATCAATTCTATTCGGTAGGGTTAGCATGTATCTGTTACAAACAGAGTGACTCGAGGTTATTACCAAACAGGACGTGGAGCTAGAATTCTCGTCTCACTTTTCTAAGAAACTGCTCCCAGTGTCCTTTTATTTATTATTTATTTAATTATTACGCTGCATAAGGCAGTGGGAAAAATAAATACAAACAAAACACAGACTATGGGCTGAAAACCTTCGGCAGTAGGAATGCGATGTGCCTTGCTGGTTCTGGACCGGAAAAAGGAGCCCAGCCTCTCCAGCCTCTTAGACAGGAGCTTATTTTTGATATTGTATTGCACTAGTTTCTCCTCTCGAACCTGTCCGGTTCTAAACTGCAGCCCTTACAATGTTAGAGAAGTGGAAAAGTTAGTTAGCGAAGAGAAAGTCGGATTCGAGAAGCCTGTGAACAGGACGGTATTGTACAACACAGTCACATATCAGATCATCAAAAGTCAACTCTAAGGGGAAGTGGGAATGAGCTATAAGAGGGACCATCAGCACATCTTTATAACGTAGTCCACATAAATTTGGTCGCCAGTTGGTTGCTGATCAAAGATAACATTTGCGAAAATAATTTACGACCCAAAATGTCGTAAATCGTAAATAGTAAAAAAATTGATAAAAAAGCCATAAATCGTAAAATCGTTAATCGTATATCGTAGTTACGCACACCCTATAGTGACTTTGTCACTACACCATCTCTTGGAATCCTTGCCTGAACTGTATTTGAAGTTGCAATATATTTGAAATCTATTTGAATTCCGGTTTCCCACGTTTCCCACTCCTTTTCTGTCTGCGTCTCTTCTATCTAGCCTCTTTCCCATGAGAAGCGTAGGAATTCTCATCCGAAATACATCTCTCGTAAATAGCCGGCCGAAGTTAGTATAGGCACCTTATTATCCTCTGTATTCGGACTGCACTACTCCTGTATCCTGCTACCAATAAATCTGTGAAGTCCCGCGTGGCACTACAAGCGACACACCGAACTACTATATTTGGTGCATCGACCGATCGTCAGCTCCTGGAATCTCGTCCGGACGTCAACTCCAAGCCGACGCCAACTCGCTACGCTGCCGTCTCTTGGAACCTGGACAGGCCGACAACTCAAGCTGACTCGCCGTACCATCGCGTCCTCTCCGGGAGTCTGATATCGTCGAACCGTCAACTGCTTTTCAGATCAAGCCGATTCTACAACGATCTCGTAGTTTCTGGAGTGTGAGTATCTGTGAACATCTTCTACAGCTTCTACACGACTCCAGTCAATCAACTGCTCTTCAGCTGGTCGGATCGTCACTTCGAGCCGGCATTCATCGTACGAATTCGCCGCACCATCACGTCGTCTCCTGAGGTCTGGTCTCATCGAAACGTCAACTTTCGTTCAGATCGAGCCGACACTACATCGATTCATCGTTTCTGGAGTGTGAGTACCTGTGAGCATCTTCCACAGCTTCTACACGACTCCAGTTAATCAGCTCTACTCTTCAGCTGGTCTAATCGCCACTTCAAGCCGATGTCCATCTCACAAACTCGCCGCACCGTCCCGTTAAGCCGACAGTGTTCAACTTTAGCGCCGCGTCTTGTACGAGAAGTCCACTGTCTTTGCACTAGCACAACAGCACGATGACAACTTCGCTAGCAAATAGACAAAGCATCCTAACCCGAACTGGTAACCGTTTATCCTCAATACTCACGGAGGAATCCGACATTTTGAGTACGCAGTTATTGACGTCAAGAACTGAGAACGAGAACAGGCTGCTTCGTCAGCGCATTCAGCGAGCTCGTATGGTGATTGAGACCGAAATTCACAAACTCGAGGATGCGTTGGAAAGGTACAGCGCCGTGGCAGACAAACTAGAAGAAGCAACTATGTTAGCAATGCAAGAGAGAATAGAAGCCAACACGGAAACGGCCCAAGATTTGCTCGACCAAGCCCATAAGGCAATAACAACGTTGATGAGACTCCACGAAGACACCGAGGCCGAGCGCGGCCGGGTAGTGGAGTCTCCACTGCTCGCGCCTATCCCCGTACCCAAATTCAGCGGTCAGATTTGGGAATGGAAAACCTTCTGGAAGGCTTTCGAATACACAGTGCACTCGAGGAACATCGACAACATATTTAAACTCAACTACTTGCTCGACGCACTACAGGGAGAAGCCAAGGAATCTGTCAAGCAATTTGAGATATCGGACAGCACTTATCCTTTGGTGATCGAGCACCTGAAGGAAAAGTATGGTGACAGGCAAGCTTTGGTCGATCAGCTTCTGAATAAGCTCCACACGACGCGAGCTCGAAGCAGCGATTTACAAGCGCAGGAGTTGCTGTGCGAACAGTTGTATACGATAACCTCACAACTTCAAGTCAAAGGAGAACATATTGATAACTCGTTCCTCCAGAAACAACTCCTAAACAAGTTCTCTACGGACGTTCAGCGACACATTCTCCGCCAGAAAGTTCGCAACGAACATGAGGGAACATGGGACACCTTCACGCTCCTTACTACGGCCAAGGAATATGTGAAGTCCGAGCTAAAGATTGCCCGGCAAATTCAACGTGGCTCAGGTGAGGCTCAGAAACGAGATAAAGAAGAAGCTGCGCCGACGACAAAAAAGGCAATCAGGAAGGTTATCGATCTTCGCCTTGCTTCTACTGTGTAATCGAAGGGCACAAACAAAGATACTGCCCCGAAGCGTAAACCACTGATCAAAGGTTGCAGATTATAAAAACGCGAAAGCTCCGTCAGAACTGTGGTGGTAAAGATCACACAACAGCGACTTGCTAAAAGGGTGCCTGCCGGATCTGCAATGAAGTCGGCCATCACACTTCAATTTGCAGAAAGTCCATCAGCTCAACTCCAGCGACGTCGTCAACAATCAAAGCACAGAAAAAGTCGCCAACCAATGTGTAAGCGTCATCATCCAGGATGAACACGATATCATTGAATGATGCCAATAATGAAGAATCAATATCAAATACGGTGCTTCACATTGATGATAGCGGAAACGTTCTCGTACTGATGGGTCAAGCACAAGTACTCAATCCTTCAACAAACTCACTAGATGCGATATACGTAATGCTTGATACAGGAGCAGACCGCTCTTTTATCAGTAACGAGCTAGCCGGACGATTGCAACTTGAAGATATGGATGTCAATCGTTTGACTATAAATACATTCGCTCACCAGGAGGATATGACGAGAACGTGTGGGATAACTGAGCTTCAGATATGGGACGCCGGTGAAACACCACATACTTTCACCGTCACTCGAATCGAAAAACTCACTGAAACGTTACACCGTAGCAGCTTGTGTCTCGAAGACAAACGCTTCATCTGTGATAATGATCTACAGCTCTCCATCAATCCGACGGCACAGAACGTCAAACCACAAATTTTACTTGGTTGCGCAGATCTCTTTTCGTTGCTGAGCTCAGGACCAGCACCACAACATACACTTCCTTCAGGACTGAAACTCATTCCTTCAAAACTAGGATATCTGGTGGCAAGGCGTAACTGTTCATACACAGCGGAGCATCCAAACGATAAATCTGTCGATGTGACTATAAACGTTACAAACGCACAAGCAATAGAGGAAAAGTTGCAGTCATGGGAAGACTTTTGCACGTTCGAATCTTCCGGGGTGGACGAATTTGTGGGACCAGCAGCAGAAGAGCGAAGAAGGAACGATGAAGCTGTCTGGAAGGAGTTTGAGCAGACAGTAGAGAAGAAGGAAGACGGCTACCACGTGCGCTTTCCGTGGAGATGTGACATCAGATGTAAGGCACTGTCAGACAACAAAAACCTAGCAGTTCGCCGCCTACATTCAACACTCAGCAGGATGAACACCAATCAAGAACTGCTGCAACAGTACGAGGAAGCAATACGATCGCAGCTGGAACAAGGAGTAATTGAAGAAGTCGACGAAGGGAAGGCACCCGACGGGCCAGTCATCCACTATCTTGCGCACCAAGCCTTAATTACACCGTACAAAAGTACCACCAAACCACGAGTCGTATTCGATGCATCCGCACATCTGAAAGACTCTCCTTCCCTCAACGATATGCTTCACCGAGGACCAGTGATGCTACCGAAGCTTTGCGATATCCTTCTCCGGTTCAGAATTGGAAAAGTAGCTATAACGAGCGACGTAGAAAAAGCTTTTCTTCAAGTCCATCTTCATCGTTTCGATAGAGATGCAACACGATTTTTGTGGCTGAAGGATCCCACTCAGCCAATAACGCCTAGCAACATCGTGGTCTACCGTTTCTGCCGAGTGACCTTTGGTGTCGACAAAGTCGACTTGATCTATTGTGTTGTTTTAGGTTTAGTGTTGTATTTGACTTAAAAATTTAATTCTTTCACATTTATGTGCTATTCGTGCGTATTATTTGCTATTCATTTACCGAAGTGTTTTACTACTGTCAGGTTTAAATCGATTGTAGCTCGTGTGCCTCGTTCCCATGCCTTCAAATTATGTTTTGACAAGATAGCGGCGGCTCGCGGCTATCTCAGTCGTCATCAGAATCCCGCTGCATAAAAGCCGGTGGAGGGGAGAGAGGATCACTTCGCTTCTTCGCGATTTAGCTCTGGCTTCTTCGCTTCTTCACTGCTCGCTTTGCGACCTACTCAACACAAGTGCCCTCTCTCCTCCCCACAAGTTCTACCACTTGTGAGTTTATTTCATTTGTATTATTTTTGTTCGTAGATAAATTTATAAACTAACTTGTGTTAAATACAGCACAAGTTTGTCATCAGTCTCGCGTGGCACCATACAAGTGGGGTAGGACTAGAGAGGGAGGTCAGCACTTTCATTTGGGCTAATCTGCTCGCCATTCCTCCTCGCTGGTACGATAAAGTATCATCTCGAACACCACACGTCAAACCCGCGGTTGGCATGCGAAGTTGAGAGAAACACTTATGTGGACAACGTTGTGGTAACAGTTGCGTCAACAGAGGAAGGCTGGGACATGTATAAGGAGTCAAAAGCTCTCTTCGATGAACTGAACATGAACCTAAGGGAGTTCAATTCGAACGACAATGACTTGCAAAACCAGTTTGCGGAGAAGGATCGCTGCAACAATCGTATGCAGAAAGTTTTGGGCATATTCTGGAATGCAAGTGGCGACAGGCAATGGTTTGCAAATATCCGCCAAGAGATAAACTGACTAAGCGCACGGTGTCCGAACAAGTAGCAGCCATTTATGATCCACTAGGATGATTAGCCCCAATCACGCTACATGGGAAGCAATTCCTTCAGCTTCTTTGGAAATTCGAGTACGAGTGGGACACACTATTGTCGCAAGAGCACCAACAACGATGTATGAAAATCATGGAGGAATCCGATGGGTTTCAGTGCCAGATACCCAGAGGTGTAGCTCAGAGAGGCGAATCTATCCGACTAGTTGTGTTTGCTAGCGAAAGTGCGATGGCCACGTGCGCATATGCTGTCTCTTCAACTACGTCAAACTTGATAGCAGGAAATTCCAAACTTCCCTCTATAAAGGAACGGCCGACTATACCGAAATTGGAACTCAACGCGCTCACAATAGCAGTTCGACTGGCAAAATCCATATGGGAAGCGATTAAAGATCACGCAGTTATAACAGAGATCGTGATACTCTCTGATTCGGAAATCGCACTAAAGTGGATTGCAACAGACCAAACGCAGAAGTCGGTTGGAGTACTAGTTAGAAACCGAGTAAAGGAAATAAGGAAACTCGCTACGGAATTCCTCGCCTCACTATGAACACTATTCGGTTACGTGAACACTACTAACAATCCTGCCGACAGTGCAACGAGAAGTTTGAGCAAAGCCGAGTTTCCAACTCACATGTGGTGGCACGGACCGGATTTTATAAAATGCCCTACAAAAAATTGGCCCAAGGAAATCCGACTATTCAGCCTACCAGTATTGGCAACGTCAGAAGCTCGAGTTTTACAAGCAAGTTCTTCTATCATGGTGTCAACCGATGTACTCGACTTGAGGCGATACAGTGGATTAGCAAAAGCAAAGAGAGTGCTAGCTTATGCCTTGCGATTTATCAAGGCATTGGTTGCTAAAATTCAAAGCAAACTCCAATATAAAATATCAAGCAGTATTCCCGAGCTCGAGCACATGGAATCACGACCGAATATTTCGGCTGCGGAATATGAGCTGGTACTACGAGTTCTTATCCGTAATCATCAGTAAGTCTACCTTCCGCTAGAGAAGCGCAAGACTCTGAAGCAGTTGAAGCTTATGGAAGACGAATACGGTATTCTTCGATGTCAAGGACGTCTGGGAAATGCCAACCTTCCATTCGATACCAGAAGACCGATACTGGTCGCAACGAAATCAGATTAGCTCGACTGATCATACTACAAGCGCACTCCTCGCTACACTGCAGCATAAGTAACACTATAGCAAATGTAAGGCAACATTTCTGGATCCCTAAGATAAGGCAGATGGTTCGGAGCATCATACGACAGTGCGTGCCTTGTCAAAGATTGAACAATCTCCCATTAAAATATCCGGAAATGACTGATCTACCTGCACAGCGAGTACAGAGAGTACGACCGTTTGAACATATCGGTATAGACTATTTTGGGCCGTTGTCAGCCAAGCGAAACAATGAAACTGTCAAAGTCTACGGAATCATCATAGCCTGCGCTACAACGCGATTGGTGCACCTTGAACTGGTACCGGACATGTCAGCAAATAACCTACTACTAGCACTTCGAAGATTCTTCGCTAGACGTGGGAAACCGGCGACCATCACATCGGACAACGCACCATATTTCGCGCTGGCAGGGCAAATTTTATGCGATGCCAACATACCTGCAAGGAACGACTCTACGTTTGAACAATCACTAGCTGTAAGAGGAATTGCATGGAAGACAATCACGCCATGCGCTCCGTGGCAGGGAGCATTGTACGAGCGATTGATAAAATCAGTAAAGCACAGCCTCTATAAAGCCATCCAAAGGACAGTTCCAGAGCAGGAAATTCTAGAGACCCTCTTCGTCGAGATCGAAGGAATGCTCAACATCAGACCTCTCACATATCAGGAGGAAGGATGGGAGGACACACCGGCGCTCCGGCCAATAGACTTCATTCAACGGGACATGGTCATCACCTATCCGTTCGAATCTATCGAAAGTAACGACAGATTCGAACGGATAGGTGATGACCATGTCCCAGACGACAATACGTATCTACCAGCAGAGGAAGGAGCGGTTCTAAGGACTCGTCGACAAACAGAAGAAGCGCTGAAGACGAGCCATCAGCTGACTGAACGAGTTTGGACCGTATGGAATCGAGAATACCTGACAAGTTTGCGTGAAGCTCACAAGCTGCAGATCAGCTCGAAGCGCGGCAACCCTCGGCTTCCCTCTGTCGGCAAAGTGGTCTTAATTGCTGATGCAGGGATACCACGGAGCACGTGGAAAATGGGCAAAATTAGTCAAGTGCATCTAAAGAATGGCGCCATTCGGGAAGTGGAACTAAGACTGCCGAATGGGCGCACGATACGCCGTCCAGTAAACCTCTTAGTTCCCCTGGAACTAGGAGACGGGACAGACTCAGAGAACGATTTTGCGGAGGACGTTGTTGACGACCAACCAGCAACCCATCGCTACAATCTACGACCCCGCACAAGCAGAACCAGCCATCACTAATTGAACAGTGCATGAGACGCGTAACATTACGCTATAGCACTTTTAATTCTGCATGTCACCTCTACTCATTTCATTTAACCTTGCATGCTACCTTTACTCCTTTAATTTAACCTTGCATGGCTTACATTGCATCAATCTATGGTGCATGCTACCTACTCTGATTAAGAATCATCAAATTCCCCTTTTTCAGAAACCATGAAGACCAACAAGACAACACCAACACCGGCACTCAAAGCAGCGTGCAGACCACGAACAACGGCGACGCCATCTCCAGCAATCTCGAGAGAAGGAAACCATACAGGAGATTCGACCACGAAGCCGTCCAAAGCATCGGGCACACTTCTCAAGGAATTGCTGAGTCAAGCTAGCAAGATGTTGCAGCACGCAGCCAGCAAGGCCGACCAATTTGCGCCGGCAGTAGTCTCATCCACGGAAGCCCTGGAAAGGATCGAGAAGGTGGAGCAGAAGCTGAAGAAGCAAAGTGACCAAATGATTCAGATTGCGACAACGGTAGTGTTGGTGGAGGGCAAGATGGACAACGTCGTCAGAGCTATCTCCGAGTGCGCAGCTTCTGTAGAAAACTCCATGGTGACGTGAAGGCGGTGCAGGAAGCATCTGGAAAGGCGGATATCCACAACATCGAGCTCGAGATTAAGTCGCTTCACAAGCGCTTCGACGATTTCGAACAACGTCTCCGCAGTTTGGTGTCGCCAAGAACGACGGAGTAGCCGCCTCGCAGACAATCCAGCAGGGACCGTCACACGATGCAACAACGACGAGACCGTCATCAGTCGAGGAACCAAGATGGATACGTTCGCTCCACTAATAAGGACGGCAAGGAAGAAACACGTGGTCATCGTTCGCGATCGAGAGAGTGCCATTAGCTGCCGGCGGGAGTATAGTGACTTTGTCACTACACCATCTCTTGGAATCCTTGCCTGAACTGTATTTGAAGTTGCAATATATTTGAAATCTATTTGAATTCCGGTTTCCCACGTTTCCCACTCCTTTTCTGTCTGCGTCTCTTCTATCTAGCCTCTTTCCCATGAGAAGCGTGGGAATTCTCATCCGAAGTGCATCTCTCGTTTCTTAGGCCTCTCCCACTTTACCGTTATCTATGTCAACTTTCTCATGAGCACTAGATTCAAAAACCGTATAAATAGCCGGCCGAAGTTAGTATAGGCACCTTATTATCCTCTGCATTCGGACTGCACTACTCCTGTATCCTGCTACCAATAAATCTGTGAAGTCCCGCGTGGCACTACAAGCGACACACCGAACTACTATACACCCCTGATGTCAAGAGAACGGCAATAAGCCACCAACACGTTGGTCAGACTTCTTCGCTAAAGCTCTGAACGAACGATACGACGCTCTTCGTGTCCCTCGAGCGAGGAGGATCTATTGGAGCACTCTGGCACGTGACAGGGAATGGAGACGCTGCTGGCGCTTGCTCGAGCAAGTCAATGATCAAGGGGACGACAGGTGATACAGGTGTGCCCTAACTTTCAAGCACATCAAAAAGTAGATTGTATCATGTATTCGACCTGTACGTCATAAATATTGGAAACTTGGGATAATTGAAATTCTGTTTTATATTGTGAATACTGTTTGTGCGGGTCGAGAGGTGTTCCCTACACTGCCTCAGGGGGCGGAGCAAAGCGCGCGCCGAGGACGAGATGTTCGGGTCCCCACCATTGCATGGAGGCATCGCATTTCTAATTCTTTTCCCTTAACCTGGCAGCTCTATCCTGAACAGATTTCGTTCTTGAAGCAAGAGTCAGAATCTTGTAGACCACATTTGGGGAGAACGACTTTTCAGCTGGAGCGCCTACGCGTTCTTCAGGTCCCACCACATTGCTCAGTACCAAGGCGTTGTCCGCATTTTCCGACAAGTACAACAACATCTTAAAGAGATATGTCATGACAACAACGCGATCATTCATTGGAAAGTTCTTCAATATGAGGAGAATTATTTGATCCTTTAAAATGAGAAGATGGTGGGCCGCTTTTGCGCATAATTTCAGATAAGCTCTCAATGTAGTGAC
>OX377206.1:64595056-64674655 GCA_947396885.1 Heligmosomoides polygyrus polygyrus | reverse complement strand
CTTCTCCTTGCGTAAGTCATGCCAGTAGAATCGGTTCCCATCTGGACCATCGAGGTTAAAGCGCTTTTCGTCCGAGAAGATCACCTGAACTATGAAATGTTAAAATACCTAGCGTCAGAACTGACAACGCAAAAAATCTGCCTTGGTCCAAAGACGTCGTTTGTTCCTAGAGACGAACTCGAGCCTGTTCCTTTTGTGCGTTTCTGTCAAGCGTGGAGCAGAACGGAGCTGGGTATATACAACATTCCATTGCGTTTTAAGCAGCACCGAATCGTTTATTTCGAGGCTTTCTTACTCAAACTCTTGCGCACTTCCTCCAAACTGATTGATTTATTGGAAACCATTCACACGATTTGCCTCTCGTCTCGAGTCGAAAGAAGCCTGGGACGTGCTGAAGACTTCCTCGAGTGATATAGATCAGGACTGCGTAGAAATTTGCTAATAACGTTCGTTGATCGTCCCAGTTGAGTCGAAATTTGGCGTATGCTGAGTCCTGCATCTCTGAGGGCCTTGATTTGAGCTTGTTCCTCTATTGATAGCATCGATCCGCGACCCGTCCTTACAATGAGCAAATTATGAGGCAGTATATTGCATAGCAAAATAGTTTTCAACAACGTACCTTTCTCCGCGCACCTTATTTGGTGGTGTCCCTATACTTTCTGGTCACTCAAAAACAGGGTCCCGTCACGTGATCCTTTCCCGTTCCTTGCCACCTCGGGCGATTTTGCCCATTTCTTTCGTATATATGTTTTTGGCCGTGAGGAATTCCATAGTATAATTTTCAGATCAATTCCTGCGGGTAGCTAGCAGAATTACGCAATTTGCTGGTGTCCCTATACTTTCCGGTCGCAGTGTATATATATATATATATATATATATATATATAGGCAATACAATCCGAATTAACTGGATAGACGATGAGCTTTAACAAGGGAGAGTTCTGAAGCGTATGCATGAACGGGGAGAGCGAGTCATACAGGAAGAATCCTCACCCCTCAATTAGTATAAAAATGTGTTTCTTTTTTGCCAAGTTGCTAAACCCAAGGAGTAGGGGTCTTTGAAGTTACAATGGAATCGGAGCCTCATGAGTTCGGGTTCTTGTACGCCAGCAATTCCTCTGCCAGCAAGCGGCTCGGGGCGCAGTGGATAGTGACGTTGCCTTATGAGACGGAGGTCGAGGGTTTGATTCCTCTGAGCTACTGCATTTTTGCATTTCACTGATTGATTGAGATTTGAGGGATTCTGACGTCTATAGCATTTTCAGACCTTTTCTGCGGATTTTCCCAAGTGTATGCTGTGGAGTGTAACTTTCTTGAAATTTGTTTATTACTAACCGGTTTTTAAACAAAAAGGCAATGAGAATGCTAATCAACAAAATGATATATAGACGTTCGGCGTCAATGATACACAAGCACAAAGTGCATGAAACAGAAGCACTGCTTACAATACGGACAAGGTATAAGGGCAACAGTGTCCTCGCTGTTTGCTTCTATACATGTACCAATGACATCGACTCCCCAGACGAAATCCGATTCAAGACGTACCCTTTCTTCGAAACAAGAGTTCCACCCGAAAACGTTATCATAAGTGCGCTGCTTGCTGGCCTCTCCACGTCTAACAGTTCATCTTGCGGATCCCATCTTCTTCTTGTTCTTCCACCACTTCCATCCATCAATGTTCGTCTTCGTCAACTTCCCGTTGACGTGCTTCGAAGTCCTTGAGTATGCTGGCCATCCGTTCGGCCAGCCTGATTTCTTCCATCGAAGGCTTCTTGTCTAAAGGTGACCACACTTCGGCATGAGCAGCTGAATCACCACTCGAGCGACATTGTTGGTGTTAGGTTTCAGAAAGCCTTCAGCAGCCCTCTGATTTCCGGGTGACAGGCCAGGACGAGGGAAAGAGGTGTATCGATGGTCGTTTAGTTCGATTTGCGGAATCCACAGAACTTGTTTCACATTCTAACCACCTATGACGTCACATCCTTGTCTCTTTTGAAAATCCCAGCAGGATGGTTTTTTCCCGGGGTCATTCGTCCATGTAGAGAAAGAAACTGCGAGGAGCCTGTAGCTTATACACTGCGTTCAAAAAAGATAGGTTCACCCTTGATTTTCTTGTTTTTGCACGAAATTCGGTTGCAGTCGATTCCAAAACTGTATCAGTGAATTGAGCATAGCAAAAAATATAAGAGCAAAAAACTTGAGCGAAATCTGCAATGACAGCAAGAAATGAGGAAGGATTGCATGAAAGCATTCAACTCGAGGTTGTTCAAAAAAGATAGGTTCACCAGGAAAGAACAGCTTTATTGAAAAGACATAAAACAATGAGTGATCACTAGTAATCAATTGGTCCTCCGCAATTCATTGCTACATCAATGAGTCGTGCTGGCATCGAGGCAACATGATTTTCCAGAGTTTGAATGGGGAAGGTCGTTCCAGGCTCGAAGAATCGCCATCCTAAGACTTTCGACAGACGAGTACGTTCTGTTCTCCTCGTATATTCTTCTTACAAGGTGCCTCCAAATGTTCTCCATCGGACTGAGGTCCGGAGAACATGCCGGCCAGTCGAGAACTTCAATTGAATGGGCCCTGAAGAAATCCTTTGTAGACCTGCTAGCGTGTACAGAGGCGTTGTCTTGCTGGAAAATCCAATTCTGGTCGGCATTTTCCTGAAGGAATGGAAGCAGGTGGTTTTGCAGCACTTGTTGGTATTCCTGGGAGTCCATCCTTGCCGACGTAAATGCAATAGCGACTTTCCCTCCTGCGTGAAATGCTGCCCACACCATCACTGTACCGCCTCCAAAATTCCTCCTTGGAAAAAACAACTTCTCTTTGCGCAAATCGTGCCAATAGTACCGCCTTCCATCGGGCCCATCGAAGTTGAAGCGCTTTTCGTCAGAAAAAATTACCTGAATGACAAAAAATCGGAATAGTTGACGTAACATCTAACGAGGAGAAAAATTGGCCTTAGTCCAAATACGGCTTTTGTTGTCGGAGACGAATTCCAGCCTATTCTTCTTGTGTGCTGCAGTCCAGTCAAACGTGGGGCGGAATTGAGTTGAGTGTGTAGAATGTTGCCGTTTCGTATTAGGCAATTTCGAACAGTTCCTCTAGCGACTTTCTTAGTAAGGCACTTGCGCACCCGCTCCAGGCTCACCGCTGCATTGGACATCATACGCACGATTTGTCTCTCATCTCGAGAGGAAAGGATCCTGGGACGACCTGAAGGCTTCTTCATCCCATATTGATCAGGATTCCTTAAGAATTTGCTGATCACATTCTGCGATCGCTTCAGCTGCGTCGAAATTCGGCGGTGGCTTAGCCCTGCTTCACTGAGTGCCTTGATTTGAGCTTGTTCTTCAGTTGAAAGCATCGAACATTTTACTGTAAACACTTTGACTAACAGGAGTATTGACTAACAAAGTAATTGCAACTGACCTGCCTTTCTAGCCGTGTCTTCTTAGACGGTGAACCTATCTTTTTTGAAAAACCACGAGTTGAGTGCTTTAACGCAATCCTTTCTCATTTCTTGCAGTTATCGCAAATTTCTCTCAAGTCTCTTACTCCTACGTTTTTTGTTATGCTTAATTCACTGATACAGTTTTGGAATCGACTGCAACCGAATTTTATACGCTGCACGTATTGTGACCAGTGTGGCTCCATGCATTTTTTACCTGCGTACAACTGGTGTTGAACATTTACACATCATCATGTTGAATACCACAGCTTCCCCTCGCATGAAGCAACATCACTATCTACGGTGCTCCGCGCCGCTTGGCGGCAGAGGCATCACAGGCGTACAAGTCTACTGGATGCGGATGCTCTACTCTTTGGGCAAGAGTAGAGCATCCGCATCCACACTATGAGTTCCTCAGGTACGTTGTGTTGTCGTAACGCGTACCATATAACCTCACGCGGGACGAAGGCCTTCTCCAAGTCGAGAAAGGCTATATGCGCCGGCTTCTGTTTCTCGCGATGGTTCTCCACCAGGAGGCGGGCGGCGTGTATAGCATCAATGGTCCCACAACCAGGCACAAACCCGCACTGGTTGTCGGAGAGCTTGACAATTTCAGGGATTCGTCTATCAAGGATTCGCTCGAAGATCTTCATGCTGTGCGAAAGCAAGCGAATTGGACGGTAATTGAAGCAGTCCGCAGGACGTTCTTCTTCCAAATCGGAATCGTCGTACTGTTGTGCCAACACTCCGGGACTTTCTTCTCCTTTACTACCTCGTTGAAGAACTCAACCAACCACTCAGCAGAGTACCAGAGCTTTGACTTCCAAACATCGACTGCCAGATCATCCGGCCCTGTCGCCTTACCGGGCTTCATCTTCTTCAGAGCCGCTTCTGTTTCCTCCACGGTGATCTTGTGAACGGGTCCATGAACAGAAGCAACAGAAGGAATGGCCAGATGAGGAAATTCCATAGTGGAAATTTCCTCAAAGTAAGGACGCCATCGCTTCAACGCCTTTTTGCGGTCTGTCAGAAGATGGCCGTTTTCATCATTGATGCCAACGAACTTTTCAATATCCTCGGTTTGGCGATGGCGGGTCTTAGCAAGTCGGTACAAATACTGCTCACCATCGCGCGACTCGAGCTTTCGGTAGACATCACCATAATGAGTGGCTTTTGCAACAGCCACGGCTTTCTTTGCAGCCTTCTTCGCCTTCTGATACTCCTGCCAGTTGTCGGCTGTTCTGCCACCGAGAAACTCATGATACAGCGACTTCTTCTCTCGAACCTTCGCTTTCTCATCGTCCCTCCACAGCCATGTCTGCTTGTCGACTTTGCGTCGTCCAGGCTTCGTAGTGCCGAATTCCAATCTTGCAGCTTGGCGTATCGCGTCGGTTGCTCTCTTCCAAGTTTCATCGACAGTCGTGGCTGTCGGCAACCGTACGCGAGAAATCACAGCTGCTTCCTTCTCTTTCATTCGCCACCACTTGATTCTAGTTGAACCGCATCGCTCGATCTGCTTCAGCCTCGGAGGGGCGATCTTTAGGGTGCAAATCAGCGGTCGACGCTGTGGGGCGACCGTCTCATACGGCAAGATCTTCGCGTCTGTGACAATGCTTCGGTCACGATCCTTCACAAGCACAAAGTCTATCTGAGACTTGGAGCTCCCACTATAATATGAGATGAGGTGGGAGTCACGTTTTCGGAAGACAGTGTTCACAATGGTGAGGCTATGCGATTCCGCATACTCAATGCAGGTGAGGCTTGTGTGACGCTATTTTTCCGATTTCGGTGGACAACTGCAGGAAAACCCGGATAGTAAACGGCCTTGAAATGCGTTTGCAAACAGAGCGCTTAAGGTACTTCAGGATTATGTGCTCAGAACTCCTCAGCTGCCTGAATTGCCTTAGCCTCAGCTGCCAGTTTAAAGCAGCGGAAGATAGCGGTTAGAGTTTCTTGCGCTCCTACTCGCCAACGTTTCAGTTTTCGACACTGGCAATAACACCATTAGCTTCAGCATGGAAAGCTCTATCGAACGATGTCAATCTCGACCAATTTCAGAAAAATCGATTTTTTGACAATTTCCCATCGAGGACGAGGCCGCTCGTGGCCGAGGCAGGCGAACTATGAAGTCATCGAAAGTAGATATTTTCCAAAATAGGCAAACTTCATTGTCCAAAATCACCTAGGGGTTATTTGGGGCGCTGTTTAAGAATCCGACGCCCGTTTTTGAAAATTCCGCCGATTTCGGTAGGTTTTGGATTTCCTTCTGGATAATTGAGGGTGGTTGGGTCAGGATCACCGATTTTGCACCCTATACGAAGTTTTTTTAAACTTCGCATAGGGGCGGGGACTTATTCGGGGTGACGAACACGATGCCGAAGTTCGTTTGGACGATTACGGCAGGGGCCGCCCTTACCGATAACTGAGGGTGATCGGTGATCCTAACCCGACCACCCTCAAAGGAGAAGTAACCTACTGAAATCGGTGGAATTTTCAAAAACGGGCGTCGGATTCGTAATCAACGCCCCAAATAACCCCTAGGTGATTTTAGACGATGAAATTTGCCCATTTTGGAAAATATCGATTTTCGATGACGTTATAGCCCGCACAGACTCGGCCTGGAGCGCGCCCGTCCTCGATGGGAAATTGTCAAAAAATCGATTTTTCTGAAACTGGTCGAGATTGACATCGTTCGATAGAGCTTTTCATGCTGAAGCTAATGGTGTTATTGCGAGTGTCGAAAACTCAAATATGGGAGAGTAAGAGCGCTGGAAACTTCAACCGCTAAGTAAGACGCCCTAAAATGGCAGCTGGTGCTAAGGCAGTTTAATCAGCTAGGGAGCTGTGAGCACGTCATCGTAAAGACTCTTAAGCTTTCTGCTCGACTGCGCATTTGTAGGCCGTTAGCTCTCCGCGTCTTCCCGCAGGAGTCGACTAAACTTGAAAAAAAGGTGCATTTTCGCACTGCTGTAACTTTGTCCAATCTTAAGCAACATTGATGCATTTCAGCGCACTACTAGAACATTTCGTTGCCTACAAAACCCATAAGCTGCAACCGGAAAGGGTTATCACCTGACAGAGTTATCACGCTCAGAACACGCGAGCGCGTGCAATTTACAACAACGGTCGATGTTCTCCTACCTCGTACTCGTCGACATTAAGTTTTTACTACTCCCAATTCTACCGTTCAAACCAGCATGAAAAGCTCTATCGAACGGTGTGAATAATAGCCCAATTCGAAAACATATATTTTCAATGACGTCAACGTCCGTCTGCCGCGGCCTCGATGCGGATCTGTCAAAAAAACGATGTTTCCAAAATCGATCGAAATTGGTAATGTTCGATAGCGGTTCTCATGCTGAACAAGAAGGTACCATTTTGATTGTCGAACACTCAAATCTGGGCGAGTAAGAGCGCAAGAAACTCTAACCGCTCTTCCGCCGCTTTAAACTGGCAGCTGAGGCTAAGGCAATTCAGGCAGGTGAGGAGTTCTGAGCATATAATCTGAAGTACCTTAAGCGCTCTGTTTTCAAATGCATTTAAGGCCGTTCACTCTCCGGGTTTTCCCGCAGTGGTCCACCGAAATCGGAAAAAATAGCGTCACACAAGCCTCACCTGCGTATTTGCTGCCCTGTAACATTGCCTCTTCCTAAGCTACACCATTCTACTTAAGCTTTCAACTAGGACGTTTTACTGCCTACAAGACCCACAAGTTGCAGCCGAAATGATTTGAAACTGAAAGAGTTATTGGGCTCCGAACACGCCCTCGCAATTTGCAGGCGGTCGCCCCTCGATTGAAAGGTTCGATTCTATATGCATTGTTCACGGCGCACTCCAAAAGCTAGCTAGACAGCCTTAGAGCAATTTCTTGGTAGGGCGGCTGGAAATTTATGATAGAACTTCCCAAAAGCTCACTCTACCAGTTGCCGAACCCACTCGATTGATAGGTTCGATGCTATAGCATTGTGTACGACGCGCTCCAAAGGCTCGTCGGACTGACTGGAGCAAATCCTAAGTAGGACGGCCAAAAATTTCTTATAAAATTCTCCAAACGGGTCGAAGTAGTCTTGAAGGCTTTGCATTTTCCAGTAAAGGACGATAGAAACGGAGAGAATATGCTTTCTCCCACTCGATTGATAGGATTGACCCTATACCTTGTGCACGGCGCACTCTCGGAGCATTCCAGGCATGACTGAGCACTGACAACGTACGCCATGCTTGAGATATTCCGAAAACACTGCTTGTCACATGCACGTCCTAGAAAATAAGGTGCTCTAATCGCAAAAGCCTGCTGCAGTTATTTTTTTAGGCCATCCACGGGGAAAACGCGGTGGTAAAGTTTCATATATGTTTGTGTAGATCTCAAGGAGACGAATCGAACGCTGCCAACTGTTTTTCTACTACTTAAAATACTACTAAAACATAACTACTTAACTACTTAAAATTGAAGGAGTTATGAGCATGCGACTGTTTGCGACGGATTTTCCGTCGCAAACCGTCTTTTTGAACGCGCGACGCGGGCGGTATTGTACTTTCAGCCCAAGCTGGACAGCTTTCTTGTCAAGATTTTTTCCTTTTTAGCTTTCACTTTTCCTGCTTGTAAGCACTTTGAAGCCAAACTTTACACGTATGTACTAGGAAAGTCGATATGTTGTTGCTTCAAATTTGCTTTGGCCTATGCATGGGATTCCAAAAAAACATTAAAGCTTACATCGCTTGAATGTCCATTGAATTCCCAACATCTAATCGTTAGCTTGCACGCAAATCAGCGGCCGTCCCATCGCCGTATCATGGGTGGGTGCTGACAGACCTGGAGGATATCGCGGATGTTACATGCGGTCAAACAGCGGCGATGATGTAAGGCGAACATCGCCGTCCGGGAAGCAGAAGATGCGGGTTAAAGTCCTGCGTGGCGCAAGAGTTTTGATCGCAACAGAACATCCTGTAACAACATTTTGATCTGCGTTCAGGAACATTGCCTGGGAGGGTAGGAATCTTGCGTCCACTGAAACAACTTGATCACAATTCTTGGACACCCTTTGAGGTCCACTCGTTCAGGATGAGTACAGGTCCCAGTCCTCCACTTTCGCCAGTCCTAACTGTACTCCTCAATCGTCGAGTCACTTTATAACCGCCAGCCTTTCATTCAGCCGGTGGCGGATTTTGTTGGCTATATCGTGTCAGCCGAAGCTCCTATAGCAGGCTAAACGTAGTCCCGTCCCTATTTCAGGGCTAGTTGCTGGGCGGTACTCGTCCAGTGTGAGTACAGGGAAATCCCAACAAGGTTCTAGGCACTCGTCTCACCACGTAACAGTGTTCGACTCCCCAGTAGATCTTCTCAGGAGTTGCCTACTTGCCTCCTGACCCACAACTGACGATTTTAGTCGGCGAGAAATTACTTGTGGCTCAAGGCTAGTGAGATTTCCAGGGGCGCATTACTGGGCCCTGCCATCCTAGATGAGAGTCTACATTGCTAGCAGACGACCAGCAGCTCCCTAGCGTCGCTGGCTGTTATAGTTCGACCTTCTAGGTGGGCATCTTTAGGTGCTCATCGTACCCCTTCTAGCCCAAGCGTCTCCCGGGTTCGGCTATGCAGCGATGGCTGCATGCGGGTTGCCCCTCACTGCTAGGCGAGGATTATCCCAGAGGATTAGGTAAGTTCCTTGGTCGGGTTTGATCTCCGCCCGTGGCTGACCCTTCTTCTCCTTCGCCCTTTCGCCCCGAATAGTGCGACTGAAACGCGGAGGAACTCGAGAGCGTAGACAGCCGGGCGGGTATCTTCTCCTCATCAGTCGGCCGAGCTATATCTCGTCTATACTAACTACACTCTTCATTTGTGGCATTGCTTTTATATACCTTCCAATTATCGTTCGCGTTGTGTTTTAGTTCTGTGTTATCGTTTGTATTTTTATCATAAAAATTTAAAATACAAGCGGTGTAAAAAGCCGTCTGACATACGGTCTAGCTGTTCAGTAGCTAGTGAGGGGCGTTAAAAGAAACTTAAGGGGACCTTAAGAAAACCATTCTGAGATGTCAAGTAGGGATTGGTTTCCGGTAACCAAGGCAGAATCTAACGAACTAAAAGAATATGTCGGTAGGCTTGCCCGATAAAGCGATTTCCAGGGCCCTTCCGCCGATATTCCGTGAACAGTGCAGAAGACCGACTATCTTCTCCGAGTGGAGAAGCAGGCGGGCCGCAAGGCATAAGCTACCCTGCATCCACCTGCGAACAGAGTTGAGAGACTAATTTCTTTTTCAACACTACAGGATACCAACATCGACCTTAACTCAAACTAAGTTTCGATGTTCCCAACGACTCAACCACACAACAACTTGACATGGGGGCCAGACCAGTTTCCCATGTCCGATCGACCTTCTACATCGACAACTGACGTACTTCCACCACCACAAAGGTCTAACAAAATTTCCCCAAACTTTGCCTACCCTAACGGGAGGTGATATGGTGCTGATCGCGAATCTAACATCATCCCACTGCATGTCAAGGTGTGGAGTACATTTCCATACAAACAAGAACTCGAACACGCGATACAACGAAAACTCGTGACACATTTCAAGAAAAGGTCGAATCCGTTCTGATCCTCTTGGTGTCCCTCTTTATCGGTGTGATTGAGGCTATCGTGTTCATCCCTCTGCACTCCGTTTAGAATGTTGTTGCCTGTCGGAAAGCACACGTTCGTTACAAGTCTATCCAATTTCGTATGTCTTGCAGCGGCCTACTGCTAAGCAACCTCTCATTAATCAATTATAACTTCATTTCCTTCCTGTGACGTCTATATAAACCACTTTCCCTTAATGAGCTTCAAGTGGACTTTTCCAAATCGAATTGAACCCTTTTCAATTCGAATTACAGCATTTCCAGCTCAAATTGGACTTCATTCAAACCAAGCTGAACAAAATCCAGCTCAGAATGTACGCCTCTACAGAATCAAACTGGAAGTCCCTCAAAAATGTCAAATAATATACCATTACTATTATTCCATTAAAAACCTCCCAGAAATCCTACTATACAGGTTGCCCAAAAACATTATTGTGTAGATTCGAACCTCTTCATTACCATTGTGGGAACAATTTGAGTGTGTATTTGGCCTGCATAATGAATAACGGTGGCGAATTGTGGTGGAAACTCCATTATCCATTACGAAGAGTTTCAGATAACACCAAAGAAGGCCTGGCTTAGCTGCAAAGATATGCGGAGAGGAGTGGATGCAGATAGGTGAACGCTACAGTTTATAAGAAATTATGGAAAACCTACTATACAGGTATGTATTCTCGACATTTTCTTAGATCCAGCAACTCGTGGTACTATGTCAAGCATTGCACTACGAGTTGCTGGATCAAACAAGAAGTCAGGAATAGATAAAAATCTGATATACACTAACTCGATATCTTTGCAAAAGGTGCAGCAGCAGAAACCTATGCAGAAGGAGCAGGACTCTCTGCAAGTGGTTTTTCCATGGTGCGGCAAAAAACTAGTGGTCGAATTGATCTTGCGTCTGATTATTCATTGATGAGCTCTAATTAGGCCTCTCCGGAACGCCAAAACACGTCTATCGGGCTTGCTTCAACCCCGGCAAGATAGCTTCACAATAACGCATGCAAAGTGCATGTCCCACTCCAAACTAAATTTGACAAACACGGGGCTGTATCTTCGGATGGACCAGCGCTCATTGGGTTCAGTCGTATTTAAGCTGAAGTTTGAAGCAAACATGCTCAGACTAGTTCTATCTCAAATTGAGATTAGGATATCAAGGTGAAACAGTTCCACTCACACTTGTAGACTCCTTCAACTGATCACTTGAAGCGTTCGCTGTTTGGTCAGTCACTACCGTAGGGATGGACTTTTCTTGAGACGTTGATCGCGAAACAGCATTTCTTTCCTTCGACGCTTGCCGAGACACTGACGGCCGCTTGATTCGTGAGACAGATGACGATGCGTCTTTTTCTGAACACTTACATTTTCCCAGCTGTGATACGGTTGGGCCCAAAAAGAACAACGCGCCTGCGGCCATAATTTCCTTCGCATTCTCCGGCTTAGGTGTTTCTTCTTCTTTTCGCTCTCGCTTGGAATCCACAGATGGCTCCTTCGCTGTTGCAGTCGAGGTAACTGTATTGTTTTTCTCAACACCGTCGAAAGTAGACACCGCTTGCTGTATCGTTGAAAGCGGTCCCCCTCTTAAAAATGTCGCATTATCTTCAAAGGTGCAGTTACGAGCACAGTTCGTTTTGTGAAGCTTTGATGGTTATGTCCGAAGTTCTTCGAGGTTGTAAGCAAGAGCAGCACACACAGGAAAGCCTTCGCTACAGATGCACTCCACGATCAAGCAAAACTGCAATGAGGCAAGGCCTACCTTTCCATAGATCTGGATCGCTCCTGTATCGCATCGTTGGAAAACTGTACACCAGCAGAAGCTGAGCGCTTATAGCTTCGATTGTGGCTGGAAAATCGGGGAGGTGGAGCCTTCGGTTGTCGAATCTCGACAAACAAACCGGCTGAAATAATACTTTGAATAAGACACTGTATCTTGTATCCTGTAGTCGTCCAAGTCCAGTGGTCGCACCTTCTTGAATTCGATTCTGCTGACGCTCAGACAACAAATTCCATGCATGTGCCTTAACTACTGATGCGGCATAATGCAGTAGGTGATTATCGACCAGCTCGTAGATTCGTCGTACCAAGGAGCAGAACCTCTGAAGTATGAATTCGTCGCGAACTAGTAGAACGCTCTTGTCGTTTTGCTATTGCAAAGGAGTGAACAAACCGGACTATATTCATCCAAGGGGATACTAAGCCCACGGCTCGGTGATGGTGACGCGGTACGAATCTCTTCAAGCAACTCATCCAGACCCTTGAAGGTTTTGATGGCCACATCTGCTGACAAGGAGTGAACGACGGGGGGCAGTAGCCCTTCCAAAACACCGAGGTTGAGCGCCAGACCCTGAAGAACCTTACTGAATTCGCTCCTTGTGGCGTCATTGTATGCCGAGACACAAATGTGACACACGACCACTGACTGACTTTGCCTTGCTGCTGGAATGAGCGACTGGTGACCACTAGGTGGAAGGAATGCACGAGAAATTGCATAGCAACTTCAAGTACATCATCAACCAGCAGAAGAACAGCCAGTGCTGACTCGGACTTCGACCGCGGAAGCGCTATCTAAAAAAAAACAGAAACCCAATCTACTTAGAATTGGCTTTACTACTTCCAGAGAGCGGAATACAGAAAAAAGAACAGAGGCTATTATGACAATGACAAACTAAGTATAGACGATTGATATAAAATTCAGGGCTGAAGGTGGTCAACGCGAATTGAATATTTGTTATAAATTCTCGACAAAGTGACCATATCGATTGATTCGTACTTCTTTTAAGGTTTAAAACTCAAAAGCACACATCAACCTGCGAAAAACGCAGAGTATCTTTAAAAAAAAATGCACATACTATTTGAAGGGTTCTAACGTTGCTGCGAGTGAAGGTTTTGAAGATGTTTCAGACCCATATGAAAGCACAGGGTAACGAGATTTTTGTTGCGTGCTGCAAATGGTCAAGATTGCGCCATCCCACCGCCTGAAACCTTGTTACTACTTGGTCCGCGCTATGCTTCTTCTAACGTTTTCTGTAGCCCAGTAGCTGAAATTATGCTGATTAACCTCTCCCTTTAGCTTGAATGTTTTTTCATCACTTCACAGAATCCGTCTTGGAAAAAGAGCTCCTGTTCATATTTAAAATGTGTATATATAAGAATATATATAGGGTGTCTCAAAAAATGTATGCACTGTTTGAAAGGTGATAGTTTTGCTACAGTAAAGGGGCTACAAACTCGTCGTCGACCGCCGTCGGTATAAAGGAGTCTGTAGCCGCTCACTAGGGCTACGGATGCTCCCCACAGCTGATTGGGAGTTTTGATCAGACAGTCAATGTCGATCAATATTATCGATCTTTTGAAAGCGACACTCAATTTCTCTCTGATGCATTGGAGGTAGGAGAATCAGAGACAGAAACTCCCACCATATATAAAAGAGGAGGGCATGAGTCACTGCTTGTAGTGGTTCGTCAAGAACGGAAATCAAGTTCCAGTCCCACCCCAGTTTTCAACAACAACAGGATCTCGTATAAATATTCCCGTGCGCTCTCTCAAAATCATTGGCCAATGGTGTGGGCGTATTTACTTCACGCTGCGTTACTGTGCTTTTTCTACCTGCTCAGGTCCTCTCCAATTTTTAGCGGTGGGCCAAGACAGGCTAACGAAGAAAGTTGCTGGGACCTGCGCTCGGTACGGCTGCGTTTTTAACCAGGTCTTGCCTCAGGGTCGATGCTTCCTTACCCAGCCTCGGCGTCGACGGAGCCGGAGACAGACACTGGTACTATATATAAAGTAGTGCGTGTGTTTCCGTCCGACCGTTTCAACTGGAGTGGGGCATTGCGTACTAGCCATACTCAACGGTTGATGATGATCAACAGCTACCCGAAACTTCAGCCCTGGGGGTAGTCGAGGTCGCTGAACGCGAAACTGTGGTTCATTTTTGGAGTATTGATCGCCATTAATCGATATTGATGAAATTATCGATTTTCTGTCTTAAGCCCTGGGAGTAGTCAAGAGCGCTGAACACGAATCTCAAGTTCGTTTGCATTTTGTTGTTGGATGTGTTTTCAATCATTCATTTCCAGAATGATCCTTCTCGTAGTTAGTAAAATTTCGGTCCGGGTCAGCCTTTTGAAAGGGAGCTCTAGGCGGAGTATCAAAAAGGTGGTGTCTGCTAACTGTTGCTGAACTGCTAGTGAGATTATCTAGCCGGGAGAATATTTTCTCCTCATCCTTGTCTGGCGCTTTTTGTACACTACAATACCCTGAAATACCTAATAATACATCCTTATTCTCGCCTAGGGCGCGTGTAGCGCAGTCGGAGGGGGCGCGACTGTCGCGTGCACCCGACACCAGCTCCCGGGTTCGGATTTCCCGCCCAGGCCAACCAAGCCTTCCACCTTTCCGGGATCGGTGAATTGGTATCAGACTTGTCTGGGCAGGATAAAGCGCTGACTTGTTCATCGGCTGGTCACCGTAATTCATTGTATGGCCAAATATGTATTCAAATCGCCTCCACGACATCCCGTAGTAGAGCATTGCTGAGAAGAATCTAAGCTTGCACGTATTTAAGCCGCGGTCTATGTGAACGAATACATTTATAATGCGTTAGCTTAGATCTAAACTAGATTTATACTATTACTATTCTATTACTACTACTACTATTCTACTACTTACAGGGGTTTTCGTGTAACTTACATGCGAAATCCTGTGCTAGCTTGCACCAGCTTACGAATGACTAGTTTGAGGCAACTTGTTACCCGCATGCAGCTTGCAAGTAACTTATTCTAACTTTTCTGAGGAAGCCATCGCGCATGCGGACGTCACTGTTGCGGCGACCGCGGCGAAGTTTCCTTTGGTTATTCGGCCGCGCGCGGCGGAATGGTCATGAACTGAGCGTCGCGATTGCATCGCAGCGATGGAAGTATGTCCCCGGCCTTGTAGAGCTAAACTGAATGCGAGCACGCGACATCTTTGTAAATCAGTGAAGGGTTTTTCAAAGGCAGTGACTCATTATCGACTAAGGAGCACCATTCACTATGAGATGGTGGCTTCTTTCTCTTGGAAAGCTGTTTCGGAGACTCAAGCCACTAAGCAAACCTATTTGAGCTTAGGTTAGTAATGCTGCCAAAAGAAAGTCAATCGGCCATTAAAGCGAGCGATATTTTCTGTTCGCCAATCTTATGATTCCCTGTAGTGTGTAGAACCTCACCTGGAGCCGTTCACATCCAAGTATCGTGTCGATTAGGGTTTCATCGTCCATGTGCTGTATGACAGCCTCGTAGCACTCTCGCTGCCATCGCTCATTCAGGTGACCAAATACTCGCCCCTTCCATATTCTGGCGAAATGTTGGGCTTGCCAAGCGATTGCCTAAATGTTGCATATTGAGGGAGATGTAGTTCGCACGATATTGATTTTTCTATGGTTCATTAGATTTCGCTAGTTAATCTAGAACAAATTATTTTAGAAACCAAAGTCAAGCAGAAGGAAAAAGGTGCTTCGAGGATTTTGAAGCGGAATCAGAGGACTGTAGGAGCCTGCCCAAAACCCAACTAGTTAGAAACTCGTAAAGTTGAAATTGTAATGAATGTAGCGTGACTGACCCTACGAGACTAGTGGAAAACTTGGGATATGTATGTCGAAATAGGAAAGGTAGATACGGATGTTCGCCACTCCGTCGATTACGTCCAAAAGACACTATCAAAGCCACGTTGAAATACTACGAGAATTTACCTCGTCGTAAAGCGGCTTCAGGCAGCGTATGGACGCGAACTGTGGCAACGCGTCGAAGACAGCTGATACGCACGAGGCGCACGGCTAAATCGAGGACTATGACGGAAAAATCGCTACTGTTGGCAAGCATCTGGAGAGCACTTGAGGCTCGAAACAAGTAATGAGACGGCACTCACTCGGTGAAACCAGTGACACCGTGTTGCCTTCAAGTGCAGAATCACCACATCAGCGAGATCCTTGTGGTTCAGATGTGTGGCCAATGCAATCACCTCCCACACGTCGACCTGAAAACGGTCGACGTCCTGAACTCCACCGATACTGTCGATCTTGATACATCAAAAGTCGAATTAGCCCGCGGTCTCCTCTAATAGCCGGCACGCGGAGTCAAACCTGATAGAATTGCACCTATCTACAACTATTCTATTCAACTCCAGCATAGCTAGTGAGACATCAAGAAATTCTTGGTAAAGTGCTAAAGCATGTCGTTAGGCTGTCTGACTAAGGCAACATCAAATCTCAAATCTAGAGTTAGAGCTCAGACTGAGTTAACTCCTTGACCCTCTTGACTATGGCAGAGTTTAGCTCACACTGCCGTGGCTTTCCCATGTTCTCTAACGATGACTCAAATGTGCTTCCTCGCGTCTATTAGGAATTTATAAAATCCAATTTTCTAGCAGTGAGTGAATCTCAAGCCTTTGTATTATTATTTCGCAGCACGACAAAGGCATTCCAGGTGTCAGCTTTGCGTTATTGGCCCGCACTGAAGCGCTACAGTTTTCTGCCATTTTTGAGCTACCCAAAGGTCAGCAGAAAATTTGGAAACCACTACGGTGCTTCCCAGACAGCGCCCTACAATTCTTTATACAGTACTAAACGTTCCGCTCCTTCCAATAAGCAAAAACGGCGCAAAATTGCGCCGGAAAGTGCCGTTTTCCGGTTGCCACGCGTCGCGCCAGGCGCAAATCGCTTTAGGGCACGGCATCCTCAACTTCTGGGCAGTGCGCTAACTTGTTTGTTATTCACCAACTTATTTGTTGCGTAGAGGAGAGAGCATAGCCTACTTTATGGAACTAACTGCTGCCATGGCGCGCTCTGTGAACAATGCACACAGACACGGCGGAATCAATCGAGTGGACGCGACCGCTCACAGAGTGAGCTTAGCTTGACGAAAACAGCTTAACTAAATGCGCTAAAAGTGCGGGAAACTAATTAGCTTCTGTATAACTAGCATGCAATGAATTCTGCAATTCCACCGACTATGGCGGAGTTTCCACGAGTGCTGCCGAGTTGGACGCGATGGCGTGTTCGGAGCGCAATAACTCTGTCAAGTTTGAATCCTTCCAGCTGTAAATTGTAGATTTTGTAGGCAATATGAAGTTGTAGTGGCGCCTTCACAGCGGTGTGAATATACAGGCTAAGCTTCTACGATTTTTTCCGATTTGAATGGACCCGTGCAGGAAGGCGCGGAGAGCTAGCGGCCTATAAAATACACAGGCGAGCAGAATATTTTAGGCAATTTACGAAGACGTGCTCACTGCTCACCAGCGGCGGTGTGGCGTTCTCCCCCGCCCTTTAAACAGAAGCCAACAGAGGCGTTGCAAATATCTGCGTCCCCACTATTTCGTAAGGCAGCCACTGGAGAGCAAGCCCAGGGGGTTGGGGGATGGGCGGGCCAGGAAAACGAGGGGTAAAACGCTTGTCTCCCCTCACCAACTGCCTAAACCTTATCCCAGAAGACATTTTAGGGCAGCAGAATTTAGCGGTTGCAGTTTCCTGCGCTCGTACTGGCCCATATTTGAGTTTTCGACATTACCAAGAACACTGTTCTGTTCAACTCGAAAAGCTCTATCGATCGGTGTCAATCTCGACCAATTTCGGAAAAAAATCGATTTTTTGGCAATTCAGCATTGAGGATGAGGGCGCTCTAGGCCGAGCCTGCGCAGATGATGAGGTCATCGAAAGTGGATATTTTTGAATTTGACCAAATTTTCTCGTCCAAAATTAGGGGGGGGGGATATTTGGGGCGCTGATTGCGCATTCGACGTCCTTTTTTGAAAATTGCGCCGATTTCGGTGGGTTACCTCCCATTTGAGGATGGTTGGGTCAGGATCACCGATCACCCCTTAGTTTTCGGTATAGGTGGTTTCCTGTCGTAATCGTCTAAAACGACTTCAGCATCGTGTTTGACTTCCCGAATAATACCCCCCTCCTCGCCTTATATGACGTTTGAATGAAGTTTGAGAGCAAAACCGGTGATCCAGATCCGACACTTTCAGTTATCCAGAAGAAAATCCAAAACCTTCCGAAGTTGCGGAATTCTCAAAAACGGGAGTCCAATTCGTAATCAGCGCCCAAAATAACCCCTAGATGATTTTGGAGAAGTTTGAACGAGAAAATTTGGACAATTTCGAAAATGACGACTTTCGTTCACGTCATCGTCCGCAGAGGTTTGGCTTAGAGCGCCCTCGTCCTCGATGCGAAATTCTCAAAAACCTGATTTTTCCGAAATTGGCCGAAATTGACATCGTTCGATAGAGCTTTTCGAGTGGCCAGAACAGTGTTATTGGGAATATCGAAAACTCCAATATGGGCGAGTAAGAGTGCAGGGAACTTTGACCGATAAAGTCTGCTGCCCTAAAATGCCAGCTGGGAATATGGCAGTTTAAGCAGCTGGTGAGCAGTGAGCACGCCATCGTAAATTACTTAAAGCATTCTGCTCGCCTATGTATTTGTATGCCGTTAGCTCTCCGCGTCTTCCTGCACGGGACCACTGAAATCGGAAAAAATCGTGTCGTACAAGCCTAGCCTGTATATTCTGTAATTTTGTCCACTCATAAGCTCCATCGCTGTGCTTCGCTAATGCAACTTCATATTTCCTTCAAAATCCACAATTTGCAGCCAGAAGGATTCAAACTTTACAGAGTTACTGCGTTCCGAACACGCCCGCACGTCCAGTTTGGCAGTACTCGCGAAAACTCCGCCATAGTCGATGAAAATGCAAAACTCGTTGTATGCTGGACATACAGAAACTAATTAGTTTTCTACACTTTTAGCGCATTCACTTAAGCTGGCTTCGTCAAGCTAAGCTCACTCTGAGAGCGGTCGCGCCCACCCGATTGATTCTACCGGGCCTACAGTATTGCTTACATAGTGCGCCATGGCGGCAGTTAGTTCCAAAAGATAGGCCGTGCTCTTCTACGCAACGAGTAAGTTGGCGAATAACAGACAAGTAAGCGCAACGTCCAGAAATTGAGGATGCCGTGCCCTAAAACGATTTCGCCACCGGAAAGCGCCGTTCTTGGTTGTGGGACGGAGCGGCACGTCCAGTGCTGTAGGTCGCTTTGAAAACCTCCACGTTGACCTTACTCGTGAAGTTTTGGTGACGATAACACCTACATTGAAGAATTTCATAAAGGGGCGTACACAAACGTTCAAGCCATGAAAACCGGTGAGGACCAGAAACAATTACCTAAGCATGGACAAATAGAAAAACTTGCTGAACATTAAAAAAAATTCTCATGTAATCGCACAATTATGAGACGAACCTCTTCAGGAATTGACGTCAAGCCGCCGTAGAGGAAGGAGAGCAAGAAGTGAATTGCATTACGCGAATAACTGGAAAGTCACTGCTTGGTATGAAACAACTGAGGAGAAACAGCCTACGTAAATCGATATATTGATTACCCTTTCATTTCTATTCGTTTCGACTTCTGCAACTGTTGCCGGAAGAATGGACATGTTGCTGACAGTATACACCTGGAAGGAGGATGGGATTCATTCAATTATTTTACTGTTTATTATATAGGTCCTGGGACGCGCTCTAAACGCAGTAGCAGATACAGTTGTAGCGACACACTGATGGATGAGTGAGTCGGGATGGATTAAAAGCTTCCATAACAGAATCAGCCAGCCAGTCTACACTTGTGATACGCAGCTGACAGTGCGTATCACAAGTGTAGACGCACTCTAGAACTGGCAGCCTTGCTAATATTTATTCGAGACGTATACTATGCTTTGATTACAACCAAAGGCTGCGCAGTAGAAAACCACTAAAGATATTAACTGTTGAGTTGAAAGTGAACGACTTCGAAAAAGTAGATTGTATTATTAAAGCGCGGTGTCCAGCGCTTCACATGTATTATAGGTGTACATGCACACGCTCCTAATTTTTGGATCAACGAATTTTTATTTACCAAAAATTGGATTATATTAGTTATCAGGATTTTCAAATAGACACCAGTTGTCTGTCAATGGGACCAGTTACTTGTCAATCAGGGATGTGTATAATTCCGATTTACGAGTTACGGTGATTTTTGGGAAATTTTCTTACGAATTACGACTTCGACATCATGGGTCGTAAATCGTAAATTTTTGTAAATGTGATCTTTGATCACCACACATTCACATCTAACGCTTGCTAGTTGGGGTATGCTTTTCCTCCATTCTCTAGAGTGTTAAACTGAGTTACTTTTATCAGCTTTTTAAAGGATAAAGGATAAAGAACGGCGTTACTCAATCTCGTTTGGAATGCGCTACGCATCCGACTTTTACGGGATGTCGTGGAGGCGACTTGACTGCGTAGTTGGCCATATAATGAATGACTTGCGGTGGCCAGCCGATGAACAAGTCAGCCTTTTGTCCTTCCCAGACGAGTCTGGCACCATTTCACCGATCCCGGAGGGATGGAAAGCTTGGTTGGCCTGAAAGGAAAATCCGAACCAGAAACCTGGTATTGGGTGCACACGACAGTCAGCACCTCATCTTACTGCGCTACACGCTTCATGGAGAACAAATCAGTGGAACTGCACTATATGCTCGAATCAGGTAGAGTCCGGTCCTTCGGGTTGCCCAACGAAGGTCTTCTTCATCCGCATCTAGGCCAGGTTTGCCTGCATGGAGTAAAGGGCCGACATGTCTTCGAGACAAATTCATGATGCAGGATAAAATGGTATTAAACACCACTAATGCTAAATTTAACAAAATAAGAAATGCATGGAGCATCTCGAAGCGACGATCTGTACTTTGTGATGAATCGGCAAAGATGCGAATCTCCCACAAGGAACTGTACAAAGCCAGCTCTGAGACACTCCAAAACTTACGATTAATGGCAATTGAAAAGTATTGCTCTAACAAGGGAATGGCCTGAAGCATATGTCTGAGCTAGAAAAACGAATCATATAAAACGAACCTCCATCCTTCAATTAGTATAAAAGACTGCTTCGTTTTTGCCAAGTCGTCAAACCAAACGAGCAGGAGGACCACGAATTTACTATGCAGTCGTGGCAGCGGCGCTCAAAAGCGCTCACTTGCATGCCTGCGATGGCTGTTCCAGGGAACGACTCAGGGCATAGTGGATAGTGTGAATTCTTCATGAGATGGAGGTCGTGAGTTCGCTTTTCGTGTGTTACAACACTTTTGCATTTCCCCTGATCGGTGAGATTTGAGGGATGGTGGCGACGTCCGTTCCTCCTCCTGGTACCACTGGAAACTGCTCACTTTGCGAGCTAAGCCGAACACCGACACTCGATTACAGGCGACAGGCCCTTGTGACAGGCCGGCCTACAAACGTCTCATGTCACATCATACGGTTGATGACGCTTAAGAGTTCTCGAGTAAGTGATACGGCGTCCGCGGAAGCCGACGCGCACTCGCAAAGCCCGGCGAGTGTGAAAAGTACGCGAGGGTCCCTGATGCGAGGGCACTGATGGGCAACTGAGCTAGTCCGAAAGTCTCGTAACGTAAGCGGGAGTCGCGTAGCAACGTTGAATGTGGGCACGTTGACGGGCCGCTCTTGCGAGTTGGTAGAGGCACTGGGGCGAAGAGAGATAGATTTCTGTGCGGTGGTGGAGACGAGGTGGTCCTGCTGCAAGTCAAGGGACATAGGACGAGGCCGTTCTATGTGAAAATCCCAGGACAACCAGTGGTGTCGTCTCCGAACGTTTCCGTGTCGCAATAGCAAGCATAAGACGTATCTATGCTACGCAGACTGGCTGTTCCGAGCAAACCAAGAACGAGTTCTTGTCCCTGCTTTATCAGAAAACAGCGGAAGTGCCGTCAGAAGATATGGTTGTTGTGGCAGGTGACCTTCATAGTCACGTCGGAGCCACGAAAGGCGGCTACAGCTGTCATGGTGGTTTTGTTTATGGGTCACGAAACGTCCACAGCAGGGGTGTGCGCAATTACGATTTACGATTTTACGATTTACGGCTATTTTTGCAAAAAAATTTACGATTTACGACATTTTGGGTCGTAAATTTTGGATCGCCAGTATTTTTGCAAAAAATTACGATTTACGATTTACGACATTTTGGGTCGTAAATCGTAAATTCTCGTAAATGTGATCTTTCATCAGCAACCAACTGCCGTCCAAATTTATGTGGACCGGGTTGTAAAGGTGTGACCACTCTAATGGCCTTCTTTTGTAGCGGATTACTACTTTTTTTAGAGCTGTTTTTTGATGCTCTAATGTGTTAGTATGGCAGAAGAAGCTATCTTGTGCATAGGCTTCTCGAATACGACTTATCAGTTTCCTAGAGAAAGAGAGACGAGTTCTCTAGATCCACGTCCTGTTTGGCAATAACGCCTAGTCAATTTGTTTGTAACAGATACACGCTAACCCTACCGAACAGAATTGACGCAAATCCACGATCGAACAACATTCTTGACAGCAAGCGGGGTTAGAAAGTTGCTACACTCATGTGGATGCGATAAGCCACCAATGTTTCTATCGGTTCGCATTGCACTTTATAGGGCGGAGCAAATTGATATACAAAGTAAAACGGTACAGTTAAAAGGGTAATCTCAATGAAAGGTCTAACTGGTTTTGACAGTTTTGGTCTCCATTTTCGGTGTTATTGAGTTTATCGTGTTCACCCTATTTGATCCCGTTAGGACGCCATATGCTCTCGGAGAGCAAACGTTCGTTGCAGAACTGGCAAAGGGTAGCCCGGGCGAGTTCAGAGAATTATTAAATAGTAACGCCATATTTTAAAGATTTCAAAATCTGACAAGTACAGGCAAACTTGGATAGGAAACCGGCAGTCGAGGTAGGTTTAGGTTACCGCTGGTGTTGCAGATCGTTGGTTCAAAACTTGAGAGCACTTTTAAAGTTACGAAACGCCTTCGCTCCTCTCTCTCTCTCTACAATCACAATTAACAGAGCTTCTGAATTTGAATATCGCGTTGTTATTGATTGGTAACCTTCATGAAGCAGTGGATATGTAACTATCCTCTTGCAGCGTTCTATTTACCCTTTTCACTTTCTGCGTTTAAAATGAACTTCTGCAAACTCAAGCTGAACCTGTTTCAACTTAAGCCGCGTTCTTCCCAGCTCACAACTCAAATGGGATTACTTTTAGGTTAAACTAGATACCTTCTAAATCGAAATTGCGTCGTCTATAGAATCAAACTGACGATGCCTCAACGAGGTTGCTTTTAAGGAATGCGTTAACCTTTCCATTTTAAAGCGACTGCAAATGGTGTCCCAGCAATATGGTGATACTGGTTCGGCGGCCTTAGCTGTCTTATCCGTCTGCTATGGGAATGTACCTGGACTAGTTTCAAGATGTAGAAAAGCGGAGATATTTCGGTGCGTCACACGATGGGATTGCGTCATGCGCTAACTCAGTACGCATGGCCCAATCCTGTCGTATAACTCAGTATTTTGTTAGATTACTACATGTGCAGTTGCTGTTTTCGCCCGCATTGGTCAGTGGTGAAATGATTTTTTTTTAATTTTTAGCTTTGATAGCGACTTTTTCGCCCAATTTTGGTAAGTTATAGATTAACTAAGAAATTCATAGGACGCTAGGAATTCAACGGTTCAGCTTGAGCTAAAAGCAACACGACAAACAAATAAATATTTAAACATATCTGGTTAACATTAGCAGAAAAACTCTTTGGAAATTTAGTTGTACTGCAATACATGTCAGGTGACTCTTACGATTTACGGTTTACCATTTACGATGGTTTTTTCGTAATTACGATTTACGATTTACGAAATTTCAAATTTCATTTACGCACACCCCTGGTCCACAGTGAGCATAGTTGAGTAGGCAGACTCCCACGACCTCACCATCGTGAATACCAAATTTCGAAAGCGTGACTCCCACCTCATCTCGTTTTATAGCAGGAGCGCCAAAACGCAGATTGACTATGTCCCTGTTAGGCGTCGCGAGGAAAGCCTTGTCACAGAAGCGACGACCGTGCCGTATGAGACGGTTGCCACACAACACCATCCGCTGATCTGCACTCTTAAGTTTGCCGCTCCGAGGCTGAGGCAGGTAGAGCGATGCGGTCCAGCAAGAATCAAGTGGTGGCGATTGAACGAGAAAGATGCAGCTTTTATTCCCCGCATTCGGTTGCCAACGGTAACAGCTGTCGACGAAACCTGGAAAGAGGCTACCGAAGCGATAATTCGAGCTGCACGCATCGAAACCCAACGAAGCCTGGAGTTTGCTGGGTCGACAAACAGGAATGGATGTGGACTGACGATGTCAAAGAAAAGGTCCGAGAAATGAAACGGTTCTATTACTATTTAATATCGAAAAGCGAAGAAAGCGGCAGAGAAGGCAGTGGCCGCTGGAGACGCGCGATGGTGAGCGTTATCTTCACCGACTCCTTTGGCATAAACGACGAGGGCGGTCATCTTCTGCTGGATCGTAGGAGGGCTGTGAAGCGGTGGCGCGACCACTTCGAGGAAATCTCGAATGGAGAATTTGAACGTCCTGCTGTTCCTTTTGCATCACCTGTATACGGTCCCGTTCAGAAGATCACAGTGAGCGAAACTGAAGCAGCCTTGAGGAAGACGAAGTCAGGCAAAGGCACTGGTCTCGATGACCTGCCGGCCGAACTGTGGAAGTCTTAGGGCTGGTGCCCCGCTGACTGGCTGACAGAGTTTTTCAATCAGTTTGTTGCTGAGAAGAAAGTGCCTGAGAGCTGGCTGCAAAGCACGATCATCCCAGATTGGAAGAAGAAGGGCAGCCTTGCGGACTGCACTAGCTATCTTCCAATTCGCCTTCTTTCGCACACCATGAAAACCGGATTCCTTCGACCGCGTTCCGCGAGTTTTTATATGGTACGCGCTGCGACAACATGGTATCCCTGCAGAGCTTATTGAGTGGGTGTGCATTCTGTACTCTTGCCCAAGGAGTCGAGTGCGAGCGCCAGCGGGAACCTCGATGGAGTTTCCAATTTCTGTCGGAGTGCATCAGGGATCTGCGCTATCCTAACGGCTCTTCGTGGTCGTGATGGATGCAATCTCACGAGATCTCCAAATGGCTCCAACCCTCCAAGATCTCCAAGTTACTTACCTAATCAGTATAAATTGGCTGGGGTCTTTACAAAGTGCAGGCGACGTTGATGGAACGCATGAGATGTTCGTTTTCATTCCGCACAATATATACCATATCACTGTTGCATAGATTTTCACACCCCCGAAATAGGTTTCCCGATTTTTTGCCCAGATGACATGTAGCTAAGGCAAGGGCGTTCAGGTTAGCGGCAACTAATAGTTCAGAGTTTTAGAGGCATATAAGAAAACAAGTGCTCCGACACGATTGTCGGCAAGTATCGCACTTGCGCGACCTCAGAGGGTCACTAAGCCAAGATCACTCACTTCAAGCAGCTGCTCTGCTTGTGCAGCCTTCTCGGCAATCTTAGCAGTAAAAAGAGGTATTTGAAAACCTTAATAATTTAGAACCTTGGTCTACCTTCTTTAAGATCAGGTGAGTAGTTCTTCGATATGAGGCCTTCCAGCTCTCTCTCCCTCCATCCTCAACATCTCTTCAACGTCGGCACTATCTTCAGACAGGTCAGAAACGTAATTCATTTGCGTTAATCAGTGCTTTCGTCCTCAGACTGTTGTGGAGCACTCCTTCGGCCATAGTACCCGCGTGTCTCCCACCCCCCCCCCACCCCGATCGGTTGAATCTGGTAGAAAACCACCGCCGTGTCTCCCACCCCATCCCCACCCCGATCAGTTAAAACTGGGAGAAAACCATCGGCTTGTCCCATCCCACCCCCACCCCCCCCCCCCCCACCCCGATCGGTTGAATCTGGGAGAAAACCACCGCCGTGTCTCCCACCCCATCCCCACCTCGATCAGTTAAAACTGGGAGAAAACCATCGGCTTGTCCCATCCCACCCCCCCCCCCCCTCTCCACCTGATCGGTTAAATCTGGGAGGAAGCCACCGGTCAGGACCTCGATTAGCCCCAGCGCTGAAGTTTCGTGCCGCTTGAACGACATCCGCAAAAATCGATAATATCGATAGATATAGATTGTCTCCCCTGCTGTGAAGGCCTTTCGTCGATGATAATCTAAATGCCCAGGCACGGTTGCCGACGTCTTCGGCTCGTCTACGGCTCGCCATGCACGGACGCCAACATGTTCTGCTCGTCTACTGAGTCGCCAGGCGCGTAGAAGCAGTCTGGGTATTTTCCGCTAATTTCTTGCCTTAATTTGTGCCCCGCAATTTCCCCTATGTTATGACTCATCGCCGATCGATAGTTGACTGATCGCTTAGCGGATTATTATATAGTATGATAGTATGATGAGGCAAAATAACGCAAATGCGCCACACAGCAGAGTTGGGAAGGAACAATGAGGTAGACCCACAGACGCGTCTGGCGAAACCTCGTCATATGGGTCTTCCTTGGTATTGGCATATAGCCAAAAACAATAGAGACGTCTTTCGAGACCTCGTCAAATGGGTGCCACCACCCGTCTGGCAGTGAGACGTCGATGGTAAACGACAGTATTGGACAATTGCCAAATATCCTTCAAACTTACAGAAAGAAGTACACAAAGTCCAAGGGGCTAACTTCGGACCAAAAACCCTTCCTCTTTTATACATAGGGCGATTTGGTGGTCACTCATTACTCTCCCGTACTAGAACTCGTCCCCCATTACTACTGGTCCCCCTCAATGATATTCCTTAGCTGACGGCATGTTCGGCACGTCTTCGGCACGCCTTTTGAATCCCCAGACACGTGGGCGACGTGTTCGGTACGTCTTCTGTAATTTGCTCAATATCGGTTGATGGCAATCGACACTTCAAAAACGAACTTCATAATCGTGTTCAGCGACCACGATTACCCCTAGGGCTGAAGTTTCAAACCGCTTGGACGACATCCACAAAAATCTAGAATTTGATCGATATCGATCGATGGTGATCTACGCTTCAAAAACGAACTCAATAATCATGTTCAGCGACCTCGATTACCCCCAGGGCTGAAGTTTCGGACCGCTTGGACGACATCCATAAAAAATCGAAAATTTGAGCGATATCGATTGATGGTGATCTACACTTTAAAAACGAACATCATAATCATGTTCAGCGACCTCGATTACCCCCAGGGCTGGAGTTGGCGACGTGTTCGACACGTCTACGACTCGCCATGCACGGTCGCCGACGTGTTCGGTACGTCTACGGCTCGTCATGAACGGTCGCCGATGTGTTCGGCACGTCTACTGCATCACCTGGCACGGTTGCCGACGTGTACGGCACGTCTACCGAGTCGCCAGGCACGTTTGGCGACGTGTTCAGCTCGTCTACTGAGTCGCCAGGCACGTAGAAGGCGTCTTGGTATTTTCCGCTATTTTCTTGCCTTAATTTGTGCCCCGTAATTTCCCCTATTTTATGACTCATCGCGTCGATCGATAGTGTGACTCATCGCTTAGCGGATTATTATATAGCATGATAGCTGAAAAATTTGACAAAAGAGTTTAACAGATAAGTGAAAAAATTATCCAACCAAATGACAAGTACTCCTTGTGCAGCTTTATCAAATCTGGATTAATCGCAGATACAAATCGAAGCGAAAGTGTCTGTATAACCCCAATGGAGCAACTGTATCTCAGATCAGATCTTGATAAAGTTGAAGAATTTACGTTTTTCTTTAAGATGTTTACAAAAGAGATTATCATAATGACTTAGGTCTGTTTTCTGCAGATTCTCTGATTTTTTCTAAAGAATATCATTGGCCTAATCCCGAAAAAATTTGGCAGCAAGTCAGCATGGACTTAGAAAAACTAAGTAAACTGAAACTCAAATGCTTGAACCACTAAATAAAGGGATGCCGATTTTTGAGGACAAAGGCAATTTAAATAGATGTAGTTCACTATGATTTTCGTGTGGCATTTTGAAAGGGTCTTGCATAGCGAACGGATACAAAGGCTTCAGATCATAATACTAGAATCACAGACTAGATGGGCTTCAGAGTGGGTGCTACCCGTTTCGCTTGAAAACCCCAAAGTATTCCATCTTGGGGAGAGCAACCCAAAAGCGGCTTATCAAATCTTATCAGATCTTGGCGTGACTCATCGTTATTGATGAAGGCGTACGAGACTTTTGTCAATTACGGGACCTGTGCATTCTTTCCAAGTAAAAATATATTGTTGAGAGAATGAAAAGGCTTTTACAAGGAAAGTATTCATACGCGGTATTGGTTTTACATACAACTGAATAGACTACGGATGGGAAGAATGTGCAGTGATCTTCTGACAACTCAAAAAGATATTCATGGAATTGTTGATTTGAATGGTGGTGACTTCTGCAAATTCGCTGTCTCACCTATACCCGTGATGACAGGACCAAGTTATTCCTTGCCACACGCTTAGAGGATCTTTCTTTGCATTTGGAGCAGGTTTTGATTCTGTTAAATTGTGAACGAAAGCAAACTCCCACATTGGAAGAGATGTGTACCGCTACCTTAGAGGGAAACCCAGTTGTTCAGTCTTTTCTAGTTTTTTATGTGTTATATTCATTTCACGATCTCATCTTTGTTTCTGTCGTTTTGTTCCCTCATTTTATTGTCTATATGTACGTGTGCCTGTAATGAGTTTTGCTAAATACTTGCACGGTGCCTTCAACCGAATTCTCACTTACTTGTGTGCATGAAGGTCACCACTTTCTGTACGAATTACAACGTCGGTGTCTTGGTTGTTGAGGTACATCTGCATGAGGTCTGACGCTAGTCGACTACATGGCGCACGATCCGCTTGAGGAATTTGAGCTGAAATGCGCCAATTCAGGTGCCTTAAATCGAAGATCTACAGCACTGTCGTCCAACCAGAAGCGATGTATGGTGGTGTGTGCCGCACACAACCACGGGAGTTGAGGCACGAGCGCGATGGAGACGAAGATGCGGCACTGGATGTCTGACGTTAGGGGGTTTGAACCGCATTCACAACGATGCAATGCGCCCACAGCTGACAGGTCACGTGAAGCTCGCTTTCGATGGTATGGTATGGCATGTTCTCCGCACTAGTGGTGACACTGTTAGCAAGGCTGGCCTTAAAACAGGTGTGCCCAGAAAGCGGCCTAAGGGGCCCGAAAATCACAATGAGACAGAACGGCGGACCAGTAGAACTTTCCCATTACATTATTAGCCGTGACTTTAAGAATCAGCATTGTATAAAATTCCAGCCGCAATTCTAGGAGAGATAAAGTCAGGAGACGTTCGACCTAAAAAGTCTTAATCGAAAGTGGATCGAGATCGCGAAGTCGGTGAACCTCCCTAGGTACATAATATAGTTGTGCTTCCCCAAAATTTTCGAATAACCGAATATATCCGAATAGCGATGATTTTCGAGCGTTCGAATTCGAATACATTCGAAAATTGAGTTTTTCCGACCATTCGAATTCGAATTCATTCGAAAATCGCGTTACTTCGAGCATTCGAATTCGAATACGTTCAAAAATAGCGTTTTTTCGAGCAATCGCACTCGAGTATTCGAATTCGAATGTTCGAATATTCATTCGGGCACATTTGGGCAGGAAGGTCATTTCATCAAAGCAAATACAGGATGTCTCAAGAAATGTACACACTGTTTGAAAATGATAACGTTGCTCACGGTAAGGGTAGTGAAGAAGTTAAGGGCTCATATGAAAGTTTAGGAAAATAAGATTGCGCCATGCCCCTGTCTGAAACTTTGCATTTCAGACTCAATTGATTGTGCATGGGTGACGCGAGTGGGTGATGTTTTGGAGAAGTAGTCGCTGAATCGCCTCTAAATCGAAGGGCTACTGGAAAATGGATGTTTTCGTTTTTCCAGTAGCCTTCAGGATAAACTCCTTCTCCTCGAAGGAAACCCAAGAGCCGGGCGTGACTCGTTTTATGGGGTCAGATATGTGTTTAGAAAGCGTTATTAAAGCGATAACGAGAACACCAATGCAATAAATAAACTCGCATGTTACGTGTTTCTCACGTGATTGTCAGGTTCTAAATGTTTAAAGAAGCACAGCACAGGTCAATGGGCTAAGTAGTAATAAGATTGCAACAAGCATTCAGCCCATGTACTTTCAATTGACTTTGCAATGCAAGGTTTCAAACTAGTGAGTCGCGAGATCTTGACCATTTGCATATCACAGAATTCCCGCTATCCTGTGCTTCCTTGTGAGTCTTAAACTGCTCCAAATGTTTCACTAGCAGCAATGTTAGAGCACTTGAAATACTTAGTACCTACATTTTTTAGGATATCCTCTATTTCGCAAGCCGTACTGTGCTTTTAAATTTTAAACTAAAAAAAACACAAGTTAATCAAAACGGTTCCTTTAAGGAAAAATTACAACAAGTGGTTAAGGAAAACTAAATAATCGAGTGTAAAACGGAAGAATTCAGACGAGTGCATGGCGTAATCCACATCGTTCATATTTCAGAAAATTTCTATTTTTTAAGCTTTCATATTTTCCCTCAACCTCCAGTACCTTCACTGTGAGCGAAGTTATCACCTTTCAGACAGTGTATTCATTTTTTTGAGACACCCTGCATATTGATGGCAAGTGTCCTGACCCACCTGTACGTGGGCTTCGCCATTGCCAGCCTCGCTTGTCCGACTTTCGTTTCGCTAATACAGGGTGTTCCAAAATAACGTGATGAAGGTTTTTAAATTATAACTTCAAAACAATTGAGAAGTTTACAAAACAATACATAAACAACAACGACATAGGCAATAGGCAACACTGTACTCGACCGGATACGAATTGACCCTCATTGGCCCGAATACAGAATCGAAACGCTTGGAGAATTTTTTGGCGATAGACCGCAGGTCATCTGGAGATAGCCGTTCCCACTCCCGACGCAGAAATTCCTTCTGGGCCTCTAGGCTGGTGGCGCTTGGCAGGAACCCTGGCCTTCAAAATGGAAATGGCGCTGTAGTCCGTTGGATTCAGATCCGACGAGTGCTGCGGCCTTTCCGCAGACATGGCGAAGTCCAGAAAATTGGCCTTATACCATGCTTGCGTGGTTTTCGCAAGCACGCAACTTCACGGTGAACAGCTTCTCGTCCATGAAAAGTGCTCGTTCCCACCCGCTAACTGCGACCTGAGCTGTCGGCATCAATAGAGCCGTTCGCGCTTATTCTTATCTATCAAGAGCTGGACTTTAGGGCTTTATGTGTTTCTTTCTGGCTATTCGATGCAGTGATCTGAGACTGACACCACCGATATTACGGGGATTTTTCTCAGGAGACTCTTAGATTTGGATTTTTCGCTTCTCGATGACTTTCCGGGTCTGCGCTGTATTGACAGTGCGATTTCTTCCTTGTGCTGGACGATTACCTTCATGGCCAAGGTCCTTGCATTGACGAGTTTATGAGGAGAGAGTTGACAGAGCAGGTTAATGATGTCGCATTGGTGCTTTCCTTAACGGTGAAGCTCCAAAATCGCAGTACTATACTTTGACGTCTTGAGAAAACCCGTAAGTGGGACAAAATATAACTTAAAAATTATAACGCGGGCAGAAGGATATGCACAAAAAATGGCGTTATTTTCGCTCATCAATACATCGTTTGGGAGAATTTCAAACCTTCATCGCGTTATTTTGGCACACCCTGTATATGAACGAGATCACCCACACTGGAATGAACTGTATCGTCCAACCCATGAAGTTTTTTTTGTTGATTTGGCTAACGTTGTGACATTGCAGCAAACGGTTCGTTCGAACCCGTTGTAAACGTTATAAAATTCAAATTTCAGGCAAATAGACTTCCTAATGCGATGGTAACTGATATCCCGCCCGTACCCAAACTCTCCATCGTTCAAGTGACAGTCCCGGAAGCTTGGAGCGCTGTTTTCAGCGTAGAGAATGAAAGAATTCTGCATTTCTGAGGACAGACAGTAAAACGTTATGCTTCAACTGGGCCACATCATCAGGTCTTTCTCATAAATGGCAGCTTCCTCATTTCCCCTCCTTTTGCTTTTGTTTTGCCTTATACTGCATATATATTCACGCAACGATGAGCAATCTTGTACGAAACATTGAAGGAATAACACATCTCGCCTTTCGCTACCCTTCTAACGCTCATTTACAATTAACGGCCGTTAATACCTGCCACTTATGCACTACCCTTACCGCTTATAATTCCAGATGTGCTATCAGGTTTGTTTCCACATACCGAGTGATGAAAGAAAACCACCCGCAGCGATAAAAGAAAACCAACCCTGGTTACTTGCCGCCGATGTTGATAGCGTATCTGGGGATTCAGGTGACGTCTCACAGAATGAGTTTAGGGGATCCCTTCCATCCTTTCCCTTCATTTTCTTGAGAGCCCAGCGGCGGTTTCATAATGCGACGCATGTCTGATGCTTCGATAAACTTCAACGGTAAGACGGAAGGGGAAGGCAAGCATAACGGAGAGGAGCAATAGAGTAGTAGGTTCCCTCCAACTAGGATTGTATCGCAAACTTTATTATTACAAGAAGTATGGCTAGGGACAATTATGAAAAGAGGATAGGCAAAGGTGCCTAGAGTTCACCCTGTTACTAGCACGATCCTGACAAACACACCCCGAATGGTTACTGTATCCTTTGGGCGTCAGAAAATCGCGTTTGTGCAATTGCACACATTCGCTACCAGTGCTTTCGTGCCGAACACGTCGGCCAACGGGCCTAGGAGTTCAGTAGCCGTGCTCGTGTGGAAACTGCTTTCGTCGCCCAGGGGGAGTCCGCGGCTGGGTTATGCGCTCTTCGAGTGCAGAGCCAGGCTAGGGAAAGGACCCCAGGTTGTGTGTCATACAGCCTGCTCGTATGGAGACTATTTCGTCGCTCAGGGGGAGTCCGCGATTGGGTTCTGTGCTCTTCGAGCGGCGAAGCACATACAGCTAAAACAATGAACAACAAAAACGCGCAACATTCTGCAGCCGTCAAAACCTATCAGATGTCAGATAGTCAACCGAAATGGAAGAATGCCACAGTGCATGGGAACCGAACCCCCGACATCCCTCCTATGAAGTAAGCCCGCTACCCACTGCACCTCGACCCACTTGCCACCAGTTCCATTGATGGCGCACAAGGCGTCGATCGAACGGGGTAACGTGGACGGCGACGCGCGATCTCTAAGCAGGAGGGCGCAGACAAACGGTATATGGTAACCATTCGGGGGTACATTCGTCGGAATCGTTTCTTACACTCTGTTAGGAACGCTGTACTGTACGAGCGCGCTCCACCGCGGACACATGACCGAATTCATTGAACGGGGGAGGGTGTTTCTAAAAGCGATCTCCATGTGGGCATTCGATCAATACCTTGTACGCCCGTGATGGCACTGACGTCAAGCGGGTTGAGCGGCAGTGGAGAGTGGCGTTGCTTCAAGCGAGGAAGGTCGCGAGTTCGGTTCTCCTGTGTTGCAGGATTTTTTCGTTTCAACTGAGTGGTTGAGATTTGAGAGGTCTTTCACGTCTACATAATTCGCCGGCGTTTTCTGCGCATTTTCCAGGTGTCCCAGCTGCGGACTTCCCCTGAGTGACGAAGGCAGTTTCCACACGAGCAGCTCGGACGGCACACACACTGGAGTCCCTTCCTAGTCTGTTCCTGCGCTCAAAGAATATACTGTTCCTGATTGCCCGATGAGGGCGCACACTTCTGATTGGAGCGTAAATTATTTGCTCGTGGGATGCCTGAAGCAGGAAAGACAGGTTATTTTGTTGGATCGCAAACTTCGTAGCAATCGAACGTTCGAATGCAAACGTTTCGAGCATTCGAATTTGAACATTCGAACACGAGTGTTTCGAGCATTCGAATTCGAATACATTCGAAAATCGCGTTTTTTCGAACGTTCAAATACGAGTATTCGAATTAGAATAGAATTACTCAAATTCGAATACTCGAATATTCATTCGGGCTCAACTACAGTACCAGTACCGCCGCTAAACGTTCAACCAAACGACGTTTGCGACGCAAAAACGCGTTTTTTACGTCGCATCATGATAACTTTGTTCAAAATAAAGGCTTTCTCACCAAAATTTACAAGGGCTCCTAGCATCATCCTACCTACCAATGGGCATGCAATCGCCATTAAAAAGTGGATGGAAGCCTGAAAACCAGCGCCGCAATTAAGGAGGATCCTAATTGCTGTGACCCGACCCAGCACCGTCGCCGAGTCTCGCTTAATTATGTCCCCAGGCGCAAATAGTGCTGCCCAGTTGAATTTTAAAATTTTTAAACCTAATTAAATTGTATTTTCTTGCTGTTTATGACCTTCTCCTGGCTGTGACAATTCATTTGGTACCAAATTTGGCAGGAAAATGTCTGCAGCTGCTTCAACTGATTTTGTTTATTTCAACGGAAGCATCCTCAGTTTAAACCTGTTATTGTAGCTTGCAATCTACTCATCTTTATGGAGGGAAAATGACATAGAAAATTTACGTTTCTAGTTCACTTTGGGCATTTGTGTGTTGGTTGCAATTCGTCGAAACTGCAAGTGAACCTTGGTAAAGAGCACTCCCTGTCGTCGATTTTGGCTGCGAATATCTATGTCCTAAGAAAATGAGTTTGTCCAAAAATTTGTTGGCTAACCGCACGCAATGTAGAGACTCCAAGTATCAAACATCGAGAAGCCAGGTAATCAGATGCCCGAATTTCAGGTGGTTAAAGTGAAGCCTTCTTTCAAAAGTGCGGCTGAGCTTCTACAGCGTTTCATGCTCAGTCTTTGCAGAATGAATGCTGGGAAGCCCAGAATTCATATTAAGTATTTTTCCGCTCAACATTTTCAACCAGTCCAGACGCCAATATTTTGACGCATCAGATCGAGCGTCGACGTAGAGGTCTTCTTCAACCATAATTGCACTGACCTGACATGCCCTCCAGAGACATTGCACTCGGCTGCATGACCAACGAATCCCTCACTTCTCTTTCTCGTAACTACGGGCCTGTTCGACCTTATGCAGCTCACCAATATCGATCCATGCTGCCAAATCTTGAGGACCTTTTGGGTTTTCCGGATTGCGTACATCACATTAGGTTGTCCGGGAAGTTCTCAGCGTTTTGAGTGCTTCACTTTAGACTAACATAACTTTCTCAAATCTTATCGGATTTAGTCGAAATAAGCACCGCTCGAGTCAGCACACTTTTGCCAACGGGGAACCAGTCGACTTATTCCATCAACGAAAGAATTAGATGGTCGAGATTCGATAAAATTCACGAAAGCTGTTTTGACTTGGTGTTAACTGGTGAAGGTTTTACCAGCGAGAAAGTTCTGAAAATGTTCGAAAAAACGGCAGTCCGTTGGTGAGAAGCCTGGAGAATATGACGGGTGAGGCAGAATTTCAACCCTTAGTTCGTTTAATGTTCATGTGGTGATTAGCGAAACGTGTGGCGGGCGCTATCGTGCAAAAGAATCGGGCCTCTTCTGTTGACCAATTCCGGCTGAATTAGATGCAATTTTCGGTGAATTTTGTCGAATTCCTTACAGTGGGATTTTGCTGTGATCGTTTAGCCTAGCACCGAAAAGTTGTACACCAGCCGCTGACCACCACACAGTGACCATTACCTCTTTTGGTGGAGATTCGCCTTCGGAAAATGCCTAGGGGGTTCATTGGCGTGCAACCACCTTCCAAAGGCGTATCAAAGCATCTGCAACAGCAGTTTTACTGACGTCTAGCTCTTCCGCGATACCGCGAACTGTTTGGGACGGTTCGGCTTCCACCCATTCCTTCAACTCGTCGTCCAGGATTGCTCTAGGTCGACTGCTACGGGATCATCTTCGAGGATGAAATCTCCAGTCCAGATTTTACTGAAGCACTGGCGCACAGTGCCTTCTCCAACTTTATTAGGCCCCACACTTGATCGATATGTCGAGCTGTCTCGGCTGCGGATTGTCCCAGTTTGAAGTTGAAATAAAATATCGCTCCGAATTGCTCTTTCGACATACTCCAATAAGCCCTTCAAGAACAGAAATATAATGCGCAATACAAGTTGAATTTTTTACTTTATAACAGACGAATGAAAGATAGCGACGCAAAACGCTGAGAACTTTCCGGACAACCTAATAACATGAGTTTGTTGGCTGAAAATTTTGGTACGATTTCTTCCATGATTTCATTCACTTACTCAAAAACTGAACACTTCGTTTGAAGTTTTATAAAATTCTCATTTTTTGTAGAAAAGAATGGTTGATGACCTGTTCTAAAGAGCAGAACAGCGGCAGTTTTAGCGCCAAAAAGGGATTGCGCCATGCAATTGTCCAAGACTTCGCCGTTTTTATTCGATTGATAGCAAAATTGCTGTTTGCGTAAATTTTTACGCCTCTTAACAACATAACAAAGAAAATTGTAAAAAAAAAACACATATTCTCACCTTGATACTTCATGTAAGCAGCGTTCACAAAGTTCTCAGCGTTTTGCGTCGCTATCTTTCATTCGTCTGTTATAAAGTAAAAAATTCAACTTGTAATGCGCATTATATTTCTGTTCTTGAAGGGCTTATTGGAGTATGTCGAAAGAGCGATTCGGAGTGATATTTTATTTCAACTTCAAACTGGGACAATCCTACAATTTAATTAGGTTTAAAAATTTTAAAATTCAACTGGGCAGCACTATTTGCGCCTGGGGACATAATTAAGCGAGACTCGGCGACGGTGCTGGGTCGGGTCACAGCAATTAGGATCCTCCTTAATTGCGGCGCTGGTTTTCAGGCTTCCATCCACTTTTTAATGGCGATTGCATGCCCATTGGTAGGTAGGATGATGCTAGGAGCCCTTGTAAATTTTGGTGAGAAAGCCTTTATTTTGAACAAAGTTATCATGATGCGACGCAAAAAACGCGTTTTTGCGTCGCAAACGTCGTTTGGTTGAATGTTTAGCGGCGGTACTGTATACCGATTTGATGCGGACCTCTTTGTTTCTCCAACACGGCTTTATTCTTACTGCCTGTTTTTTTGAGGTTTTAGTTTTTAGATGGTTCTTGTATCTCTTAAAAATCATCTTTCCAGGTGCGACTTCGACAATGTGAAGAGCTGCGCAGCTTTGCTAACTAGGGGATAAACGTTGTAAACACAGAATTGGATCCTAGTGCTTTGAATACTGCAACTAAAAGATAAAGAATTTAGAGGACCTGTCTTCAGATCGATCAGAACGGGTACAATTTTTGCCGATTTCAGCAGAAATACTTAACATGACATCTTTTTTTTTCTACCTGAGGAAGCGACATCTTTGTCTGGGACTGTACTCTACACAATGCTAAATGCCAACGGTAATTTAGGAGCTTAAAATTTATAAGATTACGAACCCTGGTATGTTATACATATTTTAAATTATACAGAAAAAAATCAAGTCCGTATGCAGCAGTCTTCTCTATGATTATGAGCCGTATTTTAAATCGTACTTTTACAAAAATGAAATCTGAGGGGGATGACTTCTAGAGGAGAAAATTTGCCGAGCAGAATTTCGAGCTTTTAAAATACTAAGTGAAAAGCCTTTCTGTAGTGAGCAAGATCGCTGCAGAAAACCTTGATTTTTGTACTGCATAAAAAACAGCGCTTGAGAGATTTCATCTTCACATGTTGTCTACCTAAGGTGGAGGAAAATTTTAGTAACAAGGCAGCCTCCGCATGCGTACGACGAAGTCGGAGGACGTAGTTGCGTGTACTATTATATCTCGTAGTTTTCGGTGGTTTTAGCATCTAATAACGGAATAGAAAATGAAGCAATTGGCTATTACTAAAACTGAAAATTCGACTGTAAAAATGGCAGCTGCTATGTGGGCCAGGAGGGCAGACTTTTGCAAAAAAAATTAACGGAAAATCTGACCTCCCCGGACCACATAGCAGCTTCTTCTTTTAAGAGCCAATTTTGAGGGAGAATAATTGGCTTTTCTTCGTTTTTATAATGCACTACTAGTTTTTCGAAAACTCGTAAAAGCCTTGGAGTTACAGCCGTCTAAGCGCAGGCAGCTGCGCTCTCCGATTTCGTCGGTTGCATGCGAGTGTTGTGTTGTCACTGGCAAGAATTCTTTCTTTGCCTGAAGCACACAACATATGAAGATGAAAATGTACTCCATAAAACTTCAGGCACTGCTTGTTACACAATAAAAATCAAGCTTCTATGCAGCGGTCTTCGGTTTGACAAGGGGTTCCATTTTAGCGTCGGGTTTTTTCGGCAAACGATGCGAAACCGAACCTCCTGATCAACTACACGATCGTTGCAAGAAAACGTAGTTTTCTGCTGTGAATTGGAGTGAAGAAGGCTTGGAATTTTATGTAGCAAAATTTCACTTCTATAAGTGATTTCTTTTAGGTAAAAAAATTATTTTCATGAAAAAACGACTATTTTGAATACTGTTCTAAAGATGACCTGTACATATCTTCCAGCCATGTATCGTTCCCTTTTCGCCTCGCTAGGGGAACGACAATCGCCCATTAATGTTGTCACTGAGGATGTGATCTTCGATCCGGACATTTGCAAGGTGAAAACGTTTGTTATGGGTCCTTCACATACGTATATGTTAAAGAAAGCGTTTCAGCCATCTTCGATGAAGTTCAATTACAACGAAGGAGACTGCCTCCTAACAATATGAAAGATTGCTGCAGAGAAACTTGATTTTTTTACTATGCAATAATCAGGGCCCGTAATTTTATGAAGTACACTTCATCCGGTGCTAAGCTGGCTGGTGTCCGCAGCACACTTGCAAGGTATATCAAAACGGGTAAGTTAGATCAGTCAGACCCGGAGTTCCTTCCCTTGCCGAAAACGCAGAAACCGTGTTCATGTGAGTGTTCCACAACCATGTGCAATCTCGGAGCAGGCACTAACTCGCTAAGTACCCTTCACCTATTAAAGTTGTCTCGTTCAGGTAGAATAAAATTTTTTTCGGTGACAAGTCAAGCCTTCGCTTTCGATTCCGTCATCGATTTGAAGAGCAATTCAAAGAAATATTGCACACTCTATAAAAATTGTGTAAATCTTCAAACAAGCACTTAAATTAGCATTAGCATTTAGCCCTTATGCAGAACACAGAACAGTATTAGATCATGATGTCATTTGTTCAGGTGGAAAAATGTCGTGGTAAAACAATCTGCTGAAATCGGCAAAAGGTTGAAACCTTCCTGACTGATTTAAAAACTGCTGCTGGGAAATCTATATTTGTAACTGTTGAACACTCAGCAAGCAGAAATTCATTCCTTTCTCGATTCCTTTATTTTGTTCATAACATGTTTCCTTACGCAAAGAGCAAAGCTGCATGCGAAGCTCCAAAGTGTCTAAGCCACTCCTGGAAAGACCCCTTTATTAAGAGATCCATAAACCATGCAAAACGCTAAAAAAGTACGAAATGATCCTATTCTAAAAGCTAGACACAATACAACGTCCCGTTCGATTCTCGAGCCTCAACTCGACTCACCCACTGCAGAGGTTGATGTTCGCCCATATTATTAGACCAGTAGAGATGAATTAATTGATCATAGTGATCAGACTCAGGCGTAGTTTCTGGGGCATCAGTAAGGATAATTAATGGCACATAATGCTGCCTAGAACTACTTTATCTAGTAGAGGGGCTAACTTGAAAAACATACACTATTACCGAGGGGGTTTAAAGGGCGAGCTAACCAAGGTGACGTGGACATGAATTTTATATCTATTACATTGTCCGGAAAGCTTTCAGCGTTTTGAGTGCTTCGCCTTGAACTACCATAACTTTCTCAATTCTTGTCGGATTTAGTCGAAATAAACATTGTTCGAATGAGCACGCTTTTCGCAACGGGCTACCTGTCGACTTATTCCAAAAAATTAGGTGGTCGAGATTCGACAAAATCTACGAAGGCTTTTTTGGCTCGGTCCTGATTGGTGAAGGTTTCGCCAGGGAGAAAGCTCTGACAGTGTTTGAAGTGGTGGCAGTGGTTGGTGAGAGGTCTGGAGAATATGGCGGGTGGGGCAGAACTTCAACCCTTGATTCGTTTATTTTCGAATAGTGATTCACGAAACGTGTGGGCGGGCGTTATCGTGCCAAGGAATCGGACCTCTTCTGCTGAACAATGCTGGCTGAAGTTGACGCAATTTTAGGTGCATTTCGTCGATACCCTTACACTGCTGTGATCGAATCTGCTGTGATCGTTGGGCCCGTAATGGGCACACTAGACTCCGACCACCACACAGTGACCACTACTTTTTTTTTTGGTGGAGATTCGTCGGAGATTCGTCTTTGGAAAATGCCTAGAGGGTTCGTCGGCGTCCAGCCACTGTCCGGAACGTTTCCCGTTATCTACCACTATATAATTGAGTTAGCTCCCTGCCCTGTAGATGATGAGGCGTATCTCACTCAGGTTGGAAACCTGGCTGAGATACGCCTCGTGTAATTACGCGCAATCTCATGGAACCCCTTGCGACGCCTCCGCGTACCTCGCGCGGGCAACGTCTGCCGTTCAACATGGGATGTTGTTACAGCAGAAGACGCGTAGCCTCCTCCTGATTGACACAACGGCATCTGCGCACGTTTCTAAGTGCCTGAATCCAGAAGACGGGTTCCCTTCGTCGCACCACAACCGTCTGGAGTCGGAAGATTGAAAAGAAAGGAAGCAGAGGTCACATCGTCGCCGTACGACGACCGGCCGCATGCGGAACTCAGCATTATCGCATGTTGAACGGAAGACTTCACCCGCGCCAGGTACGCCTCTGCGTACCTCGCGCGGGCAATGTTTGCCGTTCAACATGGGATATTGTTGCAGCAGAGGAAGCGCATCCTCCTCCTGCTCTGCACAGCGGCAACTGCGAGCCTTTCTGAGCGCCTGGATCCAGAAGACAGGTCCTTTTCGTCGCGCTACAAGCTTCTGGAGCCAGAAGAGGTGATACCGACGTCATGTGACGAGCGCCGCTCGAAAAACAAGGAAGTGGGCCAGGAGTTGGGACCAGGAAGGGGGGGGGGGAGGGGTGAGGGAAAGACCAGTAAAGGCGGCCCAGCAGTTAGATCCAGTCGAGTGAGGGGAACCTGGTGTCCGGATTTGGAAGGCGTGTCAACGACATCCGGTGACCCAAGCTGTTTAGAATGAGAACGGTTGCGGAGGAGCAACCTGAGGGCAGAAGTACTCCGCAGCAGAAACCAATGGCGTTACTGGACGGTATGCATTGGATCCGATCGAAAATCTTCGGATAATTGGATGATTCGGATAACGCTATTTTGGCGAACCCCAGGTTTTTGGATGACTCGGATAACGGCGACTTTGCGTACCCCGGATTTTTGGATGAATCGGATCTGGTTATTCGAATCGGACATCCGAAAATGATTTTCATTAAATACATTGCATTCGACCAAACCTCCCGATCAATGAATGACTCGGATAACGCTATTTTGACGGGCCCCGATTTTTGCATGATTTGAATAATGACAATTTCGGGGACTCCGGTTTTTTTTTGAATTATTCGGATACGAGCAATTTCGCGGACCTCGGATTTTTGGATTACTCGAATATCCGAAAATGATTCATTCCTATCCAATATATACTGGACGGTCCGGAGAGGGTGCCTATGACGAACGTACGGAAGTGGTGAACGGCTTGATGCCAAGAAGGTACGCAGCAAATCCTAGATGTTAGCGTATTTCAAGTTTAACAAAAAAGATCCCTTTGATGTTGCAAAGTCGCGCGAAGCGCGCAAGTGCGAGACACGCCGTTAGGCGTGTCGGAGCACTTGTCATACAGAATCCAGTTTTCATCACAAGTGGTCATACGATCCAAACACAAGTCAGTTTTGTTGCATAAAAATAGAGAAGACAAATCTTGAAACGCGACAATTTTTGTCGCTCACTCAACTCGTGGGACACCCACTTTTCGAGCTTTTTCACCTTTCCAAGGCGTTACAAAGCATCTGAAACAGCAGTTCTACTGATGTTTAGCTCTTCCGCGATCCCGTGAACTGTTTGGGATGATTCAGCTTCCACCACTTCCTTCAACTCGTCTTCCAGGATTGCTCTAGATCGACGGCTACGGGGTCATCTTTGAGGCTGAAATCTCCGGTTCGAAATTTACTGAACCACTGGCGCACAGTGCTTTCTCCAACCTGCCGAGGGCTGCTTATAGGTGCTTTATGCCTAGGTGGGAATGTCCCCAATCCGCAATGGGCCTTTAAAAACTGCAAATAACAAGAAATAGAGGCTACTGGTTACCCTCCCGTGCAGAGCGTATCACCTTTACCACGCTCATCTTGCTGTGGTTAGGTGGTCCCTTTTCTGCAGAACAAAACCTTTTTAGAATTGGCCACTCTATTCAAATCCTCGAGCACGAAAATACAAAGAATCAAGCCATGCTTCTTCAACAACAAACCTTCGGAAGTAGGTGTCATGTCAATACTACACAACGATGTCAACGAAGTCATCGACAGTCGCTTCGACATTATAATCCGTCCACTTCGAGCCACATCGGACGACGTTCGGTCGACATCTCCATCCGCCAAGCCGATAAACATAGGAAAGATCTGTTTCGGTCCTGAGAAAGAATGCGTACACCCAAAGTCTGACATTCCTCAGTCTCAGCTTTTGAATAGAACGCGTCTGGTGTGAGTGGAGGCCCAAGGCATACGCATTTCATACTATCTGAAGGCTATCACTGAAACATTCTTACCTTCTCGAGACCGCTTCCTTTCCAGGTATTGTTTTTGGATGTCCTTTGGCTCTTCTCTATCCAGCCGTATAAACTTGCTCATCGATACTAAATACGAAAATAACCCTAGAGGCGACTATGGGTGAAAAATGATAGCCTCGAACGTAGGACAGCTGAGAATGTTGTGGTGCTCACTCGTGCCTGAATGTACTACACCCTCAACGTGTTGTCAGAATACACGTCCCCCAGAGGCCAGTTCGACTAGCAGCCTCGTGGATTAACGTTCGAGTTCACATGAGGGCGTGCCCGATAGCAGGCAGTGGGAATGGGCAATAAGGATAACTTGGGAGCATTTGTTTTAGGCCCCGTTTATACTTCGTCACGGCGCGACGCGATGGCCACGCAATGAGGCCAAATTGATCGATCGCGTCGCACAATCAATATGGCCACTATGCGTGGCGTGGCGTCGAGCCGCGACGAAGTATAAATGGGGCCTTACACCACTATGTAGGCGCAAGAGAGCGTAGAACCAGCTCACCAGGAGATTATCAGGTCTATGGGAGCTTACCAAGTGGAGTGCAGAAGCCTCCTAGTTAAGGGTGGGCGTTACTCTCTGTACACTCTCTGTGCTCGATGGTGTAAAGGGTAGAGTTCCGGGCTTGTGGATCGGGGCCGGGAGTTTGAACCCACTCGTTTCCGCTAAGTTTTGCAAAGCACAGATAATTGGGTTCGTTTCGCCTAACGTTTCGACAGACTCATCGTCTTCGGAGGCCTGAATGTGGTGCATCCGAAAACAAAACGGAAAGCGACGTTGGCCCAAAGCCATACCACTTGCCGCCTTTGACGTCGTTTCTTCTGTTCCTTCGCCGGTGCGTCACCAGGAGTTCGCGCGATGTTACAGCGAGGTCTAGAGCCTCCGAAAACTCGTCCGTAATTTTTGGCGGTCGTTTAACGGCGAGTCTGATCGGATTCGAGTTCTAAGCGTGATCGGGTGCGAGGATCAGAGCCCTCGCACCCATCACGCATTCGAGCGTCCACCCCGATAAAGCGCTGGATCGGGAAAGGTAGCGTCACGATAGGCCTCATGGACTTATCGAATCAAAAAATGGATCTCCTCACGCCATTCCAGGTTCCTGCCATCACTCATGTATGAATAACAAAAACCGAAATTAAAGGAATAGCTCCGAATACCCAAATTGACAAAAGTGCCACAATAGCTAATGGACTAGTTGGCTACAGTCCCAATTTGAAGGCCAAATACCAGTTGAACTCCAAATCGAGTTGCTACTCGTGAAAGCTACGTTTAAATGCGAAAGTCATCTAAGAATGCCAACTGCGATACCACTGACTTTCGCCTCGACTTTGCCGTCGCTCAGCATGCACGCCTTCATCTTCTTCCGGTATATCAGTAACCTCGCTTCTCCCGCCGAGAGAATATGCGGAACTCGTCATTGGCGAGCCCGTTGCCAGATCTCTGAACGACGTCATCACCGGTGCCGATGACGTCATTGGATTTGATGAGGACGTCATGGTGGATGCGGTCTGCTGATGAGACATGGAAGCCGAAGACGTCATTTGTGACGGTGTCGATGAGAACAGCACGCGACGGGGTGAAGGAGGATAGCTCTGGAATGGAAAAGGCACTAAATCGATATTGTACTGCACCCAAAATTTTCTGAAAGGCGATCGAACAGCTAACCAACCCCGGACGATAGAACATCACCGAGGGGCGGTCGTCCGGTGGTCGGAGTCTCTCCTTCTAACGACCTGTAGTGGATAGATAAAAACAGTGGCCGTTTTCGGGCATTCCTCTACAGTCTAATGCACATAATCATCGTTTGGATGAAAAAATACACAAAACGAACGAAACCGACAGAACGAGAAATAGGATTGATTCAATCAGCTCTCGCATAGGAACAGGTTGAGGTAAGGAGGATGCTTGCTCACGATACGGGATTCCCTAGAATGCCCTAAATCTGAACTTAGACTGAGAGATCTTTATCTAAGAATAAGCGTGATCATCCGGTAAGTCACTAGTGGTGCGTGATGGGAACTGAAGCCTTGCTGACCCTCGTAGAATGCCTTAAAGGTCGACCATGCACTCAAGGTGCGCAGAACGAGTGGCGCGCCAACGCGCCAAAGCGAAGCCTGGCTAAACCGGCCTTCATTTCTCATCATTACCCGCCCGCCTTGACGTTCTGCTTTTCTGCCTCTTCTGACCAAGTGTGCATTCGATTGCTATCGTCCGCACAGTCTGATGCGAGCGCTATCGTTACCTCTCATCCGCTCCTCTCTGGTGAAAATCCAGCTCGACTGTGGACTCATCCATTGCGAGTGATCGGTTCGACGCGCGCGACAAATCGCCTGAAACAGAAAGCAGTAATCTAATCGTCGTCGTCGTCGTCGCCTACTCTGCTTCCCCTAGCGTGCGAGGCACCAGGTTGAACAATGGAAAAGAAAATGGAAAACCCGGGTGCAATGCATTCGTCTTCACGTGATCAGAGCAGCGCCACAGGAAGTTGGAAAGATTCAATTAACCACGAATGTGCATGCTATTTGTGAAGCAAAGCGAAGCGACGACTCAGCCTTGCAGCAAAATCCTTTCAGAAGGGAAATGAGTAGATAAACCTTTAAGCGTGTAAGGCGTGAGTGTGTGGCAGTGTGGCCAATTTGAAAGTTGATTGAAATGAAAATGAGCTCCACAGGTTTGATCTGCAACCAATACGGGGATGGGGGCGGGGGCTGGCGTCCCCCCCCCCTTTAAACAGACGTTGCAAACGTCTGCGACTCCACTATCCGTAAAGGCCCCACATACTTCTGCTCTGCCCTACCCTTAACCATAGGGCGGGGAACAAGACGTTCTTACTAGGGTACCACGTTTTCAAAACGGCTACCGTAACAACAATTGCTGCGGAGCCATCACTTCTCCGGTTCAACGCTGGCGCTATGCCAACTGCACAGTAATTATTAATAATATAGCAGCGGAACGATGGAATGAGGATGTTTTATACTGTTTGAGGGTTTGGATGGAGCATTTTGGGAAGAATTACTACTCGGCGGCTCTCTAATGCTGGACTACAAGAGTGACCACGTAAAACTCAATATGGTGTGTTCGATGGCAAGTTAGGTGAAACAGATTATCATAACACTTAGCTGCAAGAGTGTGTCCGAATTCTGTAACCCATAGGAGCGAAGCAATATGGTTAGATGGCCACCCACGGGATAGGTCTGCCTCGAATCAGTCACCTTCGCTTTGAACGTCTCCTATGTAGGTCATTGAGACTGTAGAGCTAAGATGTTCAAGTAATATATTCTCCACGCATGTATGGTTACATCTTGTATTATATCCCCAAAGAATAAAACACATTTTCTGTGTTCTTGATATCATGAATGACTGCGGAAACGCCTCATTTACACTACGCCAGCTCTCCGGAAACAAATTAATGTGTCTTCCCAGAAAAAAAAAAATTATGCTCAGCAGTTCTAGCAAAGGGAAAGGAACTGTTTCAATGACGTTTTTAGCGTCTACCGAGAAAACCGTTGCTGCACCGTTTTGAGAACTTCCCTCTGTGTAAACAGCAGAATTAAGAATGACTGTCCGAAAGGAATGCTTTGCAAAAACATGATCACCTGATTCTGTATCACTTGCTATTTGTTTCCTTACAAAAAATTAGGAGATTTCATCTGCTTTCTTAAGTCTAAATACTCCTTTTTTATCATTTAGGCAGTCAGCTGCTTGTAGGGTAATTGGACATGGCTTCTGCATAATCCATAAACGCGTAAAGATTGTTCTTAGGTGACACCGCCTGAGCAATCTTACAGGTTAGCTCTGTAGAAACGAAACCTCCGCAAAGAGTATGAAATCCCTCACTTCCGTAGTCCCTTGGCTCCATTATTGATTATCCTGGAGCTGGCATGATGCCAGCGCTGCATCGGACACATGATGGTCCCACAACGATTGTTGTTACGGTAAGCGTTCTGAAAACGTGGTACCCTAGTAAGAACGTCTTGTGGGCAGGGACGCAGAGCTCGCCGTCGGCGGCAAGTGCGCGGCCGTGAGCTCCGCCGTGAGCGGCTGGGGCGGGCGCCGGAACGGACGTCAGCGACGTCGTCAACAGGAGAGCATCGGAGCACATTTTTAGCATCGCAGCGCGTTTTCAATGTCATCATTTGGTAACCAGACGGCGGATAGAAACGCTAGGTGATCACATCTGCCCCGAATTCTCCTACATTGTGCGCTTTTCTTAACATGTTTCGAGACTTGATGATGATTTTTGTTTTGTACGAACGGTAGCCTTCTCGACCATTGTTAATTTGGCGAATTTTCACTTACTGGCCACATTTGCCTTTAGAAGGATGGATAAGTATGATCTAAAGCAGTTTTTCAAAACGGCATTGAGAAAGAGATGCGCGTTATGTCGGATGAGAGGGATAGAGTCCTCTCCTTTTATATTTCTTCTCCTCTCTGTTGAGGACTAACATAAAGCCTAACATAAATGGATTGTAGACGAAATATAATAACAATAAAAGTACGGGGCAGTGTTGAGCATTTAACGACTATTGATCTACCAATTTAACGATTTTACCAGCATTTTTTTAGCACGTGTAGCGCAGTCGGAGGAGGCGTCGACTGTCGCGTGACCCGATACCAGGTTCCTGGTTCGGATATCCCGCCCAGGCCAACCAAGCCGTCCATCCCTCCGCGGTCGGTGAATTGGTACCAGACTTGTCTGGGAAGGATAGAGCGCTGACTTGTTCATCGGATGGCCACTGCAAGTCATTGTATGGCCGAATAGCATTCAAATCGTCTCCACGATATCCCGTAGAAGTGGATTGCGTGGCGCATCCCAAAAGGGATTGAATAACGCCGCCCTTTATCCTATATCCTTTTACCAGCATTTTGTTAAATTTCTTTATTGGAGTTTAGCGAAGGCCTTTTTCGTTAAATCGCATTGAAATTAAATTTACACGTAATTTTCGAAATTCAAAAGAAAATTTAACTCTTAATTAATATGAATTGTATCCCGAAAAAGCTCTTCGTAGAAGTTTGCAGTATTATTTCAGAAAGCGAGGAAACACTGCTTCTTTTCTACACAGTTTTATTTTGTATTAGCTGCTCTGCAAGAAAGCGAAAAGGCCTAGAAAATGCAAAAAGAACGGGTGAGAAGGACGGAAAAGCGAAGAAAGGTGACAAAGTGAAGGGAAGGTAAGGTTTAGGTTCCCACTGCCCCCCCCCCCCCCCCAAACACTAAGTGTTCTAGCGAATGGCACTATTGGTGTACGCAAGACGGTCGTCTTTCGTACTTCTCGATTTCGTAATTCGAAGCCCGGTGGGGATGATGGCAGTGCCGGGAACGAAGAGCCAACCCACAATCAAAACACTCCATCGGAACGCATTTTCTGCCACCTTTGGATGATGTCGGCGACGGAAGTATAAAACCGCCTGCGGAGCTCTCTGCGACGCCGCCGGCGACGCGTCGCCGAAGTATAACATAGGCCTAAGGGGGGGGGGGGGCGTAAGAGGGACCTCGAGGAGGACCACCAGAACGGTGAAACCAGTAAAAAGGGACCGCTAAGAGGTGGGGTAAATAGTGGGAACAAGGAAAGGGACCACGAGGTGGGACCAGGAAGTGGGACTAGCAAGAGGAATCAGTAAGAAGGGACCACTAATGGGAGACCAGGCGTCCGGACCGGGTTCAGAAGACGTGTCGCTTTGGTCCTGGCGGTTCTACATGCTACGAAGCAGTGACGCTCTTTCTTGCATATTTGGCAACTAATCCTTCCTGAAACACTCATATTCGACGCGGCCCGGTGCTTTACAAACCCAACATTTTCGTTTCCCTCGGACTGGGCCCTTGTACGGTTTATTAACCTTTTCCTGGAACCTTGAGCAATCCGTGCCTTGCCGGATATGAATTCCCTTTTGCATTCTTACCTGCGTCACGCCTAATTGCACTGGATGTCAACTCCTCCCTTTCGAGGAGTCGTTTCTAGCGTCCACGAGGGGTGTGGCGTAAATGAAAATTGAAATTTCGTAAATCGTAAATCGTAATTACGAAAAAACCATCGTAAATCGTAAGAGTCACCTGACATGTAGTGCAGCACAACTAAATTTCCAAAGAGTTTTTGTGCTAATGTTAACCAGATATGATTAAATATTTATTTGTTTGTCGTGTTACTTTTAGCTCAAGCTGAACAGCTTTCTTACCAAACTATTTCCCTTTTTCACGTCATGGTATTTCAACAAAAAGCCCGCATCGTTTGAATATTCTTTGAATTCCTAGCGTCCTATCAATTTCTTAGTTTATCTATAACTTAGCAAAATTCGGCGAAAAAGTCGCTATCAAAGCTAAAAGTTAAAAAAAAAATCATTTCACCACTGACCAATGCGGGCGAAAACAGCAACTGCACATGTAGTAATCTAACAAAATGCTGACCAGAGAAGGGTCTCAGGCGTAGGTCTGAACGGTGGAGATGGATAGTACTGCGAGAATCTCCACCCTTCATATAGCAGCAAACCATGTTTCGTTTTGGCTGAGTCTTTGAATCAAATGAGCTACGGGCTCACGAAGGGGGGGGGGGGAGTACAGTAGCGCACCGTCAGCACGTGCCCACGTGCATGCGTGCGCGCGCGTTGTTGTATGGAACGCGGCGAAAGGGTCTGCGGCAAGCGATTCGGTGGCTCAGCAGGGAGCGGGGCTACTTCGGAGGTGCTAGGTCAGGTGTTCGGCTCCCGTGCAGTGCAATGTTTTTGCATTTTTTAAAAATTGCCGCCCTCTTTACCAGTTTGCTTCCTACACATCTCCTACATAATTATTTCACTCTACATTGCCAAACAAGAATCAGATTCGTACTCAATTTGAAGTATGGACAAGAACGGTTACCATGACCTTAACATTCATCACATTTACCTACTGTAATTTAACATACTCCAGGGTAATACGAAAAACGGATGACAGATTCGTGATCCCCATATCAAATAACATTCCTGGGAGAAGTTTGTTCGAAATCGGTGATTATGACTTCGATGGCCCTAGTCACCCGCACCTACATTACCCTATCGTAATCGGCAGGGAATTGGAAAACGAATGTCAGATTCGTAACCAGCACCCCAAATAATCCCCCTGGGAGACGTTTGGGCAAAATCGGTGATAATGACCTCGACACCCCTAGTCACCCGTACCTGTTGTAAGGTCATTGTTTATCATTCGCTAAAAAACACAAAACATTGTATAATCAGAAACTGCGAAAAGTGAGTGAAGCACAGCTCGCAGAAACGTTTATTTGACAATTTAGAGTGAAATAAATGAGTAGGAGATGTGTAGAAAGTAGGCTGATTTAGACTGCCGTAAGGCACGACTTTTGCGACACTACTTTCACGACTCCAGAGGTCGATAAAAGGTCGAAAAAAATTTTCACCCAAACCTCGCTCAAGGGGGTTATTTGGAGTGCTGATCACGAATCTGACATTCGTTTTTTTGAATTTCGGCCGATTACGGTAGGTTATGGTGGGTACGGGTGACGGTGCAATACTGTACTCCAATTTCGAGGACCCGTAGCTCTTTGGGTGCAAGGACTCAGCAAAAGCGAAACATGTTTTTCTACTATATGAAGGGTGGAGATTCTATCCATTTCCACCATTCAGACCTACGCCTGAGACCGTTCCCTGGTGAGTTATACGACAGGATTGGGCCATGCGTACTGAGTTAGCGCATGACGCAATCTCATCGTGTGACGCACCGAAATATCTCCGCTTTTCTACATCTTGAAACTAGTCCAGGTACATTCCCATAGCAGACGGATAAGACAGCTAAGGCCGCCGAACCAGTATCACCATATTGCTGGGACACCATTTGCAGTCGCTTTAAAATGGAAAGGTTAACGCATTCCTTAAAAGCAACCTCGTTGAGGCATCGTCAGTTTGATTCTATAGACGACGCAATTTCGATTTAGAAGGTATCTAGTTTAACCTAAAAGTAATCCCATTTGAGTTGTGAGCTGGGAAGAACGCGGCTTAAGTTGAAACAGGTTCAGTTTGAGTTTGCAGAAGTTCATTTTAAACGCAGAAAATGAAAAGGGTAAATAGACCGCTGCAAGAGGATAGTTACATATCCACTGCTTCATGAAGGTTACCAATCAATAACAACGCGATATTCAAATTCAGAAGCTCTGTTAATTGTGATTGTAGAGAGAGAGAGGAGCGAAGGCGTTTCGTAACTTTAAAAGTGCTCTCAAGTTTTGAACCAACGATCTGCAACACCAGCGGTAACCTAAACCTACCTCGACTGCCGGTTTCCTATTCAAGTTTGCCTGTACTTGTCAGATTTTGAAATCTTTAAAATATGGCGCTACTATTTAATAATTCTCTGAACTCGCCCGGGCTACCCTTTGCCAGTTCTGCAACGAACGTTTGCTCTCCGAGAGCATATGGCGTCCTAAAGGGATCAAATAGGGTGAACACGATAAACTCAATCACATCCATCGGGAAGGCACTCATCATGCGTTAACCGAAAATATAATATATATTCAAAACGATAACCTAGCCATGCAATTATGTTTTTAAAAAAAGCAGAGTATTACGATGTCTGGAGTGAGAATAGGATGACGGCCAGCTTTTTGAATCGGTTCCACAACTTCCTCTTTTGCACAACCATACTCAGGAGTCATTATGGGGAACGGTTGCGTGGCGGAACAAACAGGGGGTGAGTCTGTTATTTTTATTTAACGCTTTGTGAAAGGGGAAAGGCTTTTGGCGAGAACTTCAGCCTTTCCTGCGTCGGGTATAGCAGTTCTGCCATCATAACGAAGAAGGGGTGACACAGGTTTCTTACTGTCCGACCGCGAACTAGTATACTTGAAAAATTTGGACCGACCTTTGATTCAACTACCATCCTTTCCAATTAAGCGATATACGCAGAGGGACATGAGCCGAAGGCACCCATCCAGTCAACATCAATACAGTGGTCCTGCATATCCGAGTACCTTCCGATCATGAGGCCTCGACGACCTTTCTCGTTGTGACTTTACATAGAGGGATTTGCTTTTGTGGTTGGAGGACACTGCGGTAGACATGGGCTCAGGAGGCAAACTGAAATTGATTCATAACTCTATCCTCAGTAGCGGCTAGGAGATACGGAACACATGTTTGGAATCAGCTTTCGAAGTCACGTCCATCAACGTGCTTCTCATCTCAAAGTACCACCAGGTATCCTCCCTTGTGGGCTCGATACTGGAGCTCCACTAAAAGAAGGTCTTGCTGTGCATTTGGTGGATGTGTAATGGCCCAGTGGACCAAGAACTGCCTCCTCGTAGTCAACTCGCCATCGAACATCGCTTCTATCAACAACTCAAACACATCCAGTAAAAATTGGTGGGGAAAGGAGTGGACATGAGCCGAAGTTTCCTTCACCAGTGCAACGCCTGACCCCATACTGCACTGCAGAAAGTGGCAAAAATCGAGCAATTGGGCTGGACGAAAATCAAACAACCATCGAACAGCCTAGACATTGCGCCATGCGAACACCATAAGTTTCGGTCGAAAAATCAACTCCTCCGTTGAAGGCACTTCACCGGAGTCAATTAGGTCACAGCGCTGGTAGAAGACTCCATCAGGTAGAATCTGACCAAATTTTACAGTGATGGAATCCAATCATTGCATGAAAACGGAAAAACGGAACAATTGATAATAGGGGTATTTATTTCATTTAAGGCAATCATTTTTCTTTTGTCATAATGTTATTTTTTTGCTGGAAGACCAATTTTGTTGCAAAATTTATGACACAACATAGTGATACTAGTCGAGTGCGTAGAGTATTTCAGGGGAAATGAACGACGTCGCTTTTTTGTCTTCAGTTTGCCTTTGACATACATTTAATTTTTTGGAGTCTGAACATCCAAATAGGTTTCCTGCCTTTCCTGCTATATAGCATTTGTGCTGAAAGGTCATCATCGGGGCAACGACGAGCTCGACTTCTCTTTGGCTATTTTTGAAACCAACTTTCAAATAAACCACCATCGCAAGGATAACTCTCCAGCGAACTTACTCCTGAACATCAAATGTTTTTTCTTGTCCATAAATCGTCGGCAGCTATCACGGACTAAATCTTGAGACTTTAGCTGTTCTTTGTTGAAAACACGCTTATTTGGCTGAGATTAGAAGTTCAGCTGAAGCAGACGAATGGAGAAGAGAAAAGCTTACGTCGCTCCTCGTCGACTTGTGACGGGAACTGCGCCATCTCATCCTCGGTGTACACAGAATGTATGAAGAACTCTAGTCCCGTCGAATCGATGTCACCAATGGCGACCTAAACCGTACGAGCTACACAGCAGACTGGTTATGAAAGTCTAAACAGCGACTGGATGCTTGCTCCCTTGATATGAGCTCTCAAAGTTCTAAAGAAGGACAGCGCCCCTTATCAAATATGCGGCATCATCTACCTCACGAAGACGTCCCTCTAGCCGTCCCATGGCAGATACGGTAGCTTCGACATGGCGCTGGTAGAAGCCCGGAGCTCGTGCTCGTAAAATGCATTCGTGTGCCGGAAGCTTTCGCCCGTCTGCTGCTACTAGCAGCAGATCGGCACTTTCCATGTTGCCGACCTAAATGTGACGTCAACAGCAACAAAAGTGAATGCAACAAACTCCGAAAGTGCTCAATGGTTCAAGGTCACTTAGCAACAATAAACCACTGGGTGCTATTTCCAGTCCTTAGGCGTCTCTCGAACAGCGCCGTTTGCAGATCACGCAAGGTTTGCTGAGCACAATGACTGACGACCCCGCGCGCTATTGACCATGGCGGTGAGTTCGTCGTTTTGTTGCCCGCTGTCAGCGCTTAGCGCAGAGCAAGGAAGTCGGAGCATTGGAGCACGCACTGCCAAACATTTTGCCCATCCGAACAGGTGTTTCCGCAACTATCAAGGTCCATATCTGCACGCATGCATTAGGGTGGTCCAAAAGTAATGAGACTCTCCCTGCCGTGCCCATATCTGTCGTGACTGGAGTCCGGTTTCGTGCTTCTCGTATTTGCATGTTTGTTTGCTACTTACTGAAGGCCACCTGAGAAGTGACCACTTTCGCCCTTTCCAGAAGCATGCCAAAACCCCAGTCTGTCTCATGCCGACACCCCGGTCCAACGAGTCGACCTGTACCGCGCAAATCTCTCCCGATTCCCAACCCCGAGCACCCTGGACTCAATTTTCACGCAAGATGAGAAGTACGTCTTCTACCTTAATCCTGCCAAGCAGCGAATCTGGGTGTGGCCTTGTGACCTGTTGCCGATCTTCGTTCGGCGGGATGTTCACGGCGAGAAGCACCTTCTGAGGTTTTGAGTCTGCGCCCATGGAACGGTATACTGGAAGCTGTTTCCAAAAGCACGACGATGGACTCCAAGGCCATGGTGAACGGAATAGAAGAGATGGACCGGCGACTCGCACTTATTCGGTCTCAGCACTTCGAGAAGGTCCTCCTTTTCGACAACGCCGCACCCCATCGGGAAAAAGTGACCAAGGATAAGCTTGCTCAGCTGGGCTACTTTCACATGCCTCATTCACCGTGTTCGCCGTACATCTCTCCATGCGACTACCACTTCTTCTTGGTCCCACAGGACTTCATGGCCGGAAGGGACTCAAGGACCCAGGCAGAGCTCGGCAACCATAAGGAGTAGTGGATCAGCACCAAGCATAAGCAGTTCCGGAAGGATTGGATCAGGAAGTTGGCTGATCGATGGCAGCAAGGTCATTCACCTTAGTGGCGAATACACTCCTCGGCATCGTTGAGTTGTAATTTGTTGAATTTGTCTCATTACTTTTGGCCCACTCTAGTATAATACCGTCTGCGTCGCGCGGTCAAGAAAACAAGCGACGGTTTGCACGGATTAATTCGTCGCAAACCGTCGCATGCTTATAACTCCTCTAGCTTTAAGTTATCGTGAAACTGTTGGCACCGTTCGATTCGCCTCCTCGAGATCTACACAAACATAGATGCAACTTCGCGAGATCACCCCATTTTCGCCGTGAGTGCCCAAAAAATGACTACTTTTTGCGATTGGGGCAGCTTACATATTTCCTAGGACATGCCCGTTTTTGAAGTAGCTCAAGCGGGCGTACGTTGCCAGAGCTCTGTCATGCCTGGAAAGCTCCGAGAGTGCGCCGTGCACCATGCATATAGGACCAAACCTATCAATCGAATGCGCGAAAGCATGTACACGGCGCTTCTACCTCCTCTGAATGGAAAATGAAAAGCCTTCAAGACTATCTCGAACCAAGAATTTTATAAGAAGTGTCCGGCCGGCCTGCTTAAAATTTGCTCCAGACAGACCGGCGAGCCTTTGAAGTGCGCTGTACGCAATGCATACAGTATCGAACCTATCAATCGAATGGGGCGACAGCACGTAGAGTGAACGTCTGGGAAGTTTTATCAGAAATTTCTAGCCTCCCCACTCAGGAATTGCAGTATTCTGTCTCGGCAAGGCGTTGGAGTACGCCGTGAACAATGCATATTGAATCGAACCTATCAATTGAGAGGGACGACCGCTCGCAAATGACAGGCGCGGGCGTGTTCTGAGCGCGATAAATCTGTCAAATTTGAACCTGTCCAGCTGCAGCTTGTGGATTTTGTAGACAGTACAAGGTTATTGAGGTGCACTAAAGCACAACTGTATAGCTCACAAATAGACTAAGTTAGAGCAGTGCGAAAAAAGAAAAAGAAGTGTATTGTAGTGAACGCAGTAATGCCCTCAATGAAGGTGGAAGCTTCCTAGGAATGTTTTGCAGCCTCGTTAATAACGCCTGCACGTAGCACAGGTCAATGATAACTGCCATTCTTCTTTAACATTTTAAAACGAAATTTAACGACTAAAACTTAGGTTAAATTGCATTAACAACATTTCGCGCACCATTTTTCTCAATTTTTCTTCACTGCACTTAATTTCGAACATATTTTTGACGAGCTTTCGCAGTATCGTTGCGTTACCGAGAAAATCCTTCAATTACTTGCATTAGTGGAAAGAGGTCTATATTGCGCCATTCATTTCGAGAATTGTTGGCATTTTCCTTGCTCAGTGTTCAGTTTTCTCTGTCATCGTTTCGCATTTTCGACTTTCTAAGCAGTTTCTGGAATTTGACTGTTTCGCAGCATTTTTCCATACTTCTCAGCCTCTCAGTTTTCTTCACAGTTATATTTCGTGATATATGCTTTATAAGTAGAAATGAAAAGGTATAGAAAACGCGAAGAAAACTCTATGAAACAAAAAGAATGTGAAAAAAACAGGGGTAAGAAACGAAAGAACGTCTCTCCCTCTTCTCTCAACTTTCCAGGAAAGCTGGACGGTTTCTTACAGCTTCAGGCGATGATTGTGGGACTAGGGCAACGTTCAGTCCCGTATAAGTGATAGAGCGTGCTGGTACAGTCATTGCTTCGTTTTCCTTGAGTCTCATCTCGTGCATGTCGACGACGTTACTTGAGCTCGTCGTCTTTTTCGGCAGCTCCCTTGACAGTCTTCTTGGGGAGAGGACGGTCGGTATATACATGAAACAGTGAGCTCCTGTAATTAACAAAGAAGAAATTTATATAATCTGGAAGAATATATTCAATCAAATAATTCTTAAATTAAAAAATAGACATAAGCTTGGTTTAAATATTTGTAATAAAATTAAATCAATTTTGGAGAACTCCATATCAACTAGAAGGTATAGAACCCTTTTTCTTCCCAACAAAACCAAATCTGTAATTAAATTTGAACAGATAGAAGATGAAATTAAATTTCTGAAACGATCGTTTATTTTTTGCCCTCTAGATAAATCTGCATCCAACTATGGTATAATTTGTAAACGTTTGTATTTTTACATTATTCAATCGGAAGTAGATAGTATGAATACCCATAGTCATAATAATATTTATCTTCCTACACAGCTTAGCAGTGAACATATTATTAATAAACACGTTACCTTTCTTCATAATAATTCATTAAAACCAAGTGAAGGTAGTACTATTCCATTAATATATTGCATTCCTAAGCTACATAAAAATCCAGTTAAATTTAGATTTATAACAGGAGCTTCAAATAGTACTATTAAACCTCTAGCTATTGAACTTTCTGTAATTCTTACACACATTAAAAATCATTTCAAAAACTACGCTAATAGCGTTCTTACTAATAAAAGATGCATGAAAACGTTTTGGTCAATAAAAGACATTAACATATCTAATGAAATTTGTTCCCTACATAATAGTAACCTTAAACTTTATACCGCAGATTTTGTGGACATGTTTACTAACATTCCTCATACAATTATTATTAAAAATATTACGGAGATACTTAAATTGTGCTATAAAAACTCCAACAAAAAATATTTACTGGTAAACAATAAAAAATGTTTTTATAGTGATAAGACTCCAACTAATAACAACTATAGAGCTTATAGAGTAGAAGAAATCATCTACGTAACACAATATTTGTTAGACAATTCTTATTGTAGAATAGGAAATAACATATATAAACAGATTAAAGGAGTTCCACAAGGAGGCAACGCTAGCCCTGTCATTGCTGATCTAACTCTTTCATACTTCGAATACAAATATACAATAGATAAATTTTTATCTAACAAAGAATTCCATCCTTTCAGATATATGGATGATATATTAATTATTCACAACTTTACAGACTGTGATATAGGAATTATTATTGCTAACATATATCAAGGTTGCTTAGAAGTTAGTCGTACTAATACTAACATCCATGAATCCAACTTTTTAGACCTGACTATTACTATAGAAGAAGGAAAAATATATACTAAACAGTATAATAAAACTGATTATTTCGACTTTAAAGTGATTAGATTTCCCCATTACGATTCTTATACAAGTGTAAGGTTAAAAAGTTCTATAATTTATACAGAAACCTTACGGATTTATAAGAATTGTAGTAGTAAGGAAGATTTCATTAGTAGGCTCACTATGCTCATTAACACTCTTATAGAATTAGGATACCAAAAAGAAATTATCCTAAAGGCGATACTCAGATGCATACTAAAAAATAAATGTATTAGTTATAAATATGGAATTTTTGATACTTATAGAGAAGCTAATACATTTATTAGAAACCTAATTAACCTTTCTATTTATTAATATTAAATATTATTCTATCCTGTAATACTATAACTTAGATATATTATATTTTTCATCTTTAGTCCACATCTACCCCCATGTCTTGTTCTTCTTGATCTTTAGTTGACCCCTTCCCGCCGTGTTCTGACCTAAGGATCCTCTATATAAACCCGTCCGGTGGTATAGGTTGTACCACTCTCCCTGCCGTACTGACGATCCTCCGGGAGATTGCTGGTGGTACTCTAATTATCCTTCTAATCTGTTATATCCTGTATAGGGCTCAGAGGTGAAACAGGATATAATAGGCATCGTTTGAGATACGGTTAATATTCTCGTATGTCAAGTGTTAATATGTACATGAAAGCACGTGAAATTATGTAGAAAAACAGAAAGACCCGACGACCTTAGCTATATTACGCTGGTCCAAAAACCACTTCAGTTGTAGTATATCGCATGCTGATTTTAATTTTTTTTTGCGATTCGTTGTGAGTAATCCGGCAGTTAGAGGTCATGAACTGAATTGACGCGTGTGCGCAGCTAAGTCTCTCCTCCTCGAGCTTTTCCATGAGTCCAAAACGGCAAGACCTTTCGGCTCGGCCTAATGTGTACTGCGATAAGCAAGGTGTTGAGTTTCACATATGCGCAACATGTTCGAGGTATCTTCCAATCTCACAAATCCCATAAAGTGTTCAATTAATTCAATAAGAAACTCTAACCATATTAAGAATCTTAAAGAATCAGCTTCCTGCTCTGAGAAAAACAAAAATTAATGTGTAGCACATGGTATGAGGGCTCGCAGGCAGCGACGGGAGTGGAAGTCCATCTCCTAATTTTTATTAGGAAAACGCATTCTTTCTTAAGAAGACTCATTGTAAAGCGTGAGTCTCGTACTACAACATAAAACATTTTCTCAGAGACGCTGCGCGAAAGCTAACCTCTCAATGTGTCGTAGGTTCACTTTCAAAAGGTGGCATGTGGTTTTTGGTGATCTTTTACAGCTGTCGTTCAACACCACATCCAGACACTCAGAGTACTATTACGCAGAATCCGGCGGTAAGCATATAAGGGCACTGAAAGAAAAAAGTGCGTCCGAGATCTTCTGGAAAAGCCAACAAGGGAAGCGTGTCGCCAACCCGTTTCTGACTTCAGTGACTTCTTCTTTTTCAGCGTTTGTCCCGCTTCATAGCGGGTCCGCTTTCCTGGTGTCGTGACGCCACCTTTCTCGATCCTGCGCTTCATCAGCGTGCCGCTTTCCTGACACTTCCAACTCAAGGCCTATGTTGCGGACGCTGTCATCTTTCCCACGCAGAACGTGGCCGTACCATTACAAGCGAGCTTCGCGCATCTTCTCCGCTATCGGCGCGACACCGAACTTTTGTCGAATGAGATCGTTTCAGATGCGGTCCATGCGCGTGACTACAGCCGTCCAGCGCAGCATCTTCGTCTCCATGACGCTGAGGCGCGTTTCAACTTCCCTAGTCGCTGACCAACACTCAGCGCCGTATATCGCTACCGGCCGGACGACTGCTCTGTAGATCTTCGACTTCAGGTGCTCTGGTATCTTCCTATCGCAGAGCACGCCAGTCAGCGAGCGCCCCTTGGACCAAGCTGCACTCAAGCGTGAGTTCACTTCAACCATCAGACCGCCGTCAGACGGTATCTATAATCCCAGGTATTTGAACATGCAAGCTCAGTGCCGTTAACCTTAATGGAGCCGGACTCGTTTACGTCAGTCGTTAGGTACTCGGTCTTCTTGACGTTCAGTTTGAGTCCGAACATCGCCAGGCGGTCGCACCAAGCTTGCACCTGCCGCTCGAAATCATCTTTATCTTCGCAAGCGAGCATCACGTCATCAGCATAGAGCAGCGTCCATGGGACAGGCTGCTGAAGATCTCGCGTAATGGCATCCATGACGACAACAAAGAGGAGTGGGGAGAGCGCAGAACCCTAGTGCACCCCAACAGAGATGGGAAACTCCATTGAGGTTCCAGCTGCAGCTTGCACTCTACTCTTTGGGCAAGAGTAGAGCATCCGCACCCACACTATGAGTTCCTCAGGTACGTTGTGTTGTCGTAACGCGTACCATATAACCTCACGCGATACGCGGACGAAGGCCTTCTCCAAGTCGAGAAAGGCTATATGCACCGGCTTCTGTTTCTCGCGATGGTTCTCCACCAGGAGGCGGGCGGCGTGTATAGCATCAATGGTCCCACAACCAGACACAAACCTGCACTGGTTGTCGGAGAGCTTGACAATTTCACGGATTCGTCTGTCGAGGATTCGCTCGAAGGTCTTCATGCTGTGCGAAAGCAAGCGAATCGGACGGTAATTGGAGCAGTCTGCAGGACTGCCCTTTTTCTTCCACATCGGAATCGTCGTACTGTTGTGCCAACACTCCGGGACTTTCTTCTCCTTTACTACCTCGTTGAAGAACTCAGCCAACCACTCAGCAGAGTACCAGAGCTTTGACTTCCAAACATCGACTGCCAGATCATCCGGCCCTGTCGCCTTACCGGGCTTCATCTTCTTCAGAGCCGCTTCTGTTTCCTCCACGGTGATCTTGTGAACGGGTCCGTGAACAGAAGCAACAGAAGGAATGGCCAGATGAGGAAATTCCATAGTGGAAATTTCCTCAGAGTAAGGACGCCATCGCTTCAGCGTCTGTCAGAAGATGGCCGTTCTCATCATTGATGCCAACGAACTTTTCAATATCCTCGGTTTGGCGATGGCGGGTCTTAGCAAGTCGGTACAAATACCGATCACCATCGCGCGACTCGAGCTTTCGGTAGACATCACCATATGAGTGGCTTTCGCAACAGCCACGGCTTTCTTTGCAGCCTTCTTCGCCTTCTGATACTCCTGCCAGTTGTCGGCTGTTCTGCCGCCGAGAAACTCATGATACAGCGACTTCTTCTCTCGAACCTTCGCTTTCTCATCGTCCCTCCACAGCCATGTCTGCTTGTCGACTTTGCGTCGTCCAGGCTTCGTAGTGCCGAATTCCAATCTTGCAGCTTGGCGTATCGCGTCGGTTGCTTTCTTCCAAGTTTCATCGACAGTCGTGGCTGTCGGCAACCGTACGCGAGAAATCACAGCTGCTTCCTTCTCTTTCATTCGCCACCACTTGATTCTAGCTGAACCGCATCGCTCGATCTGCTTCAGCCTCGGAGGAGCGATCTTTAGGGTGCAAATCAGCGGTCGACGCTGTGGGGCGACCGTCTCATACGGCAAGATCTTCGCGTCTGTGACAATGCTTCGGTCACGATCCTTCACAAGCACAAAGTCTATCTGAGACTTGGAGCTCCCACTATAGTATGAGATGAGGTGGGAGTCGCGTTTTCGGAAGACAGTGTTCACAAGGTGAGGCTATGCGATTCCGCATACTCAAGAATACGCTCACCATCGGCGTTACGTGACCCGTATCCGAAACCACCATGACAGCTGTACCCGTCCTTCGTAGCATCTACGTGCCCATTAAGGCCACCAGCGACTATGATGGCATCTTTCGGCGGTACCTCTGCTGTGTTCTCATCAAACAGGCTCCAAAACTCATCCTTGGCTTGATTGGAGCAACCAGTCTGCGAAGCATACGCAGAGAAGAAGTGATAGAGTCGCTCCTTAACGGCGAAAACGATCTTCATCAATCGATCGTCAAAGCGCTCGACGCTTACAATCGAGTCACGAAATCGCTCGGAGACGATTATTCCGACAACACTGGTGGTCCTGAGACTTCCACATAGAACGGTCTTAAAGCCTCGTCCCATGTCCCTTGACTTGCAGCAGGACCACCCTGTCTCATGCACTGCACAGAAATCAAATGTTTTACGCTCCAGCGCTTAAACCAACTCGCACGAGCGGCCTGTCAACGTACCATTCAGCGTTGCTACGCGGGTTCTGCTTAAGCTACGGGACTTTCGGACTATCTCAGTTGCCACCCCCCCCCCCCCCCCGATGCCGTCCTCGCATCAGAGACCCTCGCATACTTCTCACACTCGCCGAGCTCTGCGAAGTGAGCGTCGGCTCCCGCGGACGCAGTAGCACAATCTCGAAAAACACGACTATGCATACACTATGTGATGTGACATGGGCCTTCGTAGGCCGGCCTGCCACAAGGGCTTGTCGCCTGCATTCGTGCTTAGCTTAGCTCACAAAGCGAGCAGTTTCCAGTATCATCACGAGGAGGAACGGACATCGCCACCTTCTGACTTCAGTGACTAGAACACGAAAATGGTAACGAACGTTATAAACTTCCCCTCTACAACTCAGTAAAATGTGTCTACACAACACCCGCTGCACCACAGTATGGCAAGTAATTAAAGCTTGTTTTGTCGCGAGATTTGAATGGAAACGAAGGCCGACGTTAGAAGCAAATGGTTTCGATCAAGGGTGGAAATCATGAAAATCTGCGAAACGTCGAAAATGTTAACGCAGAAGGGTGAACCGCGACCATAACCACAAGTCGATACCATTTTGGCTAGCGCTCCTACGTAGAAACGTCCCCGACTGTATGTGTATGCAGCCATACGTGCTGGTGAATTTTGCAGGAACCGACGGACATGCACGAAGGGCGCGAATGCTTCGGCCCACCCCACACTCCCCAGCGACCTCGTGTACCGTCGAAAAACATGCAATTTAAGGCTGACGTCAGAGCGACGCCGCCTCGCTCTCTCGCAGGGATATGATGAACGAGCTTGATGTTGCTAACCGGATAATCCCTTGTTCGTACTGTTCTTGCCCTGACTCACTATCCAGAGGTAACAGGTAGTACAGTTAACTAGAACTGGGAGATGAGTGGTTGCAGCGATGACCGATGGTAACAGCTCTTCTGAAGGACGGCCTCATAGCAAATCCTCCTCACCAGCGAGCTCCATCAGTTTGCCCAGCCGCAGGTACTCCCATCATTTCAAACTCAAGCCTTTCCGATTTCTACACCCTTGGTGGAGTTGTGCGTCGGAATTCATCCGCATCTGCTGGACATTTATACCCACTCCCCTGCTATCTTTCAATCCTATCCGTGAACACTCGTAAGAGTCAGGAAAGGACGAGGTGAAACGATTTCTGTTGCAACGTCTCACACCATGAAAATATACGCAAGAAAAATTCCTCACCGCTCAATGAGGAACCTGACGAAAGAGAAAGGCATCAGCGCTATTCTGTGAGAATCATTGTCAGAGGGAAGCTAGGACTTCGCCCTTACCGACAACAGACGGCACATTTTCTCTTGCCCAAATGAGGAACGTGCGGATGAAGAGATGCAGGAGACTTTTGACGCACTTCGCAGATGGCACGCACCGGAGCATCGTTTTCAGTGGCGAGAAAATTTTCACAACAGAACCTATTGAGAAACCATAAAACAATTGTATCCTTGCAGCAGATAAGAAGCAGGTCACTTCTAGAGGAAAGTCATAGGGAAGACTGCACCTCCAAGCTCTGTTATGGATTGGGGTGCGATAACCTCAGACGAGAAGACGCCACTGGTGTTCGTCGATGCTGGAGTGAAGATCAATAAGTAAATTTACTTGAAATCGGTCCTGTAGAAAGTTTTGATGCCATGATCCACTTTGGAGACAAGCCATGGTGCTTTTAGCAAGACTCGGCTCCTGCAGACAAGTGGAGTGTCGTCCAGCGGTGATGTTTGCTGATTTCATCGCCCATGAAGGATGGCCATCAAATTCATCAGATCTGAACCCACTTGACTTTTCGGTCTCGTCGGTTTTAGAGCACAAGATCTCAGCTCCAAGACACAACAACTTGGGTTCACTCAAAATTGCACTTAGGAAAGTTTGGAATGATCTTGATGAAGACTATCTGCGTGCCACCTGCGACGCCTTCGTAACTCGTCTGAGAAGCTTCATATGTGAAAGAAGAGGGCACTTCGAATGAAGACTGTAGTTTTTAATTGTTAAGAACTTAGCAAACATTACGAAGTGTTTTTCTCCGTTTTGAATAGTTTGTTACTATGACATTTCGATTATTTGAGGTCCATAATTAATGCGCACCTTGTACTTCTACGGGATGTCGTGGAGGCGACTTGAGTGAGTATTTGGCAATACTGCGGTGGCCAGCTCATGAACAAGTCAGCGCTGTATGCTTCCTAGACAATTCTAGTCCGAATTCACCGATCCCAGAAGGATGGAAAGTTTGGTGTTGGTCTGGGCGAGAAATCCGAACCAGGGACCTGTTATCGGGTGCACGCGACACCTGGTGCCTTCTTCCACTATGCTGCCACGATTCCTGTGTGTTTCCGTCAAAGATCGCGATTTCTATCCTCGAAAGCAAAAAGCCTCTAGTAAACACCCATGACCTCAGAATCCGCTCGATGTTGCATACAAGTGCGGAGTACAACCTAAGAGCCGCGATTATCGAAAATATTCGCGCTGTGCGTTCGCCAGCTGAAATAATTCGATTTTTCGGGTACCCGAGAGCAACCGTTCACGATGTTGTGGCCAGGTACAATGCTTGTGAGAAGTCCGAGGAAGGTTCCGGAAACCCAGCGAGGAAAGCACCTTCGCGGGAACGCTTCTCAAGAACTGCTGCAATCATGGAAGGGGCTCAGGCGCTGATTCTACGGGACCCGTGGCAATCGTTGAGGAAACTGGAAGACCAAAAACGTTGGTCTTCGAGTTTTGTAGACTGTAGTGGAGCCGAGTGACTGTATCCTCAGGGAGGCCTCATGTCTTCCAGGCGCACCGGCTCCACGAGCCATTTAGTCCAAAACTGGCCATCCGAGAGCCTGGACATGTTTCGGTTTGAGGAGTTTTGGCCACGAATAGCCCGGATCTGAATTCCTTAAACCATTATGTGTGGAGCGTAATCGAGAGGGTTGCTAACAGGACGAGGCACCCTAACGTAACATCTCTTCGCACCGCTATTGAAGCAGCATTCACAAGTATGGACCGGGCTCTTTTAAGAAGAGCGTGCGAGAGCTTCAGGCCAAGGATGAAGGAGGTTATTGCGGCCGACGGAGGATATGCTGAATAATTTTATTCTTTAGGTAGCTCTTTGTGTGTAAAGGAATTTTATATTTCATTTGTGTTTTGTGCTACCAAATTTGTTTGAAAAGAGAAAGTTTAGTTTGTCCGGATTTAAGCGCCGGATGCTGTATAAGTTGCCGGACATTTACTTCGATGGTGGAAAGAAAGTCCCACAAAACCAACCAGAACATCCACTTTGCTCTAGACCATGCGAGATATGATGGCTTCTTAATTGATGCCTTTCTCTTTTCCTTGTTCTTGTTCTACTTTCTCAGCGTCTGTCTCGCTTCGTAGCGGGGTCCGCTATTGTGGTGTCGTGACGCCAACTTCCCGATCCAGCGCTAGATCATGGTGGACATCAGCAACTTTCAGTTCCATATGAAGCGTATCAGACCAGAGCTGCCTTTATAATTGATGCCTCATGAACACCAAATCTGCAGCTCACGCCTACTCAGTGCAGACGAAATGCAATGGGTGTATAAAGGGAATCTTTCTGTCCTATCTCACATCCTACCGTCTATCCTGGAACTTCAAGAATTGTGACTATTTCACCGAGAATAAAGCCACCACTGGATACCCCATGAAGCTGAAATTGGACATGCTTCGGGTCAAGATGGATGCGGATCCAAAACAAGCTGATCATGAGCTGTTAGTGTGGCCTAGGAAACTGTAATTCGTGGGTTGAAGTTGATTAACAAGGTTCAGAAATTTGGTATATTGCTACCACACGGAGTGAATAGCCGTGGGCACGCTGGATTGCCAGGCCGACGTAGCGCTCTTTGTCCTCATTCATAAACGCAGGGGCCGGGTTAAGCCTGAGTCCTGAGTGAATCGAAGTGGACTGTAACTTGGTTTTGGCGGAGGATTTCTTCAGCTTATAGATGGTGTTCGTATCCCTTAGTAAGTTGCTCTTTCCAGGTGTGGCTTCGACATTGTGAAGATTTGCGCGCAGCTTCTTTCACTGAGGGAAACATGTTAAGAGCACAGAAGTGAATCCTTTAAAGTTTTGAGCACTGATTTCAGAGATCATCATCGATTTGTAAATGGTTCGTGTTCACATTTTGTATGAAGAGGGCACAATTAAGTTACAGTTAAAAATAAATATTTTCTGCAGGCAATTTTCAAATCAATCACGACGAGTTCGTTTTTTGCCGATTTCGCCGAGGATATCATAGACATCACCTTTTCCTATCTGAAGAAGCTACGCTTCAAACATCAAACATCTCAATCTGAGCGCTTCAAACATCCCGATCTGGAACTGTACTCCACGAAATTTCGCGTGCTAATTGGTAAAGGCGATTGGAGTGCTTTTCCTACGAAGATCTTTGAAGCGCTCTTCGAATCGATCATGGACGCGCAACCAAAGGTTTGACTTATCACTTAACCAGTTTTTTTTTTCATTTGAACGAGACCATAGTGAATTTAGTGAAAAGTACGTCATAAAACTTTGACCACTAGTTGTTACACAGTAACAACCCAAGCTTCTCAGCAGCAATCCTTGTTATGTTTAGGGAGGGATCCTATTCAAAATTATCGTTTTTCATGAAAATTGATTTCTACATGAAAGAGACGAGCTGTGTCGATACGTAAACAGTCATAACTCGGAGAGTTTTTGGAGACTCTGAAAAACTGACTCTGGAAAAGTGCAAAAAGACCTAAATCCTTCATTACAAAGATGATCATTTCAGAAAACCATGGTTTTTTTACTGTGTTGTGCATAATTAGGAGATATGTCCTGCAAAAGTTTACCCATATAGGTCACCTCAGGTTCAAGTAGAAAACAATGTTGATGTCATGAAAACAACGATGAAAACAACAAACAATGCGACCGCCTAATTATGTTGGAGAAGACCAGCGGCAGTCGCTGACTTCGCCGGCGCCTGACGATGGACGTGTAGGCCTCGTCAGGTTGCCGGCTTTGGCTATGTCAGACCACACTAGCAACGTAGTCCAAACCTAGCTAGGTAAGCTTCCTCACCCAGCGTCAGTCGCCGGCAACCAACGCTGGGTAAGGAAGCATCCCTAGCGTCGAAGTCGAACACACTGACCACTGGTGAGACGTACGCCTTCTACAGATTCATTGATGCTTTGCTGAGTACCACTTACATCTACTCACATCTCTGTGTAGCACTCAGGAGAATGTCCGTCAACAGGCCTGCTTCGTCTAGGGCTATTTCCAATCAACTGCAGCTCGTCAAGGCTAATCGAATGTCTGAGATTTCTGTCCTGTCAACGTGGTTTAGGCAATGAGGTGTGATGCATTTCGGAAACGGTGACTTTGTACAAAGATACTGTCCTCCTATGTAAATAGTACTAAGAAAATTGGCCAAACCACTGCTGAAAATTGGAGCCCAGTACGTAGTTCAATACGTAACTGAAGCCAGCGCTAGTGCCCCCAAGTTCCCTAGCTAACCTGACCTAGTCCATTGCTGAAAACTGGAGGACCTAGGCAGGTGGAAAAGCATAGTAACTAAAAAAAAACAAGAAATTTACCCATGTTGATTGATTTCCTGATCGATACTCTCTCTGCTATGAAGCCCTTCCCTCGGCCATCGTAATTGCGCAACACCTACCCCGATCGGTCTGAGAGAAAACATATAGCACCGCTCTAAAATCGACAATATCGATTGATACTGATTGCCCTAACGCCTTTCCGTGATCCATCATATTTGCGCAAAACCCTTTCGATCGGTTAAGTCTGAGAGAAAACCGACAGCACCAGTCAAAAGATCGATAATATCGATCCATATTGATTGCCTGATTGAAACTCGCTCGGTTGTGGGGCGCTCGTTCGGTCAACACAATCACGCAACTATCATCCATTGGCCATCGTAATTACGCAACACCCACTTCGTCGGTTAAGTCGGAGAGAAGACATATAACACCACTCTAAAGATCGATAATGTCGATCAATATTGATTGCCTGGTAAAGATTCGCAGGCTGTCGAGCGCTTCCTTCGGCCAACACAATCACGCAATTACCACACCGACAAGTTATCTGGGAGCAAACCGACAGCATCGCCCAAAATGTCGACAATATCGATCAATATTGATTGCCTGAGCGACCTTCCGACGGCCATCATAATCGAAAGATCAATAATATTTATGGATATTGACTGCATGATCGAGGCATCTCCCCTGCTGTGAAGCCTTCCCGTCGGCCACCTAAGTCGCGCAAAAAACTTCTGAAGAACGTCTTCTGAATCCCGATCTGTGTTGGAGCAATGTTGCTGCACGCCGTCTAAATCCTGACGGACGTTAAACGACAACTGCGGCAGGTCTTCTGACGCACGTTGAGCGCCGTCTGCGACACGTCCGGAACAGGGGTGTGCGTTAATTTTTTCAGTAAATTTTTAACGACTACTTTTAACGAAAAATTTTTGCGTCAAATTCGGTAAATTCGATAAATAAAAATTCTCTTGACCGCAGCCAATCTGGCTGCGTTTTAGTATGTAAAAAGCCAGATCTTTTTCTTTATTGATTTTTTCGACTCGATAGCATGACAGTTGTTTGACTACGTCTTCATTTTCACAATAAATAACAACAGTCTATTTATCATCAACAAAATTGCTAAACAAGAATAATCATTAAGATTCCAAAACGAAACAATAACAACAAGCCTTCTAAAATGACGAATTTCTTACTATGCCTAGTTCGTTTAATTTGTAGAAAGTTGTCCACCTTTTGGGAAGATCCAAAGTGCCGCGCACCAATGCGCGGCTGAACCTTTTTGATTTGATGTTTCGAAATTTCTGACAAAACTTCTCATAAAAATTGCGCTCGCTAAGTCGACCTTTACAGCCCAATATTTTTCTATACCGCCATAACGGTTTCGAAAAACTACGGAATATTTTGTTGAAGAACTCGGATCAGGAAGCAATCACAGCGAATTCTTTGGTGCAGTTCATTTTTGGAAGATAGAAGTAAGTACAGAATGGTTCCTTTAAACGGTCCTGTTCTCAGTGCAGGCGACTGCAGAAGATCAAGCAACTAGCCACGGACTGTTGACCGAATATTAATCGAATAGAATTCCACTGCACTGTGTATTTTTGTCTTTGCCACCCCAGTAACGTTGATATCAATTGCTAAGCTCTTTCTAATATGTACCATACAGTACAGCACATTTGCTTGAGATTCGAATGTGTTTTGCTTTCTTAATTTCTTCCATTTTTGTAGAACACACTTTGAGTTGATTAACGTTGTTATAGTAGGTTCGCAAAATAGGTGGAAAAAAATCCATAGAGTTAAAGGAATTTTTTTGCTAGAGCCAGACCTGCACCTTCAAAGCTATGCCTTTTCGTAGAACTTTAAAAAATCTTCACGCAATAAACTGCATGTAAAGTACCAGTGTTTAGACTAACCTAATCCATAATAACTGACGAAAGTGGTCGTCTTCTTCTCTTTTTCAATTTTTTTGCTTTCATTTAATGATCACCGTTTCACGTGTATGCTGCCTTGCTTCTCCCGAAGGAAAATGCCAAATGAGAGTTCGCGAAGAAGACGGAAAGGTTAAGCAAATTCGTTGACATGCACTGCATGAAACTCAGTAAAAGCGAAGCCATTACAGTACCAGAAGCCACTCCCTATCAGTTAGGCGGCAATCAGTGCTGCCTTACCGTAGTCCTATATTATCGCCTGAAGCTGCACGAAAAACCCGTCCAACTTCCCGGAAGACTTGCGTGGAAAGCGGAAGGAGACCCTTTCTTCCCTTGTTTCGTTTCTTACGCTTATTTTCCGCATTATTTGTGTTTCGTATAATTTTCTTCGCGTCTTCTATGCCTTTCAAACCCACTTACGAAATAAATATCACAAAAACCAGTGGAAAAGCTGGTTGGCTGAGAAGTGCGAATAATTAATGTGTAGCAATCGCGCGCGAGAAACCGCCTAGTAAGTCCAAAAAATACGAAACGACTGCACAGAAAAGTTGGTGAGCATGCAAATAAATTAGTCAAGGAGTAAGAAAAATATCAACAATTCTCGAAATGTGAGGACGATGTCCACAGCCTATTTCTACTGAATCAAGTAGGTAGAGGCGGATTGGCGTTCTTCCGCAACTGTCTGCGTTATCATTATTTCGTAAGGTAGACACTGGACTCTCGAGCAAGTACAGGGGTTAGGGGTGGGCGGGCCAGAGGGACGATAGGTAGAACGCCGCCCCGTAAGTAGAGGGTTTCCTCGGTATCGCAACGATTCCGCCAAAGCTCATCCAAAAAATTCTCCCGAAATGCATTTACATGAAGAAGCAGTACAAATTCAAGAATGGTGTGCAATATGTCAAAATGTAATGGAATTCGACGGAATTCTTGGTCGTTAAATTTCGTTAATTCACCGACAATTTTCGTTAAAAGTTTTTAACGAAGAATGTCGGTAAATCCGGTAAATCGTTAATCGTTAAACGCGCACCCCTGGTCCGGAAGTGCTATGATAGGATGTGCATAGATTGCAACTGTTGCAAAGCGGATGAGGTAAAGGTAAGCGGCGAAAATGAAAGGAAAATGAAGGCTAAGCGTGGGCAAACCCGTACAGAGCGCAATCCTACGATGGGTGTTCTTTGTTTCCACCCCCCCCCCCCTGGCAGCTGGTAGGTAAACACCTTAGATGGGATCAATATGCACCGCCAACAGTTCATGCGTGGTGTAAACAGACGGGAAACACAGTAAACAGCCGCAGTCGCGGCGGGCTTCGGACAGCGCCGCGGCCTTCCAACACCGCGGTGGGCTTCGTAGTGATGTTAATGGTAATGACAATGAGATAATGATGACTCTGTAAACACCTTAGATTCGATCAAGCGATCAGCATGTGCCGTCAACACTCCATGCGTCGTCAACAGTTAACACCCGCGTTCGCCTCGGCTTCGGACAGCGCGGCAGGCTTCGGACAGTGATTCATGCCTCTCTCGATTATACATGGTAAAGATGATGATCGCTGCGATAAGTTTGGTTTTTTTTGCTGTATAATAGCAAAGATTCAAACTTTTATAGGGCACAATTTTATTCCCTAAAGTTTCCTCGTTGGATGTAGTAAATAGCTTCGCCTACTTTGGATGCACGATCACCAGTAACGAAAGGCGCCTGTCGGTGTCGTCATCCATTTCACTTAGCGTCAAGCTGCGTTTGCATTCTACGATAATCGTCCCTACTGCAACGTACGCTAGCGAAACATCAATTAAGTCGGCTAACATCGTCAGCCGCCTCGATGCGTTTCCAACTGTCCAACGCCGACTTCGTCTGCCTGGTCACATTCTATGTATGCCTCTGCACCGCTTGCCAAGATCAGCCATGCAGTGGATTCCGCCAGAAAAACGAACCATAGGCCGTCCAAAAAACACGTGGCGTTGCATGTTCATTGATGAAATGAAAGTTATGAATATATCTAGGCAGGAGTGGGGAGAAATAGCGATAGACAGGTGCGGAAAGAGATCGCCGCCCTATGCGCACAACAGCACGGGGGAACTGAGAACCAAGTAAGTACTCTAAATCTACAAGCACTTATGTATCAATCTAACAAAACCCAGAAAGTCCGACTGGAATGCGTGGTAGCCTCTGAACAATACCCAACCTTCGCAAGCAGACAAACTCAGCTATATGGTGGATTTTTGACTAACAAGTGAAACAAGATAAACACAGGAAGCTGTAGCAACGTACGAGTGTGCTCATTTGTCGTCGAATTTTCTCTGCAATACGTGCTTGCAGCTGTTCACGCACTGCATTGTACTGCTCCAATACAACGGCTGAACGCATTGTTTTCTGTCATTTCATCTGAAATCAATTTCGTTCGTTTCCTGGGTAGTGAATCAATTCCAGGATCGTTTTGTACGCGCTCAAAAGAGGATGTAAAGACGTTCAAATGTAAACGAAACGAAACGTAGCGAAGTGTAAGGCATGCGAGTTGAACATTTTACGTAGATACATGAAGGCGACGGCAAGACATTCAAATCTTGATGTTGATTAGACTCATGCTGGTAATTATAGTTGTAAATAAGCAAGTAATTGTTGCCACAAAACATCTTTTATCATCGTCTGCTTAAGCCCTGGAAGGTCCAGAGGCTTGACGTTGCCATACAGCGGGCTCACGTCAGTTCTCGCTCCAGCTGAACATAGACCAGTTGGTCTCGCAATAAACTTTTGTCTCATCCCTTACACTCGCTCTCACATTCACTGAACCACCGCATTATTAGGGCGTACAAGTCCTACGTCGTGTCGTCCTTGACATTTTGGTGCATCAGCCTAACAAGCCTAAGTATCCCGTGTCAAAGTGTAACAGCTTTAAGACCTGGAGCATAAAGTCGGTCCAATATAAGATCGTATTCTCTGAATCCAGAGAATAAGTCTCCCGTTAAATACCTGGAGCACAAAGTCGATTCTATTCACGATCGCACTTTCTAAATAAGAAAGTTAAGTCTCCCGTACGCTAGAAGTACCTGAGCCGCCCCTTCTCTTCAATAACAACATTAAGGGAGAATTTATACTATACTTTACTTTATACTTTTTTACTATATTCTATTAAAAACAAAATGGCACTCCATGCAAGGAAATTAGCGATCATATTGAGATCAATTGCGCTTAATGATTTAGTTATACGCTTCAAAGAGCACGCAGTTAACCTAGACTGTGCAATTCTAAGTGATAGTAACTGCGAGAAATTTAAATCTATCATAGATCGGTTGGAAGAGTGCATAAGAGAATAAAAAAAGGGCGAACAAGGGCTTCGAAAACTTTTCATCAAGTTAAGGGACGAGTACGTGAACTGAAAAGAAAAAGCGGAGAAAAAAGTTAATGGTTGAATTAGAGGGAATTGAGCGAGAATCTCAACTGCACAAGGCTACTGCAGAAGCTGTCGACCTTACATATACTTCAAGGGCACGTGCTGAATTGAGATGCAGTAAAGAAAGGAAAAGAGTCCAATTTGGGCACTGCTTGCAAAATAACGTAGTAGTTGCTGCCGCAGTTCCAACACCCTCAGTGTTTCAAATTACGAAAACATTGAAGCTAATACTAATAATATCCCGTAACAGTGCAGGTAGCGAAAACTCAGGCAGGTCAAGGAGGCTCCGGAGGTGTCCTTACCAAATTTTTTGATAATTCAGAGGAATTTTCAGAGTATTGGGCAATTTTTGAGACTCTGGTTCATAAAAACGTTGAACTTCATGTCATCGAAAAGATCATTCTATCGGATGAAAGCTTAAAAGGTAGGGCAAAATTAGCCGTACAAGGCATTCACTCATTGCCGCATAACTATGAATGGATGGTCGAAACACTGAAGCACAAATACTGTGACTATTCAATAAATAGGTCACAAAGCGTCCGAAAGCTGCTAAATTTAATGCCAGCTAGAAATTTTGCCAACAGCTGTTCCTTAGTCCTTGGAAAAATTCAGATTTTAATTAATCAGATGGTTCCACAGGATATGCCGTTAGGTCTACGTGAAAATTAAAGAACTAGGAGTTCACGTTCTGCCTCACCTGCCATACTCAACAGACCTTGCGGGCGCCAACCGACTACGGTACTTTTAAGCACTTTCAGAATTTCCGGGGGACGATCAGGAGGTACACCCGCCCCCTGCTAGGGGGCATGCGATCTTTCTCTCATCCCCCTTGCTCACCTACCCCCAACCCCCTAGGCTTCACCCAGAGTCTAATGGCCGCCTTACGAAACCTTTGACACGCAAAACAAACGTTTCCGGTTCGCAGAACAGCCGTATACCTCCTGACGCCACGCCTCCCAGCAGGGGGGGGGGGGTACCTCCTGTCGCGCTGCCGAATTTCCTCACTGGTAGAATCTTCGCAAATCAGGACAACGCAAAAACAGTCTTCCCAGAATTTATCGCATCTCGGTCGCTCAGGCTTTTTTCGCTGGTGAAATTAATCAACTAGTGTCGCGTTGGAAAAGTGTGCTAATGCTGAACGGTGCCTATTTCGACTGAATCTAATGAGTATGAAGAGAGTTATGATCCTTTGATTCGGACCAGTGAAAACCGCCAGAACTCACAGGCCAAGTTAATACATTTATAAAATTTGTATTTTTAGAGAAAAAATAACAAATGCCACTTACATGAACCACCAAAGTGAAAATATGTGTGTTCTTTATAGTTGATTTCGCTATATCGTTAACAGTTGTCAAACTCCATGCAAACAGAAATTGTACTATCACTTCAATAAAAATCGCAACGTCTTAGACGAGGGCATGGCGCATCTATTTTTGGCACTGAAGACTCTTTTTTTAGGCACTTCTTTTTTAAAACAAACATTAATCCACTATTTTCCCTCAAAAAATTTTTACAAAATTTCAAACAATGTGTTCACTTATTGGGATTGGCAATTGAAGCTTCAAAGAAAGCTATACTAATATTTTCCTCAAACAAAAAATTTCCAAAAATTCCAACCATTTTAGAGAGTCTCTAGTTTAATGTAGAGGAAACTCATTTCGATTGGTAAGAGTTCGCTTCGATTTCAAAAGTCTTAGGCTAGCTTAAAAGAGTGTCCAATTTCATTTGAAAAGTGCACAATTCGACGTGAAAAAGATATATAAAGGGGGGTCGCTACGAAACATTTTAAAATGATAAGTCATGACGAAGATCGTAGTACCACACAAGACCCCGAAAACGCTGAACACTTTGGAAAAGCAGCAGAACCACCCATTCGCAAAACAACGGCACACCAAAACTTGAGTTACTGAGCTGCCTAAGGAAGCTCGCCAGAGGCCCTATGCAGGGTCAAGCTTGAGGTTCGGGAATCGAAGGGGGGGGTCGTACTGTAGCCTCGAATGGAAGGGGGGGGGTCGTACTCTCTCGGTTTTGGCAGAGGACCCTCTCCAAATTCAGGTTTTTAGATGATGTTTGCATCTATTAATAAGTTGTTTTTTCCAGGTGTGACTACGACAATGCGGAGATTTACAAGCACTTGCGTTTCCTGGAGTTAAAGAAAAAGGGTTGAATATCAAAAAAATTTTAATGCCGATTACTGTGCAGTGAAAAATAAAGATTTCCGGTCTGCAGATTTAGAGTCAATGAGAGATTTTCATTTTTTCAGGTTTTCCCAGGTTGTCATGGACACGGTAGTTTTCTGCCTGATGAGCGACATATACTTCCAGAATTGCACTCTATAGAATTTCAAGTGTTAATTACTGATGATGACCTAAGTGCTTTCCCTACAAGATCTTTGAAGCGCTCTTCGAGTCGATGACGGAATGGCAACCAAACGACGGACTTGCTTGAAAAGTAATTTCTCTCCTGCAGGAAACAGCATCAGAAGATGAAATCGCACCCTTTAAAATTTTAAGCCCGTTTGACACACAGTGATAAAACTATGTTTCTCTGAAACGATATTCTATATGATCAGACGTTACTTTTAGAAACTGCCTTTTAAAGCATAGAAAACACATCTACTAAAACTTTATGAATTTTCCAGGAGCCCCAAAAAATCTCCGTGTTACGGCAGTTTACATGCGGCTACTGCGTTCTCTGACGTGATCAATCGCAATTGAAATATGGATGGACTCCTCGCTGGAATTTTTTTTTCTGCCTTCTGAAGGACAGGACGACAGAGGGTGGAATTGTATCATATAAAATTTTAAGTCGTGCTCAACATACAATAAAAACTATGCTTCTCCGCTGCGATGAAGATATGACGAGGATGGATCGCATATAAAATTCTCATTTTTCATGAAGATATTATTTTTTAGCCGAAGCAGATCACCCATACGGATAAAATTTAGCCACAAGAACCTAGAAGTTTTGATCAATTCACTGTGAAAAAATTGTGATTTTCTGGATAGAACAGGTTGAATCGACTTCTGGGCGACTTTGCACCAACGTCATCGGAGCATAAAATTGAACGTTCACAAAAAGGTTCACAACTCTGTAAGTTTTTCGAATTTTGAAAATTTTTTTAGCTCTTCATAAAGTAGATAAAACGCCCTTTCTCATCGTGTAAAAATCGTTTTTCAGAAAAGGAGTCGTCACGCGTGGCTGCTGGTTCGATTTTTGTGCGAAAAAAATTGAAGTGGCTTCACAAAAATATTCATAACTTGACCAATTCTTCGAAGTTTCAAAATCCCGCTAGCTTTTCAGAAACTAGAGGAAGAGCCCTTTCTTGCTGTATAAGAATTAATGTCCAAAAATTCGGTCTTCATGCGCGGCAGAGGACGTTTAATTTCGGTTCCATGTCGCGAAAATACGTACCGAAAATCGAACCCCCCCCCCCGCCCCGCATGAAGACCCCTTTCTTGGAAAACGGTTCTTACATGGTTAGAGAGCACATTTGCTCTATTTTTTTTTGATGAGCGAGCGGGATTTTTGATTTTCGGAAAACTTAGTCTAGTTATGAATATTTTTGTGAGATCACTCCGATGACGACGGCGAAGAGTCGATCCGCGATTCAGATCACGACTTGCAAAAATTGATCATATCTCGGCTATTTTTTCGAGAATCAAAAATCCCGCTCGCTCATCAAAAAATAGAGCAAATATGCTTTCTAACCATATAAGAACCGTTTTCCAAAAAAGGGGTCTTCATGCGGGGCGGGGGGTTCGATTTTCGGTACGTATTTTTGCGAAATGGACCAGAAATTGGACCCCTCCCGCCCCGCATGAAGACCCCTTTTTTGGAAATCGATCTTTACATGTTAAGAAAGCGTATTTTATGTACTTTCAGAAAAGCTAGCGGAATTTTTGAATTTCGAAAAACTTACCGAGTTATGAGCATTTTGTGTGATCACTCCGATGACGTCGGTGAAGGGTCGATCCGAGATTCAGTTCACGACTTCCGAAAACTGATCATATCTCGGCTATTTTTCCGAAAATCAAAAATCCCGCTCGCTCATCAAAAAAAAGAGCAAATACGCTTTCTAACCATATAAGAACCAATTTCCAAGAAAGGGATCTTCATGCGGGGCGGGGGTGGTTCGATTTTCGGTACGTATTTTTGCGACATGGAACCGAAATTGAACCTCCCCTGCCGGGCATGAAGACCGAATTTTTGGACAGTAATTCTTATATAGCAAGAAAGTGCTCTTTCTCTAGTTTTTGAAAAGCTAGTGTGGTTTTGAAACTTCGAAGAATTGGTCAAGTTATGAATATTTTTGTGAAGTCACTTCAATTTTTTTCGCTCAAAAATCGAACCAGCAGCCACGCGTGACGACTCCCTTTTTGGAAAGGATTTTTACACTGTGAGAAAGAGCGTTTTATCTTCTTCTTGACAGGCTAGAAGAATTTTCAAAACACGAAAAACTTACCGAGTTATGAACCTTTTTGTAAACGTTTAGTTTCATGCTCCGATGACGTTGGTGCAAAGTCGACCTGAGGTCGATTCATCCTGTTCGATCCAGAAAATCATGATTTTTTTCACTGTGCATTGATCATGACTTGGAAGTTTTTGTGGCAAAATTTTATTCGTATGGGTGGTCTGCTTCGGCTAAAAAAATATTTTTTCATGAAAAACGGGAATTTTGCTTACGATCCATCCTAATCATATCGTCATCGCAGTTCCGTCATCGCTGCGGAGAATCTTGTTTTTTGCTGTATCATGTACAGAGCTGGGGTTTTTTAGCTCCATTTTCGTTTTTTATGACGTTTTCTTAGGATGGGAGAACATTATTTCCGAGAGAAGTCCATCGTCCATCCTTCATTTTTCCGCTCCATAATCGATTCGAGGAACGCTTCAAAAAATTTATAACGAAGGCACTTAAGTCGTCGTCAGAAAGTAATACTCACATTTTTATATAACACAATTTCGGAGCACAATTTCAGATGCAAACGTCGCTACTTCAGGTAGAAGAATGTTCTGTGTTCATGGTGTCTTGAAAAAAAAACTCCATAAATTGAACAGTGATGATTGGAAAAACTGCTACCAGAAGATCTTTATTTTGAAGTGTCGAAAATAGCGTTCAAAAATTTAAAGAATTTTATTGTGTTTTGAAAACATTATTGGTCAGGGAACTCGTTTCATTGTCCTCTTCAGTGCCGAAGCCGCACCTGAAAAGAAGAATCTATTAAAGAGTTCAAACTGCACAAGAAACCTTGAAAAAATCAAGAAATACAAGAAATAGAACAGAGGAAGAGAGAGGGAGGGGGTCGTACAAATTCCGCTTCAGAGGGGGGGGGGGTCGTAAATTTCCAGCAAAAATCGAACCCCACGCTTGACCCTGGCCCTATGTTTTTTCACACGCTAAGTACAGCAAGTTTAATAATAACGTATCCTATTATATATAAAAAAAGCAGTGTGTGTGTCGTGCGTGCGTGCGTGCGTGTTTTCCGTCCGTCCGTCGCAACTGGAGTGGGGGCACTGCGTTTTTCGCGACACTCAACGATTGATAGCGATCTGAAAACTTTAGCCCTAGGGGTACAATACCGGCCTTATCTTTTGGTCTTTGGGCGGAAAAAGCGAAAAAAAAATCCGCCTTTTCCGCCGCTTTTCTGTAGCGCTCTTCAAATTGAGCGCATTGCAAATTGAATGACATATTCGTAATCAGCACCGAGCTCTCTTCCCGAGGAGCTAAAATCGCATAGCGAGCGTCTGAAATGTAGTTCAGTGACATAATTTCTGCCCGGCGCGGCTGACCCCTGTGCTCGCGGGAGATAATTACACCCACAGCTCCCAAGTGGCTAATGAAGGAAGAGATTCGGCCCTTTAAAGCCTAGTTTCTGCATTATATACATAGTCACACATAGTTTCTCTGGATTCCCTAGTATTTCACGATCACAATGATCTACTTCCTTAAAGGATCCGACAATTTAAGTGTTGTTATTATCAGAAAATGTCTCCGCTTCGGAGGACTCTAATTTCGTCATATCAAGATTGTATGTGCTTATACTCGTTTTGTCACGTTGGAGGCGAGAGTGAAAAATCAAGCTGCGAAGTTGGAACCTTCAAGGTTGAAATCGTTAGCGATGCCAAAGTTGCCCATATGACACTTCTTCGTAGTTAGCCGTACACTTTTTCGTATCATTAAAGTGGGCACAAAATGGTTTCCTTGAAGACAGGAAACGTAGATATCTGGAGACCCATGAAAACACCTTATAGTCTTCTACAGGTGGGATTTCGACTGGCCCGGAGGACATTTTGGTCATTTTGGTCACCCAGTTACAGAGCAAACTCACCTCAAATGTTAACTGAGTGTCACCTTAAAAAATGTCTAAAAACAAAAAAATTGTCTACGAGGCCATTCCCTAGTTAATTCTGACTCGAAGGATAGTTCGACTTCAAATTTACGTTCATTTGTACCGGTTTTTTCACGAGTCAAATGTACCATAGCCCTGGTCGGAACCCAGATTAGTTTCCGGAGCCAGGGCGGCTGCAAATTTTCTGACAAAACTCCCCAAACGCTCAGTCTACAAGCTCTCCCTCCCCCTCGATTGAAAGGTTCGATTCTGTATGCATTGTTTACGGCGCACTCCAAAGGCCAGCTGGACAGCCTTAGCTGGTTTTGGACCTTGGAGTGCGCCGTAAACAATGCATACAGAATCGAACCTTTCAATCGAGGGGAGGGACAGCTTGTGGACTGAGCGTTTGGGGAGTTTTGTCAGAAATTTGCAGCCGCCCTAGTCAGGAGTTGCTCTAGGGCTGTCCAGCTGGCCTTTGGAGTGCGCCGTAAACAATGCATACAGAATCGAACCTTTCAATCGAGGGGAGGGACAGCTTGTGGACTGAGCGTTTGGGGAGTTCTACCAGAAGTTTCCTACCGTCTTACTCAGGAGTTGCTTTAAGGCTGTCCAGCTGGCCTTTGGAGTGCGCCGTAAACAATGCATACAGAATCGAACCTTTCAATCGAGGGGGGAGGGACAGCTTGTGGACTGAGCGTTTGGGGAGTTCTACCAGAAGTTTCCTACCGTCTTACTCAGGAGTTGCTCCAAGGCTGTCCAGCGAGCCTTTGGAGTGCGTCGCAAACAATGCATACAGAATCGAACCCTTCAATCGAGGGGGGAGGGGACAGCTTGTGGACT